>JAQJVL010000051.1:1405361-2618581 GCA_035578905.1 Stictocephala bisonia
CCCAAATTTTTTATAACAAATATAACACAGTCATACTAACCGTTTAACTGCTAATTAATTGCTTTTAAACACAAATTATTATGCTTTGTCAAGCTAGAATCTGTAATCTAATATTATTGGGAGTTAAGGTATCTTTATCTATTATTGTGCTCTTAAGACCAAAGAATAATAAGCTAAAAAAACCTTGAGTCGATTTTTTTTCATTTAACTGATGTTATAGTAAACTTTAGTTATTTTCTGTTTTAAATATGTTCTTTTCAGTGAATAATGATAAAATTAAAAGACTAAGATGAAGTTAAAAATGGAATAATAGGTTTATAAGACAGCTTAAGCAACAAAGTGGTTTCCTGTAAAATTGCTATCTGTGGAGTTAAGGTCGTCAGGACGTTGGCATTGTTTAGTATTTCATTCAAGACGCCTGGCTATGACGTCAGAAATAGGATGGATGGGGAATTCCCGCCTCTACTACTGGTTGGATTTCCCCAACTGTTCTCCCACTCCTTGGCCCAACCCAAGTCATCACCTCCTCATATAACTGGAGTGGTCCCCTCTCTGCACATACCATTACTAGTTAGTGCCTTCATTACCAAAGGTGAGTGCTTATAATATTTATCCAAACTAAAAACATTTTTAGACATTGATATTGTGTAAATAATTATTGTTTAAAATAGTTTTTTAGTTTTTTTGCAGATTATATAGATTTATTCTTTTTGCTTGACCTAAACACATTTTCTACAAATTTATTTATATCTAATATAATTTTGGAATGCTGATCAGTATGCTCAGACTTTGCAACTGAACAGTTTTTTAAGTATACTTTTATAAATCTAGTTATAAAACAAATGCATCTATAATCTTTATGTTATTACAACTGATAAACTAATCTGGAGTTTGAACTACAGTATTCACATATGTGTAGTCCTCCTTACAAATATTTAACAACCATTACTTCAGTAAGTACTGTCATTGATTTTATACACAAATAGATTTCCCATCCAATGTTAAATTTTGAGTCTCAAAATATCAGCTGTTTTTGTGGTCCATTGTGGAGCGCTAGTGTAGTCCCATGTAAATGTATAAAACATTTATAATGGTAATTGTAATGCAGTTTAAAACAGCTGTGGTTGTGGGCCACACTAACTAACAAAATTACTGCCACAAATTCCTATTAGATGGTTTATCTATTGTAGGTGTATATAATCAAGGGTACTGTGTAAATAAGTTTTAACTATTGAAATTAGTTTGAAACGGTAATGATAAACTGGCTAGCTTTTATTGGATAAAATATATTAAATTATGACTAAAACTACAAAATAATTAGTCATACTATTGTTATTCCAAAAATTATAATCCTGTATATGTCTATATTAAATATCAAATTGGTGTTTAAATTTGAGTAAATGACAAAATATTTCAAACAACACTTAATTAATTAATAAGATGATCAGTCTAATAGTAACTCAGCGGCAGTGTTACACATTTCTGTAAAAAGTCTGTGTGGTCAGGCAAATTTTCTGATTATTAAAATTGTAAGAGCCAATTAAAAAAATATTTTCTTTGTAGATGTCATATCTCAAATTTCTTGTAGTCAATAGTTTTGGGATGTTTAACCCTCAAATCCGCAGATGATTTTTCTGTAACTGGCTGCAGTCTTGGTGAATTTGTAGACATTTTTTAAACATAAGTAAAAAATATCAATTCACTCTAAATCAACTTTATAAGTAGTTTCATTGTGAATTGTGAGCTATCATGCAATATTCAAAACACAACCCAAATGAACAACATTTGTTTTGTCAATAGTTTTTTTTTTTTTTTAATTGACATCTAAATAGCGAAAAAGGCTAATATGCCATACAATCAATGTTGCAGTGGTAAAATAAAAAATGAAGATATCCTAAATAATCTGAAATTAATTTATTTTTACAAAATATCCTTATAGTCTATCTATATGTACACAATAAAATATTATGTCTCAAAAACTGCATACAATACAAAGGACTGAAAACTTTTATGACTGAAAAATTAATATTAAAAAATTCACTAGAAAAGTTATATAAGCACTACAGTTGTCTAGCATAATATACTAAAATTTAATTAAATCTATGCTTTACAAAATAAATAATTTTGTTGACTCTTTTACAAAGGTTACTTATTTATAAGCATAATAAATGTTCATAAATACATAAAAACCTAAAATAATTCTTACTGTTATTACAGAGAGAGTTTTGGCTACAGAAACAATATTTAATAATAAATATCAATAAACTATTATTCATTCAAAATCACACTTATTACCAGGGCCGCCCAGAGGGGGGGGCAAAGGGGGCAAATTGCCCCGGGGCCACACAGACTTAGTTCACAGGGGGGGCCACATTTCATGCAACAAAAAAGAAAATACTTAATAATCTACTAGATAAGAAACGATTCAGGCCTGTATCAAAATATCAAAAGTGATATTAGGCCAGATAAGTCTTCCAGTTTTAGTTTTAAAACGTTTAAACTAAACCATTGGTTTTATAGCAATCAGGGAGCCTTTTGGAGCAAGTTGTACACTGGTCTTTGAAGTTTGTCAGCGGTCGACATAGTGGTGTGACAGCATATGCTGTTGGTGTGTGACTGCAACTGTACCCCTTGCCAGTTGTCTTGTTTGCAAACAAGCATGCAGCTTGTGAACACACCAAAATATAAATTCCAGTTTGCGAACATATAAATATACTTGAGTGGTGTGGACAGTGGGCCACCTCAATGAGATGTCCTTTTTTTGTACACTATTTATATAAAACATGTCAAAAGACCCAATAACTTTACATTTGTATTACTGAAAACTCCGTTTTTGGACGTGTTTAATACAAGGTGGACAAGAACGTTTCTGTATGTTTTATTTTTTAACTTTAATTTCAAAAGTATATACTACTTCAAACAAAATTGTTATACTTGTCCTAAATTTGTAACATTGTTACTTCTTATTTAATTATATTAATTTAATCTATTGATTAAATTAATCAATGCTATTTATTAAATCAAAATAATTTAATTTATTTCTTTTTTGTCCCAAGTTATTGGGTGAAAATTTGTAACTTGCTACCTTTAGGAGGTTGTTACATTACTTTGATTATTCTGTTATTTTTTATTAAAGTAATAAAAAGTTAATTTAATTTAATTTAGAGCATGATTTTCTTAAGTTTCTCAGGGTCGTGAAAAAAAGGTAATTTGGTGAAACTGTATGAGACAATAAAACAAACTAGTTACTTTTCTACAAAATTATTTTTTATTACATATTTTTAAAATTTCATGACTCTACTTTTCTTATCAACAATTTTGATTATTATAAGAAGTTTGTTGCTTAATTTAAAATGTTTTACATATGATATCTTAAAGAATAATGTTCTTAGTTAAAACTTATCTGATCACAATGAAGTTCTTGTAGCACACGATACAAACAAAATTATTTTTTAATTAATTCATATGAAATATAAAAATCTTTTAATATTCACTTCATTATTATTACTTTAAATTGATTTATTAAATTTAATTAAATCATTGTGAAAAAAGTTAGTAACACGTTGAAGTCCAGTGGACCTCTCCGAAGTTATTTAAATGACTGTGTGTGTGGGACTGATCGAGACCCTTGGCGTTGGTCTATCCTCCGTTGGACTCTAATCCCCCCACTTTTACTTTTTCTTCCGGTGTCAATTTCCTTTGGGTTCGAGACTATCGGTCCTTCCGGTTTTGCCACGAGGTAGCAGTCCCGACCGATTCTGCGCTCTACGGGCATATTTGGAACCACGTGTCCCGTTCTGATTGGTTCCTTTAAAAGATTGACTCTTGCGTCTTTCCACTGCGCCAGATCCGGGGTGGAGCCTATGGAACGTTCTAACCGACCTGCTGAGTCTTGTCCCACGCTAACTTCGTCTTATCTTTGTTGACTGTTATGTCTCAGACATTCCCACATGTTTTGATAATTCTTGGAACAAGCCCACCCATCCTGTTTCGAACAAAGGGTTTTGTTTGAGAAGACATATTTCTGTCTCCCCGTCCACCCAACTGGTGTTTTTCTCACGACAATTCTCTAACATAATTTTAACCTTCTTTATTTATTCAAATTAAATATATCCTTTTCCTTATATACAATAATTTTATTATTTATTTATTTTAATTAATTTATCTATCAATTTGGTGGACCTGTTACAAATTCAACTCTATCTTGGCTTTTAGTGGTAGGAAAATCAATCGCTTGATCACGTTATTATCCTTACAAAACCATTAGTTATGATATATTACTATTATAAACTTAAGATAATACAGCAATTGCGAATTGATTTGTATTTGTAGTGGTTTGTTGATTAAGCTTTTATCCTTATTTTGTATTTTTTCACAAATTCTGTTTATGTAGATAAATAATCTTGATTTGGTGTTTCGAAACTCCTTTGACTCATCGTAGCAAAATAATAGATCTATATAATGTGAAAACAAGTGATCAGTAACCTGCGGCCTAAATTATGAAAATTAATCAATTGTAATAAAAAAAAGTGGAAGCCTAAGAACAACACAATTAAATTAGCTAACAAAATTACAGTAAAAACATTTTAAATCTGACATTTTAAAAAGGTCGAAAAGTCTTTATGAGAAAAGGTTCTTACAATCTTGGTTTCAAAGCTGGTAGTAGGCGGCGGCACTCCGTTCGAACGTGGTAACGTTGCACTCTTTCCCGGCACTGATCAGCTAATTTTTCAATATATGCACTAAATTTAAGAAATAGTAGTCGTATTTCAGTAGTAACTGTGTTTTGCACCCAAAAAAACCGCAGGCAAAATATACAATGTTGTAACAATGGGCTGGAAGAGTTCTATTATTTGTCATGAAGGTTAGATCGGGGACATCGTCAATCATTATTCTGTTTGTTTACTGTCGTTCAGTAAAGAAATATTCTGTTATTGATGTATTTTATAGAGTGATATTTCTGTAATTTAATGCGTTATTTTGGATTTCCTACTATAATTATCAATTAATTTAATTTGCTATGATTCATATTCCATTTAAAGATTTTGAGAGAACAAAAAGTTAACGTTTAGGCCTAGTAATTTATGGTAACGTTTTATTGAAATCAATTAAAATAGACTATAAATGTTTCAATATAGCATTGTAATATACTGCAAAGTAAATTATATATTTTTACAGTATAAAAAGAATAATTAACGATGAAACCACTAAATTACAGTAGATTTCTAGGCACTTAAATTTGGTAAATATGCATACAACAACATCACTGCTCCCTTACCGGATGTGCAACAATATGTGTGTATGATGCATTACATTCAACTTGTCCTACGCTATCGCTGGAGGAATTGCGTGGCATAATCTTGTCTAAAAATTATAATTTTGTTACGTTCTGTACTATCCGGATTCATCTTCCATCATATTTAACCGGTTAACCAGAGTTTACTGTACATACAATTTTTTTTACTTTCTTTCTACTGTAATGTTTCCTTTGACATTTTAAATTCATTAGTTATTATGACATGGATGTTCGTAAAGACATTTTACCAATATATTATGACATAGGTCTTAATGAAAAGAGGAGCTCTTAAGTACACCGTTAATAGATAAAACCGCTTCATTGTTCAGATTTGTACAACTCCTTTTGAATAATATATATTTTGTGACATTTAACTTGTTGTAACTCTTTTATTGTCTGGTTTAATTTACCCTGAAACTGTAACAGGAACAGGGTTGTATTCTCAACATATTCAGTAGAGTAGCTCTTGATTAAAACAATCATGCCCACATACAGGTTGTTCCCAAACAAATAGCATAATTGATTAATGTTGTCATTCATTAACATAACAAATCTAAGACCAATCAAAATAGTTTTCATAATTTTTTACTGTCACTGACGAACGCGTAAGCCATTTATATTTTTGACAATCATTAATACAGTATTTATTTATTGTTTGTTGCGTGATAAGTGAAATTAACTAAGATTGAAGCACTGTACGTGTATTTTTGAGCGGGAGAGTCAATACCACTGTTCGTGAATGGGTGTGTGGGTGTGTCAATACCACTGTCACTGTACGGACATGTAGACTGTGATGTACATCAATGATATAGTATCCAATTTGACAGACATAAATTTTACTATGTTTTATGCTGAGAAAATTGAGTTGGTACAAAATGCTTTTTATGCCTGTTAAATAAAAATTGAATAGTTTAAAGTTTAGCACAAAGACAAACTAAAATCACGAATATAAACTAGATGTTTTAATGTCCAACATCAATAAGCTACGTACCCAGTGGTCTACAACCTGTTTTGAAAACAATAACATAACCTCAACTCTCAGTTGACTGTTTTTGAAGCACTAGATGTTCGCGCTCGCCAAATTATTTTACTTCGTGAACAGTCGGCCACTTGCTCTTTAGCTAGCGAAGCCAAGTGGCCTATACAAATTTATTGGCCCCTCCCTCCCTCACCCACAGCTAATATCATTGGCGAGGATGGCTCCTCAACTGGCAATCGAAGAGCTGCTGCGCCCAACTATGCAACTGTCTATGCAACTGACTGTAGCATTGCTTGTTTCGTTATTAATTATTTAATAAAAGAATAGCAGTTTTGTTATAAGAGATTGATGTTATTGTAGCGGTAATACTTAAGGAAATGTTTAAAAAGTATATGACAATTAGAGAAAAACTTACCGGAGCTTCACAGCTAGCCCTGAGAAAACGTCCATGAACAAGAATCTTAATTACAATAGTAATCTAACGAAAGAGATGGTAAGAATATCGTAGAATGTGCTAAAAGTAAAATATCAATTATAGTATATTTGACAATCAGAGTAATTAAATTAATTTATTTTGAAGTGAAGGAAGGGGCCACATGGTAAACTTTGCCCCGGGGCCACCAAAAGTCTCTGGGCGGCCCTGCTTATTACAACAACATGAACATATAAATACTAATAGCAGATATTTAAATAATATACATAAATAACTGTAAAACACTCAACAACAAGCACCGTTTAAAAACAACAATAAATGTGAAGTGGGTTCCTTTAGGAGTTGTTTACATGTAATTTTACTTCTTATCATTATCTCATCTATGGTTCTTCCAACAATAACTAACATATCACTGTTCACACCAACTCATGTAGCATATAGTGGTTAGTGGTGCCGGTGCCATCACAGCACGCTGTGTGTAAAATGCGCACTGTGCTGGTTAAAGGTTCAATTTGTTCAAGGACCATTAAATTTGAGATGGTATATTTGACAGCCTACTTCTTTATAAACCTTTTCAATCTAACAAAGGAAGATTTTGTAGATTGTGTAAAAATTGCTTTAATGTCTTGTCTCTAAGATTGCATAACTAAATGTTGATTATAAGACAATGTTTTCAACTTAATTAATGTAACCCCTCTCTTGCAGCCATGGGTATCAAAGTATACTACGCACCCCCCAGCCCTCCTAGCCGAGTGGTCTTGCTCACCGCTAAGGCACTTGGTGTTGAACTGGAACATCACATCGTGGACCTCTCCAAGGGCGAGCACATGACAGATAATTACCTCAAAGTAAAGAACCCTTCCACTTCAATACCACTTACTTAAAATTGAAATTAGTTCAATTTAATATGCCTTACATAATGTAATTATACAGCCTCTAAATCTAGCTTACTTAGTCAAGAGTTATCCAGTATTTTTCAAGTAGTCTGTGATTTTCAGTGGTCCTTCATAACTCCCTATCTTGGTAAAGAAAACCGATTTCAAGATGGGCAGTTCTGAAGATATAAGTCTCATCTAGGAATGGAAATTGTTTCATAATCAGGATCTCATCAGCAATATTATTTATAGTTATTACTTAAATGGATGAGAGATGTAGAAAAATACTTCTCTCAAGTCTCCTCTCCCACCCATACCATATTTGGGTGGATGGAAAATAAATACCATGATATTATAGCCCTCAACATACTATAATATCTAATTTTTGTCTTTGCAAACACATCTATGATGAGAATTTTGTTTTATCCTATTATGTATTGTTATTTCTTGAGTAAAATAATATAATTTATCTAAATAATAAATTATTTACCTATTTCAAGCACACTTAGCAAAATAAAAGTTTATTGTAAAATGAAATATTATTTCAAATTTGATTATCAAAGCTAATGTTTATAAGAAATGGTAGATATCACGAAATCAACTTCCTAAGCACAGTATTGTTCATTCCCCTAAACTTATTATATTTTTTTCTTTCTTTTCTCTTTATTGAATATCAATTTAGTGTGTAAATTATAATAAACTTAGGTTTTTTGTATATTAATTTGTTGAAATAATTTTCATAATTATGTTTGTTTTTGTTGTATTTAATTTGGTAAAATAAAGATATTTGTTTGATTCTATAACAATGTGTATTTCAGATGAACCCGCAACACACGGTCCCCGTTATTGTCGACAATGACTTGATCCTCAATGAAAGGTATGTTACTAATTACCACAACCTTTTCTATAAATAGATTTGAAAAGAGGATATTAGTGGGCTGTAAACCAAAATAATTGGCTCCAATACTCTTTCAGATGATGTTTATATAACACTATAAAGTACTTTTATCTATAAAACAAGATCTAATGTAAGAAATCAATGTCTCTAATAATTATTTAAATAATTAAAACTGTTTAAAATATTTTTAGAAAGGACCATACCAAATTATTACAAAATTACTTGTTTTGTCACAAATGTATTACATGATACAATAAACTAAATTTGAATGACATAAATCACATGACAGATCTGATGTTATAGAACATTCCTTTTGAGAAAGGCTCAAACTATTACTTAGTTTAGTTCAATCGGAGATTAGAAACTTGTTATGTTCAGGATATTGCTTTTTTTTGGACAAAAGGTTAAAACAAAAACGTACAAGCAGGCCCATGTTAATCAATTGATAATGCTTACTGAGGTGAGGTTAAAAGTTGTTAAATTAATTTACTTTATCCATGTGTTTTTTATTGGAATAAATATTATTCTTATTATTATTATGATCTGTTGGTTTTATGATCTGTATTGACTTTTGAGCTGAAGAACGTTTTGCAAAATGGATAGCTTTAGAATGGACGTAATATTATTGTTGTCAAAATAATCTGTTTTCTATAAATTAAACATAAATTAATTTGTTATGCCTTTGTACTGTGATGTATAAGCTACAACTAAATGTATTGTCTGTAGTCGTGCTATCATCACATACCTAGCGGACAAGTACGGCAAGGACGACTCACTGTATCCCAAGTGCATCAAACAGCGAGCTCTTGTCAACCAGAGGCTGTACTTTGATGCTGGCACACTCTTCCAAAGATTTGGAGACCTATACGTAAGACAACTCTCATTAGACGCCGACAGAATGTTGTGTGTATTTTAAGGCAAAAATGATTGATGATATGAGTGAATGAGTGTAGTCTGGTTACTAACTGAGTTCAACTGTTACTCAGAAAGGGCAATTTATTAATAACCCAATTTGTTTGTTAAGAACTATCTCTAATTTATCCATCTTTGAATCCTAATTGCTTATTAACAAAATTTAATTCTTTATATTACAAACTTCTATTATATTCTGGCTGTGTATTTTTGTTGAAGATTTGATATATGTTCTATTGTTTAGACACATTGATGTTTTTTAGATTTTATTCAATTGATACGAATTTCCAGCAGGTGATTTAATGTGTAACGTTTGAATGTATTTACACTTGGAAATACAGTTTAATGTTAGAGATATTGAAAAGAATATTTTCTAGTGGCATTAGTTTCATATTTCGTGTTATGAAATTCTTAGAATTGCAATAAGTTATATTCCTTGATAATCTAGAGGAGTTGACTTGAAATTGAGTTTGGCCAAATCTTAATAAGTTATTTGATTTATTTTTTTATGAATCCTTTTTTTCTTTGTTTAGTACCCTACGATTTTTGGTGGAGCTCCTTTGGACGAGGAAAAAAAGAAGAAACTGGATGAAGCCTTTGAAATCCTGGAGCAATTTCTGGAGAAGACAAAGTGGGTTGCTGGAGACAGTATCACTCTTGCAGATATTTCTATTGCAGTCACAGTATCAACAGCTGAAGTAAGTATACAGGGTTTCCATTGAAAATGTTGTATACCGTACCTTAACAATCTTTTCATTTAAGTGATTTAAATTACTAGCTATATGAAAAAAGGATGTAATGTGAGAGTATTAAAAGACAGGAATCAAAATCTCTAACGGATAGGGAAAACAAATCTTCAGTAACTAGTGATATTCATAGTTTAGCTCTATGCTCAGGGCCTGTTCAGGGTTGGTTCTTATTTCATATGTGCAATTGGCTACAAAAATGTTTATGCGAAACATATTTGAATGGTAAAAGCTTTGTGAGCCTGAACCTTTATCAAGTGTAAACTTAGGACGTGTATACACTGTCCCTGTCAAAATTTTAGGAGTTGATAATTGATATTCCTTTCATATTACTTATTTCAGTGAAATATTGGCAAACCCCTTTAAATGAGAGCTGTGTTCAGATAGTCATTCATTATTCAAAACAATGAGTTTATCACATTTTAGTGGTCATATTTTTTAGAAAGAAATAACTGTGCAAAGTACATATTCTAATTACCCGTTTGTAATCTTACTTGTTTTTCCAGGTGGTTGGTTACGATATAACCAAGTATCCAAGTGTAGCATCATGGTTTGCTCGAGCCAAGACCTCTATCCCCGGCTATGAAGTCAACCAGAAGGGTGCTGAAGCGTTCAAGCAGATGGTTGATTTTTTAACCTCAAAACACTGAACTACCTTTTACTTACCAAAGATTACTTACTGCTTAAGCATTCGCCTTTTTATAAGTATTATAATTAGTTATAGGTTGTGTACATATCTTTTTTAAAATAAAATTTGTTTTTGATATTCTGTTATGGTTATTTAGTAGAAACTCTTTAATTTAACATTTAAAGTTGTATTTAATGTGAGTCCTCGAGGGAGATATTCTTTGTATTTAGACATTGTGATAGGCCTCTAGTTAGCAATGAATAGATTAGGTTTTTTCCACATGGCCACGGTAGTGTCTTAGACAAACTAATTCAACAATTAGTGTCATTTTACATTTGTAATTGAATTATTGATATTAAATTTTCTGGTAGTCATTACACATTCAATTAATAACATTTTTCAAATGGCAGTCAGTTTTATTCAGCCAATTTGATCTCTACTTTGGACATTGCCTACTGGTGCACTACTTTGCACTTTAACACCAAACCAATAAGTGAACAATTGCTGAATTAGTAATTAAAACTGGCTGCTGTTAATAATTTATGTTACCACCCTCAATTAATCTATAATTACTACTGATGCTGAAAGCAGCTTCTAGTTTTTTCACAATTTTCCCTATTTGATTCCTATACACACATGAAAACAATGTTTCCGTACTAACTAACTTTTTCTGTAATGCATGGTTTTTTTTATTAGCAGGGATATTTTTATGTCATAAATGTATTAATGTTCAAGTGAAAAATAATTTATTGGAAAGTTGGTGACAGGAAAATACTAGAATAACTTGGTCTGGTAAAACTAATTCCAAAAGAATGAAGTAAGTCCAGACACACAGAAAAGAAAAATAATCAAAACAGTATTCACTGTACTTTGCGTGGTTCAATTGAACCACAGAGATAAAATAAACAGAGTTTACATCCAATAGTACGCTGAATGTGTGTTGGGTCGTCTCCAGTTTTTCATGCGGGTTGCAGTGCCAGCACCTTGTCATTACCTCCCTTACTCTCCCCAAATCTTCCAGGATAAACGAAGTAAATATTTCTACAGATTTATAAAGAAGTACATTAGTTGTAATCTATTTATAATTGCCACTAAGGCATTCCTTGTGGCCATACAAAAGCAACCTCTGTTTCTTTTTTCTCTGTGATTATCTCTACGTAAATAATAAGAATAGAGTAATTTTATATTTTTACAATAATTACAATATTGGTTTTAAAAAATATTAATACAAAATATACTTTGCTCATCATACTTACTGTATAACTAACATGAATATAAATCCCAAACATGCAAATAGAACAATTCAACACAATCATAAGTAAATAGCCTGTGTTAAAATATATAGTGTACTGATTTATCAGCAAATAATAAACTGTGGCATTGGCCCACCCAACCATCCCTACACACTAGTGGTACTTATTTCACTTACAAATAATTACAATATATCTTGTGGTAAATTAAATATACAACTAACCCTACATTCAAACCAAATAAAATAGGGATACCATACATAGCTAACCTGTGTTGGGGTCGCTATCACATGAATTAAGCTGTAATATTACAGACCAGTGCTAACAAAAATTAAAAAGGAAAATAACATTCGTATTTGATTTCATTTATTTTTCTGTTCAAAAATAAATACAAGTAAATACATAAACAATTTATTATTTATGTACGTTAATTATTTTTTAATGTATACCCAAGCACCATCCAGGTTTATTGTAATTCAATACACCATAAGTTAGCAAAACCCAATTAAAATATCCACCTTTAAGAAATAAAATGATAGTGTTTAGTCTAAACAACAATAAATTAATAAGAGAACTTGTAAGCTTCTACCTCATTATCTATAGGAGATTATCTAGATTTACCTGTGAGAAAATCCACTTTTTAGATTTAGATAATAATCAGTGTTCAACTTTACACTCATCAAATACACCTCAAAAGGATTTTTATATTCCTGAATGTCTTGGTGAAACTGCATTCAGGGCTACAATTAAATCTTTGTTTTATATTTAAAATATTTAAATAGAGAATCCTACCAAGAAAAGTTTTAATTTTCTTCAGTGATTTAACGGGCAGTTCTTGAACATAAGTAGATTATTTAAACTAATACTTCTTCAGTGATGTAATGGGCAGTTCTTGAACATTAGTAGATTATTTCAACTAACACTTCTTCAGTGATGTAACGGGCAGTTCTTGAACATAAGTAGATTATTTCAACTGACACTTCTTCAGTGATGTAACGGGCAGTTCTTGAACATAAGTAGATTATTTAAACTAATACTTCTTCAGTGATGTAATGGGCAGTTCTTGAACATTAGTAGATTATTTCAACTAACACTTCTTCAGTGATGTAACGGGCAGTTCTTGAACATAAGTAGATTATTTCAACTGACACTTCTTCAGTGATGTAACGGCCCGTTCTTGAACATAAGTAGATTATTTCAACTAACACTTCTTCAGTGATTTAACATAAGTAGATTATTTCAACTAACACTTCTTCAGTGACAGCCTGAACACTTCTTATATATGGTACCTGACAAACAATATTAATTTTAAATAACATTAAACATGCAAAAAAATTATATATGTGACTCGCAAGGACTGAGACTACTATCCAATCTAATTAACTATTACAATTACATTTTAACCTGAAAAGACAACAATTATTAGGAATAAAATAATATAATAAACAAATATTACAAAAATGATGAAGTCTTACAAAACGTTGTGATTGGTAATTTTCACGTAATAATGGCAAATGTCCAACTACCTTTGTCTCCCTCATCTGATACTCCATCATTAACAAATTTCAAAAACAAAGTTCTATGAGAGGATGCCATACACGTGCAGTGGTAAAGGACCGTTCTTGAACATGAGTAGATTATTTCAACTAACACTTCTTCAGTGATGTAACGGGCAGTTCTTGAACAAAAGTAGATTATTTCAACTAACACTTCTTCAGTGATGTAACGGCCAGTTCTTGAACATAAGTAGATTACTTCAACTAACACTTCTTCAGTGATTTAACCTTGTACATTAATTGGTATTGACCCACCTGCCCGCCCATACACTTACAATGTTATTGACCCACCCGCTCGCTCACATACGGACAGTGGTATTGACCCAACCACCCGCCCACACACGTACAGTGGTATTGACCCACCCGCCCGCCCACACACGTACAGTGGTATTGACCCACCCAGTACCATACACGCTACAGTGGTATTGAATATACACGCACAGTGGTATTGACCCACCCACCCGCCCATACACTAACAGTGGTATTTCCGGGGTGGGGCATGCGTGGAGGTGAGATAGGGAAGAAAAACACGTTGTGGATATGTTAGTGAGACACGCTCTTGGCCACTCCTAGCGATAGTTGTAATAAAATCTCGAACTTCTTTGAGTGCTCAACTAGGCGCCTGAATACAACTTACAGTATGTTAATGAAATGATATATTCATCATTACACTAAAAAATACACTATCTTTGGGATTAAAGGTACAGTACAGCATTTTTAAGGAACATGCTAACTATCAGCAGCGCCACCTAGGCGATTGTGCACTTCCATGACCCATCTACCCACCCAGACACGTAAAATGGTATTCACCCAACCGCTCATACACGTACAATGATATTCACCCGCCCATACACGAACAATGTTATTCATCCATTCACCCGCTCATACACGGACAATGGTATTCACCCACCAACCCGCCCATACACGTACAATGGTATTCACCCACCCGCTCATACATGTACAATGTTATTCACCCACTCACCGGCCCATACACGAACAATATTATTCACCCACCCACCCGCTCATACACGTACAATGTTATTCACCCACCCACCCGCTCATACATGTACAATGGTATTCACCCACCCACCCGCCCATACACGTACAATGGTATTCACCCACCATTTACAAAGCAGGGGCTGTCCGCTAGTAGATACATATTATTTGATAGAGAAAAATTAATTGGCTATTTCTGTATTATGTTTCATTTTGGAAATTAATTTAAATTACATGTTTAACCAAATCGTTTAATTTCTTTTTGTTATGACAAAAATCAACTACATAGTTCATTTAATAATCAATCTTTTATGTATTCAAATCAAAGAAAAGGTTTGTGCAAAATATCTTCATACAAATTTATTGTTTACAATTAACAGATATTTTTGAAAAGGATCATTATGAATTAAATTATTGATTGGTTACAGTGTTAGATCCAATGTTTTGTAAGCCATTTATCCTTTAGAACCCCTCAGAAGGTTTGGTAGTGGCAGAGTGGAGACCAACACCTCTGTCCTTGTAAACCACATTCTTTTTACAATTTTGATACCTTTTCCTTGTCTATTTTCCTCCATTATTATTATTATTATGAACTATGCTTGAAAAGAATCGATACGCTTGCCTTAAATTTTTGAAAAAATCATGATTATTTATATTAATATTTTTGGAGGTATTGACAATAGTTACATAGACTGGTTAATTTACTTATGCTTAGTTCATACCAACTTATAACATCCTAATTTAAATATTCTTATTACGATCCTGAATATTTCTTATATAGAGAACAAAAAAATGTTGTTGTCATCATAAAAGCTGTCTTATTTATCAGCCTAAATGTTAAAACATTTATATTTCAGTGCTTTATATTTGTTAAATACACATATATAAACCTTATGTATAGTTGATATTAAATACATTTTTTAATTAAAAGTACATTTTATAGTAATTTTTTGTGAAGAAACCTATCATACTTCTGTTTACTTGACTATCCAAACAGCGGGAAATTGTTTTATTAATTGAACGTAAAAGAAGTATAATTGAATAAACGTGTTCAGTTGGATTATCGGGTAAATAAAGACAAACACCTGCAAACATCTTGAAGCAAACTCATTACATTAGTGTTGAGCACAAGCTGTCACTTTTATTGTGGTCGTGAGCAAATATCTGCTTTATCCATTAGATGATATCTTACATTCACTGTTTATTGATTGTTGTGTTGTCAAATATGTTTTCATTGAATCGCGAACGACCGTTTAAATTACTACATTCAAGAGCTCGCAGTTTCAACAGCAAAAAATGTAGCCTACTCTTAATTTTCGCTTTAATGCACCCTGTTTTAGAGTTGTGCTAGATAAGAAATAAAGAACCTAATATGTAAATAAAACAGATTTTTTTTAATACGAATATTGGTTATATTAAAAAGTATTGTATTACATAACCTTAATAGGTTCAGATGTGAATCAACTCCTTGTGACAAAGTATAGTTACAGAGAAAAAAGAAAGAGAGATCACCTTTGTGGTCACAGCAAACGCCTCAGAGGCAATTACAAGTAGATTTAAACTAAAGAACATCTTTATCTAAATGTGTTCAATAAAACTATTTCAATAATTTGGGATGTTATTGTCCACATAAAAATGAGCAAAAAACTTCATTTGAATGTATGTCCTAAAACCTTTAGTTTTTCGTCTATCTGTCTTTACGTGTTTTTTACATAAAAATTCATAACTTTGGATTCCTATTTTTTTGTTAAAAGATAAATCCAGATCTCTGACTAGAAGACCAATCTCTGTGGTTGGTCTTATGTGTTCGTTGAGTCTTACTCTCCTCTGGTAATTCTTATGTTAAAAGTTTTTTCAGAACAACTAGACTGATTTCGAATGTTTACTTCAAGTTCATCAGCCAAGAAGGCATTTTCCTAAACTGATCAAATTCTTAGTGTCGTTGTCCAGGGATGACTGGAATTGTAGTGACGTTTTCATTGAGGAGTTGTCAATAATAATAGTTTTTATTTAGTATTCTTTTTAATTATTATTTTAAGTTGTTCCAAAGTGAAACTTAGGATACATAATGCTTAATAGTTCAGTGAACTTTTAAGTTCTAACTTTACCAATTGTTACAAATTTTGTTCAATAAAATTATTTTTAATTTAATTTCAGTAGTGTGCAATTGGGCCAAGTCCGTAACATCGGCAAATAAACAAAACAAAAACAGGCCTTCATCGATAAAAAGTTTCACCAGCTAAAAAATAAGGAAATAGAAAGACTAACCATTCTAAAGGGGATTTCACACAGGTGCCGTGCCAAACCTATGACAGTTCATTAGACTATATATATTTATCGTTTGAATGTAGATAAAAATATATTATTGCGCTTGGCATTATTGATTGATAGCATGTATCTTGTGTTTGTTTTAATTTTTTGCGTTCAGTAGGTTTGCATTTCAAATAATAATCACTTTATTCAAAGTCTATGTGCATATTGATAACTGTCTTTGTGTTCTAAACCAATCATTCACATATTTGAATAGATATTAATTAAATATAACCAAAATCTAGGTATTTATATATAAAAATTGTATGTGAATATATATTAAACCCTCGTGTAATTTTGATACTACAAAGTTATAACGTAAACCCTTTAAAACTAATAACAATAATAATTTTTATTTTCGAAAATGTACATACAAATTCAATAAGTCATCTATATTAAGATTAGAGTACAATAACACAACAAAGAAAATGTCTTATTTGAATTCCTATTATATGCAGCAAGATCACAGCTTATAAAATGGAATAAAAGTTATTTTCATTTGTCAGGCTGACAAAATATCCTATCTATTATTAAACATAAATTAAGAAGGTAAAACAGAATAAATCATAAAAATTCTGTTCATTTTATATATACAATGTTTTTCTAACGCTTGCTGTTAACAATAATTTAGAAAATAATAGGGCTTCTAAGGCAATGCCTGAGTACAGGTTCCTTCACTACATATAACACTTTTTTTGCGTTCAGATTTTGACTAATAATTCAATTTACATAAAAATGATCTCAGATCCAAAATAATATCCAGAATTTTACTGAAATACAAGTAAATAATGTTACCATACCATTATAAATTATAACAATGATATAAATAAAATGAAAAGGTAAAAACAAAAATTTTTCTTTGGTAATTAAATTGAATGACAAAAATTATGTACAAAATTACTCTTTACACTAATAATATTTAGCACTTAATTAGGTATCTATTTTTATCAATAACTTAAAATCAGTATGTTCAGATATCATATTCACAAGAATACTATTGCTGTATTAGAAATAATACATTTATATCCTCCACCTCAAACAACCACTTTCTTACTTTATTTAAAAACTGTTTTAGATTTTTAATTTTTTTTTTTTTAGATTTAAAAACTAGCCGGTACATGTGTGTTTTTATGTATATTTATTCAAAATACATCTAACAAAATACATAAACTGTTTATAATCTATTAACTGCACAAACGTCTTTTGAAGTAACCGATAATTTGTGATTATACAGTACATAGACATGTAAGCCTTCGCTTTTCAATGCTACAACTGTATAATATAATTATTGTGGAATAGCGATTTTGGAAAACAACACAATGAATAAATTATAAGAATACCTGTCTTGTACTTTCTAAGTACAGAAAACTGAATCTCAAAACCAATTCAGATACTGCCATTCTTTATTAACATAAGCTATATAGCCTTTTGAATGAATAAATAACAAAATACTTTTAATAAACTTGTTGACTTGATTGTTTATTAAAATGAAGTAATAGAACATTCTTGTGTTGGCCAGTTTTGGGTACGAGGCGCTACCTCAGGTATACTTGAGGCGCAACTAGGATGTTTTAGGGATACCTCAGGAATACTTGAGGCGCAACTAGGATGTTTTAGGGATACCTCAGGTATACTTGAGGCGCAACTAGGATGTTTTAGGGATACCTCAAGGTATACTTGAGGCGCAACTAGGATGTTTTAGGGATACCTCTGGTATACTTGAGGCGCAACTAGGATGTTCCCGGAAGTCACCCTCAAGTCGTCCACCATTTTATTAATGAAAATACTCCATATTATTCTGCAAGATACCATTGAATAGAATTTTGTTGTTACTGAAGAAATTTTTTTCCTTCTGCATGTTCCATATTTTAGGGGAATGCACAATTATCATTCCACGCGGCAAAACAAAAAGGGTGAACAAGGGTAACAACCTTGTCGGTTTTTAACAAGTTTCGTGAAATCAAATTAAATCAGTTTATTCCTTCATTAAAAGACTATAAAACATATTTACAAAACTATTCACATAAGAAATTACTTCCTTTATGGGCCAGAATGGTCTGTGCGTGGGTGAGGAGTCTGTATCATACAAAGCAATATAAATCTTTAATACAAAGAGATGTAATACAAATAACAATTTTTAAAATATAAATGTATGATAAAAAAGAAGTAGAACTTTTAAATAAAAATAGTCTAAAAACTAATTAAACTTTAATTACATTGAACTGACAGGAGATGGTTTGAGTTTGACAACTGGTATGAAAATGTACAGCCATAAAATCTTTTTTGTAATATTTAGAAGAAAGTCGGAAGTAAATAGACCTGTATTTAAACAAATATGGAACATAAATGTACATCCTACCAGCAAGAATACCATCTGGCCATTGGTTAAATGCAGTTCCCAACAAATTTAATTTTTTTTCTGTTGTGAAAACATTTGCTAAAATTTAGTTTCATTATTTAAGAAGAGGTGGTAACTTTTATTATTATTAGGCCTATTTTAAAAACGTTACTATGGACATAGGCCTAAAATCTGTTTGTATTTTACTTACTATTTTATTAGGCATATAATATATACTAATAACTGTAATAAAATACATTATACTGTACAATACTTTAAGTATCATATTTTCTAGAATATTCCTTATATAGTACAATTACTGGTTGAAAAGTAACACTGTAGCGTAGAAAGCGAGATAGTACATGATTTTCAGCTACGAGATTGAAGAGTTGAATGGTTTTTTTTTAATATTTTATGAATCGGCCGCTATTTATGAAACCATCATTTTATCAGATATATTATATATATTCTCTTATCTTATATATATTCTCTTATCTCCTCAAATTTTTAAACCATGGCAAAACGTAACTAAATGAAGTCAAAGAAAGAGATGTAGTAATCTGTATGTTTAGTGAAATTGTGATTTTTATACTTTTATCCAACGCTTAAATTAATAACTAAGATGACTTTTTTAAATGTTACCGTTCATAAGAAATAAATTACGCATCTATGCACTTTTAAGTTTTAGTTAAAATACCTTTAAACTGTATATTATGATGAAACAGTATGTTTCAAGGCTTGTCAACACATTACTTTAAACTGTATATTATGATGATACAGTGTGTTTCAAGGCTTGTCAACACATTACTTTAAACTGTATATTATGATGATACAGTGTGTTTCAAGGCTTGTCAACACATTACTTTAAACTGTATTTTATGATGATACAGTGTGTTTCAAGGCTTGTCAACACATTACTTTAAACTGTATTTTATTATGATTGTATTTCAAGGCTTGTCAACACATTACTTTAAACTGTATATTATTATGATTGTGTTTCAAGGCTTGTCAACACATTACTTTAAACTGTATATTATGATAATACAGTGTGTTTCAAGGCTTGTCAACACATTACTTTAAACTGTATTTTATTATGATTGTGTTTCAAGGCTTGTCAACACATTACTTTAAACTGTATATTATGATGATACAGTGTGTTTCAAGGCTTGTCAACACATTACTTTAAACTGTATTTTATTATGATTGTGTTTCAAGGCTTGTCAACACATTACTTTAAACTGTATATTATGATGATACAGTGTGTTTCAAGGCTTGTCAACACATTACTTTAAACTGTATATTATGATGATACAGTGTGTTTCAAGGCTTGTCAACACATTACTTTAAACTGTATATTATGATGATACAGTGTGTTTCAAGGCTTGTCAACACATTACTTTAAACTGTATTTTATGATGATACAGTGTGTTTCAAGGCTTGTCAACACATTACTTTAAACTGTATATTATGATGATACAGTGTGTTTCAAGGCTTGTCAACACATTACTTTAAACTGTATTTTATTATGATTGTGTTTCAAGGCTTGTCAACACATTACTTTAAACTGTATATTATGATGATACAGTGTGTTTCAAGGGTTGTCAACACATTACTTTAAACTGTATATTATGATGATACAGTGTGTTTCAAGGCTTGTCAACACATTACTTTAAACTGTATTTTATTATGATTGTGTTTCAAGGCTTGTCAACACATTACTTTAAACTGTATATTATGATGATACAGTGTGTTTCAAGGCTTGTCAACACATTACTTTAAACTGTATTTTATTATGATTGTGTTTCAAGGCTTGTCAACACATTACTTTAAACTGTATATTATGATGATACAGTGTGTTTCAAGGCTTGTCAACACATTACTTTAAACTGTATTTTATTATGATTGTGTTTCAAGGCTTGTCAACACATTACTTTAAACTGTATATTATGATGATACAGTGTGTTTCAAGGCTTGTCAACACATTACTTTAAACTGTATTTTATTATGATTGTGTTTCAAGGCTTGTCAACACATTACTTTAAACTGTATATTATGATGATACAGTGTGTTTCAAGGCTTGTCAACACATTACTTTAAACTGTATATTATGATGATACAGTGTGTTTCAAGGCTTGTCAACACATTACTTTAAACTGTATATTATGATGATACAGTGTGTTTCAAGGCTTGTCAACACAAGTGTAAATACTTATACATACAAAGGCTTTTTTTATTTTTACCTCATGAAATATTAGAATTAATTGGCCTATTGTTTGATCTGTAAAAATAATTATATATTTATGCGGGTAAATTTTACAGTTTAAAGAAGTTAAATTATTAATTCATCAGTTTTTTATGATATTGAAAAGAAATAGGTCCATCTGTCTCAATAAACTTATAAAATCACAGGCCTGTTGCGTGCAGCACCCGCCAGTGCTTAAAAGGGGTTTAGGTTGGAATTCCCAATTCCAGTAGTAGATTTGTGTGATCATCGGAGGGTTCGTTCGTGGCATGTGGTAAATTACAGGGTTTACCCCATAAGTGTAACGAAGTGTCCGGACACCGTTTTCCAGATTGGTAAACGAATTTTTAACACGATGCTTCTTCCGGCATCTGTGTTCAATTTTTAATGTTCATTTAAGTTTACAAGTCCAACTCTATTGATGTTAACTGAGAGTTTTTTTGCCGGCAGTTCCAGCTTTGTGTATGCCTACTGATAATTCACAACCTCAAAGTGTGCACCATAGGCCTATAGATATGCTACACGCAAATTACGGTAGATAGCTTTGGTGATTGCTATTTTCCGCCAATACAATACAACGTAGTTTACAAAATATCGGGAAGTAGTCTTATGTATGGCTGTTGTGCGTCTACTTCGTAGTCTACAAACACACCCAGGAGTCTCGGCACATTCACTGAGCTCTTCATGAAAATTTATTACTCGCCGGTTTTTCAACACGAGGATTCCTCGCTCCACTCCAGAGAGATGGACCGGATAGGAAGTCAGTCGACTCATTCCACTGTCTTGCAACCAAACCAGTTCCAGCGCAAATTCTTACCATACTATACAGCGTTGCCAGGTTGTCGTGGAGATTGCTAACCGGTTTTCATCCTGATCTGGTGCATTTTTGTACTCTCTTACCGGCCGGCTCACAGGATCCAGGTCTGAATCTACTTGTTCTATCCGTTCCTTGAAGCTTTCAACAGCCGTTCTTATCCAAGTTTACCCCTTTTTTACATTTCAGTCTGAGTAGTCAAACTGTAAGAAAAACACATAAGAGGTCTAGGAACTGAAAACTGTTGAAAAAAACATCTATAGCCTGTTTTGCGTTAAGTGACAAGTTTATAAAGCATTATGTTTTATAACATATATTAAAGAAAGTGTTCATAGTGTGCAATAGAAAAAGGATATTTGGAAAATGTATGGAGGTTTTCATATTTCCCGAAGCCCCAGGCGACTGAGAGAAACCTTCCAACTATAAGCGTCGTAGCAAGTAGCAACCCATGGCATGCATTACTTGCGCAGAATGTAGAAAGCCAGGTAGAGAGCTCAGTAGGACCCCCAGGTATACTACTGTCGGATTCAAAAAGCAATGTACTCAAGTTTGAACCACTATTACAAAATAAATACTCATCTGATTTCGTTGTGTTGTACACCAAAATTTAGCTTATTTAATTTTACGTAATTTCTTATAACTTACATGTTTTTTAAAAGACTAAGAATTTTTTATAGCAGGTTGAATACAAAATCACTAAATGTTAGCACTTTTGGAGTAAAGCTCAATTTCAAAATTTCTAAAACAAAAAAGTCAGTGAAACTTTAATCACATGTAAAGAAAATTGTTTTTTGTAGTCTGTCCAAATTCTAGAATTTTTACTCTTTTACGAAATGTTCTGTTGTATTTTTTGTAAACCCTTGCAAACTTAAAAATGGCTGATCATACAAACTTCCAACCCGGTTCAAAAATACCGGATTGAAAAATAAAGTAAGACTATAAAACGGTAAGTGCGATAAATAATCTTGTGATTTTATATCAAATGATAATTAAACAGACATTAATGTGCCGTAACTCGCACGACCGGCCGAGACACCGAACGCGGTGTTGCTACTTAAGCAGCTGAACTTTCATCCCGTATTAGGGTCATTAGGGAACTTATTAGCTATGAATGACAGGTATTTATCGCAAGATTTTTTTATCGCACTTACTTTTAAAATCTTACTTTATTTTTCAATCCGGTATTTTTGAACCGTGTTCAAATTTGTATGATCAGCCATTATTAAGATTGCAAGGGTTTACAAAAATTACAACGGAAAATGTTTTAAAAGAGTAAAAATTCTAGAATTTGACAGACAGCAAAAAACAACCTTTTTCACATTTGGTTAAAGTTTAACTGACTTATATTTAGTACTTTTTTATTTATAAATGTTTAAAGTTGAGCGTTACTCCAAAAGTGCTCAAATTTCGTGTTTTTTTTTTTTTATTCTACCTCCTATAGAAAAAATCTTAAGTCTTTTAAAAAACATGTAAGTTATATGAAATTAAGTAGAATTAAATAAGCTAAATTTTGGTGTACAACACAACAGAATCGGATGGGTATTTATTTTGTAACAGTGGTTCAAACTCGAGTATATTGCTTTTTGAATCCAACAGTACATCATTTGCGCAGAATATTGGCGTATTTGATAAATACTATACATCCTATTGTTGCCTGGAATGTGGTTTTAAAAAGTGACTAAAGCTACTGGATGAAACTCCAATCCATCATTATATTAATAGGCAAGCACAATTCTTAAAACTTCTACAGTCCACACTGATATGCAGGCTGAGAAAATAACCTCTTCACAAGTTACAGGTCCACCAATAAATTGGCTAAATCTAATAAAGACAGGCTCTTAAAATTGTGGAAAATATTTTGAATTTCCATAGAAGAACAGGTTAAAATAAACAAAAAATTGTCTGTAAGAGTAACTTATACAATTTATCCTTGCTTTGTTTATTAATCTGTATTTTTATTATTATTATTTTTTTTTTTTTTATTTTAAGGGCCTTAACTCAAATCAAAAAAACTATTTACTTCGTTGACAAGACGATCATACAAGACATTGCATGAAATAAGTCAATTGTTACAAAAGTCATATTAATTATGGACATTAAGCCAAAGTATGGACCTTATATGCTCGTAAAATACAAACAATACACAATCTTCAACTGTCCGATAGATATTCCCGAACGCTGTAAAAACTTTTGTTTAAGATAAACGATTTTTGTTTCAAACTCAGCTAGTGGGTCTAATTTCCGGAGAGTTTCTGGAAGGTTATTGAAAAGATGAATATTATTGTAAAATAAATGAGTTTAAAAAAATGTGGTTTGATGATGTGGAATTGTAATTTTATATTTGTTACGAATATCATGATTATGTACAATCCCACCAGAGGTCAGATAGGTGTTTTTTTTGCAAACTTCACACATTCAAGAATATATAAAGATATAAATGGTAATATTTTATCATTTATAAATATATCTTTGCAGGAGTGGCGGTAAGACTTACCAACACACAGCTCTGATAGCTCTCTTTTGGAGTCTGAAAAGAATACCTGTTCGGGTACACTCATGTCCCCAGAGAGCAACACCATAACTCAAGTGTGGAAACACTAACCCATAATAGGCAGTGAGCAAGAGAGAGGTATCAGCAATTGATGAGTCTACGCAACACAAAGATGCCTAACGAGATCTTCCTTGCAACAAGTTCTATGTGTTTAGAAAACTTTAGATTCTTATCCAACACAACGCCCACGAATGTAACGTCTTCAGAGTGCTGAAAATCTGAGCCGTTAACAAAGAGTCTCTCTAGCCTCCCACATCCAAAGACCTATTACTGATGTAAAATTAATCAATTGGTTTTGGCCGTATTTATGGCGAGAAGATTAGAATCAAACCAACGCTTTACAGTCTGATTTTCATAAGTGCTTTGGATTTCAATTCTGAAAGATTTGGCGATGTGATGGCTAACGAGTGTCATCCACAAACAAACAGACGCGAGAATAGTGGGGAACATTAATGAACAGCAGGAAGAGGAGAAGTCCCAAGACAGAGCCCTGGGGCACTCCTACATTTACGATCGCTGGCTGCGAAGTAAATGACTCAACCCACCCATCTTGGTTCTTGAAAGGCAGATGAACAGCAAAACTACAGTCAGTTAAAAAAGACGCCACCCAAGAATGTGCTTGACCGCTAACGCCAAGGATTAAGAGTTTCTGGAGCAGCCTATTACGGTCTACCAGGTCGAAGGCCTTGGTTAAGTAAAAAAATCAAACCAAGAGCCTTCTGCCTAGAATCCAAAGCCCTGACAATGGATGTTAGGAAAGAAAACTCTGCATCAGTTGTGGATCTATTTTTTGTAAAGCCAAACTGGAATGGAGTTATTATATTGTTCTGAGTAATGAATTCTAGCAGGTGAAATTATAAAGAATCCATCCGATGTAGTGAACACCTTTTGTAGCTTTTTTTCTTCTGTATCTCAGAACGTCTCATCGGGCGGTTCTTCATCAGACGACACTATGAAACATGTCACGACCCAGTTACATTCTTTTTTCTTCTGTATCTCAGAACGTCTCAGCGGGCGGTTCTTCATCAGACGACACTATGAAACATGTCACGACCCAGTTACATTCGTGTTTTCTTATTCCAGTTTCTGAACAAGAACTCATAACCACTGTAATGGAACTGAAACCCAAAACATCCGCCAATGAGGACAAAATCTCTGCTAAACTCTTAACACAGGTGGTACATGTAATTAGTCATGTTTTGGTAGACATTTTTAATATGTCTTTTGCTTGTGACAAGTTCCCAAAGGTTCTTAAGCATGCGATTATTAAACATCTTCATAAAAAGGTAATAAATTGAACTGTGACCATTACCGACCTATTTCCATAGTTTCCACTTTTTCTAAGGTGCTGGAGAAACTTGTTGTCAAGAGATTGCTAGAATTCATTACTCTGCGCAAATGATGGACAACCCAACCCAGAGCGCCGTAACTACCGCCAATGAATACACACTCTATAAGAAGGACACTCCTTATACAGCAAATTCAGACCAACTTTTTTTCTGAGATTGCTGCTTTTCGCCTTAGCCGCTAGAGTTCTCCAGTCAATATTTTCCTGCCTTCTGTGCTAGGGAGATCTCGCAGAGGGTGCGAGAGAGAGCGCGCCTTCGGTGCGAGAGAGAGCGCTCGCCTTCGGTGCGAGAGAGAGCGCGTCGAGGGTACGAGAGAGAGAGGGAGCGAGGGTTGTGTGCGAAAGGAGAAAGTTTGCCTGGTGGTCTGTATAAAAGAGCTTCCTCTATACAGACTCTGCTCTCGCTATCCCTCTACCGCCGCGGTTTGGCCGAGATGCCACTTGCTTGAAAGACTCTCCACTACTTCATTGCCAAATGTTGAATTAACAATAATTTAAGATGTGATCGCTGGATGCCGATTTTTTTTTTTCATATTTGCTTTGATAATCAAATCGTAGATCAACCTATGATAACCCAAAACTTTATAAGATGAATAAATTATTTTGGAACTGCTCCTAGAATTAACACTGTACAAGCACTGTTGCTTTAACAATATTCAAGCACTGTTGCTTTAACAATATCCAAGCACTGTTGCTTTAACAGAATCCAAGGACTGTTGCTGTAATAAATGTAGTGTGATTATAACAATTTAATCTGTGATTCAAGAATTGTTATACTAACCGAAAGAATATACTATCATACAAATAACTAACAAAAGTAAATGGGCAAACATTTTAACGAATAACTATTGAAAAGTGATAGACTATTCAGAGATTTTAATAAATTAATTATAGAGATGTTATTGGAAAAAAAACAATGTAAATTTACTATAAAAAAATAAGTTTATTCAACAAAAATGAAAACGTACTTTATAGACGCCGAAAAAGTATTGCAAATGTTAACACAATTAACTATTTTCTATCTATGTTCGGTGACAATCAAAATTAAAAAAAACAAAATTAAAACATTCAACTGACAAACATTATAACATACTCAGAATACCTACTAACTAAAATTAAATTGCAGCATAACCACTAACATATCACATTTACATCTAATTGTTTACGATATATGAAGTGGCACTTATGAATAACACATATATACACGAAAATTATAAACAAACGTAAACTACAAAAACATTCAGTATATATAATTACTAAAAATAACATTGCAGCATAATTATATACATATTTTATTTACATCTAATTATTCACAATATTTGTTAAGTCTCAGTTATGAAATAAACATATATTTACACACACACACTTACTTACTAAGTTCAAACTGTACAAAAAAACATATATAAATACTAAATACTACATTGCAACATGATCATATACATTTCTATTTACACCTAATTACATGTAATTTATGTAAAATGACAGTTAAGACATATATAATTATCCCCACATTATTTACAAACTTCAAACTGTACAAATTATTCAGTAGACCTACTTATTAAAATTTACATCACCACATATTCTTATAATATATGTGCAAGGGGTTAGTTATGACAATTAATATATATATATACATAAAAACACACACACACCCGGCAATTATTTACTTAAACTTTAAACTATACAAAACATTATTAGATATCGTTAACATAATTACAAGACATTACATCGCACCATAATCACAGATTTTATTTACATAAAACAAATTTCGATACTAGGTCTCAGGTATGAAAAAATTATATATACATATATAACCTACACATAAATTATTTAAACATATACAAATTATATACAAAAGATGTCAACTATGTAATATTGTAGACTAATGAAAAAAATACATCGCAGCAAAATAATATATATATTTTATTTACACTATTAAATTATGTACAATCTAAACATGGTGTCAAGTAAGAAATAAAAGCATATTCAAATATTAAGAAGAAAGTTAGCAGACATCCACAATGTTGGTTTTTTCAGTAGCTTGTCATACATGACAGAGTTTTTTAAGCTTCTTATTCAGTTTCACTTGATCACCCTCTGACACTCTCTTTACCCTTACGTTTAACAAAGCCTTGTCTCTAATGTCGTTCGATTTCCACTTTACACTGTAAAACATCTTACATCTCACTAACAGCTCTATCATAAACAACTTGTGTACTTTACACTCAATCAACCACTGCGGATGAGTCTCTTCAGTGTGTAAGGTCAATTCTTTTACCAGTGTCTTGGCAACTTCAGTGCTGGCAATCACCTTAGGAAAAAGCTGGGCAAAGCACAATGCTTGAGACTTTACAACGTTGTGTAGAAGATCCGAAGGCTTATTAAGTCTGGCTAATTCTCCGGTATGTCTGGTGAACGATTTCATTAGGATAAGATACTCACGGGGTATAAAAGAGAAGGAGTTTTCTTTCAGAAGAGTAGCCCTACACGTTTCACAGGAAAATTTCTCCACACATTTTTTCCCTAGCCAACCGGATATGTAACATACAACACTATCTTCAAAGGCCGTTACTTCTACGTGATCTTGATCTAGCTGTTGTTGAGTGTTACATTGTGGGGCTAAGTTGGATGAAGCGATGGCACTGGTGTGAGGCTCGACTGAGTTGATAACTTCTTGTGGCTCTTCGACTGGCAGTACTGATGGAACTTGAAGATTTTCGTCGCCATCTGGTTCACAATTTGCAGTATCAGGAGGGTCCAGTAAACGGATGGATATAGCATGCTGGAGATTCCGTCTGAACTCCTTTGCAGATGGATTACTGTTGTAACCACCCCTGTGTCTGAGAACACCAAACAAATTCTCAATGGGGTCCTGGTTGAATCTATTAGTTAACAAAAATTTGTTTCCACTGGAAGAAATCTCCTCGTATAATGCTAGTATTCCCCTGATGGTTTGGATGAGACCGTCAAAACATGGAGGATTTGAACCATCTAGAGTCTTCCAGGTCTGTATATACTGGATACTGGCTTCCAAGCAATTTCGAGGAACAAAGTTGGTTTTCGATAGTGGCTGCTTGTATGGGTTTTTGTCGTCTAAGTGCTTGCTGTTTAAACAGTCAGTAATGTCATTTATTTTGCCAAGAAAAGTTGCTGTATTTAAACTACTTTCATTTTTCATCTGTCCTAAATTAACAGCAGCTTTCATCCCTCTCGTAACTGAATTACTAAAAATTTGAGCTGCCAGTTTCACATTCATCTTCTGAAATGCTTGCGGGTTAACATGCCGTTCTGATATTTTCGGCGCAGCTCGGCAGTCTGAAGCAGATTTCCTGTCGATCTCATAAAACTCTAAAATGTCTCCCCATGACACAGGTTTATGGTCCACTAGAAAATCCCTTTTCAGCAAAGTGTTGCGGATACACTTTAGAAGATGAGGGTAATCATATAAACAGAAAATCTTTTTTTCTCCAAAACAGTAATAGGGAAAATCTTTTGAAACTCCCAAGAGTTTCAATGCAGCTGCATTTGTCGATCCCATATCGCAGACAGTGGCCTTTAAGTCGAGATTTACATCAAAGACTTTTTCGATGCAAATGTCCAACAACAATGCTAAAGTTTACGATTTTAACGAGTTGTTTGAGAGCACATATGCGAGGGGACATTTCCATTGTTCATTAATACCTCGCAGCATAAAAACTGTTGCATGTGTTGCTATTTTCTGGTTTCTTCCCAATGGCCCAAGATCCTCGAATCCTTCAACCAAATCTAACTTGGAGTTATATTCCAGAGATTTTCTTAAACACATTTCATCAAACAATAAAACATAAATTTGTACACGTTTGGTGCCTTGTAGTAGATTGACAGGGCCAGCTGCTTTTCTTCTTCAGTCCATTCCGATCGAGTTTGGTGTCGCAGTTGCATTGTGATGAATGTCAGTGGATCTCCAGATATGAATTTAGGTAATTTGGAAATTACAGTCTTGATATCAAACATTGTAGTCCTCTTTTTTATGAAATAAATGCTGTTGGTTTTCTTTTTTAGAAGTGATTTTTGTCTAGTGATGGTTTGTTTCAACTTCTTCCTACGTGGTGTTAGTTCATTCAATTTGTCATCATTGTTTAGTTCAGATAGAGGTTTGAATTGATTGTTAAAATCCTGAAGCGTCTCTTCACTCCCTCCAACTTCATTGTATTGATCAGACTTTGTGGATTCTTCAAAACAATCAGATTCCACTTGAGGATCTTCATTTTCGCAGTTGTCTTCTTCCTGATCAAACCAAGGAATAGGAACTGCAGCAGGGTGGTTTCGCAGAAGTTTGTTTCTCAGGTCGTTTGTAAATGCAGACCTCTTAAAGTGTTGAGAGCACAGAGTTCGATACTTCAGCTTCTTGTCTGGCAGATCCGCGAAGTCGTCTCGCCCGCAGTTGGTTACCCACCGAATGCATCTGTAAAATATATATGAATTTAAATGTATTTAATATAATTAGCAAACATTTTTCCTATTGTGATATATAATGAATAAGGAATGACAAAATGTCAATAAAGGGTGAAATTAAAAAAAAGACAACAGTTTTGGCTTTTGGCTGTAATCCTTGAAAAGATATCGTTGTGGTAGGCTACTTGTAAAATAATGAAACCTCCTAAGTTGTTTTTAGGAGTTCAACAAAAAAGAAAAATAACCGATTCAAGGAAATATTGAGTGTGATTCAAAAAATGTAATATACCAACTTAGTTTTAGTTTTCGTAATACAGGTTATATTGGATAAACCAAAACGAATTTCAAATATAGAATTAACAACCAAAGAGCTGACACAAGAAACTCTCAGTAGATAAACCTGTTACAAATCATGTTAAAGAATATTCAAAAACGTTTTTAGCCTATCGTAAAAGGTATTTTTAAATTATTAGATGAATATTCTGCCCAAAAATTGAAAAAAAACTAAACTGTCGCAAGTGGCAGTTTTAAAATCCAAAATTATTCTAGGTTTAAATGTTCTTTTGAACATATATTTATACCATTCCTTTTCATTTTAGTTCAAAAATTTGTATTTCTTAAAATATTTCACCCATTATTGAAAATTTGCCAACAAAAATTCCAACCATAATTTATTATACAACACATTAGAAAAATGTTTTTTTTTTCATTTAACTAACAAGCCAAAATTGTTTTTTTTTAAAGTCGTCTCAGTAATAATCATACGTTTAATGACAAAATTATTGTTTACATAACATTCTTTATTTTTTTTCATACGAATTTTCTTTGAAAAAGGCTATTGCCCAAATATTAAACTTATTTTAAAAAGGTTGGGTTGGTGATTATACTAAAATGCATACGTATTATTTTCAGTTGTACTCACAATTTTGAGGCAAGTTCAAATGTTCATTAAATTTTGCTCAACGAATTAAACGAGGTTCGCAAGATTACAGTTTGCGTGTTCATATTTTAAAATAGTGGAATGATGTTAATTTTACCATTTAGCATACAATATTCTATACAGTTCCCTGTTTTTATAATTTTCAAAATTTCTAACTTAGTGGGAAAACTACGGGTTGAAACTACTGGAAAACTACTAAATAAGGCATTTTGATAGTACTTGTTCAATTTAAAAAATAAGTATTCTCATAATTTTAGTACCAGGCACCTGCAGATAAACTTGTTCTTAATTCATTTACAATATAAAATTAAGATTATGAGCTATAGAATTTAATGAAACTGTAATCTTGAAAAGGCTTGCAGGGCTCCGAGCGAGATGATCCTCCATAAGAGCCCATGTTAAATCGGTGCACCAGACGACAAGACGGTGGACTGGTAAAGTAGGCCCTTAATTTGATTACTTCACTTACATAAAAGTAATTACGATTAGTTTACGAAGCTTATAAGGAGGGAAATGTAAAACGCCTTTTCTAGCGTTTTAGGGGTGTCCCAGTGCACCCTTAAAAATATATCAGACCATGTTTTAGACAATGTTCATTTTAATAAGTGGGGGTTAAATAACATTATCGTTCAAAGAGAAGTTTAACTGATCCAAAGTAATACACCACTTAATATCATTTAATTTTTCACACTGTTGTTAGTTCTCAATTGTACTTTTAAAGGTCTTTAAGATTAACTTTTTAATTTATTTTGGAATTAACAGTAATACTCAATGTACATTGTCTATAACCATAAAGATTTACAATTACTATTATTGTATCATTATTTTGCTCAACAATTAATTTAATGTTAAAGCAATTAGTAATAAAAAATACTCCTTACCTTTCTCGGTCGTTAACTGGAAAACTAAAGAATGACAATTCTCGGTTCTTCGCGGGCGTATTTTCACAATTCACATACGCACATTTGCCACCTGCTGACATTTCTACCGTTAACTAATAAATAAAAAAAACTAAACTAAAAAAGCTTTCTATTTTAAGCATACTAATTTAACTGAAGATACCACTAAAAATAATAAACTACTAACAAATTCAGGACAAACTATGAGATACACTATCGAGCACAACTGAAGCTCAACTGATAGTGCTGGGGGGGTCGTTTGTCAAAACAAGATTTTTGAGTTTGTTTACAATTGAACAGATGGGGTGGACAGCAATATTTCGCAGAATTTCTTATGGTTTGCCTCTTTCCACCTCTGAGTCACACCTCACCAGGGCAACTTTCTCCTTTCGCACACAACCCTCGCTCCCTCTCTCTCTCTCTCTCTCGTACCCCCGACGCGCTCTCTCTCGCACCGAAGGCGAGCGCTCTCTCTCGCACCGAAGGCGCGCTCTCTCTTGCACCCTCTGCGAGATCTCCCTAGCACAGAAGGCAGGAAAATATTGACTGGAGAACTCTAGCGGCTAAGGCGAAAAGCAGCAATCTCAGAAAAAAAGTTGGTCTGAATTTGCTGCATAAGGAGTGTCCTTCTTATAGAGTGTGTATTCATTGCTACCGCCGACCGGCGCCATAAACGTGTTTGAAATTTCACATAGAACATGAAATTTTGTAATGTCAAAAGCATAATTACTGTTTTTTTATAATTCATCAATTATATATGAATTCTGAATTAAAAAGCATTCTTCGTTAAACATCCTTTTGCATTAAACAATGTTGCGTTTTGCAGGAAAGTCTATTTATACTCATTGAGCCGGAGCGGCCTATGGCCCCTATGGGTTCGTTAAAAATTAGGTATCGAAAAACACAGTTGTTTTGAGAAGAAAATTCAACTGAAAAATATTTTGTAACTAAGAGCCCCTAGATGAAATTCGGTTGATGATTAACACTAAAAAATGCAAGAAAGCTATGTACAAAAACAATATTTTTATTGCTTTTATTGAAGCTAGATTGTACATGACTGAAGTGGGCGGTGTGCATTATTCACCCAACTGTAGCTATCGAGAGTTGAAACTACACTCAGAGAAGACCTCATGAAATCGATAGTGTCAAAGAACTGGCAGATATGTTGCTCATTAATTACAACATTTTGGCTTGAACTTACCCAGAGGTATACACTGCTTGCGTAATGTACTTGACTGTTCCTGTTACCGTCGCCAAGGCAGAGTGGTCCTTTATAAACTTTAAATAATTAAAAACCTCCTACGGTACTCCATGGGCCAGGACAGACTCAGTGGCCTAGTCCTTCTTTCAATAGCAATGATCGAACAAAAAAAGATCAACATTGAAAAAATCATTGATGACTTCTCTTCAACTAAAGTAAAAAAACAAGAATTTTAGTAACCCGTAAAATTGTTGTCTTTTATTCTGTGTTGCTATTTAATCAAGTTGTTATAAAATTTGATCAAAGCAGATTGTTATAAAACCTCAAAAGAGGTTGTTGAAGGTATAACAAGATTGTTTTAAAACAGCCAATTGACATGATAAATTTAATGTCCAGAATGCACTGAAATACGCTTTACGAGATAAGGTAAATGTCACTAAAACTTCTTATTCCATAACCCCCCCCCCCCCTCCTAGGTATGGGGTCCCCAAATAATTCTTGCCCCAGGGCCCCCGAACTTTTAGTTACGGCGTTGGGCAAGTATCTTTGAAATATATGTATACGATGAGATAACCTACACAGTTTAACTGTAGTCCAAGACCAGCTACAATGGCTAGTAGCGGCAGCGTCGCGCCTGGCTGCGCGGGGACCTTGTATTGAAGGCCACATGACTCAGGACTGCGGTGGAAACTTCCAGTTCTGTATGTGTATGGTAATGGACAGTAAGTGGGAGAGTGGTCATTCACGGTAAAACCACACCTTCCTTTCTGATACATCAGCTTGTACAGGAAATATGGGAGCAAATAATTACTATGTTCACTCCAAAAGTGGAAATAGCGTACTTGAATTTAGTAGGTTATGACATTCATTCACAGAGAACCTGTACCATCATCACATTCAACACAACCATATTTAAGCATTGTGAAATGGGAAGACTGAATAGGCCTATAAGATGGAGTGCATCCTGCAGCAAAACAGTTACATTCAATAAATGTAATACTTGAGTATTACCGATTTTCTTATTTTTAGAATAAACGTGCCATAAATAAATATACGGGAATGCACGAACTACAAAAATATACAAACTTCAAAAGGAAACCTTGATGTATGTGTGTATGTCTGTGTAAACGATCTTCCGTCAAAAGCTTGAATTCAGTACTTCGTCCGGCGTGTGCGTATACATCTCGACAACTACTCAACAGACCTCTTGACACTGATATCTGATAAACTTGGGCCTCTTGACACGATTACAGGGACAATTCGTCCCACGGACATTTCGTCCCCAAAGAAAAATGCGGACATTCCGTCCCACTCTGTGGAGTGTCTACCTGGGTCGGGTTTGATAATTAGTCTCCAAATATTTCTAAACGGACACTTCGTCCCACCCTGAGAGAACCTAACCTAACCTAACCTAACCTCACCTAACCTAACCTTTTTACAACCCTTCTCTCAGGTGGGACGAAGTGTCCGTTTAGAAATATTTGGAGACTATTTATCAAACCCTACCCAGGTAGCCGTTCCACAAAGTGGGACGAAATGTCCGCATTTTTCTTGGGGGACGAAATGTCCGTGGGACGAATTGTCCGGACACCCTTGACACTGATATCTGATAAGCTTGGATCTCAGTACGTGGCCTACATTTCGCCTATTGCTCATATGACAGACGAAATGGAGGTCTTTTTAGGAATCTTATCCAGTCATCTAAAAAGTAAGACAATTATAAGTAACCTTCAAAGGCCCATATCAAAATTATGGTTTGGTTACGAAATTGCGTTGTTGTTATTATTAGTCCTACTGTATTTTCAAATATAATTAAAAAACGCGTTAGTGGTTTCGGGAGTTAACCGCAAGCCGGCTAATCCGGCCTTGGCTGTCAATATAAGAATAGAGATTTTTCTATCACTAAACGTCCATCGATGGTGGTTCCTTGTTTGAATAGTCTAGGAAACTATACAGTACATGAAGTCTGCATGTATAATATGGTTAGTAGGTACTTGCCTACTCATATTTTAACTCGGAACAATCCATTTCAAATGTGAGGTCATCCAATTAAATGTTATATAATGAGAAAGATTCAATGTTTGTCATACAGAAACAAACACTCGTAACTACTGAAAATAATGTTTACGTCCATGACCAGCAAAACATTTAGGGCGTTTCCAAACTCTTTTTTCGGTTTGTGAGATGTTTGCAGAGGTAAGTGTATATTCAAATAATTATCGTATCAAATATAAATGAAAAAAAACGCCATAATTTAAGAGGCAGAGTTTGGACTAATTAGGCTTGCCATACATTTTCACAGTAAAATATGGACACCGGAATACTTGGGGGTCTGGTGGGAGGGGGGTATTATGAAAAGTGTCCTTTACGGATTAGGGTTGTTAGTTGGGGAAAACAATTAACGACTTATTGATATATAATATTAATATTACAACTATATTTTAGTTAAGAGTAACCACTACCTATAACCTCCCGGCAATAAAACTTTGTTGCAATGTTGTTGCAACTTAGCCGGGATTTATATACTTATATATACTTATATATAAATTATATACTTATTAAAAGGTTTCTGTTATTTTAAAAATAATAAATTATAAAATGTATTTATTTTATTTTACTAGTGAATGTGCTAAGTAAAACTAGTGTATTCGTTTTATTATGCTTTGACATGATTTTTATTGTTGTTATTGTTGGTTAGGTGTAAGAGAGGACTTACTAGTCCTAACCTCGCCATTTGTACACTTTGTTGTCAATAAAGCCATTTTTCATTTCATTTGCTGTGTAATTTTTAATATCATTATTAATTTAGGACTTATTTAAAATTTAACATTTTAAATCGTAGGCATTTTGTAACGTTTGATAAAGGAAACCAATAATTGTTCTCAAAATTGATGTTTACGTTATAAAGGACCTTATAAAATCCCAGCTTAATACACCTTTTTGTTTTTGAGATATAATTTGAAAGTAAAAAAAAATCAAGGTTAACCGCGGTGTTTTAAACACTTTAAATATGATATTTGTGATTCCAAATGAAACAGAAACAATAACCAAAAGAACTTATCAGAGAGTTCAAAGACACCCTGTATACATTTCCTCAGTGAAAAGTTGTCATTGCGAATGATTGAAAACACAGAGGGATCATTTTATGGAAGATTATACTGATATTTAGCCATAGCATCGGTTCCGAATGACGTAGAAACAAACTTAAGTTGTGTTTTACTTGTACCAATCTCGCCACTCATCTAGAACACGAGGACGATGGGACATGAAATGTGAATGACTCATGCTCAGATGTTGAAATCATGCACCTGCAATGAATCGCAGATACGTAACGGTACATTTCCCCAACATAATGATTACAAAATCCTATTGTTATAGTTGATTATACAAACATGAAAATTTAATTGCAAACATTTGTATTATATATACATTCCGAGTGGCAATATAACATGCCTACTACATTGTTACCTCAATCACTCTGGTGAGGAACATTCGTCACTAAATTGGACTGCATCGTGACACTAAACACGTTGATATTTCACAGAAGTTTCCAATCACTGTATCAGGTTTGGGTTTTCGGATATGACGTAGCGGATTTCTCCTCTCCCACGAACGGCCTTCCACGGCCTTCATGGCTATGTCCTGACTCACTTACGTCAACAACATTGCTATTATGGACGAGGAAGACGTTCGCCGTTCCTAGAATTTATAATATGAGGAAAGCTGAATAGAAATCACAAGACAGGCTACTTTTGGTAAATCCTAACAGACATGCCATACTCTGAAGTAGATTTAAGATGGAAGAATATTATATGCTCTAGTTGTAAAAATAATATCAAAGATGATAATATAACCATTAGAATGATTGGGTGGGTTGTGGAATGTTCTGTATGTATGTTCGGTTGTTTAGGGACAATTGATACAATCCTAGAAAGGGTGGGTGGGTTGTATAATGTTTTGTATGTATGTTCGGTTTTTAGGGTCAATTGATATACTCCTGAGAAGTTTGGGTGGGTTGTAGAATGTTCCTCTATGTATATTCGGTTGTTTAGTGAGACCCATCCCCCCCCACCAAAGCTGGAAAGCGTGCCAACCGGGGGGATGGCTCAAAACAAGTCGAGCGATGGGATCACGGGTGGCAGTTGGAGGGTCAAAATAACACTCGGCAGCTGAGCAAAACTAATTTATTATCAAGGCAAACAAATAATTAAACCAAAACGGCAGAAGGCCACAATAAAAATTCTCACTTAAATAAATAATAACAAACACTAAAATTACCAAGATACTACACAATAATAACAAACGCTATAAATACCACAAACTCTACAAATACCAAAATTTAACAATTAATCAACTGTGTGGCCTATCTGCAGTTTAGCCTGAGACACCCCAAAACGTAAGAAAATATTAAGCCCCAAATAAAAGTGAAAATTTAGAAAACTTTTGGATCACAACATTTAAACCGGCAATTTAGCCCCCACATCCCTTGATTGCACCGGGCCCGGGAGTAAGCCGGAATCCCTGGGCAGCTCCGAATTAAAAGTTAAGCAAAAGAACAATAATCCCCTTTTGGTGAAAGTTTAAAAATTAAATAATTTAAAAGAAAATATAACACGGTACCGTTCGAGTAAAAATTCACTTCAAAACCCCCCCCTAATACACTTAACAAAAAAAATAAATAACAATAACTAGACCTAAACATATAAATAAATCACATAACTAAACCATAGGGACCTAACAACTATAAAATCTAAAAAGATATAACAACAAATAAAACTAATTAATTAATAACAAGAAATATAAATATAAATAAATATTAACACCCAAAAGTTCTTTTTGTATTTCAAGTTTTTCCTTTTTTTTTTTTTTTTTTAAATAAAAAAAATATATAAGTCCCCATGGCTGTTTTCTCACTTTGTCCAAACAGTTTTAGGCCTAGTCACCAATTACATAGTTCCACAAACTTTTTTTTTCCGCTTTTATATTATATAGCACTTCCATTTTTTTTTCTTTATAAATAATTGAACAGCAAAACCCCCAGCTCAGCCGCCGGGAAAACAACATGGAAAGCACTGACCTGAGGACAGAAGACTCATACCCAAAGATGTAGGTGGGGCAGCAGGGTCACCAATGGCCTCTATACATGGTCCTCAGGCCAGGCTGGCAGTGTGGATGGTAGAACTTTGCCCGGACGACCGGCTGAGGGTTGAAACGTCCTACTCAAGGACCCTGGACTGTAAGGCACAACACACAGCACATCAAATACAGTCCAGCCATCACAACAAAATATTACACATAACAACTAAAAATATAAGGGTGCCTGATTTAACAAAACTTAACATGAAGAGACAAACTTATACATGATTGGAGGGAGAGATTAACTTTAGGCTATGCAATATTTAACAACTTACAATTTAACCAATTACAAGTTAACAAATTACCAAAGAATAAATTGCGTATATGAACTAAAAATGACAAACTGAACACTAGACTATGGAAACCTGCACAATAGGTTATAACATGAAAATCAAACTAAAGATAGGCTAGGTTATTGTCCATGAACAAAAAGATGGTAAATCGGTAACTGCAACTTAAAAAGGCTCAACAAAACATTATACAGAACTACTATTAAATATGAAACCAGAGATAATAAAGCAATTAAAGTCAAAAAGGTAACAATGAGCACATGGTTCGAACCTAGGTTAAAACATCTAGACAAAGAATATAAATTTAACAAAACTCTGAAAACACAAGTAAGAACGATTAAATATTATTGAAACAAAATATTTTCACCAAAAGGGTGCTTAAATATTAGAAATTACAAAATTAACACTTACGTTTTGGAGTCTCTCAGCCGAACATAGTAATCTCAGCAGGCAGAGCCAAAGACAAAAAGACGGCCAACCTGACAGACGACTCCAGAGAAACTAGAACTACTCGAACAATCTAGAAGCCGGTCAACCTGACCGAAGCTGCTGGAAACCGGAACGAAACGGAACTGGGCCAACGGCTACCAAAGTACGCAAAACGCAAGGCAAAAGCGAATCTCAGGCAGCCTTGCAGACAATGACGAAAAAAAACGAAACTGTACCGGTCCAAGACCCGGTACAACCTCCCTCTGCAAACCTCAACACACCCAGGCAGGGGAGAACACTCGGTACCTCAGGGAACCAAGAGAAGACGAAGACCTCCGAAGAGTGGTGTTCCAAGGACGTCCAAGAGAAACTAAGAGGGGAAACCCCTCGAACAGGGAGCAAACTACCCTGACTGTCGGGCCCGACAAGAAAAGAGAGAAAGAAGACTCTCTCAGAACAGCCACCTAGGGCGCAGAGGTGATCAATCTCTTTGCCCCAAGAAACCCCCAGGAACACCAACTCCTGGACCAACCGTTCCCCGGAAAGCCTTAAGCTGGGACACATGGGCTTTCCTAAACACCCTGCCTGACTGGGGATCAACCAGCAGAGCAGTCACCGGTGACAAAAACCTGTCGATGCGGTGGGGACCAGACCACCGATAGCACAACTTTGCAGCTCTTCGTTCCGCGGCCGAACTGACCGGGTGAGCCTGACAAAGAACCAGATCTCCAACCTGAAAAGGGTTAGGAGTACGACCCTTATCATACCTCCTCCTCACTCTCTCTCTAGCACGTAGCAGGTTGCGCCGAGCAGCCCGCCACGTGGACACTACGTCAGTGGCACCTGGCGTAGGTAGAAGATCCTCTAGCCTCCACAAGTTGGACAAAGGGTTGTTAGGAGGGTAGCCATGTAGAATTTCGAAGGGAGTGGCATTGTGACTCTCATGCTTGGAAGAATTAAAAGCAAGCTGGAGCCAAGAGAGACTCTCATCCCAGGTGTTCTGCTTCTCAGCATGGAAGGTAATAAGGGCAGACCGAAGATTGCGGTTGAACCGCTCTGCATGAGAAGGCTGTGGGTAATAAGGAGAGGTAGTCACATGCCTGATACCATTGCCAAAACAGAACCTACGAAACTCATGGGAGGTAAACTGGCTACCGTTGTCGGACACAAGAGTGGAAGGCACACCAAAGTGCTGGAAGAGTTGGGACTGGAGAGCACGGATGGTGAGCTTAGCCGTGGCACTCCGAAGTGGGAAAAGCCAAACGAACTTCGAGAAAGCATCCACACAAACAAGTAGGTAGGAGTTACCTGACTTGCTACGGGGAAAAGGACCCACGTAGTCGATGAACACCTTCTCAAAAGGACGCTCGGCCACCTCAGAAGATAACAACCCTAACCTTGCATTCTGACTAGGCTTGCTGAGAGAGCACAGGTGACAAGCCCGCACTCTGCCAGCAACATCCCGGTCCATGCCCTTCCAGATGAAGTACCTACGAATCTTAGCGATGGTCTTATGAATGCCAAGATGACCGCCCACAAGAGAAGAGTGATAATATTGAAAGACCATCGGTACTAGATGACTAGGCAGCACTACACGGGGTTCACCCCTCTGTCGAGGACGGCAACAGAGTACCCCTTTGGACAGAAAATAGGGAGGGTGGGCACCTCCCTCTTGAAGCTCACCTAAGATGACTGACAGCTCGGGATCTTTCTGCTGATGGGACAGTAGGTCGTCAAAAGCCAGAGGAAAATCCAGAAGAACAGCACCACACTGAGCAACAGCCTCAGTAGGTGGATCACTGGGTTCGTGGTACATGCGGGAAAGAGCATCCGCGATGACATTCTGGGTACCCCTAAGATGTTGGACTCGGAACTTAAAAGCAGAAATTTTGACCACCCAGCGACCAATTTTCCCGAGCTGTCGGGGATGGGCAAGAAGCCAAGACAGTGCCTGATTGTCCGTCTCCAGCAAGAACTCAGCGTGTTCCAAGAAACGCCGAAACTTGTCCGTACCAAAGACAACAGCCAGACACTCTAACTCATAGATGGAAGAAGCTTTCCTTTCCTGGTGAGACAACGTCCTCGAAGCAAAAGCGATGGGCTGCCTGACCCCATCAAACTCCTGAGAAAGAACAGCAGCAATGGCGGAGGAGGAGGCATCAGTCTGAAGAACAAATTCTCTGCTGAAATCAGGCATACGCAGGACAGGAGGTTGCATGATAGCCTCCTTGAGAGCATCAAAGGCAGTCTGCTGAGCTTGGCCCCACACAAAAGGGACACCTTTCTTTCGCAGCTCGTTCAACGGGGCAGCAAGCTCGGCCACGTTAGGGATGAAGCGACGGTAAAAATTCACCATCCCCACAAAACGGGCAATCCCCTTGGCATCTCTGGGAGGAGGAAAATCCCGAATGCCCTGGGTCCTCGCAGGATCTATGCAGACGCCTCGAGAAGAGATAAGATGACCCAGAAAAGAAATCTCAGGACGAGCAAAAGTGACTTTCTCTGGATTGACGGTAAGGCCAGCTGATTTGAGGCGACTAAGAACTTCCTCCAGATGTTGCATGTGTTCCCCGAAAGTCTCACTGTAGACAAGAAGATCGTCCAGGTAATTGAAAACAAACTTGAACTTCACATCATGGAAGATGGAATCAAGCAGACGAGTAAGAGTCTGGGCACCCACAGCAAGACCCATAGGAACCCTAGTGAACTGATAAAGATTCCAGGGAACACAGAAGCTAGTCATAGGCCGTGATTCCTTCTTCAATGGAATCTGATGGTAGGCCTGGTTCAAATCGAAAACACTGAAAAACTTAGCCTTACCGAACCAATCAAACGCAGAAAGCAAATCAGGCAGAGGTACCGAGTCAATAGCGACCTTAGCGTTGAGCCTCCGATAATCCATCACAAGCCTAGACTTACCATTAGGCTTGGGCACAAGAAAAGCTGGACTGGCATAAGCAGAACGAGACGGTTCAATCACACCCTTGCTCAGAAGATCCTCAATCATAGCCCTCATAACCTCCATCTTTGGGGGAGCAAGTTTGTACGGATGACTTCTAACTGGCTGAGAATCGGTGAGGTGGATCTCATACTCCAGAAGAGAAGTGACCCCAAGCTCAGCCGTAAGCACATCAGGAAACCGCAAACACAGCCCCCTAATGGCCTCCGCCTGCTCAGGGGGGAGATGACCAACTGGATCCACCTTGGGTTGTCCGGGCTCACAACCCACCTCTCTGACTGCAGGAGGGCAGTCAGAATCACCTACTAGAGGCACCAAAACTCGCCGATTAAACTTGAAAAATATCTGGCGCTTCTGGAGGTCAAGCACCATACCACTCTTAGAAATAAAGTCTGCCCCTAGGATACAAGAAACCGCCAGGTCCTTGGCAACAAGAAAACCCCACCTCCAGGAAAATCCTTCAATTTTAAAATGTAATGACGCCTTTAGAAGTATGGGTAGAGGAGTTTGGGATGCCGTCCAGCACGTAATAGAAGAGGGCTCGGTGTGCCTGACAAGTCCTAAGGCGTCAAGGGACTCAAAAAGAGAAAGGCTGATGATACTGCATGCCGAACCAGAATCAAGAAGGGCTCGACACACCGTACCACCAAAAGATACAAAAACGCCAGGACACACCGAGGTGACCGCACTAAGTCCCAGGGAAGCCATGCCAGCAAGGCCCGAAAAATCCCCGACACTCCTGCTATGGGCACGTGTCAGAGGCAAATGGCCACGGTCAGTCGCAACAACGCGGGGAGCTACTGTGGAGGCAACCCCCCGCGCTGAGCGTTTCCCGCCCCACGACCTCGAGCACGTGGACAGTCACGTCGAATGTGACCAGGTTGGCCACAAGCAAAACACACAACCGGAGGCCGAGAACCACGACCCTCCACTGGCTGACTCACACCTACAGACATAGCCGGTCGACGGGTGGGGAGAGCACGATGACTCTCAGAATCCCTCCCTTGCTGGTCTGAGAACTGCACGCTGCGCGAAACAATGCACAGCTGATGCAGCTCCCGAAAAGTCGAAGGAACACCAGCAAAAACCAATCTGCACCGTTCTTCGGGAGAAATGCCATCCAGGATGACACGAACGGTGTCAGCTTCAGAAAGGGTGAGGCGCAACGCTTGACGAGCTTCCTTGACTGAAGAGACATAGGCTGCCAGAGACTCGCCCCTACCCTGCGACCGATAAAATCTGTCCATGACCATCCTCTCCCTGAGTCGAATGGGAAGAAACGATGAAAGTAACTCTCGATGGAACGAGTCCACCGAGGCATCACTGGCCAAGACAGAACTCAGCAACTCCCCAACAGGCCCCTCTACAATAAGGGAACACCAGACGAAGCAAGTCCCCAGCCTGCATGCCGGGCATCTCACTAAGTCTGAGAAAGGCCACCAGAAACTTAAGAAGCTCCTCAGGATCCATCCCATCGATCACAGGGAGATTCTGGATCATGGGCGTGAGAGGGTTAGGCAGCTTGTGGTAGCTCAGCTGCAGAAGAGCAGGTGAACCCAAAGAAGTAGTAGGAACGGCAGCTGGAGCCGAACCACAAGCAACCTCAACAGAAACGCCTGCAGGCTCAGAAGGAGCCTCAGGCACAGTGAAAACCGTTGTCTCAGCCTGCGGCCTCGACACGTTAGGCGACAGCGCGAAAGTAGGCCGCTGACCCAGACCCGTAGGAGTCGTGGAACCGGAGAGTGCCCGAAAAATCTCATCCAGCCTAGACACACTCTCCAAGATCCACGCCCTAATCCGATGGTTCCAACCCCGGTGCCCGGTTGACCAGCCTTAAACGGGCAAGCAGATGCCCCAAACGTGCAAGGCGGCAGGCCCGGTCCACGACCCACTGGAGGTTCCAACTGCAAATCCTCTAACACCCCTTCCCAATCTTCCACCTTCCGTTTACAAATCCCCAACTCATCACCAACCTCCAGCAGGTCAGACCAATCCACCGCCGTACCCGCGGACAACTGCTCCCGAAGCAACCTCCGGAGATTCAAAACATCCCCTTCCGGAGTCACACCCCGCGACCTCAATTCGAAAATCAACTCCTCCTTGACCAGGAGCGCAACATTCTGCAGATAGGCCATCTCGCAAAACAAAATTCTCAACAGTACACAAAAAACGACAACTCCAGGGTCCAAGACGAACACAACCCTCAGCCTACCGAGCCACTGCCGACCCCTCCAATCCACCCATGAAACCCATTCAACAAAGTAACCAAGCGGATTGCCTAGGTTTTTTTTTTTTTTTTTTTTTTTTTTTTTTTTTCTAAGTTAACTGATTTATTTGGTTTTTAATTGTTTTTCTTTTTAAATAAATTTTATTTATTTTTTTTTTTTTTTTTTTTTTTTACAATACCAAGGACACCTTGACGGTAGGTCGGCCAACCATGGCCTACTAACTGGCAAACACCCACCGTCAACAACCAAGAAAGAATTAATTTTTTTTTTTTTTTTTTTTTTTTTTTTTTTTTTTTTTTTTTTTTTAGGCAACCACGCTCTGCTACCAATTGAGACCCATCCCCCCCCACCAAAGCTGGAAAGCGTGCCAACCGGGGGGATGGCTCAAAACAAGTCGAGCGATGGGATCACGGGTGGCAGTTGGAGGGTCAAAATAACACTCGGCAGCTGAGCAAAACTAATTTATTATCAAGGCAAACAAATAATTAAACCAAAACGGCAGAAGGCCACAATAAAAATTCTCACTTAAATAAATAATAACAAACACTAAAATTACCAAGATACTACACAATAATAACAAACGCTATAAATACCACAAACTCTACAAATACCAAAATTTAACAATTAATCAACTGTGTGGCCTATCTGCAGTTTAGCCTGAGACACCCCAAAACGTAAGAAAATATTAAGCCCCAAATAAAAGTGAAAATTTAGAAAACTTTTGGATCACAACATTTAAACCGGCAATTTAGCCCCCACATCCCTTGATTGCACCGGGCCCGGGAGTAAGCCGGAATCCCTGGGCAGCTCCGAATTAAAAGTTAAGCAAAAGAACAATAATCCCCTTTTGGTGAAAGTTTAAAAATTAAATAATTTAAAAGAAAATATAACACGGTACCGTTCGAGTAAAAATTCACTTCAAAACCCCCCCCTAATACACTTAACAAAAAAAATAAATAACAATAACTAGACCTAAACATATAAATAAATCACATAACTAAACCATAGGGACCTAACAACTATAAAATCTAAAAAGATATAACAACAAATAAAACTAATTAATTAATAACAAGAAATATAAATATAAATAAATATTAACACCCAAAAGTTCTTTTTGTATTTCAAGTTTTTCCTTTTTTTTTTTTTTTTTAAATAAAAAAAAATATATAAGTCCCCATGGCTGTTTTCTCACTTTGTCCAAACAGTTTTAGGCCTAGTCACCAATTACATAGTTCCACAAACTTTTTTTTTCCGCTTTTATATTATATAGCACTTCCATTTTTTTTCTTTATAAATAATTGAACAGCAAAACCCCCAGCTCAGCCGCCGGGAAAACAACATGGAAAGCACTGACCTGAGGACAGAAGACTCATACCCAAAGATGTAGGTGGGGCAGCAGGGTCACCAATGGCCTCTATACATGGTCCTCAGGCCAGGCTGGCAGTGTGGATGGTAGAACTTTGCCCGGACGACCGGCTGAGGGTTGAAACGTCCTACTCAAGGACCCTGGACTGTAAGGCACAACACACAGCACATCAAATACAGTCCAGCCATCACAACAAAATATTACACATAACAACTAAAAATATAAGGGTGCCTGATTTAACAAAACTTAACATGAAGAGACAAACTTATACATGATTGGAGGGAGAGATTAACTTTAGGCTATGCAATATTTAACAACTTACAATTTAACCAATTACAAGTTAACAAATTACCAAAGAATAAATTGCGTATATGAACTAAAAATGACAAACTGAACACTAGACTATGGAAACCTGCACAATAGGTTATAACATGAAAATCAAACTAAAGATAGGCTAGGTTATTGTCCATGAACAAAAAGATGGTAAATCGGTAACTGCAACTTAAAAAGGCTCAACAAAACATTATACAGAACTACTATTAAATATGAAACCAGAGATAATAAAGCAATTAAAGTCAAAAAGGTAACAATGAGCACATGGTTCGAACCTAGGTTAAAACATCTAGACAAAGAATATAAATTTAACAAAACTCTGAAAACACAAGTAAGAACGATTAAATATTATTGAAACAAAATATTTTCACCAAAAGGGTGCTTAAATATTAGAAATTACAAAATTAACACTTACGTTTTGGAGTCTCTCAGCCGAACATAGTAATCTCAGCAGGCAGAGCCAAAGACAAAAAGACGGCCAACCTGACAGACGACTCCAGAGAAACTAGAACTACTCGAACAATCTAGAAGCCGGTCAACCTGACCGAAGCTGCTGGAAACCTGGAACGAAACGGAACTGGGCCAACGGCTACCAAAGTACGCAAAACGCAAGGCAAAAGCGAATCTCAGGCAGCCTTGCAGACAATGACGAAAAAAAACGAAACTGTACCGGTCCAAGACCCGGTACATTAGAAACAATTGATATACTCCTGAGAAGGGTGGGTGGGTTGTAGAATGTTCTGTATGTATGTTCGGTTGTTTAGGAACAATTGATATAGTCCCGAGAAGGGTGGGTGGGTTGTAGAATGTTCTGTATGTATGTTCGGTTGTTTAGGGACAATTGATACACTCCTGGGAAGGGTTAAATTGACAATGAAATAGTGTACAAAAAGTGGCATATACATTTATGTGGTGTGTACTATAGTTTCCTCACAATAGGTCGGTAAAGTTGAGATTTTGTCGAAAACATGTGATTTTTTTTAGTAGTTCTTCCCATTTAAGCATGATTAAAAGAAGCTAGAGCTTAAAAACTTATTCATTATTTACATTTTCTTTAATAATAATAATATAATAAAAAGATTATATCTAATGTTATTACTTCACTGTTCCAAAACCACCCTGGAACATGCATCACACAAAACTTAACAATCCTAAACTGGAATGCTGATGGCCTAAAGAGAAAGAAGAATATTTTTTCAGAGTTCATCCTTACTTGTTATTTGTATCCTTACTTATCTTATTTTAAAGTAACAATCGGTCTGGAGTTATGGCTGTTTATCTTGAAACATTGAATTCAGTTTTATTGTTTTTTCTGCTGTTGTGTTGATACTGAACAAAGACTATGAGTTTCAAACATCACAATAATTTCCAACTATAGAAAAAGTGGGTACACTAATGAAATAGTAAAATTAAATTGTCTTCATAACATATAAAATATACTTTAGTGAATTAGATATTTTGTACGCTCTGTAGGCCTATACATACACTTTCCCGCCTCAGGACAGTCTGACTGTCAATACCAATGACAACAGACCTGCCTAGCCAATTACATCATCTACCTTGGCAGATAACCAAGATTATTGCTTCATTTCGAGTTATTTACATTACATTTAAATTATTATACCGAACGAGTATTCGATCAATAAGGATGACATTTCGATTTAGTACAAACCTTTTTCGTACGAGTCTTAAGTCAAAACGTGAATATTTCCTTCACGAAACTTATGTTCAAATACCCATGTGTCGTATTATCAAATCTAATAACATATCTACACAAGTTGGTGAAGAGTGTTACAAGACGATCCATTAAACTAAGAAAACGGCCTAGCAGACAGGCAAATGACCTTATTTGGAGTGCTAGTTGGAAACAGGAATACAGTAGACAAACAGAATGACATTAACTTACCAAGTACTATGTGATAAGTAAAGTATTGTTTAATTACTTGATTGGTTGGGTTTTTACTTTTAGCTTAGTTCAAGGAACACTTAGTTTTCACCCATTGATTTAGTTTATTTGACTTAGATAGGATCCACAATATAACGAGAGTTTTATTGTTTATTAATTGAATGACCTGACTTGACTTCAGAGTGATCTTACGGTAAATGTTGGAACTAAAAGGAGTTTGGGAATGCTATAACAAATGGCGTGACGATGTAAACCAGCCGCAACCATAGCAACGCCAGCTTTGTTTCAGTTCTCTAAATAAACATATTTTAACACCTACTTGTTTTTACATTGTGAATTTAAGTATGAGTAAACATATAATACTTTCACCAACTCTTTTATTGTTTATATTGCCTTTTACATTTTTGTTTCTTATAATTTACAAATTATTCACATCGCATTATTTATGCATTGTATTATTGTATAATTTTTTCAGCAAATGAAAAATTCTCAAGAGGTTTTTTCCCTCAATAATTAATTAGGCCTATTGTTTGTCATATGTCAAACGCAGTACACTTGGCAACAACACGCGCCAGAGACACGCCACATAGAAAAAGATACAGAGGTCGCTTTATTGTGGCCGTAGCAAACGCCTCAGTGGAAATGTAAATATCTATACATCTGTAGTATAGTTATTGTGCTAATCCTTGAAGGTTTGGGGGTAATAAAAGAGGGGCTAACAAGGTACTTGCCCTGTTATCGTGTGGCAATGTGGAGAAATAACTACACGACTCATATTTATGGCACTAATGGATGCGATCTGTGTTTCCCTTTTCTCTGTGGCTACACTGAAATGCTGCGGAGCGCGCTCATGTTAAGTCAAGACATATATTGATTAAAATTTAGAATGTCAACCAAACTATTAAGGAGCTTTGAGGAGATGTTTCCATTCATTTAAATAATAACACAACAATGCCCGGTTTCTAATCAGGCCTACTTTACAACTCCAGATGTATTAAAAGTACGGCAATTATGGCTTTCGTGGACCATTCTGGAAACAATGGTTAGTAACATTCTCCGCAATCACTAAGTGATTCTTCTCAATAAATAAAAATAATATTGATCGTTGGCCAGCAGTTCTCTGGTTGCCTGTTTTCACGTAACGTGACTGTCCTACATTCATCACGTCAATAGGGCTCTGACATAGAGTGATTGTACTTATCACACGTCAGCAAATTTACCTTTAATAAATCGATGCCATTCAATCGATGTCACCTGCTGCTGGTGCTATCATCGCCAGCTACAATATGTCTAGGTCATGTTTTGTTACCATATTGTGGTCTTTCTGTCATCCCCTTTCATATTTACAAACAGGTTGTTTTCAAATTCATATTACAAACTTTGGGATACTGTTCCTTGAGTCAAAAGAAATTGAATAAAACAGCATAATTTTTTCTCTAAATTTTCCAAACTGTTCTTTTGAAAATAGCCTAGGTATGCGATCATTTTCCATCCTAGGATTACTTATAAATGTTGTCTTAGCATAAGAAAGGTGGAAAGTTTTGTGAGAAAAACTTATCCGATGTATATATTTGTATCGTAACCTCTAATGCCAGAGGACGTAATCGTCACTCCTGTCCTGAGGACACACTTAGGACTATTTAGTGCTTCTGAAGTATGTTCAACCGTATTTCCTTTGTTAATCCTAGATCGCAAGTTTAGGTAAACGTAACTGACTTTCACATTTAATCATGAATTTATCTACATTTATATTTTACATTTTATCTAGTTAGGAAGATAAAATGTAACGTTAATTGGCCAATATGGAGCTAGAGGTACACTGCTCCTGATGTATAACCAGTGATTATTGAAGAGTGCAAAGAACAAAGCAAACGTAAAAGATAAAAAAGTTCCGTACACATGAACATTCTGTATGATGGGTGAAATGAAAAGTAATAAAACCTACTTCTAGATTTACGAAATGTTAAACATTTGTAAATTGACTTTTATTTACAGTCAAATTAAATTTAAACACTATACATTAATAAAGTAATTAGAATGTTTATTCGATTGATTTACAACAAATACACCTTTATACTAATCAATTAATACATGTAAACTAAAAATATTATAAATAAAATGTATAATTATGATTCAAACACCTTCCGGCTCTTCTTGTGTTTTAAGACTTTCAAACACACTTTCAAGTCCTGTAATTTCCATCGGAGGTATTTCACAAACACTTGTTATATGTTGAAAATCATGTTTGAGTTTACTGAGGAAGTCAGAACCCGTCTTCTGTTGATCAATCACTGTGAACTGCAGGTGTTTGGGGTCGAAGAGAAGGGTCAACTTCAGTTTCAGAAAATCACACTCCTCCCTGTACCTGAATCAAATGAAATATCTTTATTACTCGGAACAGTTTACAAAATGGATGTTAGTTTAGTATCTAAAATAGCAACATTTACTTTTAACTATTGCGCTTAGTGTTCTTTAATGAATTTCAAAACTACATAATGTATAGCCTAGAGTAGATTACTTTTTACTTTCCTCACTTCGTGCCTGGGACGTCTAGACGCCATCGTCACTGCGGGTGGTAAAACTTCATCATTTTTGTAATATTTGGTTATTATATTGTTTTATTCCTAATAATTGCTGTCTTTTCAGGTTAAAATGTAATTGTAATAGTTAATTAGATTAAATAGTAGTCTCAGTCCTTCCGAGTCACATATATCATTTTTTGTGCATGTTTAATGTTATTTTAAATTAATATTGTTTTTCAGGTACCATATATTTATTTTATATATGATTAGTTGATGTAATCTTATTTCAGTCTGATTTGAATATTAATTTAATTGTGTTTTAAAATTTTTTTCGTTGATATCGTGACCTGGGCAGCGCCTAATTGGTCATATTAATTTAACCCTGTTAACATCTTTATATTTAGTAGAAGTTCTTTTTGTTGTACCCCATTCTATGATCTAGGTTAAAATGTAGATACTTATTAAAGTAGATTAGTTTAAGAACGTAGTTTTATAACATGTTTGTGTAGATGTAATTTAGTTTTTAGTACTTGAAAAAGGTTTGGGTTTTACCAAATCGAAACGTCGTGATTGGTAATTTTCACGTAGGCCTAATGATGGCAAATTTTACTTTGTCTCCCTCATCAGATTACTTTTTATTACAATTAAGTTGCAATGTACAAGACAACATTAATTTTGAGCACTTAAAGTTCCAATAAATATTGTTGACATAAAACTATTAAAAAATAACTAGAATTAAAATAAGTATGTATACTACCGCTGTAAGCTGTCTGACATTTCGTCCAGTTTCAGGTCTAATTCAGACGTTTGTTTATTTAGGTTGGCAATGAAGTCTTTTTGAGAAGTGTTCCAAGTATCGGTAGACATGTTAAACCTGCAAACAATATAACTAAATTTAAAGATGGGTGATAATGATTTAGTTATTATATAGGTACTAACCTATGCAACTATACAGAGTAAACATAATAGTATTTTAAATGATAATATTATTTTTCTGTTTAATATTACTGTACATTCTGTGTTTATAATATGTAATTATTTACGTGTACATAACTATTAATTGAAGTCTATTAGTGTTTACGAATATGTTTTTACGTAAATATTCGTAGCTCGATATGTGAGAGACAGATTCTAGAATAATAAGTAATAAGAAAATGGGAAGTTAAACAAGATGTTGTAGTATTTCATAATTGTTAATGAAATTCACTGTTTACTCTGATTGGAAAGAAGTAAAAACACTATTTGTTATTAGAGCAGTCTCAACAATATACAGATATAAAATAGTGTAACTTCGAATTTTCCGAGGGATGGCAATAACAAACTCTTTCAACTCTACGTAACGTAGTACTGAAACATGAAGTGGTAGTTACTAACTTGAACTAGTAATAACTGTAACGATGCAAATCAATTTTTGTCAAAATTATGAAAAAATATTGTTCCTAACGTTGGGGACATTAAACCAAAATTGACGCTATTAGACTAGGTACTAATTGGTACTTGTTAAGAGTCAAATTCTTTATTTACATCACAAGTTATTCCATCTTCAATCAATCAATATATCAAATATTTATTTTTGAATTACCTTACAAAAATTACATATTTAAGTGGCACTAGTTCAGAGTAACACATTTTTCAGTACGACTTGATACTTGTTAAACCATCTAGAGTACTACTTGGTGTATTGACTTGCCCTTGTTGTTGATTAAAAAAATACTTGTTAAGGGTTAAAGTCACAGTATTTTGAGTACAGCCTAGGTACTTGTCAATAGTCACACCATCTAGAGTACTACTTGGTGTATTGACTTGCCCTTGTTGTTGATTAAAAAAATACTTGTTAAGGGTTAAAGTCACAGTATTTTAAATAGAGCCTATGTACTTGTCAATAGTCACACCATCTAGAGTACTACTTGGTGTATTGACTTGCCCTTGTTGTTGATTAAAAAAATACTTGTTAAGGGTTAAAGTCACAGTATTTTAAATACAGCCTAGGTACTTGTCAATAGTCACACCATCTAGAGTACTACTTGGTGTATTGACTTGCCCTTGTTGTTGATTAAAAAAATACTTGTTAAGGGTTAAAGTCACAGTACTTTAAATAGAGCCTAGGTACTTGTCAATAGTCACACCATCTAGAGTACTACTTGGTGTATTGACTTGCCCTTGTTGTTGATTAAAAAAATACTTGTTAAGGGTTAAAGTCATATTATTTTAAATACAGCCTAGGTACTTGTCAATAGTCACACCATCTAGAGTACTACTTGGTGTATTGACTTGCCCTTGTTGTTGATTAAAAAAATACTTGTTAAGGGTTAAAGTCATAGTATTTTAAATACAGCCTAGGTACTTGTCAATAGTCACACCATCTAGAGTACTACTTGGTGTATTGACTTGCCCTTGTTGTTGATTAAAAAAATACTTGTTAAGGGTTAAAGTCATAGTATTTTGAGTACAGCCTAGGTACTTGTCAATAGTCACACCATCTAGAGTACTACTTGGTGTATTGACTTGCCCTTGTTGTTGATTAAAAAAATACTTGTTAAGGGTTAAAGTCATAGTATTTTGAGTACAGCCTAGGTACTTGTCAATAGTCACACCATCTAGAGCACTACTTGGTGAATTGACTTGCCCTTGTTGTTGATTAAAAAAATACTTGTTATGGGTTAAAGTCATAGTATTTTGAGTACAGCCTAGGTACTTGTCAATAGTCACACCATCTAGAGTACTACTTGGTGTATTGACTTGCCCTTGTTGTTGATTAAAAAAATACTTGTTAAGGGTTAAAGTCATAGTATTTTAAATACAGCCTAGGTACTTGTCAATAGTCACACCATCTAGAGTACTACTTGGTGTATTGACTTGCCCTTGTTGTTGATTAAAAAAATACTTGTTAAGGGTTAAAGTCATAGTATTTTGAGTACAGCCTAGGTACTTGTCAATAGTCACACCATCTAGAGTACTACTTGGTGTATTGACTTGCCCTTGTTGTTGATTAAAAAAATACTTGTTAAGGGTTAAAGTCACAGTACTTTAAATAGAGCCTAGGTACTTGTCAATAGTCACACCATCTAGAGTACTACTTGGTGTATTGACTTGCCCTTGTTGTTGATTAAAAAAATACTTGTTAAGGGTTAAAGTCACAGTACTTTAAATAGAGCCTAGGTACTTGTCAATAGTCACACCATCTAGAGTACTACTTGGTGTATTGACTTGCCCTTGTTGTTGATTAAAAAAATACTTGTTAAGGGTTAAAGTCATAGTATTTTAAATAGAGCCTAGGTACTTGTCAATAGTCCCACCATCTAGAGTACTACTTGGTGTATTGACTTGCCCTTGTTGTTGATTAAAAAAATACTTGTTAAGGGTTAAAGTCATAGTATTTTGAGTACAGCCTAGTTACTTGTCAATAGTCACACCATCTAGAGTACTACTTGGTGTATTGACTTGCCCTTGTTGTTGATTAAAAAAATACTTGTTAAGGGTTAAAGTCACAGTACTTTAAATAGAGCCTAGGTACTTGTCAATAGTCACACCATCTAGAGTACTACTTGGTGTATTGACTTGCCCTTGTTGTTGATTAAAACAATACTTGTTAAGGGTTAATGTCACAGTATTTTAAATACAGCCTAGGTACTTGTCAGTAGTCACACCATCTAGAGTACTACTTGGTGTATTGACTTACCCTTGTTGTTGATTAAAAAAAATACTTGTTAAGGGTTAAAGTCACAGTATTTTAAATAGAGCCTAGGTACTTGTCAATAGTCACACCATCTAGAGTACTACTTGGTGTATTGACTTGCCCTTGTTGTTGATTAAAAAAATACTTGTTAAGGGTTAAAGTCATAGTATTTTCAATACAGCCTAGGTACTTGTCAATAGTCACACCATCTAGAGTACTACTTGGTGTATTGACTTGCCCTTGTTGTTGATTAAAAAAATACTTGTTAAGGGTTAAAGTCATAGTATTTTGAGTACAGCCTAGGTACTTGTCAATAGTCACACCGTCTAGAGTACTACTTGGTGTATTGACTTGCCCTTGTTGTTGATTAAAAAAATACTTGTTAAGGGTTAATGTCACAGTATTTTAAATACAGCCTAGGTACTTGTCAATAGTCACACCATCTAGAGTACTACTTGGTGTATTGACTTGCCCTTGTTGTTGATTAAAAAAATACTTGTTAAGGGTTAAAGTCATAGTATTTTGAGTACAGCCTAGGTACTTGTCAATAGTCACACTATCTAGAGTACTACTTGGTGTATTGACTTGCCCTTGTTGTTGATTAAAAAAATACTTGTTAAGGGTTAAAGTCATAGTATTTTTAGTACAGCCTAGGTACTTGTCAATAGTCACACCATCTAGAGTACTACTTGGTGTATTGACTTACCCTTGTTGTTGATTTAAAAAAATACTTGTTAAGGGTTAAAGTCACAGTATTTTAAATAGAGCCTAGGTACTTGTCAATAGTCACACCATCTAGAGTACTACTTGGTGTATTGACTTGCCCTTGTTGTTGATTAAAAAAATACTTGTTAAGGGTTAAAGTCACAGTATTTTAAATAGAGCCTAGGTACTTGTCAATAGTCACACTATCTAGAGTACTACTTGGTGTATTGACTTGCCCTTGTTGTTGATTAAAAAAATACTTGTTAAGGGTTAAAGTCATAGTATTTTAAATACAGCCTATGTACTTGTCAATAGTCACACCATCTAGAGTACTACTTGGTGTATTGACTTACCCTTGTTGTTGATTAAAAAAATACTTGTTAAGGGTTAAAGTCATAGTATTTTAAATACAGCCTAGGTATTTGTCAATAGTCACATCATCTAGAGTACTACTTGGTGTATTGACTTGCCCTTGTTGTTGATTAAAAAAATACTTGTTAAGGGTTAAAGTCATAGTATTTTAAATACAGCCTAGGTACTTGTCAATAGTCACACCATCTAGAGTACTACTTGGTGTATTGACTTGCCCTTGTTGTTGATTAAAACAATACTTGTTAAGGGTTAAAGTCATAGTATTTTAAATACAGCCTAGGTACTTGTCAATAGTCACACCATCTAGAGTACTACTTGGTGTATTGACTTGCCCTTGTTGTTGATTAAAACAATACTTGTTAAGGGTTAAAGTCATAGTATTTTAAATACAGCCTAGGTACTTGTCAATAGTCACACCATCTAGAGTACTACTTGGTGTATTGACTTGCCCTTGTTGTTGATTAAAACAATACTTGTTAAGGGTTAAAGTCATAGTATTTTAAATACAGCCTAGGTACTTGTCAATAGTCACACCATCTAGAGTACTACTTAGTGTATTGACTTGCCCTTGTTGTTGATTAAAACAATACTTGTTAAGGGTTAAAGTCATAGTATTTTAAATACAGCCTAGGTACTTGTCAATAGTCACACCATCTAGAGTACTACTTAGTGTATTGACTTGCCCTTGTTGTTGATTAAAACAATACTTGTTAAGGGTTAAAGTCATAGTATTTTAAATACAGCCTAGGTACTTGTCAATAGTCACACCATCTAGAGTACTACTTGGTGTATTGACTTGCCCTTGTTGTTGATTAAAAAAAATACTTGTTAAGGGTTAAAGTCATAGTATTTTAAATACAGCCTAGGTACTTGTCAATAGTCACACCATCTAGAGTACTACTTGGTGTATTGACTTGCCCTTGTTGTTGATTAAAAAAATACTTGTTAAGGGTTAAAGTCATAGTATTTTAAATACAGCCTAGGTACTTGTCAATAGTCACACCATCTAGAGTACTACTTGGTGTATTGACTTACCCTTGTTGTTGATTAAAAAAATACTTGTTAAGGGTTAAAGTCACAGTATTTTAAATACAGCCTATTTACTTGTCAATAGTCACACCATCTAGAGTACTACTTGGTGTATTGACTTGCCCTTGTTGTTGATTAAAAAAATACTTGTTAAGGGTTAAAGTCATAGTATTTTAAATACAGCCTAGGTACTTGTCAATAGTCACACCATCTAGAGTACTACTTGGTGTATTGACTTGCCCTTGTTGTTGATTAAAAAAATACTTGTTAGGGTTAAAGTCATAGTATTTTGAGTACAGCCTAGGTACTTGTCAATAGTCACACTATCTAGAGTACTACTTGGTGTATTGACTTGCCCTTGTTGTTGATTAAAAAAATACTTGTTAAGGGTTAAAGTCATAGTATTTTGAGTACAGCCTAGGTACTTGTCAATAGTCACACCATCTAGAGTACTACTTGGTGTATTGACTTGCCCTTGTTGTTGATTAAAAAAATACTTGTAAAGGGTTAAAGTCATAGTATTTTGAGTACAGCCTAGGTACTTGTCAATAGTCACACTATCTAGAGTACTACTTGGTGTATTGACTTGCCCTTGTTGTTGATTAAAAAAATACTTGTTAAGGGTTAAAGTCATAGTATTTTGAGTACAGCCTAGGTACTTGTCAATAGTCACACCATCTAGAGTACTACTTGGTGTATTGACTTACCCTTGTTGTTGATTTAAAAAAATACTTGTTAAGGGTTAAAGTCACAGTATTTTAAATAGAGCCTAGGTACTTGTCAATAGTCACACCATCTAGAGTACTACTTGGTGTATTGACTTGCCCTTGTCGTTGATTAAAAAAATACTTGTTAAGGGTTAAAGTCACAGTATTTTAAATAGAGCCTAGGTACTTGTCAATAGTCACACTATCTAGAGTACTACTTGGTGTATGGACTTGCCCTTGTTGTTGATTAAAAAAATACTTGTTAAGGGTTAAAGTCATAGTATTTTAAATACAGCCTATGTACTTGTCAATAGTCACACCATCTAGAGTACTACTTAGTGTATTGACTTGCCCTTGTTGTTGATTAAAAAAATAATTGTTAAGGGTTAAATTCATAGTATTTTAAATACAGCCTAGGTACTTGTCAATAGTCACACCATCTAGAGTACTACTTGGTGTATTGACTTGCCCTTGTTGTTGATTAAAAAAATACTTGTTAAGGGTTAAAGTCATAGTATTTTAAATACAGCCTAGGTACTTGTCAATAGTCACACCATCTAGAGTACTACTTGGTGTATTGACTTGCCCTTGTTGTTGATTAAAACAATACTTGTTAAGGGTTAAAGTCATAGTATTTTAAATACAGCCTAGGTACTTGTCAATAGTCACACCATCTAGAGTACTACTTGGTGTATTGACTTGCCCTTGTTGTTGATTAAAACAATACTTGTTAAGGGTTAAAGTCATAGTATTTTAAATACAGCCTAGGTACTTGTCAATAGTCACACCATCTAGAGTACTACTTGGTGTATTGACTTGCCCTTGTTGTTGATTAAAACAATACTTGTTAAGGGTTAAAGTCATAGTATTTTAAATACAGCCTAGGTACTTGTCAATAGTCACACCATCTAGAGTACTACTTAGTGTATTGACTTGCCCTTGTTGTTGATTAAAACAATACTTGTTAAGGGTTAAAGTCATAGTATTTTAAATACAGCCTAGGTACTTGTCAATAGTCACACCATCTAGAGTACTACTTAGTGTATTGACTTGCCCTTGTTGTTGATTAAAACAATACTTGTTAAGGGTTAAAGTCATAGTATTTTAAATACAGCCTAGGTACTTGTCAATAGTCACACCATCTAGAGTACTACTTGGTGTATTGACTTGCCCTTGTTGTTGATTAAAAAAATACTTGTTAAGGGTTAAAGTCATAGTATTTTAAATACAGCCTAGGTACTTGTCAATAGTCACACCATCTAGAGTACTACTTGGTGTATTGACTTGCCCTTGTTGTTGATTAAAAAAATACTTGTTAAGGGTTAAAGTCATAGTATTTTAAATACAGCCTAGGTACTTGTCAATAGTCACACCATCTAGAGTACTACTTGGTGTATTGACTTACCCTTGTTGTTGATTAAAAAAATACTTGTTAAGGGTTAAAGTCACAGTATTTTAAATACAGCCTATTTACTTGTCAATAGTCACACCATCTAGAGTACTACTTGGTGTATTGACTTGCCCTTGTTGTTGATTAAAAAAATACTTGTTAAGGGTTAAAGTCATAGTATTTTAAATACAGCCTAGGTACTTGTCAATAGTCACACCATCTAGAGTACTACTTGGTGTATTGACTTGCCCTTGTTGTTGATTAAAAAAATACTTGTTAAGGGTTAAAGTCATAGTATTTTGAGTACAGCCTAGGTACTTGTCAATAGTCACACCATCTAGAGTACTACTTGGTGTATTGACTTGCCCTTGTTGTTGATTAAAAAAATACTTGTTAAGAGTTAAAGTCATAGTATTTTAAATACAGCCTAGGTACTTGTCAATAGTCACACCATCTAGAGTACTACTTGGTGTATTGACTTGCCCTTGTTGTTGATTAAAAAAATACTTGTTAAGGGTTAAAGTCATAGTATTTTGAGTACAGCCTAGGTACTTGTCAATAGTCACACCATCTAGAGTACTACTTGGTGTATTGACTTGCCCTTGTTGTTGATTAAAAAAATACTTGTTAAGGGTTAAAGTCATAGTATTTTGAGTACAGCCTAGGTACTTGTCAATAGTCACACTATCTAGAGTACTACTTGGTGTATTGACTTGCCCTTGTTGTTGATTAAAAAAATACTTGTTAAGGGTTAAAGTCATAGTATTTTGAGTACAGCCTAGGTACTTGTCAATAGTCACACCATCTAGAGTACTACTTGGTGTATTGACTTACCCTTGTTGTTGATTTAAAAAAATACTTGTTAAGGGTTAAAGTCACAGTATTTTAAATAGAGCCTAGGTACTTGTCAATAGTCACACCATCTAGAGTACTACTTGGTGTATTGACTTGCCCTTGTTGTTGATTAAAAAAATACTTGTTAAGGGTTAAAGTCATAGTATTTTAAATACAGCCTAGGTACTTGTCAATAGTCACATAATATAGAGTACTACTTGGTGTATTGACTTACCCTTGTTGTTGATTAAAAAAATACTTGTTAAGGGTTAATGTCATAGTATTTTAAATACAGCCTAGGTACTTGTCAATAGTCACACTATCTAGAGTACTACTTGGTGTATTGACTTGCCCTTGTTGTTGATTAAAAAAATACTTGTTAAGGGTTAAAGTCATAGTATTTTAAATACAGCCTAGGTACTTGTCAATAGTCACACCATCTAGAGTACTACTTGGTGTATTGACTTACCCTTGTTGTTGATTAAATAAATACTTGTAAAGGGTTAAAGTCACAGTATTTTAAATACAGCCTATTTACTTGTCAATAGTCACACCATCTAGAGTACTACTTGGTGTATTGACTTACCCTTGTTGTTGATTAAAAAAATACTTGTTAAGGGTCACAGTATTTTGAGTACAGCCTAGGTACTTGTCAATAGTCACACCATCTAGAGTACTACTTGGTGTATTGACTTACCCTTGTTGTTGATTAAAAAATACTTGTTAAGGGTTAAAGTCACAGTATTTTAAATAGAGCCTAGGTACTTGTCAATAGTCACACCATCTAGAGTACTACTTGGTGTATTGGCTTACCCTTGTTGTTGATTAAAAAAATACTTGTTAAGGGTTAAAGTCACAGTATTTTAAATACATCCTAGGTACTTGTCAATAGTTGCACTATAAGGAAATACAAATTTTAAGATTCGCACTATTTTCAATAAAACTTGGTACTTGTTGGTGAACACCATTTGGAGTGCTACTTGTTTCTTGTTAAGGTTGGCAATATTTGGAGTAATACTTGGTATGTACTTATTATGAGTCGCACCATTTGAAGTCCTTAAAGAGTCATACCATTAGGAATTACAATAAGCCAGACCCATAGCCAGCCAATGGAAGGGGGATTAGGGGGTAACACCCCCTCTCCTCGGAATGTTAAATAAATATTATCCTCCTAGATAAGAAATAAAGGAATCATATAGTGAGAAACTAGTATGAAATTAGTTGGTTTTCAATCTGACCGTACGTATAGAAACGTTCTCGTTCAGATTATCCACGCGCGGGTATGCTGGTGGTCTTATGCGAGGGCTTGCTCGCGGGCTTTCTGGTGGATGGTAGCCTAAGCGTGACACTCGACTAAAAAAATGCAAACGTAAGATGTTAAAATTAAACGGCAAACAATAAAAAATAGATTAACACAGCAAGCAGAAGACTGAAAACAATATAAGTTAAACCTAAACCGGTTAAACACAATAAACATGCTGACAGACCTATAATGAAAAAAAGAAGGAAAGAAAAAAAAGTATATATATAAAGAGCGGGGAAATGCTTGTGGGCAAGTCTCAAATAATCAACCGACTCGATGTTCATGAGCATGCCCACGTCGAGGACTTGCTCGTGGGCTTGCTGGTGCAGACATGCTTACGAACAAGTTCTCGCGTGTAATATACCCTCTTACGTTACTCTTTGCTGTGTGAAAAGGAATGGTAAATATTTAGACCACACACAGACGCCGTACAAGCTGTCCTTCACCTGTCACTCTCGCCCTGTTGGCTGCTAGATATTTAGCCTATAGAAATATATCAAACAAGGTAAGTACTATATAGTGTGTTTATTTATTTATTGACACCCTTAGGTGAGGTCTAGCAAACATTGCTTGCGTTATTTACACATCAGGCTTTGGCTTAGAGGCTACACAAGTAGATAAAAAATAAGAATATTTAATACTGTTTAGTAATATAATTCCTTTTACAAACGTCAAATATATATAAACTATTACAATCCATAAAATTAATTATATACATTAATATTATATTAAATATTATATTATATGAAGATGAACCCCCTTCATGCTGGTTGTTTTGAAATTTAAAAGGGATCTTTATGATTGGCTTATTTTAGAGTGATAAGATATTGATTTTGATGGTCTGCCTAAATAAAAATTGCAATAAGTTTTCCTTTTACTACTGGGCAGTACAATGTGGTCTTACAATAAACATTCATTGTTAAATTAGAAATATTAGTGTAAACACAGTAACATTACTGACATTTTAAGAATATTTTTTAATTTGTCTGTCATGTGCAAGATGGATATGTATTATTTAAATATTTGTTTGAATTGTGTACAATAAATTAAAATGATTTGAATATACCAAAAGTACCCCCCCCCCGTGACCAACCTACTATCGGATTCAAAAAGTACCTACTCGAGTTAGAACCTCTGCTAGAAAATACTCATCCGATTTCGTTGTGTTGTACACCAAAATTTAGCTTATTTAATTTTACGTAATTTCATATAACTTACATATTTTTTTGAAGTCTTTAGGAATTTTTTATTGCATGTAGAGTTAAAAAACACAGGACACTTTTTTGTATTATTATGTGTATAATAATCACACATAACAACTAATTATTTATCTCATATAATTAAGTTTTCGACAAAATATTTTAATTCTATTAGCCTACTATTTCATCAGGATATATTAATCAATCAACATCCACAAACTTAAACAAGCACTCGCGTACTAAATAACAACATTAATCTAATTTAATTTTGTAAGTTAAACCAATTACATTTCATGCTTAAATGACGTTAAATTTAAAGGATGCACCATAATATTAACACATTTGAAATGTGACTACAATTTATTAACATTAATTATTTAATTCAATTAAAATAATAACAGTTTCTAGCGTTAGTTAAATACAGTTCTTTATTAGATACATTGGTCTAAATATAGTTTTTATAGTGAGATTAAAGTAGTAGATAAAACCCAACTAAACAGTTAGATACTGAATGTTAACAAAAGGCTTAATAATAGTTAGGGACAAAGTGTTGAGGAGGTTGTAGGCGATAGGCTCTGTGCTCTTGGATACCACTAGAGAAGTCTGGGGTGTCCATGTTGGATGGTAGTCAAGGTTCAGATGTTGTGTATGGAAGAGAACTGAGTGTCATGTCTTTCAGTTAGCTGAAAATCCGACCAACACTATGTGGTTCGGATTCCATGTAAATATGTAGGTCCCTTAAATGCCTTGGCTATTGTGCTATTAATAAATGGCTCTTTCTGAGGAACAGTCAACCTTAGTTAGTAACAATGACTACACTCGTTCATCTGCATTCATCACACTCATTCGTCCCTCATATTCACCCATATCTTGAAAATCGGCGTCTTATGAATGAATAATAGTAATGAGTAAACGTTTTAATAAGATGTTTGATCTATTAAATAATGCATTATTGTTTATATGAAGATTGCAAACTGAAAAGTACTAATACAATTTTTTATTTGTTTACAGTCGGAAATTAAACACGAAAACATTATGCAAAACTAATATAAAACATTTATAAAACAAACTACACATTTTAAGACATAATTAACAAACCTAAGATATTCATTATAAGTATAAAATTGTTGCTACTAATGCAATTTCATTTAAAACATTACTACTATATATGACAGCATATTACGGTACTTAGATGGAACAAAGATATTTGACCAAGGCACTTACTTACTTTATAAAAAACTGTAATTGTTACTAGTATACAAATCAATTTATAACTTAAAGATAATTAGGCCCATAAACTAAATACAATAATTGTTGCTAATGTTACAATTTAATTTCAATCATTGACCGATGACAGAATACTACGATATTTTAAAACTAAGAAGTACATAATATATTCAAACATTAACTAAAATTATTTGTTGTTACTGTTACAATTGCATTTCAATCATTAATATGTGACAGTCAATTTTTAGAACTTTTTTGGGAGTCCTTGAAAGCAATTAATTTATTTACATGGCGTATACAAATATACGTACGCAGTTATTACCACCGTACGTGTTTGAGTGGGTGGGTGGGTTAGTACCACCGTACGTGTATGGGTGGGCGTGTGGGTTATTACTACCATACGTGTATGGGTGGGCGGGTGGGTTATCTGTGCGATAGGTTAGAAAATCTATGGCATTTTATATCAATACCTTTTGTTTTCCTGGTGTTATTAGTGCACCCAAATACTGCACAACTGGTCATAATTACATTACACACACAAACTTAGTAATAACTACACTTATAACTAAAATAATATAAACATAAATTTGAGGTTAAACAACGTAACCTATGCACCGAGTATGCCGTGCCGTGTAATTGCAAGGCAAGGTGGTGGCTCCGTCACAAAAGGTGGAGTTTTTTTTTTTTTTTTTTTTTTTTAATAGGGCGGGGCAGATGCGGCGCATAGGCACACCCATGTTTCTTTCCATCATGGTATCTACAGTAACGAACTAAATAAATAACGAGTGTACATTCGTAAAAGTTACACGATAATAAACAAAATTAATATTCATCTAAACCATTCAATAGTGACAATGATTTTTTGTACAAACATGCAAACGCTTGTTAGACAGAAATTTTCATTTCCGTTTGAGGAGAATCACTTTCCGTTTAGTTTTTTAAGGCACGGTTTTTCTACTAAATAAGTTAAGACTTGCACAGTTTTTGTTATACTTTTAACTGTCTTTTAGAATGTCATTTATATATTGGCTTACAATTAGCTTATTTTTATCACTGGTATCAGTGATTAAGAAATCAATTAGGATGTATTTTATAGTTTTAGGGGTGTGCGATTAGCAGTTTTTGGAGTCGAGTCGAATCGAGTTTTTAAACATAATTTCGAGTTTTTTCGAGTTGAGTATTTAACCCTTAATATTCGAAAATGAAAACACTGAAATGAAGTAAGCAATACATTGTTACACTATTTATTTAGTTCACTGAATAATTAATAAAGTTTGAAAAATTGTTTTAGAATCTATGAAATTACCGGTATTGTATCAATTCATATAGATATATGTTAAATAAAACTGTAGAATAATATGTAAAATTTTGTCATAACTTATAAAAAATACGCCTAAAATAAATTCAGAGCTAAAATTTAAAATATTGAAACTAAACAAAAATTGCAATCTGGCGCTAAAAACAGTAGCCTATATAATAGATTTACCACTAACTCTACTGCAAGCGTTAATTTACAAACTTTGAGCAATTCAAACTTACAAAATTAAATTAATTTTTTTAATGTATAAAGAGTAAAGCAATAGACGTGGAAAGAGATTGGTATCTTCACTAAAATCCATTTTATTTTTATTACATTTCAATGGTACTTTTCATACTAATGTTAACAAGTTTCAAGAGTTCACAAAACTATTAATGTGAAATGCTTTTGTTGGATTGAAAGTTAAACCTAATAATCCATAAAACAGTCATTACACAATAATATGTTCTTTTCAGCTAACCTTAATTCACTATTGACTACAATGTTTTGTTTTCACTAACAGAAACAAAATAATTAATTGTCAATACAATACTAACTAGCGATAACATCTACTGACTGGTCAAGGTTAACCTTGTTTTCTTTTTCATCTTACTAATCGTACTTCCATTCCATGTGCCAAATTGAGTTGTCAAGAGATGGGCGTTATTTAACGAAACAGGATAAATAACATGGTTAGAGCAATTTAACCTGTTATAGATTTAACAGGTTACACGAAATACCCTGTTATTTTTGTAACTTCCAGGCATGATGCATTATAAGGTTATAACAAACTTTATATAACTGTAACGCATAGTAGTAATGGAGAGTAAATATAGCGCGCTGAGAAGTAAACAGAACTGTAACTGAATTACGAATGAAACTTAAGACTCTTGCATGTTACAGTTAAATTATCGATAACAGAACAAACTTTGAGCAGTAACTCTGTAACGTCAAGCAAAGCCACAACGCCCGTAACTCATCATCGTAAAGTAATATAAGACATAACTTCAACTTCATAACCTTTCGTAACTAGGAACCAGCCGTAACAGGAAAACTGTCTGGAACGTCAACGGCAACGCGTCGTGAGTAACAGGATATGAAAATAACATATTATTATAACACGTTACCAGAACATAATAGAACTATCGAAAAAGTAACTGTATTTCCCATTTATAGTAAACGTCAACAAAAACTGAAAACAAAATGGATAACAAATCGAATTAACGGCTAGCAGTACATTTTATATTGGGACTCGTCGATGTACTGGCGAGTCGAGTCGGCGATGTACTGGTAGTAGCTACATTAATCGTTATTTCATTATTTTATTAATTACGGTGCCAGAACGAAATTGTTCCGGGCATTCTATCTCAAATTATAGCGTTTCAAGTTTTCAATTTCAATGCGTAGTTTCGTTACAGATTGAACGGTTTTTAATTAAATCTGTCCGAAATTGTCAGTCTTAGATTAGTTTTAGTCATGAACTTTTAAAGAATGGACCTGAAATAAATGCAACTGTTAATTTCAAATGTTGCTAAAAGTTATGTAACGAAGTTTAGAAACGGTTCAATAACTGATTCTTTGTGATCAGTTATCTCGTTTTGTATGAGTAACTAATGACTGTTATTTGAAACAGCTTATTTGGTCGTGCCTTCTTTATAAATAACGGGAATAATTTTCGCCGTAATCGCCATGGCCGTGACTGGTATGCGTGAATCACGAATCTGAATACATTGCGAGAACTTTTTCGGTTACGAATACGATATTATGATCATATTTTAAATGCAGTTGCCTACATAAAATACTTCGTCTTGATTATAGTGTTTTACGCTCAAAGATATAGCAAAATTCGACTCGATTTTTTCGAGTTTTTTAAATATCGAGCCGAATTCGAGTTTTTTAAATCTTGAAAAAAACTCGAAATTCAAGCTACTGCACATCCCTTTTTTTGCAAATATTGTTGGTCCTACAATCCTTTGGGAGAAATGTATATAAGTCTTAATGGTCCTTGCTGTTGATTACTTAACTGATTAATTATTTTATGACAATAACAATCAACCATGGGGCCTACAACCACCCTACTATATATTGTATGAAAAATAATTTACATACAAAATCATACCTACATTTGATAGAAATGCAAGTGCCTAATATGGAACTTGACATATATTACTGAGATACATGATAGATTTATTCTTTTACTGTTTATACACGCAAGTTTGAACACAAGTACACGCACTTTTTTTTCTTTACACGTATCCATAAAATAATGGCTACAAACTAACCACCCCTCATTCAAAAACATTTTTGCAACAATTTTGCTATTCAAAATTTTAGTTTTTAATTCATTGTGATCATTAACTATATGATAAGCTGACCAGCTAAACGTTTTTGTTGCTATAAACTGTGTCAGTGAACTGTCACAACAATCGATGCGAGCAAGGTGCGGCGGCCATCGCGTGACCTTCGGGTAATTTCGAACATCTGGGCTGGCCAGTACGTGGGTTGACTCACTCTCCCCCTCCATAACCCGAAAGTACGTCACTTATTTAAGTTGGCTAGAATAGAATTTTCTAAAACTCAGTTCAGTTCTTCCTCACAAATCGTACTCTCTGTTTTGTTTACGACCATGTCCGAGTTCTGCGGGTGTTGCCACAATGCTTTCGTGTCTGCCCCCACGATTGTGCGAGTGTCTTGTTGGGGCTGCCGGCTAAATTTCCACGAACAATGCCTTCGCATGAGTGAACCGGAAGTAAGAATGTTCCGAGAAAGAAGGATCTGGTGGTGCCCCCCTTGTTCGCAAGAAAGGGCTATGAGGGGCCTGAGATTGGACTGTCCTCCCGGTAAGTCGATATATGTTTCTAATAAAATTATATGACAATCTGTAGTGTAAGATTTTTACCCTGAAAACGCAATAGATTCTGAATTCAAAGTATGTGCTTGAAGGGTGAGAAATATGGCTACCAAGCGTTGTGTTAGTTGTAGGTGGTTGAAAGTTTGGCATAGATCTATCTACATTAAACACAATAGGCTTTCGAAAGTCATACTAGTTGGGTATTCGATATTTAGAGAGTTGCGTGTTCCTACAGCACGTGATCCTACAGCACAATTTTCCAGAACTAGGGGTGTATGTATGGCCAACCGACTAATCAAACGGTGGTGGCAACAAACTACCTGAAAAGGTCATTGACATTACGGAGTAATTTAAAGAATTAAATGGCAACGCAGCTTTGGGATCCACAATAATTCAGTAAGGCCTTGAATTAAAAATGTATAAAATGAAACTTCATCTACCCTGAATTTAATGCCATAAACATATTTTTTTGTTGAGTCAACAATGTAGGTAGTGATTGAAAATACTGTAACAAAACTAGATAGGCCCTACAATTGAAATAATTTGTCTTATATGATTTTGCTACTCCATTATTGTCTCTTGTACTGAAAAAAAGGTACCTAAAGTGCCAATTTTTTATGTTTTATTAAAATATTACAAAATGTAACTAATTTATCATTACAGTGGCTAACATCCATTGTGCTTATGTCGAAGAGCGTGTAATATTGCGTCCCTGGGCTAACGGAGTATGAATTGGTTTTTTGGCGTATTTGTCCTGTTTATATATTTTTAGTACGATTTTAAAAATGACAAACCTACTATGGTAATATATATGTAGCGGGCTTTCGGCCTTGTCAAAATAAATGTTCTCTTAAAATGCTTGCTTTTATCATTTACAATAAAAATTTATAAGATACTACTATACATAAATTCAGCATGGAAGCGTTGTAATTCTTACTAAATATTTGACAAATAAATATTTTACGTAGTATATTGTACATTACTTATACTACTGTTACTTACTTACTTATAGTTACTTTATCCATAACTGTTATATTAGCAGCTAGCAGCGTTTTAAACCCCAAACTTGTTGCATATGCCCGTAACAAGCAATGCCCCTGATTAAGCAATTTAAATATTTTTCAAAAATTCCAGGATACTTTAAAACTTGATTGACTTTTATATACTGTTTCTTCTATTCTCTGTTTGCTTTACTAATCATGTATCATAAGCATCTAGTTTTAACCAAAATAATCAACTTAGAATTAACACATATATATGACTTAACTGTAGAAAAAAGGCATAACATGCATAGTGTACTACAATTTTAATATTCAACTAAAAGCTTAGTTGAATTTTATATTTGGTCTTTCAATAAACCACCAACTAATCCAATCACTTGTAGTACAAACATCCTCTATTTGGTTAACAACCCCTAGGTAGAAGATATAGACTATGGCTTGGTGTAAGTATCAAAAAATTAATAATATATAACCGAAACATAATAAGCTCATATTAAAAGAATAGTAATCATTTTAAAAATAATCCGCCTGCTGTAAATTGAGGCGTATAGAATACGTCTAGTGTATTTAAGAACATGTAACGGGTAGGGGTTAGATTAAACCTATTTTATAATATATTACAGTTTTTTAAATTTATACGCTTGAATGACTAAATTGAACAAAACCAAAGTTATTAACCAATCTTTTGTTAATACATTAACGGTATTTTGCTAAGCACAGAACCAAGTAAATTCCTCAAAAAACTTGCAATGATAAAATTCTTTCGTGAAGTGGTGTTTAAGCAATTAACATATAGGCCTGGTATAATTTTTCAATAAAGGTTTTTAGGAAAGTAACTTTAAACACATCAGGGGGCAGAACAAATATTGAGCCTAGGGTCGCCAAAATGCTAAATCCGGCCCTGAGAGTATCAAGGTTGGCATGCTTTCACCGTGCATCTGGTAAATCATGATAGCGTGATGGATTCTCTACTTTCGGAACTTGAAACTAGAGGCTGCCGGCTGAATGAATATCAGAGGAAAGACAATAATGGAGTGAGTAGAATCTACGTGCAGACCAGACCCAGAAACAGTCAAGCCGGCCGGCTTGTTGGCCTTCTCTCATTGGACGACCGTCATCCTCCCTGCCCCCTCCCCTGACATATATATACGTTTTCAAGCAGCGTCACGCGGTCACTCTTACATTTCATCCAGTTAGTGTTGTTACAGTTTAATTTAATAAATTTCACGGTAAGTAGGAAAGCAATTATAGTAATTCAGGGTAGCTAAAGTAGTATTACTATACGTTACTTTAGCATTTAACGTATGTATTTTTGTATGCATATAATTCAATTATCTACAAAATCTCAAACTTATTGGAAAATATAAAACTCGCTATGGAAAACTATTTTATGCATACATATTTTCAAAAGTCTTAGATGTAGAACATCTTTAGAATGATCAAATACGGATGTATATTTTTTCATAGAATTCAAATAAATCAACAAAATTATAGCGATATGAACGATTATATTCAGGTAGGGTAAGTTCAACAAAACATCGTTATTTTTATACAACTTTTGTCACTTGTTTTGCTAATTTTTACTAAAGCGTAATCTATTTTTATAATTGTACACTAGAGAGTGAAGGTGTCAACTAGATCTAAAAAACAACATGTGTTGGCTCTGTGATTGTGCTTTTGTTCACAGAATCTTAGTATTGAAATTCCGCAAAAGTACAGTCAAACTACAATCAATCAAATTATTCAATCCATTATAGTCACTATGGAGTCTAGCTAGTATCGCGTTTAGAAATGCGTAAGAATTCACTTAACTTTAATTTTCCTGTAATAATTAATTAACTACAGATGACAACAATTTATAATTTTTCCCAACAGTAAAACATCTCGGGATAAAAACTCGTGAAGTATGAAATAAATGCATGCTTGACTAAAATAAAAGTAGCCATATAAAAAAGAGCAACTTAGTTAAATAGAATTTATGAACATAGACTATTTATTACATTATATTTAAAGCATGAAAATATTATTTTAATTAAATCGTAAATCATGATAGCAAAATAAAATAGTGTGTAATTAATTTGATATATAGTAAAACGAGACACGATATAGGCATACTATCTATGTTATATTCTTTGTGAACACGAATAGGAACAGTTCCACATAATTTAATTATTTTGACGGAAATTAATGGTAATCCACTTTTTGCACGATTGCCTTGGATGAATTAATTCATTCAGTAGTTTAATGAATTAAACGTTTGCAAACTGTTTGTACTTTACTATCGAACAGGATATAAAGAAGAACCATCATAGCAGTAAAAGAATACCACTTTTAGTATTCGTTCGCTATATTGTAAAATATCATTATTTTATTTTGTTGATAAAGAGTTGAGTTGGTTAATCTGTGTGATTTACCTGGTTTTCCTTACTAGCCTATATTTAGTGAAGGAATATATTTAGAAAACCTAACGTCCGGTCATTTGCACCCAACGTTAATATTTTGCAATTGATTTTGTTTCAATTATTAAAAATATTAAATTGTAGTAATTATTTTCAGTCACTCTTCATTCTCGTTGAAAGTCGTTACAAGTTGTTGCGAGTTTACATAGATTGCTTAACATCGTAATAATTATAAAAATACTCAATAGCAACCGGCCAGAACAAGGGGCCCAGGATGGGAGCGATGACCGTACCAGGTGAAAGGAGTCCTGACAAGGACTCGGAAGAGGCGTGCCGTGTCCTTATAAGTTGTTGTCAGCCTTGAAGTACAGAACGAAGCAGCCTACTTCCGTGTCTACGTGGGCTATACTTAAGTTAGTGTACGATAAAATGCAATATTCGATTGAATTAAGTAATGTCGTTTTGTATCTAGATAAATGAAATAGATATTTTGAGTTAATTTGTAATAGAAATAGACTACAAGATTAAACTATTTTTTTACTCGTTGACTTAACAGAATTATAAGTAAAAATAGTAGTGGTTTTGAATTAACGCAAAAGAGTCAAAATTAAAATAAACACGCAAAGAATATTACATCACAGGCTCCAGGTCAGTGTTTGATTATCGTTTGTTTGGTGTAGACCTAAATGGTTTATGAGCAGAGTATTGGGTCGTATGTTGCGTATCAATCCGGATTAGAAAATCTGGGAAATGATAAGAAGAAGTTCCTATTGTATTTAGGTTATGTTTACAATTTTATTTAGGTTTCGTAAACATAACTTAACCTTAATAATTTTTAGAACATCAAAAAATGGCAGTCTTCCTTTAGAATATTTCTTCCTTGATATATTTAATTATAGTTGAGTTATTATATCATCACACAAAAAAAGTTACATGGAACTGTAATAATTGGCTTGCCTTTTCACCACAATTCTGTCTTCATAACTTCCTTCATAAATTGGGATAGGTTGAAGACCGATCCTAAGTTTTATTTATATCACAGAACAGAATAATAATTGTCGATGCTGTTTTAAAACCTATACAGTAATACTGTGTCTATTAAAAATAATGTTTGCTTACCTTCTTTTTTTATTTATAATTATTTTTAAAATGTCGTAAACTTGCAAGAGATGTATATGTATTACGGTTCTGTTAGTGTAATTTATTAAACTAGTGAACACCGGAAACGGAAGTTGTGGCAATTATTAATACAAATAACCGTGGTTAGATAGCAATTATATCAATATAAATTCATATAATATAAACACTTGAAACTAGTTGCTATTATATTTTAAATCTTATACAGTTAATAGAAAACATTAATACAAATTGCGGTATATTGACTATCTTCAAGGTTTTGAAAATGCAGAACTGAACAGGTTAGGAAGGTATAGAAAAGTATACTATTAAAATATTTCTATAATTATTTTGCATCATTTAAAACTTTTAGGGCACATATTTTAAATCGACTATCTCCTGGTATTAACCTTATATTTTGCTGAATGTAGACTAGGCTAGTTTAGAGTCGGTTATATAGATAATCTATTAATGAGGAACAAATTTTTGCTATAGGTTAAATAAATAATAATTTAGTGTACAGTGGAGTGTGCTAAAAGGAAAATTCATGCATTTCATTTAAAATAAAAATGGTTAAGTTACGTGGAACTCTAGATCACTAATTAAATTCTTCTACATAGTTCTTACAGGTTCTCATTGAGATGTAAAACCTTTTTTATCGGAAAAAATCCTGAAAAAATCAGAAAATAAGATTGTAAGAAACGCAAATGTGAAGTGTGAGTACTCATTGTGTGGTTAGGTTAGTAATGATATTCGTCATTCAAATCGTTATTATATGGCATTATTTCAGGAAAGCACAATTTCTCATAACAAATTTGAGTGGGATTCATTCAAGGTAATGAAAACCCACTCATACACGTGAAGACAGATTAACGTACGGTACGGTATCCAGAATCTGAATATGATAAAAGTTATTTCAAAGTTAAGACCCAACTTTTTATTTTGAATGCTCACTCTTCAATCATGTTTAGATGCAGTAATACTGTCATATTGCCATTTTACATTGAACTTTACTGTAGTGTTATTGAAAGTAATTTTTCCATATTGTTGCTATATTGTAAATTAATTGCTTGCCGTTGGAAATAAATAAATAAATAAGTGATTGTATGTAGAAGAATATTGACAAGACCACCTGTTGTGAACTGAATACAGTATTAAGTTTTAATATGAGTAATTGTTTCTCGACCACATCTTCTGATTGGCAGAACTACACACTATATTTATCGACATAGTGACATCTATATTTATACATGCTTTTGATTTATTTTAAAAATAATGGTTTCATATTTAAAAGTAATAATAACCAGAACTTGAAATTAATTATTTAAAAAGATTCTCAGTGCAAAATTTGTTTCTTTTATTAACTTTTGAGTATTAAGTTTGCTTGTTACATTATATGTCCAATACTGTGCTTTTACACAGTTATAGGAAAACTATGAAATAAGTAACAATAAAAATGGCATATTAAAGTTTCAGATTTTAAGCTTTGTAGGAATGCAGAACAGGTCTCAGCAAAGTAAAGGCAAATCCCATCAAGCGAAGACAAGTCATGATAAGAGTGCAAAAGATAAACGTGAGTTTGTTCAAGTAAACTTGTCTTGAACAAGAGCACTACAAACAAAAATATGTTGAACAATTTTTGTATAGATTATTCATATTATGGCTTGATATGGTCTTCCAGTGCAATGTAAATGTTAATATTTTTGTTTTTAATGAAATTATGCACTGATTGATTGAAAATGCACAATAATTGTTTTGATTTGTCGTGTGTTTATAAAAAAAGTCGGTATTTATGCAGTTTCTTGCCACCAAACAAAATTGGAACGTTTTACTTGAAATGGGCCTAGAATTGGCCGTATTTTCACGAGATATGCTTTTATTGCGCGGAAATCACGCATTTTACAAAAAATTTTGAAAAACCAATGTCACAACTTTTATTATTTCTTTTATAGGTATTTCCGTTCATTTGAATGGTTTTTAATCATCTTTTTTATTTTGGTGTGTTTTTTGTTTGCGCTGAATAAAATAAACCAAATGTAATAGACCAAATGAGAGGATAACTCTTTTGGTCTATTACAATTATTTTTCGGGATATAACGGAAAAACTACATACGCGGCGAATCGCAATTAGTGACTATTACGTGATCATTATATATAACAACTATTAATCACGAAACCCGAATTCACCTATATTCCCGCCGGATGCCAAACACTCCAATTTAACTCGAATTACGATTTGTTTTGAGTTGATTGACAACTAGCGTAAGTTAGTTAGGTCAGTGGCAGTTAGGATTGTTTTCGGTCTGAGATTTAGAGACAGCTGTAGGCAAGTGTTCCGTGATCAGTCTATTTTAACCCTTCCATCCTTATTCATTTACACTTATGCTCTGTTTGTCTTCAAAAATCAATATCTTTTCCCTACCCATAGTCATCCCTACAATACAAGAAATAAAAATAATTTCATCATACCTCTTCATCATAAAGCCATATTTCAGAAATCATCTGCATATCTTGGCCCGGTCATATTTGGCAGCATCCCAGATAATATTATAAAAAGTAATAGTGAGAGGGTTTTCAAATACAGGTTAAAACAATAGCTTTTAGACAAGGCTTACTATTCAATAGACGAGTTCTTAAGCAATCAATGATTTTCACTGATAGGTATGACTGTTATATTTAATGATGTTCTTATATATATCATTGTATTTTAAATCATTTTAGACCTTATAAAAACACTGATTGACTATGTTCCAAACATTGTTAAATGTCAATGAACAATAAAATGCATTTTCGGACTGAAAAAATAATTTTACTGCAAAATCAATTATACATTTGTGTACAGAATTAAAAAACATGTGAAATGAAAACAATTGGAGGAAAAATAACGATTTTTAAAAAAGTGGTTTTTCACTATCAGATAAAAAACTAGTTTTTCGATTTTCGGTAAAAACCGAGTTTTCCACGGATGAAATCAACCACCTCAAGAGACATAAACTCATATTTCACCACTATTTCAACAAGAAATCATATTTTCAGAGGTGGCAAGAAAGTGCATAGTTACCAACATTTCAATCTTCTTTGAAAAATTGTAAATGCAAATTTCAATCTTCTTTGAAGAATTTTAAGTTTTATGCTTGTATATATTTTTAATGTTATAGGCCTAACACAGTGAAATCAGATTTTTGCACATTCTTGTAACAGTAGCATGATTAGATCATTAGGATTATCAGAGTTACTGGTGTTTGTAAGGTATCATAGTTTTGTTGCAATTTAAAAATACATTTTTTCCATGTTAGTTTTTAGCAAACAAAAATAATTATACATACTGTATGACAAGTCTAAAAGCTCTCTTGGTTGGATTTAGAGGACCTAAACAGAATAATTTCTTTTCACACAAACCTAAAGGAAAATGTTTAATTGTTATGAAGTAAATGAGAACTTGTAAAATTATGCTCTGTTTGGAGTTTTTAACTATATTAAATCGGTTTTTAACAAATACAATAACTTGTTCTTAAATGATTTAGTTTTGCCTGATTTTCTATCATTATTCCATTTACATTTAAGGATTGTTCTGCCCATGTAGAAAAATAGCAAGTTTAGCCTCAGTTAAATTAACGGAAATAAGATGATCAGTCTCTGGATTTATATGGACCTTAGAATAAAACCATTAGGAAAATTAAAAAAAAATGTACCTTATTGGTTTTTTTTAACAGAGGACACTTTTTTAGACAAAATAGATTGTGTTTCTAAGCTTGTCTCCAAAATTATATGAGTAGAAAATATCACAAAACTCAGAATATATGTGAATATCATAAAAACAGATAAGGTGGGCCTCTGTTGTTGCTAGCTCAGTGGTTAGCACATCTGCTTCATAAGCAGAGAGTCACAGGTCCACCAGGAGGTCCACTTGAAGGGTTTGCTTGCAATTTGCTGGAAGGGTTTGGACTGTTGTCCTTTAACAACGTTAGTACTCAAAAAGAAAAATGTCTGGCATAGATAAAAAAAAAAAAAAAAAAAAAAAAAAAAAATGAAAAAAAATTTCTGGCATTATTTTGAGTTTTGAAAAAAAATTGTTGTTTATGGGATCAAAATACGAAAATTTTTTAAATGTTAAAACATCATTGACTTCACACTCTTAAGTGAGCCTTCAAATTAAAGGTGTTTTCAGGAATGTGGGCCTTAATATACTCTCAGAATCTGAAAATGGACACTCATTCACCCGTAATATTCGCCCATATCTCTATGATTGGCATCTTAATTATTAACAATGAACAATAGTAATAGCAAAATAAAATGAAAAAAAGATATATACAACTTAGCATACGGTATTTAAGTGTAACAAATTAAAGTTATTCTTCTCAGTACCCCTTTGGCTTAGAAAATTTCAAATTGTATAAACCCAATTGAAAAAAATATTGCCAAATACTTTGGATATACACTTAATGTTAGGCTGCAATGAGTTATCAAAATCTGAATATAAGAAAAGTGAGAAGAAATGCATGATATGGTCTTCCAGGACCAAGAACAAAAATTGCTGAACATTTTGAGAAAACACTTTATTTAAAATCAAAATGTATAGGTGGGTGAGACAGAGATTAAGGGTTCCTTACCAGGATCCAAACATAAAAAAGTGCCCTGCGAAAGCTTAATTTTTTAGTTGTACTGTACTTACTATTAGTAGTTAAATCTAATAGATTGATGTTTGTTCAGTTTGACAAAAATGCAAGTAGCTTGATTTCTTGCACACGCTTTGTAAAATGTATAATGTTAGCTTGAACTAAAGCTTTTAAAATAAATAAAATAGTTTATTTTTTATCTCGAAGTCAGAAATATATATATGTTAGAATATCCTTTATGTTTTAACTTATACTTTATTTTATTACTATGCATTAGTTTGTTAAAATTACTTTAAAATTGGTTATATTTAATTTATTTTTAAGTGCTCAGGTGTTGAGTCAGACTTGGCCATTGTCAATATTGATAGGGATATCAATGACTTGAACAATATGTGATACAGGCATTATTGATGTTTACTGAGATAACCTCAAAACTGTCCTCCCCACCATACAGGCATAATTAGATTAAATTATACAGGCCTATGTGCTTGTGTTTGGCTATTAAACATTAATTAGGTCAATGAATGTGAAATTTAACCATTAGTTGATTATAATCAAATTCATGTGTAATTACTTCCATATTTTACTGCTATACGCTTATTATTACTTTATTGTCCAAATATAAAAGTAAACCGCTTTCTTAACATTAATACTGTTTTAAAACTGCGTCATTCTAACAGCCAACAAATCATTAATATTCATCTTCATCAGTTTAGCAGCAGCAGTCCACTTGCTGCAGCTGTTTTCGTTCAAGCGTTATGTCCTCCTTTATGAAATCCATCCATTCCTTTTGTGCACCCTCTATTATATTTTCTACACATTCTGTTTTCATGTTTAGGCCTCCGGATTACTGAATTAACACTATATAGTAGGTTATTTACCTTTGTGATCCGTCAAGTAATCCAACATTCTGTTTGTAGCATGTATACAGTATGTTCCTGAATATGTCAGTATTGGTCAGTCTCTTTTCAAATCAAATCAAATCAAAATTCTTTATTTACATGAACATTGAGTACAGTAATGGCGTCATAAAATGGTACAGAAATGTTAACATAAATAGTCAGGTATTGAAAAATTCTTCTAGGGTGTAAAAAGATTTCTGTAGCAACCAGGTCTTGAGCGATGTCTTGAAATTCTTGTCTTCTCTACGTCTCTTTAGGTCTCCTGGGAGTTGGTTGAAAAGTTTTCTCCCCGTGTAGGTAGGTTTCTTTTCAGACAGGGTAAGGTGGTGTGTTGGCAGAGCATAGTCATGTGCGTTTCTAGTATAGTAGTTGTGATTGTTACCTAGGTGGGCAGGTTTCTGAGCTATTGTGTAGCAGATGGCCTCGCAGATATAGAGTGAGACCACTGTCAGGATTCCAAGTTCTTCAAAGGCCTGACGGCATGACTCTTGAGGAGTCAGTTCTGCTAATATTCTAATAGCCTTTTTTTGCAGAACTAGAACACGTTCAGTGTTTCTTGCTGAAGTGTTGCCCCATGCTAATAATCCGTACCTCAAGCGGGACTCAACTAGAGAGAAGTAAGCTGTTCTGGTAGTATCTTGGTTACAAGAACTTTTTACTCTTTTAAGACAATAAATACTGGAGTTAAGCTTACTACAGAGATCGTCAATGTGTGGATTCCAAGATAACTTGTCATCTACTATAATGCCGAGATACTTTGCTTCGTTATCTTGAGCTATTTCTGGTAAGCCATAGTAGTCACAGGCTCTTCGGCCTTTCCATATAAGTTGTTGTGTTTTGCTCTCATTAAGAACAAGATTATTATATTGGCAGTATTGTTTGGTCATATTCAAGGCTATAAAAGAGTTAAGTTCAAGGGATATTGAGTCTTTTTGTGCAATAAGAAGGGCTGTGTCATCTGCATATAGCATTGCTTGGGCCCAGTCAAGAAGATAGCTTGGAAGGTCATTCGTTAACAGAATAAAAAGCACTGGTCCCAAAATCGATCCCTGAGGGACACCTCTAGTGATAGGGAGTAAGGTAGATCTTGCTTTATGGGATGTATTATTGATTGTGTAGTTCAATTCAACTAATTGCTGACGGTCTTTCAGGTAGCTAGCAAGCCAGTTTTGTGGTGCTCCTCTAATGCCCATGTTCCCTACTTTTTGGAGAAGTAGAGAATGGTTTAGGCAATCAAAAGCTTTACTGAAGTCCAGCAGCATGGCAGTCACAGTAGTATTTTCTTCAAGTTGGTCAATGATGAATTCTGACAGTTGAACTATAGCTGTAGTTGTGGATTTACCACGGAGGAAGCCATGTTGCTGGGTCGTCAAGATGTTGTAAGTCGTCAGATGTGTTATCAGTTGGTTTAGTAAGATCTTTTCCACTACTTTAGATATTGTCGGGAGAATTGATATTGGTCTATAGTTTTCCACTGAGGTTACGCTGCCTTTTTTGTGAACCGGGAATACTTTTGCAAGTTTAAGTTTTGTCGGAAAAATGCCTTGTGAAAATGAAAGGTTGATTATGTGACATAAAGGACTCACAATTTCATCCTTGCAGTGTTTCAGTAGTGTGGAGGTGAGTTCATCGATACCTGCTGATGGTTTTGATTTCAGAGATGCCAGTGTACGGGAAACTTCTTCTGGTGTGGTGGGATGAAGGATGAAATCTGGTATTTTGCCATAGTCTTTGCGTGTTGATAATTGATTATTTATGGTTTGGCCAGCATTGCAGAGAGTGATGTCAGCTATTTTTGTAAAATACTGGTTGAAGTACTCAGCTATTTCATTAGGATTCTTGATTTCTTCTTCATTGATTACAAGTTTTAGTGATTTGTCCTTTCTACTATTTTTGCATCTTTCGTAGTTAATAGCCTGCCAGATAGCCCTTTGTTTGTTGTTTGAGTTGTCAATAAAGTCTGAAGTTGACTGTTTTCTTAGTTTTTTTAAGTAGAGGTCATATTCTTTTTTTCTGTCAGCAGTTTCTTTTTTATGGTCATCGTAGCCAGTTGTCCTTTCCATTTCCAGAGCTCTGAGGAAGGACTTTCTTAATCTTTCCGACTCTTCATTGGTTGCTTTAAATATTGAATTCCTTTTCAGACGGGATTTTTTATGAGGGCATGTTAGGTTGAGAATTTGAATGAGGATTTCATGAAAATAGTTATACGATTCTTCCACAGAAGGGGTGTTGTAAACATTTTCCCATGTCTCTAAATGTAGTAGGTATTTAAAATAATCCATGTTTTCCTGTGAGAAATGTCTATTAGATAAAATGGGTGGAGGTAGTTTTTTATTTAGAGTAATAATAGTACAGAGCTGAGCAATGTGGTCTGATAGACCAGTGACGACTAGATCAGTGGCAATTTTACTCTTGTCAAGGTTTGAGCAAACAAAGTCAATTGATGATTCAGTGTTTGAAGTGACTCTAGTTGGTGGAAGATCCATCCTATTGATGTTATGACTGGCCAACATATCTTTTAACTTTCTGTTTCTGTAGTCATGATTTAGCCCATCCACATTAATATCACCCATGATAATTGTGGGGCACTTCCAAGTAGGGATGAGGTCTATTGTACTAGACAAGATGTCGAGGGCATTGTCAAGGCTTCCACTTGGTGGTCTGTAAACACCAATTATGTAGATTGTTATTTTACCCATTGTCATGTGTACTACGTGAGTTTCACACGTAAGTTCACTTGCAAGGTCAGTTGTAAAATTGTGTATTTCGTTCCTTATTCCTTCACTAGAGAAAATAGCTACCCCTCCTTTTCTGTAATTTTCCCCTACCTATATAAAATCTTTTAACTATTTTATAAATACTACCTCCAACATTCCATGTAACTCTTTGCATAATACAAAGCCTACTCCATTTTTTGCTTGGTTGTCACTGCCAATCTAAAATAATGTGTGATTTTTTCTTAACTATTTCTTCCTTTTCCCTTCCATTTTATTTCACTTATTCCAAGTAAGTGTATTTTCCGTCTATTCATAATCTCCACTATTTCCTCTACTCTCCCTGTTGAGGTCAGTATTTTAAGTTACCAACTCTCTTAGTTTTTTCCTTTAAGAGGGTTTTTCTAAGTATATTTCAGTCTTGCATTAAGCCTTGTGCTGTTATACTTGACTGATCTGTTCACAGAAGGTAGTCTTGATTGGGAGTTAATTTTAGTTCCAAGGCTTCTCTTATTATTGAAAGTTACTTTTATTATTCGCCACCGGCTAGCTATACCTGTTATAGCTTTTTATTACTAAGAATAAAATTTCCAGCCCTCAACATAAATCTACTCGCTGACCAGCCTTCCCGCTGAAAAGGTTACCCAAACCTTCCAGCTGGTTACTCAGCTTAACAGGGGCATCTGTGGTAGGTTAAATGATGAAGTAAGAGAGGATAGGAGAGCTCGCTTGTATAAACTCTTGTGTTTTGTAGGTAAGATGTTCATTCTGCATGTATCATCACTCCTGTTCACTCCCAAGAGTAAAATTAGCAACCGATATTGTAATTCCTTAAATCATATCATTATGTATGATACTGATCTTGTTAATTATTGACCCTTACATAAAATTAGAAGTACCATTAATGTTCGTAATCAATTACCTTTATTATAAACCAATTATTCATGTTATAGAGATGGGTCTGGACTTCTATTACACTCCTGGGAGCTCCCCTTGCCGCTCCGTTCTATTGGCAGCCAAAGCAGTTGGCGTAGAGCTGAACCTCAAACAACTGGACTTAATGAAGGGTGAACACCTCAAGCCTGAATTTGTTAAGGTTTGTAATAAAAGCATAACTAAATAATTGAGATTGGATCATCAGGGTTATTTAATTTTGTTTTCAAAGCCTACGGTTACTTGCATCTCTCAGCAGTAACAAAAATATCTTCTAATAGTGCTTTTAGGTAGGTTGATGGGTACTAGGCCAGTAATTAGTATAATAGGAGAGCTAGGACAAGAAGATGAGTCTACTATAGTCCGAATAAAATAACTTTGGTACTGGTGGAACGACCACTCGCCACTGGTCTGAAATGACAAAACTCTGAGCTTTAATTTGATGTGAAACTTAAAATAAGAATGCAATAATTTTCAAACTAATTGTATAGTGTCCACCATGTTATATTCTTTAAGAAAAAATGGTGCTGGAGATTTTGCTTAGACAAATTTGCTTTTTACTGTGATATTTGTGTTTAGGAACACGTTTTTATGAGTGAAATTGCACGTGAGTCGTCTTTAACCTGGCACTATAGCGAGAATAATAATAATAAAATAATTTCTTGTGGATGGGTGACAGTTTGATTTAATGTGATTAGTTTGGTATGAGTCACACTTAATAATTCAAACAAGTTAATGAGAAATACATTTTTTTTGTAAATCCTTGCAAACTCGGAAACGACAAACGCTAGACAAAATGTCTTTGAGCAAACATTAACTGTGTTATTTATGTATTACTAAAATAATACTGTGGTACTAATAAAACATGCAGAAAAATAATGAAGAGTTGATGAAGTAACTCCATTATTCGTTTACATCAATGCTGTGTTAGACGCGTAAGGTATACTCTGCTCTAGGGAAAGTGTAGACCGGATGTTCAGCCCAAGCGTAAAATAGTGTTAACAATAATAGATCGACGATATTTCCAGATAAGAAATGTTTCTCCAGTTAGAAATAAGGTGAGTTAGTTAACTTCTGACTTTGAGGTGTGTTCGTGTTCTGTTCTTAATCGATTTAACAGTGCTTGATATAGTTTAATCACCAGTTTATTTTTATTACAGTAATTTAGTTTTAGTGATGTTACAAGTTTTTTTATGTAGATGTGACAATAATGTTATAGGATTCGGTGTTTGCAATGGAAGAGGCCAGAGCTGAGCCAGTGACTATACAATGCGCGTGTGGTATCACTGCCGCCTTGTTGACAATCTAGTTTTGAAAACTCCTGAATCTTTCTTCTTAGTTCAAGAAAATTCTAGTTAATACGAGAGTACGATTTTAGTGTTACTTAAATAACACAATTGATTTAGGTTCAAAGAAATGTTGTCTTGCGTTTGCCGTTACCGAGTTTCCAAAGGTTTGCAAAAAAATTAATTTCTTATTAACTTGTTTGAATTATTAAATGAGACTTATACCAAACTAATCACAAAGAGTCACCAAACTAAACAACTGTCATCTATTTACAAGAAATTATTTTATTATTATTATTCTCGCTACAGTGACAGGTTAAAGACGGCTCATGCGCAATTTCACCCATAAAAACGTGTTCTTAAACTCAAATATCACAATAAAGAGCAAATTAGTATAAGCAAAATCTCCAGCATAATATTTCCTTAAAGAATATAACATGGTGGATTATGGACGCTAAACAATTAGTTCGAAAATTATTGTCTACTTATTTTAAGTTTGACAGCATATTAGAGCTCAGAGTTTTGTCATTTCAGATCAGTGGCACGTGGCCGTTCCACCAGTACCAAAGTTATTTTATTTGGACTATAACTCAATACGCAAGAAACAAATAAAGAACAACACATAACACAACATTTTTAGTACCATTGGCTCTTTCTTCAGGTGAGTAGAAACTGAAATTAAAGGCCAATGGCATTTAAGATGGTGTTTTTTATTGTGTTTATGTTTGTTTTCTTGTATAGTTTCTTTTTAGTAGATAAGTTTGACTTTCTCAGATAAGTTTGATTGATCACATTATTGTGAATGACAATGTTGATTATGCACACACGTATAACATCATAGATGTGATATGTCAACCATCTATGACTCAAGATGTATTCGAGTATATGATCACAAGATGATATATGTCGATATAAAAACAAAAAAAAATCAATAGAGCCTCCTAGATTTGTAACTTACAGTGACCTCCAGATTTGACATTAATACAATGTACGTCCAGTATTAAGTGGGAAGATATTATATGTATGAACAATGTACGTGATATACTAGAATTAATTACCTCTTCTATCACTCGTTTTTTATGAAAACGCACTTGAAATGAAATGAAATGAAAACGTCTTTATTTATATTCAAGAGGCGAAGTTAGGGCTGCAAAGCCCTCTCTACCACTTAACCTCATCATACATAACAAGATATTTTCAAATATAAATAACAATTTACAAGGAAATACAAAATAGAAATTGCAATGTACGAAGTAAAACATATAAAGTCAAAAAATGTGAAACATTATATTTAAACTTAAAAATATTTCGACTATCTCAAACAAAACTACTGTTATTCATAACATTTATTCAAAACTACATTCATTCGGCACAATCACTCATTACCGCCACCACCTAGTACACTTAGCACTTCTAGTAGGTACATAAGAGAGTTACCTGAAAGAAATCTCCATGGAGAAATAAGAAAATTATTCAATTAACTGCTGAAAAAGACTATTATAAGAAGAAAATGTTATCTACAGCAAATGAAACTGATATAAAGATTAGAAACACACTCAACATTGAAATAAGACGATCATAACAAAATTATTTTAGAACTGAAATGGAGAAATGTAAAAGCTCTAAAGACTTGTGGACTAAAATAAGGACAAGTGGTGTTACTGATCCATTCGATCTAGTCATACCAAATTTTGTCAAAGATTTGGAGGAAATCAATAAGTATTTTATCAGTATTGGTTTAGGTATCACGTCAAAAGCTGATTGTGTACAGTTCTATGAAAGCAACAAATCAGACAGTGTCCATAGCTATTTCTATTTCAGGAATGTTAAAAGGAGAGAAGTGCAGGAGGCTTTGAACAGCATTACATCAGAGGCTGTTGGAGCTAATGGCATATCAATAAAAATGATTAAAATGATAAGTCCATATTTTATTGATGCCATAATGCACTTAGCAAACCAGTCATTGGCCACTTCCACTTTTCCGGATGCATGGAAGGAGGCAATTGTTCTGCATCTGCCCAAAGTCATGATACCTTCATCTGTATCAAACTTCAGTCCGATTTCAGTATTGCTTGCCTTGTCTAAGGTATTGGAGAAGCTAGTTATTTCACAGATGGTAGCTTTTCTGGAGTTGGAAAATATTCTTCCAGTCTTGCAGTCTGGGTTCAGGGAGGATCATAGTACGCAACTGCGCTTTTACTAGTTTGTGATGAGTTACTTCAAGTAAGGGCAGAAACGAAAGCATCTTTTCCTGCAATGCTGGACTTTTCACTTGCATTCGATTCACTAGACTACAGGATGTTATTGACTGTCATGCATTTTTATGGTTTTCAACAAACTGGAGGTGGTTTCTTGGTTTCATTCCTATTTGGTGAATAGGGGACAAAAGGTTAAAATTGGGAAGGATTTCTCTTCATCTTTGAGTAAGGTTGCTGGTGTTCCACAGGGTAGTTGCCTTGGGCCTATTCTATTCCACCCTGTTTTCCGCCACTATGGGTTTAGGTTTACAAAATAGTTGCTTGTATTCATACGCCAATGATGCTCAACTTTGTGTTTCATATGATGCCGGAAGAGCTGACACAGCTGTATCCATTTTTAAATCTGAATTAATCATTGTCCATGATTGGTCTGAGAGGCATGGGATTAAATTGAACAAGGAAAAATGTAGTGTATTGTTGATTCCTTCAATATGGCTTCGGAGAAATGAGTGTTGCTATGGCTAGTGAGGTGTTGCTTGGCATTATCACACTAAACAAGTGTGAATCTTCTAAGCTCTTGGGCCTCATGCTCGATAGTGACCTCACATTGTCTGGTTATGTAAGTGCTGTTTGTCAGCGGGCCCTTGGTCGACTAAGAATATTATACAAGCATAGGTACATGTTTCCTACAGAGACCAGGCTTTGCCTTGTCCAAGCTCTTGTGCTCTCTATGATCGATTATTGGCTCCCTGTTTATTGAATTATTGTGTCTAAAGGGGATTTAGAAAAGTTACAGAGAGTGCAAAATATGTGTGGACTAAGAAAGTTTGACCATGTTTTGGAGGTGCGACGATTGCTGGGATTGCTGACTGTAATTGATACCTGTACCCTGCGCTCCTCATGACTAGTTTACAGAATCTGGAAGGCCAGGAAATTTGAGGGAAAGACTAAAGAACAGGTCTCAGATCCGATCTCGTAGTACTACACAGGATCAAGTTTTGGAGATGCCGCTCCAAAATAAAGGTCTTATTTATTTGATGATGACATATCTCTCTAATTTACTAATTGAATAATGTTTTTGATAAGGTAGGACAAAATCCTAAAAAATTAAGTGCATAGTACATGCTATTAAATAATTTTTAAACATTTTAAACATTATTTAATAGCATTTTTAAACATCATGACATACACACAAGTATACATATATAGAGAGAGTTCCAATATTTATTAAATATTATACTTATTAATATTTAATCTTTACAATAATTTGATAAGGCCAATGTTTTTGTGGTGTCTTCCATAGTTGGGAGGTCACAAACTCATAATAGACCAGCTAACAGATTTGTTGCTTGTTTAGAACTACCCAGAGGGTATGTGCATCTATAAATTTACTGTGGACACAAACAAATTAGACAACATCATTTCTGAACTGGTGTGGGCAGATGTAACTACTGAAAATATAAATGAGGATTGACAGTCATGTGATTGTGGGCATTTAACCAAAACAATGAATCATATAGTTACAGAGTTCCCCCTGCACTCTTTTATGGGGGGGGGGGGATTAGCTTGCATAAATGGTAGGTCTTAAATGACTTGATGGATTGAATTTTTATTTCGTGATAAGGGAAACAAAGTAATGCTAACCACTGCAGATACAGTAATATGATATGCAAAAGCTCATACAATTTGGCTTTGCACCTATGGTAAATCCATTAGGTCCGTTAACTTTTAGAGAGGCTCGTACTCGGGCCCAAGTATCAAATAACTATAAAAGCATTAAATTACTATAAATTCATTTTCTAAGTATTAGTAAGAAAGAACAATGTAGCTTATTTTTAATTGATGGTATCTGTTTGGTTTCAGATTAACCCTCAACACAATGTACCTACCCTGGATGATAATGGATTTGCTATCAATGAAAGGTACCTGTATTTTTCTTTAACTGCTTCTATTTCAGTGTTTCCCAAGAGCATTAACCACTGAGCACATCACCACTGGTTTTATGCAAGAACATTTCTAGTGGTACTGGTACGAGAGAGCAATTCTGATTGAATGCAGAGTTCAAACCACACAAAAAAAGGAAAATATGTTGTCAGTGGGAAACATTTTTTGTACGGAAGGAAATTTAATTGTCTATACTCTATTTCACATTGAGAATGCAGTACGGCATTTATGGACAAGCGATCTGCTATTACCTGGTGCAAAAGTATGGTACACCGTCTGTCTGCGTGCTTTATTGCTTGGTCTGACATAACGTTGCTAGGATATTATATTATAATATTTTTTTTTCAGAAACCATATCTTTGAAAAATGTTTAATAAAATTGAACTGTTACTCAAATTATTTTAAAAATTGTACGAATTGAGTCCCCTTAGTTAACAATTGATTTAAAGGTTAAAGAAATTATTAACCATGAAAAATCTGTTAATATTTTTAAGAATGTGTATTCATGTATAAGAAAAATGTCAGTGATAATAAGAGAAATATAATAAAATAGACGAATAAAATCATTATTTTGTGTTATTATAATTACAACAAATCATGCACACTCTATAAAACTTAAGATATTTCATTGTGTTCCAATAAATAATTAATTTTAGTGAAAAATTAGATTGCAAATAAATAAAACCAGTGGGTATGCCTTCTATATTATCTCTAAAACATCAATAACTCTCTTGAGAACAAGGTGAGTGTGTCACTTGTTTGTCTTTTCCACATTTTATCTTCTGTTGATGCAAAGGAATAAACACCATAAGAGTAAAATGGCAAGTCCAGCCAGTATTGTTATCATTGTAACAACAATCACAGTCAAAATAGTGAAAGAATTGAAAAAAAACTACCAACAAAGATGATATTGTGATTGCCATGCAATACACCAAAAATATAATTTATAAATATTTTCAAAGAAAATAATTAATAAAAAATAATAAGTTAAGATCAACAACATACTATACTCCTTGTTTTCTTAGAATCATGGGAGACTAAAAATGTGACACTTTATGTAACAACTACTGTAAATGATTTGATGCGCCGTTGAAATAAATGAAAAATAATAACTGGATTTATACATTGCCTGCAATATATATTAATGCGTCATTTAGAAGCATAGTTTTTACCAGAATATGTTTAGTATAAAATGATATTCTGGTAGATGGTCATGTTTCTTTGTCACTTAATATGGACTAAACTGTGTATATTAGGGGGAAAAGTTTCAAATAAAAAACAAGTGCCAATGTTTATCTACAACTTTCCCGCTGACAAAACTTTCCTGACTAACAAAAAAAAAAAAAACTTCCTCACAGGTTGACTTTTCTATTTCATTTCTCAAAAATATAAACTACCTTTTACTTTTCTTAAATGATAACAAATTCAATTTATTATATAATTAATTAATACTAACAAAGTCAGCATCCACTACTTCTGTATCAGGTTTACACAACATTTCAAAATTTAAAATCAGTATTTACTAATTTAAAGTGCAGTCCAATTGAATTGTGGCCTTGTAAAACAGAATCTCTAAGAGCTATATAATTTTAAAGCATATATATTTTAATATATTGTAAAGTTAATACCATTGATAACATGCAATAAACTTCTTCCCAACAACTTCCTCTATAAAAATTTTAATGTTTGCTTACTTTTTATTAGCGAACAACCTTTTTTATACAGCTGTAGCTCGCAAACTCCCATTTGATCAACATTGCTTTTGGGCTTACTGTACTGCATTCTCAATGTGAAATAGAGTATAACTGGCAACTCTGCTCCAGCAGATCAGAATGCAATAAATTATTAAACTATTACATGCTTACGCAATTATTGTGTATAAAGCAGCTACAATTTAAATGGTATCAACTTTTTTTACAAGTTTAATTTTTACATTTTAACGTATCCTTTAATCAGGATTTGGAGGTGAAGTCCTCCAACGAGTGAAGTGAGTTCATATATACAACTTGTAGTACGCCAAGTCATGGAAAAAGCCTCTAGTACTAAAAGATTGGTAACCACTGGTCTAATTACTCAAGAAAAGTACAGTACATTATATTATTACAATTTCATATTTAAAAGGGGGAAATTATGATATTTTTGAAGAACTTTTCTAGTGAAAGGGCTTATTTACCTGACAGCTTTGCTCTTGTAAATAATAGAGTGATAAAATGTTTAGACTTGTAGATGATGACTCGTACAAAGAGTAATTTAAACATTTTAGAGTACATAAAGACAGGGTGTACCACAAAGTAAAGTGATGTGAATATTTTGAATGCAAGAATTAATACAGAGTTAGTGGTAATCAGAACAAACGGGAACTACTCAAGTTTGGAACAGTCTGGCTTTTTTTGGAAGTAAATAAACATAAGCTTTAACAGTGAAGTGAAATAGTCCTTTCAAGAGTACCCATTTGATAGACAAATCATTGGCATATCTTGATATAGATGCAGGGGCGGCTTGTGCTATAGGTTCACTGGTTCAGTGAACCTCCTGGCAAATTGCACATATGGCTAATAACATTGATTATATAAACCTGCAATAGATAAACCATCTAATAGGAATATTTGTGGCAATAATTTCGTTAGTTTGTGTGGCCCGCAACCACAGCTGGTTTAAACTGAATTACATTTACATGGGACTACACTAGTGCTCCACAATGGACCACAAAAACAGATTGGATGGGAAATCTATTTGTGTATAAAATCAATGCTAATAATTACAAAATAATATATATTTGTAGACATTTTACATGAAAAAAAAACCTTAAGTCAGATCCAGCGGTGTTCACAATACAGAAGTGAACCTTGTGGACAGGGTGCGGAGGATGAGGGGAGAGGAGGGGGATCGCCCATGTACAAGGCTTCAGTCGCTAATCCATTAGCGACTGCCAAGTAACTTGAGGTATTGCCTATTCAACTATTGCAGGCATTCTTGTGGATTGATTCTGGTGGTCTCACACTATTGATTCACCCAATATTCCATGTACATTATCAAATTAGGAAATATTGTTTTTGTAACAACACTTAGACATTTAGCACCTTCATTTTTTAATTAATAGGCTATTTGGAATATTTTTACAAAGTCTATTTTTATTAATTTGTGCAAGGAATGTGTGTACAGTTTTACTCTTTATTTTGTTCTCAAAAATATCATTCCACAAAACTGCAGACTTTTAAAGGAAAGAGCATTGAAAGTAAAGAAATATTCTGCAGAATGTATTTTGCTCTTCCTATTTTTATGAAAACAAATCAAATGTACTGTAATTTATTCACAAAATACACATGGTACAAAAATGACATCAAGATTGCAATATTAGATAAATTAAGCAGACGTAATATAATACATAGATTCACGTTTATATTGAACCATAGTATTAAAGCAGTTTATTTCAAAGTTGATTTAATGAATATAAATTAAAACTTTCTTAATACTATAAAGCCGAAGTATAACGTTTTCCATTATTAAATCTAGTTGCTGAATAAAATTAAAACTTCCAAAACTATTATCTTATAATTATTTAAGTTACGACTAGTTGTTAATAATAAGCTGTGACATTTACTACTTGATTTAGGCCTATTACTTGACAACATGATAAATAGTCCACAAGTAGCCTATTGTAATTAAAACCCAAATATACATATTATAAATAATAAGAATGTTTGGTAACAATGATCAAGAATAACATATTGAGGAACACTTTACGTTATAATAATGATGAAAATTTAAAAACGGCTCTGTTTGAATTTTAATTTGTATTTTTTAGGTTTAATTATACTTAGAAGTACATTTTAAAACAATAATCTATATATATATATAAAATCCAATTTATGTTTGTTTGTCTATCCTTTATGCACTACCAAACCGTCCAGCCGATTGCCATGAAACTTGGGGAAGTTGTTCTATATACCCCAGGGAAGGTTTCTGTCCTATTCCCGTTTCTTTAATCCCTCAGGGCTCCATCCCTTGGACTTCTAAAGCTTCGATGTTAATCAAATAGCAGGATGCATGAAGGTATAATAAGTCAAATATAAAAAGAATATCAGCTGTGGGTTTTAAATATGTCAAAATTATACTGTTTATATTTTTATGTTCTGATTTCTTGTGAAGCTATATTAATTGATTGATTTATTTGATTAACAGCTGTTAAATAAAAACAAATAGAATAAAATTGTGGTAGGCAAAACTTTCAAAATTAAAAATAATTGAGTACTACAGTAGTAAACTACACAAAACATCAGCTGTTGTAAATTGGATACTGTGTAAACTGAAAGGTTGCTGCACATTTCAATGATACAATCAAAACTCAATATTATGACCGGCGAAGCGGGCGGGTACAGCTAGTAAATTAATATAAATTGAGCTCTAACATATTTATAACAATAATACAACCACAAACATGTGTTTGTTTTTTCCTTGCATATACAGAGCTGATTAAGACGTCATAAATTCGTTAAATGCACTGAAAAGCCTTCATTTTCAGTGATACTGCACCTCAAGCGTGTTTGTCTGACAGATCCTCCACTAATCAATAACTGCTGAGATGTCCCAATAAGTTATTAATTTCTTATGATAGGAAAGGGGGTGTTTTATAGTTAGTTGTGAACCCCCAGACCAAAAACTCACCAGCCGTCATTGTATAGATATAATTAAAAATGTAAAGTAAGGTATAGCTACATGACAGATTTTAACCCTAATATACGTTTTACAGCTAACTCATTTTTAAATTTCATTGAATAAGAACACATGATGTAGATTATTTGGTAAAATATATTAATCTCAACCGGTGATTTGTGATTCTGCAAACAAGGAATACAAACTTAAAAAGCGAGCTGGCGTGGTGGGTCAATGGCTAAGGCTTCAAACTGCAGAGGGCAAAGTCTAAGGTTTATTCAAGGTAATTTAAAAATGAAGCACTGATCTAACTTTAAAAGGAAAACTATGTATTGGTGGATTATGTAAAATGTAACAATGTAGATTACAGTGTGTAATCTCTTGTAAAAACAACACAATGAATCGGCTGAGCAGTCTGTTTGGCTCCTCAGTTACGACTGACTTGAAAGGCCAAAGCCCTAAAAGTCTATAAAGCCCCTACCCTGCCTCGAGGGTAAGGAAAAAATATAAAAACAACCCAAAAAGGGCACCAACAATAGCGTAACTGTATATTTGTTTGGTTATGGTAACATAAGTGTCAGCAGACGTTTCAATAGTTATCTTGTTTTCTTAAAGCCGAGCTATCATTACATACCTGGCAGAGAAGTATGGCAAGGACGACTCAGTCTATCCCAAAGATCCCAAGAAGCGAGCACTTGTCAATCAAAGATTGTATTTTGACATGGGCACTCTCTACCAAAGATTTGGGGATCTCTATGTAAGTTTTCTCCATCATATATTTGTGATATAAAACTTAAATGACATTATAATATACAAATGGATATATAAGACCATAACCTGATAAACACTTCCAAAGTTATTAATACCTCCTGTAGGTGAGTGGCTTCTTTGTTGTTTAATGTTGTTTGTGCTTGTCACCTCTATGTAAGAAAAAACAGATGTCTCTTTTTTTAATTCTAAAAAATGTATCTCATCTTAATAAGATATTATACAGTCATTATAAGGTTAAGTTATAGGATTCTAGGCAAAGAATAATTCTTGCTATAACAGGATAGATGGGGATGGCGCATCCTTGAGAAGGCACTTTTAGTGTTTTAACACAAACACAAAACACATGAAAGCATATAAAAGTTACAAGAAAGCTGGTGATCTCTCCTGATTGAAAAAGGCGCCAGTAGCATTAAAATTTGTGTACTTCTGTTGTGCCTTTAATGTGATTCTTGAGTATGTGTTAGTGGACTTATCTCTTTAGGAAAGTTGCTCATGCCTCATATCTCCTATTAAATTAATATTTACTTTATTAATTAATGTACATACCAGTATAATTAAATATATAATGACATATAATTAATTAAATACCAGTATCAACTTTTCTTTTTAAATTCTGAAGAACCTAATGGTCTAACAGCAAATCTCGAAAGCTTATTGTCTGACTAAAGAGAGGTATTCTACCTACAAATAAGTAACAATTGATTTGGAAGAAGTGTTTTATTCAAAATTATCATTATTAAGTCATTATTAAGGAGAACATCAATAACACATATACTCACTCGTACATGTACTTTTAGTACAAGAGAATAAATAAAATAATGGTTCCAAGAGTGTGATGATGAATCACTGTGCTGTGCTATGAAGATTAAGGCTGATTATTCCTTACGATTGTTGACAAGTTTCAAACTTCATTGAATTAATGTTGACTTATGTGAACAATTGTTATTTATAGTATCCAGTGATGTTTGGTGGTGCTCCATTTGACGAAGAGAAGAAGAAGAAGTTGGACGAGGCCTATGAGTTTTTGGACAAATACCTAGAGGGAGGCAAGTGGGCAGCTGGGGACAACTACACACTAGCAGACATTGCTCTGGCAGCCTCTGTTTCTACAGCTGAGGTTGGCTTATCTTTCCTTGCGTTAATTAATCTAGATAGTTAATGGAAAACATCATTGCCTCTCCTTGTGAACCAGGAGATTACCTTGTAATGACACTATTGAGAAATTCTAATAATATAGAGAATGACCTTAATTGTTTTGTATGCAGGTAGTTGGATACGACGTCAGCAAGTACTCCAACGTAGCAAAGTGGTTGGCTAAGGCAAAGTCCACACTTCCTGGCTATGCAGATGCCAATGAAAAAGGAGTCCAGATGTTCAAGGGCATGTATGAAGCTCTCACCAAAAAGGCCTAAAGCACTATTTAATCTCAATAAGAGATTTGAAATATGACTGAATTACTTTCATAAAGTATTAAAACTCCACCTCACAGATCAATAGAATATGATTATGTTTTGCTTAAGATATTGTTACTTTTTTACTTTAATACACTTAATGTGATAAATTATTGTAAATGTATTCTAGTGTTATTATATTATGTTCAATTCATTACCACTGTTCTTTCATTCTTTTACCTGTGTACCCCATGAGACTGCATGCCAATATCATTGGGGCTACAGCAGAGTCCCCTCGGAAGCTATAGTCTGAGGTTTCTCTGTGAGGCCATTCAACTCAGTCAGTCACTTATCAGTTAGAGCTGGGGCCTTTTGTAGTACTTGTGATCAACATTACTGTTCTTTGATTTGGTTTAGTAGTTAGTTAAATTTACATTATTGCATATAATGTACATAACCGATGGACATGGTTGAACCCAGATGACGAAGAACTATCATACAGTACAAGTGACTGTGGAAGCCATTACAGGAAAATTCAAACCATTTTAAAAAGTATTGGTGTATTTTTACAAAGTTAAAAAAAGTTAAAGATCGTCTTTGTTTTACCAGGTGAAGTTAGCACTAAGAAGCCCTCTCGAACACTTAACTTGGGGACCAACGGCTTAAGGGTGACTTCCGAACCACCACCAGTGACCGGGCAGGTGGGCTGCGTGCAAGGACGGGATTGCTCAGACGACAGTCACCCATCCAAAAAAAACAAACCTGGTAACGACCCCTAAGCCAAAAAGGCTTATTGTGCACCCTCCTTTAGTGGACTTCAAACCTCATCCAATCCAAGGTCCTTAGAGAACCTTGAGATTACTTAGATGAGGTTTTCCTGTGCTTCACCTTGGCCACGTTCTAAAACGCCACCCAAGTTGAGAGCCCGCTTTCTAGCTAGGGCCAAGCAGTGGAAGAGGATGTGCCGTCCAAACTCTTCCTCCTCCCCACATTTCCTACATAAGAGAATGGGGGTTGGGAACCCCATCTTTTCCATGTGTGCACGAAACATCCAGTGTCCAGTTATAAAACCAACCACCCTTCAGAATTCTAATCTTGGAAGAGAAAGAGCTTCAGCCGTGTTGGAGTACGATGGTCTCAACAGGACCTCCTTTGCTTGCCTGTTACCTGGCGTTGCCTCCCAGGTCTCCTGGTGCTTGCCAGCGATCCATGTAGAGGCAACCCTCTAGGGGAGTCTGTAAGCAACACCGCATGCTGGCTCTAGTACCATTACAATCTTACCTGGGTGAACATATAACCACTTCGCTATGCACCACATCTCCACCATGGACAGTGCCCTCCTCATAAAGTCGAGGTATGTCTCCATGTATTTACCTCTAATTAGGATCACTATGTCATCAGCATAATCCTGAGGGCATACTCCATGCTTGTTGAGTGCCGTGAGGAGATCATTCTCGACCAGGTTTCACAGGAAGGGTGACAAAACACTCCCCTGTGGATACCCTCTTTGCGTTCATGCCTCTCTCACCGCTCCACACAGGGAAGTTTGGGCTCTGTGGTGCTGAGCATGTTGCTGACCCAGCGTACAACTGTTCCTTCAGTGCCCCTGGATACCAGCTTTGTCACAAATGAGGAAATCCTCGTATTCTTAAAGGCTCCTTTTATGTCCAGGAATACTGTCAAAGCAATCTCCTTAAGGGAAATCGCCTGTTCAATCCTGCAGACTATTATGGTTTTTATAATCAAGTTTTTATGATTATTATTGTAAAAGTTATTAAATTATATTGTATAAGGTTCAATCTAAAAGATAAAACAAAATTTATGAACAGATTATTCTCTGTACAGAAGGTGTTGCATATTTTCATGGTACTTGTGATTGTTTTACTAACCATTATATGTTTTTAAAACTTGTTATTATTAAAATATATAGTCCCTTAAAAGAAATACATTTAGTTAACACTGTACACTTTGTATGCCCCCTACAAGAAATTTGTAAAATTATATTTTCGGTGTAGACTCCACAGTTTCAGAGATATAGACTGTAGGAATGTAGCCTGCCAAACTAGGAAAGAAACGGTGTAGACTCCATAGTCTCCAAGATGTAGGCTGTGTGGCCTGCCAGACTAGGAAAGAAATGGTGTAGACTCCACAGTCTCCAAGATGTAGGCTGTAGGAATGTGGCCTGCCAGACTAGGAAAAAACTATTTAGATTCTACAGTCTCTAAGATGTAGATTGTAGGAATGTGGTCTGCCGGCTAGGGAAGTGATGGTGTAGACTCCACAGCCTCCAACAGGACTAATCTGGTGAAGTATAGTTAATGAATGAAATGATCATCTTCATTGAGGCAAGCATTACCATTAAAGCTTCACCTTCAGAGCTAAAGCTTCACCTTCAGAGCTAATTTAGTTCAACAATCATTACACCTACATTTTGATACTCCGGGATGTTTTAGAGAAATGCAAATTTACCACTAGAAACAGATGGTGAGTTCGTTTAGAGCTATCTACTGTATCGTCCAGTCAAGAGAGAGAGAGAGAGTTAATGATTGCCCTGAGATGTCTTAGATACAATGCCACCACCAAACATTGTAGGGCTTCATAGGAAGAGCTTCACTTCTATTTCAGCCAGAATTCTGAGTTTGATGGTGACTGAATATGGAGGTGACAAATTCTAACACATGTCTGGTCCGCTTGAGCAAAATCAGACTCTATGGGGTGGATATTATGGGCTTACATACAACAGGTGAAGCTTCACCTTTGCTGGTAGGTTTCCATGACAATTGAGGAATTCTATGCCTAGCTCTCTCAGTGCTATCAATGAATATTAGACATACAAGGTGAGTTTGATCTGCAGGTCAAACCAATGTCTACCTCCCTGAACTGCTATCTGCAGTTCAGATGGCGAAGTGTGTGTATATGTGTCATAAATCTCCATATAACAACTGGATTTCTAACTCTGTGTTGAGAAAAGGTCTGAAGCAGAGTACCTGAGTATGGGGTTAATATGGTATGGGTGGGTTAATACCACTGTACGTGTATAGGTGGGTGGGTGGGTCAATACCACTGTACGTGTATAGGTGGGTGGGTGGGTCAATACCGCTGACTATTTTCCACTACTGAAAAAAATTATTTGTACACCAGATTGAATTTTGGTTACTAAGAAACTAAGACACATATCAAAATTCCAATCACACCAGTTATAGGGATTTTAGACTATAAAACTTTGTATTTGGTACATAAACCATTGTATTTGGTACATGTACAATACAATACACACCCCACCCGCTCATACATGTACAATGGTATTGACCCACCCGCCCGCCCATACTTGAACAATGGTATTGACACACCCGCCCGCCCACTCATACACGTACAGTGCAAATGGTGTGGGCTAGATTTCACCATTACCAAGTTCCAGGAGGTATGGAGCACCCCTAGGAAGTGCTCATACACATGCAGTGCTCATACACCCCACCCGCCCACCCATACACATACAGTGGTATTACTGTATGGTATATACTGTAGTACCACTGTACGTGTAGGGGCGGGTGGGTGGGTTAGTACCACTGTACGTGTAGGGGCGGGTGAGTGGGTTAGTATTTTGATGTAGTATGACATATCATCACCAAGGAAACCTGCTTGGTATGTTTAGTGTACTCTGTAAGTTTATTACAGAGTAAGTTGATATGTTATGTCCACAATTAATTAGTCTTCATATGTACTTTTTCAAGTTTTTTTAGATGACAATTGGCTGTGAATGCTCTAGCAAGTTAATCATCTTCAATTTACTTTGGCAGTAAATACTATTGTATTACAAAAGTTTAAAGTCAGACTTTACTTACTTAATGTATGGAGAAGAATTAAATTTTACTTGTTAGAATGATTTAAAATGATTGATAAATACAAGTAACCATAAACAATAATTATTATATTTAACATTAAAAAAGAATACTTTTACTCAAAGTGACAAACTCAGGTTTTACAAATTCTAGAATTTAAGCTGTGTTAGACTATTCTTTTCACGAAACTGTTGATTCCATCTTACAAGATCATTTATCATCCGTACACAATCTATTAGTTAGGGCTCATTTAATTTATGTCCTAACTAATAGACATACAGTAACAAAAGATAGTATTATCACTCATGGTGAGGAAGGTAACTACTGATTGTAAAACTTACTGTACACAACCTAATATGACTCCCACAAAGTACTGTGGACAATGGACTACAAACAGGATAACTCCCAAATCAAGCTCAAATGTACCAGGATGCTCTCACCATCAGTAATCCCCTGTAATAACAGATTCAGTTGCTTGTCAGAAGAATCTGAGGATAGCGGCTAAGAAAATGATGGGGGAAAAAATATAAGGAACAAAATTAATGTACAGTAAAAAAGAAAAAAACCTCCAAAACTACAACAATTTATAAAATATACACCAAAAAGTTAGCAACCCACAAATAAAGTTCTTTTGGTAACTGACAGTCATGGACGACATGCTAATGATATACTTCGAGATTATTTACAGAAGAAGTTCACTGTAATATCTAGAACTAAACCGAATACAAAATTTGCTGATGTTACTGGAAACATTGACAAGCTAACTAAAAATTTCACGGAGAATGACTACATGGTAGTTCTTGCTGGGACAAACGATATTCCTGAAATGGCCAATAATAACAATCCTAACTTGGATCTTACACAGATTACTTCTCCTACCAATCGCACAAATGTTTTGTTTCCTGGTGTTCCTTTTCAGTATGATAATTCCTCATACAACAAAACTATAAACCAACTAAACACATCCATAAATTAATATATACTAAAAATTACAGCCCAGAAAAAGATGTGGTCTTGTTGAATAATATATCATTTAATAAACACCTTCATACTAAGCATGGTCTATACCTTAACAGAGAAGGCAAAGCAAAACTATGGAGGGATGTGTCCAGAACAATTCTCATTCACAATCATAGCAAACTTAAGAAACAAGTTTCACTCCAAAAGGACATGAATATTACAGAGGAAACAACACGAGAATTTATCCAGACAGTGCTTCAATAGACTGCTTATTTCAATTTGAATTTGGTGATCAATCATAGACACCCGACACAAAGTTGACTTATTCAACATAATAAATAACTTTCATTCTCTTTGCTTTAATTTAAACTATTAGTAACCAGAAACAAAATGAACCCGAAACTATCTCAGTGATCGAGGCAGGCATGAACCAAATAATATATAATAATATATATGACTCATCTGTAGCCTTCGGTCATTGTATATCATCAGATCTTCATAGTGATAGACATATGAGCGCTGGAGTAGCAGTTGTCTTCCGTAATAAATTTGGAAAACCAACCTCATTCCACTGTCTTAACAAATACTTAACTTTCCAAAAAACAAATGAGGGTGCAGCTGTATATGGACTCATAAAAAAAAAAAAATTGGGTGTGCGTCGGACCACACGGTGGAAGTTATACTTCTTTGGCCATTCTCATACACCCACTCACGCACACAAACAGACAGGATATATAAATGAAATATAAGACATTTTTCAATATTATTCAATATATTTATCTTCAATATATTATACGTGACTTCATTATTATATTATACACCTATATTATCATTATCAGTAATTTCTTCGATTAAATTTCTTCGATTAACAATCGATTAATCGATAGTTCTTAAAAATTTGTTCTTACTTTTCAGCGTGACGCGGTTTCTCGACCAACATCCCACCCCAAAGTGTCTAACGGGCGCAAAGAAGTATAACTTCAAAACACATTATGGAGTAAATTTACATACCCTGAGTTTTTGTAAAGAAATTGTGTGACGCCATAACAAGGGCCAGGTCTTCTCAAGTTCCAGACAACCAATCTGCAGTTCCAGAACCCTGTAAAGATGGAGACATAAAGAAATACAGTAATATTCTCTCCTCTACCAGCTGAAATTGGTCCAGTTTATAGTATCAGTGAATTTGATTAAATGGAAAGTTATGTCAACACACCAATCAGTGATAGTTTTTAGAAACAAATTCAAGCTTTGTCAATCTGATGTAGATTTAGGTTTTAGAGTGAATAATGTTAACGATAAATTAGAAAAACCGTTGCAAACACATACAAATTTGGATGTAGTCAGCCTATATCTTGGATTTAGTCATGACTAGCCACTGTAGGACAAATAAATCCAAAGGAGGTGTAGCCATATTTGTTAAAAATAATTTCAATGACATTGTAAAATCAGATTTGAAATGGATCCATAAATATAATGTTGAGGATGTATGTGAGTTCTCTGGTATTGTATTACGTTTGCATGACATAAAGATAACCCTGCTGGCCATATACAGACCACCCCAAGAAGATATTAACATTTAAAAAAAATTACAATTGTAATTCAAAGAGCTAAAAAACAATCCAACGTTTTATTAGTTGGAGATTTTAATATACAGTTTATGAACAAGTTAGATTCAAATTCCAAACTTTTCTTTGACATTATAAATAGCTTCAATTTGGAAATAAAAATAAATGTACCAACAAGAATTACATTAACAACAAAAAACTGTATTGATAATTACAAATGTATCAGAATGTAGTGCTCAAGTTCTAACTACACTATTTTGTGATCGCAAAGAATTTTGGTTTAAGTACATACTACACATAAATTATATATACACACTTTTAACAAAAATAGAATTATAAATAATAAAATTATCTCCACGTTAAAAGATCTTCTAAGAAATGAAAACTGGGATGAGGTCTACTTGGCTCAAAGTACAGATGAAAAATATTCCTATTTGTCAATTATTTTATGAAGTATTTTAATCATGCATGTCCTGTAAAGGATATAAAAAAAGCAAACTTTAAGCAATAGAACACTTATGATTTCATATTGCAAAAGGAGATCCTTAACAACACTTACCAACTTTTCAAAAGGAATAAGGATTCTCAGGTGTGGGAAAATTAAAAAATACTAAAGAGGCAGTATAAAAATACAATCAGACTAGAACAAAATAAACACATACCTAACAGACTTGCACTAGTTGATTATAAGTCAAAGGAGGTATGGAAAGTTATTAACAATTGAAGTTAAATCATATGTTATAAAAAGAAATATTCAGCTTAAAACAACAAATGATAATGTAATTAATGATCCCCAGCAGGTAGCAAATTGCCTAAATGATTATTTTACCAATATTTCCTTAACTCTAGGTTAAAAAAATAGTGGTAATAAATCAAACTATCACACCTCAAATAATATTGATGATAGTAATAGTACTACAGGGTTATTTGATAAGTTCACTAATTTAGAAATAAAAGAAGTAGAAAATATAATTAAAAGTATCAAACCCAAGAAATCTGCCTATCATTACAGTGTCCCTTCAAGAGTTGTAAAGGAGTGTGCGAATCTTATTGCTGCACCGCTGACAGATATTGTAAACAGTTCATTCCATGAGTCAGTCATTCCTGCACCACTAAAAATTTAAAAAATCATTCCTGTTTTTAAAAGAGGCAAACATAATCAAATAGAAAATTATCGGCCTATTTCTATGCTGTCAAGATTCTCCAAGATACTAGAAAAAGCGGTTTATAACCAAATATTGAATTTCCTGGAAACCAATTAAAAAATCAATCCATCACAATTTGCCATTCAGCCAGGAAAATCAACTAAATTGGCACTAATTCAATTTGCAGAAAAAATTGCCATGCACTTGAATCAAAACAATCAATCTCAGGTTGCTTTATTGATTTAAGCAAAGCTTTTGATCTTGTAAAGTTCCCCTTACTCATAGAAAAGCTAACAAAAATTGGTATTCACGGACAATTTTTAAATTGGTTTACAGACTAAATCAAGAATCGATACCAGTTTGTCGAAATCACCAACTATGCCACAGAAAAGAAAATTTACAGATCCAACATACAGAAACAAATTCCTGGGTTCCTCAGGGGTCTATTCTTGGCCCATTACTTTATATTATTTATGTAAATGACATTGTACAGGCAGTTCCTATTAACAAATTAATCACCTTTGCAGATGATACAACATTAATTAAGATAAGCAACAATATTACCAATCTTGAAATTGATATGTACATAGATATTAATCAAGTTGCTAATTATTTTGATACAACTGGCATGGTGATAAATGAAACCAAAACAACATTTATCCACTCTGAATCATCAAATAAAAAAAGTAAACCCAACCAAATGAATGTATTCCTCAAAGAAACTGATTTAATTGAAACCTATAGTACAAAATTCCTTGGTGTAATAGTAGACTCTCAACTGAATTGAAATTAACACATTGATCATCATTCTACAAAATTATCCTCGGGGACTTCACATTTTAAGAAGGATCACTAAATGGGGAAATAAAAAAATTACCATAAATTGTTACTACGCATTCATACTTTCACATATAAATTATTCAATAGTATTATGGGGATCATAATCAAGTAAAAACCTCAATAGAATATTTTTGTTGCAAAAAAGAACTATGCGGTACACTGAAAATCTAAAACCTTCTGAGTCATGGTAAAAGGTATTTGAAAATAACAATATCTTGACTGTTGCATCATTTTACATACTTGAGTGCATCCTTTATTGTAAAAACATTAATAAATTGAAATTAAAAAAAAAAAAACAACATAATTACAACACACGTAACATTCATTTTTCAGAATATCGCCACCTAAAACTCACTGAAACTAAACTATCCTACATTGGACGAAAATTCTTTGACAAATTACCATTAGAAATGAAATGTCAATTAGAATCAAAACATTTCAAGAACAAATTACAAGCTTGGCTTGTCAAAGAATGTTATTATAGTATTTATGAGTTTTTTTATAGAAATAGGGCTCCAACGTTCTTATAGAAAACCAATATTTTATACTCTATGTAATCATAATTGAGAAGGTCTACGGAAGAAGGGCAACTAAGCATTATTTGTATTTTGAGAAATTTAAGTTTACTTTTGTATAACAAGCAATTTTCGCATAAATAAATAAAACACTATTGCAATGATAATGAAACTATTGTGTTCTGGAAACGTAATATTTGCCCTAAAAACTTTTTTAAAACATAAAATAAAAGTAAATAAGAAAAATAAATGGGCAGTTATGTGCCCTTTTTAACCAGAACGATTTGGAAAAGCACAAAATAAAAGAAATTAATTAAAATTTAGTACCTATACTTTATTAACTTACATATTAAACGTAATAGAACTGTAAGGTACATACTGCTTAATATTTATGATATCTATCATGTTTACAATAAATTGAACACCCTCTTCCATCAAAAACATGTAAAGTCCTTTGACATGAATAACTTTTTTTTATTGATTCCTAGATAAATAATTGATTTCAAATACTTTTATATATAATAGGTGAAGCATTTTTTTTTCAATGCAACTCCTCCCTTATTTTGTAATTAATTTTAACGATTGAGGTGTAAAAAAATTAGCCCTCATTCGGAGTTGTACAATAAGGTCTTAATTTTTTAATATTTATACCCTGAAGGGCACGGGAAGTCCTCAAAGTACTTTTTGTCGGCCATAAGTAACAGCTGTTCCAATGTGTTCAATATTGATGTGTATGAAGTGTTAACAGCTGTGGTTGTAAATGTAATTCACAAAATGTAAATAAATAAATAAATAAAAATGCCTTTTATTGGAGCGTTACTCAGTATAAACTGCTTTTCAGTACAACTCAGGTCATAATACTACACTGCTCTTAAACTATAAACTAAAATTATATACAATTTTAGGAGGACGTAATTAACCTAACTGTAACAATCATACATTAACTTTTTAATTTTACTCTTAAAAGTATTTAGAGCACAAGTGTTTTTGACAGATGCGGGGAGGTCATTATAGAGAGTGGGCCCAAAGTAGGAAAAACTTTTCCTACCCCCCTCAAGCCTCACTCTTGGAAAGTGAAGCATCTCCCCATGGCGGGTGCCTCGCAGAGCCACCTCGCCCCGTTTTCGGAGCCGTCTATTAATGTATTCAGGCTCTCCAAGCGTCAGGGTCTTATGCACCATACAGCCTGTGAGCACCCTGCATACATCCTCCATTAGAGGAAGTTTGGCATCTTGCCTGAAGGTGGACACATGGTCGAAGTGCTTCAGGCCATACACAAAACGGATATCAGTGTTTTGCAGCTTCTGAATCCTCTCCATATCCTCTTTTGAAATGCTGTTGCCGTATGCAGGGTAACAGTAATAAAACAGCGACAGGACACACGACTGTATGAGCTTTACTTTCGCGGACTCCGGAAGCAAATCTCTGAATCTATACATGCCTCTCAGCCTGCCCAAGGCCTTTTGCATTATGTACGTAACATGGTCTGTGAAGCTGAGATCACTGTCCAAGACCACTCCAAGAGTCTTAACTTTGCTAGCGATCTCAAGACTCTGTCCGTTCAGTGACACATGCACGCCGTCATTGCTGAGGGTTTGAACAACTTCTTGAGGGGCTATGTACAGCACCTTGCACTTGTCAATGTTCAATTTAAGCCCATTTTTGACTGACCTTTTGTAGATGTTATCTAAATCTGAGTTCATGTCATCAATAGCCATCATGATCAGTTCAGGCTCAAAGGACAGATGCAACTGTTTGTCGTCCGCGAAATCGTGCTCAACTGCGTTCAGCGCAGGACGTGGGCGGTCAGCCGTGTAGATCACAAAACACTTTGGCCCCACACGACTACCCTGTGGAACACCGCGCACTCTGACAAGTGGTTTTGATGTTTGGCCCCCGTGCCTAGTGACCTGCTGCCTTTCGCCAAGATATGAATCCATCCAGTCAATTGAAATGTCGTCAAACCCGTAAAATCGAAGTTTTGCTAAAAACAATTCTACACTCATCGAATCAAAAGCCTGGGAGTAGTCAAGCAATACAACAATACTGTACATCCCCTTGTCTCTTGCATCATATAAATCAGCAGATAAATTCACCAGTGCTGTACAAGTGCTATGATTACTCCGAAACCCAGATTGTAATGTCGGCAATATGTTCTTTCTTTCCATATACGCTCCCATTTGCATGTCTACAACCTTTTCTAATATTTTTGACATGGCTGGTAGGATTGAAATTGGTCTTAGTTGCTGAACACTTGTTGGTGCTGATACTTTTGGCAGTGGATGCACTATACTCAACTTCCACGCTTTAGGGAACTCTGCTTTCCTAAGGGACTCGTTCACGAGGTGAGTTATTGCTTTCAGTGCGTAAGGGCTCACAGCTTTCATCATTTCAATGCTTATCCCATCACTGCCCACTGCTCTGGATTTGATTTCATTCATAATTTTCTTGATTTTATCCTCAGTCACCAAGGAAAAACTAAAACCATCTTCAACAGTTTCCCTCTTATTCGACAAAAAGTAATTAAGTTCATCAGTATCAATATTACTACCATGACCCATGCTAACAAAGTATTGATTTATTTCATCCACTCCTATGTCCATTTTCAGGGTGTCGTTATGTTTTCCAGATATCACACCGCTTTTCTTTATACAAGACCAGAATTCTTTAGGATCTTTACTAGAGGCTAGTTCTTCAGAAAAGTATGACTTCTTTACTCTTCTAATAAGGCTGTTCAACGTATTCCTTGCTTTTCTATAGCTCTCCCAGTCACCATTGTTACGGGTCTTAAGAAATATGCTTCTAAATTTATTTTTCACGTTAGTTAAGTTTTTTATCTCTTCGTTTCTCCACGGTGCTTTCCTTTTTGTAACTCTTTTGCATACAATAGGAGCTTGTTTATCAAATATTTTCTTTATATTGTCTGAAATAAAATCAACTATATTATCTACACCTTCAATCAACATAGCACTGTCCCAATCTACTTCAGCTATTCGTCTAATGGCCTCTTCTTGATTAAACTTTGAATAATCTCTGTAGGTAATGAGCTGTGGCCCTGGTTTATCTATTTTGCATGCCAAGTCGCAGAATACTAACTTATGATCAGTTATAGATTTATCTTTATGATCAGTAAGACTGGGGGCGTCTATGACGCCGATCCTCTTGACTTCGGTTGACCTGTCCACAATGATGTGGTCCAACAGAGTCGCCGAGTTAGCTGTCACTCGTAGGCTCATTTATCAACTGCACAGCATTCAATTCTTTTAAGAGTCGGCTCATATACTTTGCATCATTACTTAAATCGGATAACAAATCAATGTTTGTGTCTCCCATGCACAGCACAGACTTGACTTCAACAGCTAGGTCAACAAACAGGGAGCGAAACAAGGCAGTGAGACAAGAATACCTCAGGTGTGGGGGCCTGTACACAACACACAGACCAATACACATTCCTTTCAACTTCAACACCACGCAGAGGTGCTCGATACCAGGATCAACAACATCTATGGTGTAAAGCTCATGTAGGATATCTTCCTTTATATACATGGCCACTCCACCGCCAGCTCTATGAGTCGCAGTTTTCTTTCTATCAGACCTCAGCAGAGAATATCCTGGTATCTGAAAACAGTCAGACGGCGTGTCAGGATGTAGCCAGGTCTCTGTAACACCGACAACATCGAAATCAAACTCGTTCACAAGAGAACACAATTCCTCAAAACCTTTGTTCAGTGACCTAATGTTAATGTGAGCGACCCTGAGTTGGTATTTGCCCCCCGCTCAGCTAGTTTCCCGAGACCCGAGGGGATCCATGATCACCAGGATCGGTAATCTCGTCCACAGTATAGCGGTCGAGGGTGGCAGATATGTCATCCTGAACACTAGCTGATGACACGTTGTCATCTTCCACTTCCGGAGTACGCATAGTTGACCCAATGACGTCCCATAACAGTGACCCAAAACGGGACACACCCCTCCTGTTTAGGTGCACCCCATCCCGGGCGAGATGTCTCCTACCAACGGCACAGTTCGCCTCAACAAAGGTAACCTTAAAATTGTTACACATAATGTCAATTTGGAAATTAAAATCATAAAGGGCTTTGTAACTTAGATCCCGCCGAATTATTACACTATTCAAGAAAATCTGTGCCTTAGGGAACCGTGTCTTGGCAGTGTAGAGCAGGTCCGCCATGGCATGGAGCGCTTCACGTTTCCCGTGCCCACCATTATAACCTGGGCCTCCCCGGTAGCCTTTCCTCAAATTGTTTGTCCCCACGTGAAAATATATAACCGACAAATTTGCATCGCTATATTCTAATAATCTATGCTTAATGTCTATTATTTTACCACCAGGGCAACACTCTACAATTACTCCCAAGTCTATACAATATTCACTGGAGTACCGGAGCAGAGAGTCTTCGATGAGCAGTATTTCCCCGCAGTCCGAAGCAGTTTCAGTACCTGGCCGATGGGAGGGGAGGTCGATACTGGAGCTAGTGATGTTGAGAGCACGGCAGCTGGTCTCCACAGGGCCCAGGGACAGGTCCGTAAACAGGGACTGATCCTCCTCCATGGACGATCGCCGCTGTCTCGACCGCTGCTCCATTCGGCAAACTTCTGCGCGCAGGCACCTTACGTCCGCCTCGAGAACTTCTATAGTTGTGAGGAGACACTTGCGCTCAGCAGTTAGCACCGAGATCTTCTCTTCACTCTCAACTTTTATCCTGTTGACATCAGAGTCTCTCAACATTTTCAGCGACTCCCGTAAGGCAGCGTTGTCCTCCTTAGCTCTGTGAAGTAACATTGTTTATAATACTGAGGAGGTTATATATTTCCCTTAATATTAGAGAGGGTAAGTTTGATTGATTCAGTGGATTTATTGTTTGATCTATAAATGAAAAAAAGAAAGCATGTGTATCTGTAATCAACAGCTGTTACGTAAAATAAATTAAATGAAAACCTTTGAAATAGACTAAGTAATAGCAATGAATGGTTGTTTATATTTTTGACTTTAAATAAAATGAAAATTAAATTCAGTGAGTAAGAAAATGTAAATGTAAACTTGACATCGTATGATCTAAATAATTTTGTTTAAGTTATACATTTATTACAAAATTTTACGTAATTAAATTTAATCATTAATATTTGTAGTCAACAGTAAAACACCAAGGCCAAATGCCGGTAAGTCACGAGTGCAGCGAGTGATGTGGTTGGCACACGAAGCCTGCAGGGATTTCCCCTGTACTAATAATAATATTTGATGAAATAGAAAACACTACCAGTGAATATTTAGAGTGCAAAGTAACAGCAGAGTGGAGGTTGCTGATTCACCTGGTGCAAATCTTTAGCTGCAGGCTTTCATTAAAACTTGCCTACAATCTTCTTTCTTAAGATTTCCTTATGAAACCTTTACCACTTATAGTCAACAATTTGGCAAAGACAAACAAGCATTCTGCCTATATACCTATGAGGCCTTTTTCTGTCGACCGCCTTAATTAGTTGTAGTGAAAAGTTACAATGGAAATACAAATACCACCTATGATAATGTCAATCAATCAAAATATCTTTATTTCATATTAGTACATAGTATACAGAAATAGTGTCAACCTTAATTATAATTTGAAGACAACTTAAACATTTTCTAACCTAAAACAATAAACATAGCAAACAATTCAACAAAAAACAATAGCTATAAAATCCCATTTTAATGGTTCAAAAGTACAGTATAAATTCATTAACAGAGTAAAATGATGAGTCTATCAAGCACTCTTTTAATAATTTAAGAAATTTATTTTGATTTTTCTCCTATTTAATAATTTGTGGTAAACTGTAAAAAAACTTGTTTCCTTTAAAAGTAATTTTCTTTTTAAAAAAACACAGTCTATGTTGTTCAATCGGTCTAGTGTGAATTTTATTGTCTCATAAATATATAGACTGTAAAAATTTTAAGTTTTGAAAATATATGTTTAACAGAGTCTGATTGTTTCAAATGAAACATTATTCTTAGCACTCTTTTTTGCTGAATTAAAATTCTTTCTAAATTTGTTGTAGTTGTGGTGCCATATATACAAATTCCATAGGAAATATGTGAATGGATTAATGCATAATAAATGGATTTTAATGTTTCAATTTTACATGAATGTGCCATTCTCCTTAGAGTATAAAGACCACTTGAAGTTTTCTCACAACAAGATTTACATGCCCATTCCAAGTTAAACTTTTGTCTATAACTATGCCTAAAAATTTGGTTTCTTCTACTTGGTTTAGAATCTTATTTTCTACAAATATTGTGGGGCTTAATTTTATTTTGGCTTGTTTTGTGGAAAAGGAAATAAAATTAGATTTACTTGAATTCAAAAGGAGATTTTTACTGTTAAGAAAATCTTTTACCAATGATAAGCCAATGTGAGAGGTAATTTCAATTTGTTCTTCACGTTCCGCAGTTACAATTATATTTGTATCATCTGCATAAAGGCACACTTTTATTATCATTGCCCCGTACTATTCCTGGTAGACCTCTCAAGTAGTATAGAAATAGTAGGGGTCCCAATATAGATCCTTGTGGACTCCATATTGTACTGTTAAAAGGCGAGAAGCAAATGTTTCCTTATACCTAATGTTTCCATATTCTATGTATTGATTGATTTCAACAAATTGTTTCCTTTCTGAAAGATATGATCTAAACCATGTCAATTCTGTACTCTCCACCCCAAGAATAAAAAGAACATTCAACAGCTTGCTATGATCAACACTATCGAATGCTCTAGATAATCTAAGAAAATTCCAATTTTTTTTCCCCTTTATCCACTGATTCAATTCGATGAACTCTATTCCTGCTGTTATAGTAGACTTATTAGATCTAAAACCGTGTTGTTTATCTAATAACTTATTTGTTTCAAGATATTTCGAAAATTGGTTAAACACTATCTTCTCTAAAATATATGAAAAACTGGAAGTAATGATACTATAGCACTTAACATCCTCCAAATCACCCTTTTTAAAAACAGGAATAACTCTGGCTATTTAAAAATGTTCTGGAAACAAGCCAGAGATTAGGGAATGGTTGATTACATGTGTTAATGGAACACAGATAAAAGGCAAAACTGCCTTTATAACTTAACAGTTATAAAGGCAGTTTTGCCTTTTATCTTATTTTAGGGATATCATCATAACCTGCAGAGTTCTTATTATCAAAAGATGTTATTATTTTTGCAACTTCATCTTCTGTTACCACGTCAAATTTAAATTTCGTATTGGCATGATTGCTACTCACCAAAGTATTGTTTACCGAGTGCTCCATAATGTTTGCCATGACTACATTTTTGACTGCATTAAAAAAAATCATTAAGTATTTCACATATTTCAATCGGATCTGTTATAAATTGACCTTCATGAGATATTATAATATTTTTGTAAGATTTTGACAGTTTATCTGTTTCTGAATTAATTAGTTCCCATGTGGTTTTAATTTTATTTTTAGAATTCATAATCGTTTCTTCAAAGTACATCTGTTTATTAGTAATTACAATATTTCGTAAATCTTGTTTTTTTCTTTTAATTAACAATTTTAAATTATTATCCTTATAGATTCTAATTTGAGACTCCAAATAAGTTATTTCTGTTTGCTTTAATGTTATATCATCATTTATCCATTTATTTGATTTATATTGTTTCTCTGTAATACATAATTTTGAAAAATTAACATCAAAGTAGTATTTGAAAATGGAATAAAAGTTATCATATTTGAGGGAAACAACAGATTGAAACACATCTAACCAATGTTCTAGGCTTAATTGTCTATTAAACATATCTATGTTATTTTGATCAAACTTTCTTACTTTTTTCTAATTAGATTAATCTTTTGAGTTTCCAAATTTAAAAATTCCATTATTTGGCCATCATGGTCAGAGATATGAGTGATTACTCCTGTCACTCTTATACTACTGGGTTCAATATTGGTAACAAAATTGTCTATTGCTGTTTTGGAATGTTCTGTTACTCCAGTAGGGAAATTTACCATAAATCTCAAAAGATATATATGGTAAAAGATATATACCATAACAATACAAAACATTTACAAATCTAGTATAAGCATGATTTTTCACTAATACACCCACATTAAAATCACCTGTAATAACTATTTTTTCATATTTTTTACATAACATTTCCAGCAACATTTCAAAATTTTTAAAAAAGGTATTTAAGTTTGAACTGTTTGGTGATCTATAAATACATCCCAATACAAAAGAAAACTTACTAAATATGATTTCTGTCAAGCAAAATTAAGCAAAATTCGAATTATTTTTCTATTAATAATGATTGTAAATGAGGACTTTCTACGAAATTAAAATTATCATTTGTATGAGTCAAGATTATAACACCTCCACCACGTCCTAGAATTCTTGAAAAATAAGAAGTTGTTACATAGTTTGATATTCTTAGTAAGTCTAACTCTTCTTTTATCATTTTATGTTCGCTTATTGCTATTATGTCAGGTTTTGATTCAGTTAGAAAAATGTCAAGAAGATCCAAACGAGATGGAAGGTGTTGTACATTGTGATGCAGAATTGACAGTTTTTTATTTACAAATTTGTCTGAGCAGCCAGGAATTTTATGCAATTTTTTTTACTAAAATTGCAGTTTTTAGGTAAATTAAGGTTAGATTGTGTTATCTGGATGGCATCTGTTGTTGGGCTAGTGAGTTTAAATTTGATAAGAGGCTCATACCTGATGTTAAAGGGGTTTTAGATGGCTTACTGGTGACTGATAAGGGGGGAAAGTTTAAACAATCAAAGGGAAGGGAAATTAAGCTAGGTCTAGATTGAGAAGTGCAGATCTCTTGAGAAGTGCTATGGTTCCTGGTCACTGGGTGATCTGTAGGTCCCGCCTTCTTTAACTCCTCCTTGAGCTTCCTGACAAATGCTGCATGTGTTAGTCCATGGTGCAGCACTCTACGAGCAGTAGGCTGTTCCTTTGTGACAATCACCACATTTGCACCTGTAGCCCGATGAAATTCATAAATGTTTTTAGAGAAATCTTCTATTTTGATATGGTCCCGAACACAACCCGAACTAATATGCATAGGTGAGCATATTAATGTGCTGAAGTTTTTGTTCTTAAAGTGATGGGCTAGGTCAAGGAATGCCTGGTTGTAGTCATCCACGGAGGGCTTTTCGTAGAAGTTGTTTTCCGTTATCAGGCTGTAGATTCCTGCTGCTTTCGGACCATCTGTCTGGTAAGCTATGTACTTGGTTAGGCTATCCTTCCACACGGGTTTCCAAAAGTGTTTTGCAAACACAACTGCCACACCGGCAGTCATCCTTCTGTCATGATGGAAGTCACCAGATATTGTATGTGCAAATGCAATAGAATAAGTTTTTTTCAGATCCTCAATAATTTCCCACATATCAACTTCTAGAACATGAATTCCTGTCACAGAATTCAGCAAGATTTTTTTGTTTTTTTCATGATTTATTAATTTATTGCTTTTATTAATTTCAGTTTCTCCATAAATATTGTGTATCATCATTTTTGAAAATTCTTTTTTTCCAGTATGATTGAAATGAATCCCTTTTTTTGTGTACATACTTCTGGTTATGGTGTTTACTGGGAGAAAACCTGCATGTGTATGTTGGGAAAGGATTTTTTCTAGTTCCATGTTTATGTATGCTATTCGACTATTTAATCCGGGGACGTCATGTCTGTATGGTATTGCAGCAATTTGAACATTTGTATGTGTTTTAAGTTTAATAATATATACAAAACTTTTAATTAGTTTCTCTTCCTCATTTATTATATTGTTATTTGTCTCCCCAATTATAACAACTGAATATAATTGGGAAGACTAACTATTAAACTATAACTATTAAAACACTTAGTTATTAGAAACATTTTTGTTTAGTTTCACTCATTTAATCATTTTCCAAAGTTCTGCTTTCCAATTTTCAGTCAACCTGTATAGTAATCGTTAGAAGGAGTTGTAGTAAGCAAGCGTAAAAATGCTTTACTACTACTCCTGACCCACCCGCCCACCCATAGACGTTACTGACCCACCCGCCCACCTATATACGTTACTGACTCACCTGCCCACCCATATACGTACAGTGGTGGTGGTACAAGATTTTACTAAAATCTTGTAAAATCCTTGATAAGCCTTTTTAGGTATTTAATGACGTTGTTTAGAGTTGCATTTGGTTTAAATATACATGATATGTTTACATCGTTTTTAGGCCATATTTCAGCAAGGTTTCTATACATTTCTCTTCCATGGCTGTCAGCAATCGTTAATATTTTAGTTTTATTTTCTATTGTTAATTTGGGGTTTGAATTTGGAGTTATCTTTGGTTTTTCATTATTTTGTTTGGTACTAGGCCTACTACTTTTATACTTCATGGGTTTCCTTATTTTGGCACTATTTTTAGTTGTTAGTGAGAATGCTTCTGTTAGTTCTTGATGGGTGGAGGTTCCAGTAGTTTCCAGTATGTGGAAGCGGTTGGTCAGGCTGCCTGGGCTGGAATGAAATTTTGATGCGCCTAGATTGTTGCAATTCCTCTTTGGGACAGAGTAACTATTTTCATGCAGCTGTTTGATGTCATTAGTTAGCTTTTCATTTTGTTTATTGGCATTATCAAGGTCACTATGTAGTACATTGATTATTTCTCTGTAAGATTGCAGTTCTTGGGCAAATGTGTGTTCTAAGAGCTCAACATAATCATTTAATCTTTTAATCTCTTGTACAACTATGAATATCAACACTTCAATAATAACTTATAAAACTCAAAACATTCATGTCTTTAAAGAGAAATACTTATGTTTATAAAAATATTTAAATCAATAATTTATCATAAAATTAACTTTATTAGGTTTACCTTCTCCAGCTAATAGTTTTAAAAATATAACATAATTTTACATATTTCTTGTAGGTGACATTCAAAATGTACCCTGGAAACTATAAATGTTTCTAAGATACAGAGGACGGGAAACTCAACAAAATATGAATTTAATCTATTAAATAAGATATGTTTACATCGAGAACATAATGTAATATAGCAGACACATTCCTTATAGCAAATGCATAGTAAGTTCATTCAATCTGGGAATTTTGTATTAAATTTCAATATAAAATTTTAATTGTACCTCTTAATTTAGTACATTAAAATGTTGCTGCTCTGTGAACAAATTTTAGTGTTTGCTCAGAGACGTTTTGCCAGTGGGAATGTTGTATACCAATAAACAAATTTGAACTTTTTAATCTAACAATACAGTTATTTCTTTGGCATAGGCGCAATAACTCTTGTCTTCCAAATATATAGAAATTCTTCTGTCAGTAAAATCCACTTAAAAAAGAAGCAACAGATATATTTGACAGTAAATTACAATATTTAGTCAGTTCCGCAGGATGTATGACTCTTCAGGTTCTAGCAATGTATTTCAATGTATTCAGTTGAATATTTTATGGAAATAAAGATCTTATCTTATCTTAGCTCCGGTTACTGTGCTTCAGTATTTTTTATGGACAGTTTGTATTTTAAGACTGATGTCTATGTTTGTATCGGATTTAACATAATTTCTGCATTTTGACAGGCACAGATACGCTCAATTATCTTTTGTCTTTGTCTTTTAACAGCTTGGTATGTATAGATTGAAACATTATCTGCTTCGTCAGCCCTGTTTTGAAAATAAGTTGTTCTTTTTTTCAATATTTTGTAACTTATATCGTCCGTATTGAACAAATTATTTTCTTGTTATCTTGCTTCAGTCTAATTTTATTGATGGTATAAAAAATATTCCCTTTATAAATAGATAATAATTAATTATAAATAAGCTTCTTATCACTAAATTAAAAAAATTGTTTGGATATATCTCAATTTAATATTCATATTGATCAATATGAAGAAACGACATTTCAATAAGTTCAAACTAAATATTTTACATGAAGCTAAAATGTATTACTGCAAGCTATAATGAAGGAAAATCTTACTAAAATTGTACATTTACAAACTGTAATTGAAAATGTAGAAGAAACCCTCAAACGTAAAATACAAAGTTTGATTTTGATAAAATAAGAAATTCCATAATTATTTAATATTATATCAAATCAAAACATTCTTTATTGTCATGTTCGTCAAGAACAGAAATGGTGTCAATTGTACAAATACGGTATAGGTTTATAATGCAGTAATGGTTGAATATGCCCATGGTAATATAGTTCTCATGGCTACATTGTACCAACGAGTTTCTACATTGTAGAAACTCGTTGGTAGAGTAGAATGGTTGATCAGTCAGCCAATTGTGAAGTTTTGTCTTCAACTTGCCTCCTCTACATGTTCTTATATCCCCTGGTAGATGGTTAAAGAATTTAACCCCCTGGTTCTATAGTATTTTTATAGAATACAAATTTGGAATGCAAAATAAAATACAGTATATTTTTCATTAACATAAAAAAATAAAACAAAAACCATGAAATAAAAATAATAATTGCAAATAAAGATAAGTTTATTCTAAAAACATCAGATTATATGCTTCCTAAGTTAGCAAAAGAAGGTTTGACTACAGCATGACTTATAAACACTATTCTAACTTAGATATTATTATTTCAATTCAGGAAAATATAGACTTGCCATATTTACACAAGATTCCCAAACTTACCAACTTGAATTATTCTAATGAGGGTAAAAGAAATGAAATTACAGTTTGATGAAGTGATGCCAGTGATCAAGACAGTGACAGTACAAGTGACAGTTTGATAAGGTGATGCCAGTGATCAAGACAGTGACAGTACAAGTGACAGTTTGATGAAGTGATGCCAGTGATCAAGACAGTAACAGTACAAGTGACAGTTTGATGAAGTGATGTCAGTGATCAAGACAGTGACAGTACAAGTGACAGTTTGATGAAGTGATGCCAGTGATCAAGACAGTAACAGTACAAGTGACAGTTTGATGAAGTGATGTCAGTGATCAAGACAGTGACAGTACAAGTGACAGTTTGATGAAATTATGCCAGTGATCAAGACAGTGACAATACAAGTGACAGTTTGATGAAGTGATGCCAGTGATATTGTTCTTCAGGGGAAAGGGAAATTCAAAGTTCAGACATTTTGACTTATTCTGGACAGACTAATTGCAGAGTTAAATCAATGTTTGAAAGTGCACCAAACAGTTAACAGTGTTCAGGGTCTTGTGTGCATTTTCAGCACTAACTGATGCTCAAACACAGGAGGAGGATGCTTCAAAGTTAATTGAACATTACCTTAATGATATAGAGCAAGAAACAGGAGACGAAATAGTACAATTTATATATTTCATAGCTCAGTTTGTACAATTCGGTGGAGTGCTTTCCATGGCAGCTTCATAATCGTATGGTCTTTTATATGAACACAATATGCAATCAACATTTCCAAATTCTGCAATTGCTCTCAGAATGTATCTAACACTTATGATTATATTTGCAACAGGTGAACGATCGTTTTCAAAAATGAAAATCATCAAGTCCTGTCACCTCTCTACAATAGTGCAAGGGAGACATGCTTCCCTTGCCATCAGTGGCGTATATATGGGGGGGCCGAGGGGGCCTCGCCCCCCCCTAAATATACAAAAATAAATATTTGTTTATCCATAAATAAAACAAATGTTCATCACATTTTTATTTGTTATTCATCGCGCAAACCTAAATAAATATAAAAATAAAAAGATATAAATATCACTTTAAAAATAGTTAGGGCCTATAACTCATATCATGGGTGGGGATTGATATGTTTGAAAACTAAAACAATACACTCATCTTGGATCTTAATTTATTTTACAAACTGGATGCTAGTCTGAATGTATTAATATTTCTAAACATACACAATGATATCGGTGTAATTGTGTACATTATAAACATATATTATTTTAACTTAAAACATAATATTATCCCAATTTTGTAGGAGCTAGAATAGCGTAAAAGTACATCACCATGAGTTTACTTTTTGAAAAATTTCCCGGGGGGGTACCCCCGGACCCCCCCGGTAATTTGTCTTGGTAAGGTAATACTTGCTTAACCAAGATCGGCCCCCCCCGAAAAAAATTTGTATGTACGCCACTGCTTGCCATATTATCTAGTGGAAATGATATTTTTGAAATTTTGGAATTCGAGGAGCTATTGAATTGCTTTGTTGTAAAGAAGTTGAGAAAATTAAGTTTTTAGTTTAATGAAGCTAAATTGTGAAAAATGTAAATATTGGGCGTTTCTTTTTACAAGTACAGGTAATAGAGGTTTAAGATCATTTTAAGTTTATAGGTTGGTAGCCCTGGTTCTTCTTATCCCTTGGATATCGGCTGATGTACATTGTTGCATTGTTTTCACTTTATTTAGATTTTATGCAATGTCATTAAGTTGAAGTTAGAAACATGGTTTTGAGCAAACTTTGAAAAAGGTGTCTAGAAATTTACTAAAGAGGGCAGAACGTACAACATTATACAGAACGTACACATACATGCTAATGGCGGTTTATTTCAACACCAAACCTAAACAAAAATGGCATTAAAACCATATAAATAGGAATAATAAAATGCCTTAAAGATATATGTTTTGTTTGTTATTTTTATTTTAAAAAATGGGTTGCGTTTTAAAAGAAACGCCCTGTATCTTAATATATAAAAATGAGTACCTGAAATTCGTTGTCATTCCATCACTTGACAACAGCTTAACAGATTGCTTTCATCTTTTTTTTTAAGTTACCTAATTTGTTGTAGAATGTGCTTCAGTAAAGATAAATGTAAAAAAATCACGAGAAAATTAAAAATTTTTTGAAAAATAACTGAGAGTTTTAGTTTGATTTATTTACTAACAAAACAAATGAAAGGAAAATTTGGAACATCTGATATAAATGTTTTTTCAACTTATTAGTATTTGTTTCTATAAATATCTGTTGTATTTTATTTCTTGGTGATAAAATATTTCTTTTTCTTTTGCATAGACAATTTTAACATTAAATTGTATCACAATCGTTAGAGAATGATAAAGGGGTTACTGAAATAGAACTTTTGATTCAGTCAAAAATTAATATGCTGTATGAAATATTAGTATATAAAAATAATTTTATATTAAGATATTTACCAACATTTCATACAGTTTATTAATTTTTAACTGAATGCAGTGCAATTATGCCAATGCTTTTTATATTATGTTTAAAGTTGTAGAATTCACTCTCAGGAAGATTTCTGGTGTGGTTTTATTTGCATCCGACTCTTGGGCTTCGCCCCATTGGCCTTTAAAATTTCAATATTATTCTTATGGAGTTATTTCATTTATTTAATTAATCATCAGCTGTTAAAAAAAAAACAAATGAATTGAAAACTTTTGAAACACGACCAAGGGGGTATGAGGTTAAAAGGTACTTTTCTCTTGATTCATAATAACAATACTATCAGATTTAAAAAAAGACACTATGTTTGTGGGCTCCACTGCCCCAAAAACCAAAATTCATTGTGATACAGTCCAAATGTCCCAACGAGGCCATTGGCCGAGATCCACAAATTAGGCTTTACAGTGCCTTTGTGAGACTGAAGGCCGAGCTTCTCCATGAGGCCACAGACCGAATTGCTCAAAGGTGCTAAAGGCAGAGTTCCCAAGTGAGGCTACAGGCCGAACTTCCCTCAGGAGCGCAGGGAATAACGGGTTTGGTATGAGATGCTACCATAAATAAACTAAAACATTACTGTTATAATGTTAATCCCGAAGCATGGCACGGCTAAAGAGCTAGTTGTATATAATTAAATCTCATTTTTGTAAATTTGAAGTAAATTTAATTAATTACTTATATTTGATCTAAACATTCAAAATCAAATCTATTGTCTTTCAGCATTTGTAGCCAATCGTCAATGTCAATTTATAAACTAGATTTTAAAAAATACAATAAAAATAGTCAAACAATAGAATATTATACATGGTAAAAGTAGCAGTAAATTTGGTAATATTTTATACATAGTAGAGTGATCATTACGTAAAACAATACAAAAATATAATGGTATTCAAAAAATTGTAATATATAACTAGTCTTATAATATAAAAAATAAAATATGATTAAAATTAGTTTAAAGATTAAAAATGTAAGTTACTCATGTTACACTTAAAAAAAATCATTCAAAGAGTAAAAAGATTTAGTTTTAAGAAGTTTTTTAATTAGCATAATACATGTTGGTACATATACTTATGTTCAGTACAAGTATACGTCACACAACACAAATGTATTACAGTATAAGCATAAAATGTACAAATATATTACAAAACAAGTACAAAATGCACAAATATTATGGTGAGCGTGGTTCACCGAAATCGATTCCCATAATATTTGTGCAATTTGTACTTGTGTTGCAATATTTTTGTGCATTTTGTGCTTATATTGTAATACATTTGTGTTGTGTGAGGTTTACTTGTACTATTAGTTTTAAGCCAAGAATCTATAATTTAAAAAAAAACTTAAATAAAACATCAGATGCTTGTTGAGGTAGTTTATTATAAAATTTTATGCTGATAAATTTATAGCTGTTTTGTGTAATTGTTAATCTTGTTAAAGGTAGATTAAGTGAAAGATTATATCTAGTATTATGACTATGAATATCTGATCTTAACAAGAAGCTATTTACATTTTCTTTGGCATAAATAAGACAGCTGTAGAGGGTACAGCCCTAATGACAAAAGTTTTAAAATGTTCTCTACATGATTCCATGTGTCCCAGGCCTAGTATTACCCTAGTGGCTTTTTTTTGTCATTTGAAACAGATTTTGCTCCCATAGGGTTTCCCCAGAATAAAATTTCATACTCTAAGTGAGAATGAAAAAAGGTGTAATACGAATATAGTAACAGTTCCTTACTAACATTATCCTTTAATTTTTCAAGAGGAATAGATTACGGGCTAATTTTTTACAAATATAATTTGTATGTTCATTCCAGTTAAGTTTTTTGTCTATATAAATCCCTAACAGTTTGATATGTAAGTTTTCATTTACTGGGACTTTCAGATCCACTATAAGATTTAGAATGATTCATTTTTAATTTGTTTGCTTCAAACCAAGCTTGAGCCATTTTTGAAATTATACCAGTTTGTTCTAAGACCTGATCTATTGTAGGACCTGTTACCATGAACGTAGTGTCACCAGCATACAATATTGTTTTACATGACATGAAGTTTGAAAGATCGTTTGTAAAAGAAATAAAAAGAAATAACCCCAAAACAGATCCCGATTTTATCTATAGCAATGTTGATCTTTCAATACTGACTTGTACCAGCTGCAACCTGTTATCTAAGTAGGAATATAGTAGCTTAAGTGAAAAACTATTTAAATCATAATGAGCTAGTTTTTAAATTAAAATATCATGTGGCAATGTATCAAATGCTTTACTGGGATCAATTAAAGTGGTACAAGTCACCTCTTTTTTATCAATTCTTTTATAAACAGACGACATAAACTCTTGAAGTGCTTTGATTGCAGACAAATTTGAGCGGAACCCAAATTGGTTATCATTTAGCAGATTTTTTTCCCAAAGTACTCTATTAAATGTTTATGAAGACAGTACTGAAAAAATTTAGAAAAAAATTGAATTAACGATATAGGGCTGTAATTATTAGGGTCGGTTTTCTTTTCCTTTTAATAAATTGGCATTATAACATTAATTTTAAGACAATATGGGAAGAAGATTTCTGAATTAATTTTGTTACATAGGAAATAAAGAAGAGTGATTATTAAAGGACCAATTAATTTGATAGTGAAGTTGGAAAAGCCATAGTAGTATTTTGCTCTTGAATTGATTGTAGTCTTCTAGGTTGTTAATTGACTCCAAGATGCCAATTGACTCTGAGAGATTTCAGTCCAATTGAATTTAGAACTGATTTAACCTTTGTAGCTAGGTAACAAAATTATCTTCTGTAGTAATATGACATAACATGTAAGTAACATTAACATAACACTCAAAATACATGACTGGTTAGCCACAAATCCATTTTATGATCTTAGTGAGTTTTTTTATACTAATATTAATATGGTGTAGGCTAATACATTTTGTTTTGTGTTTAATACATTCTGTTTTAATGTTTTGTGTTGTTTATAATAAATATTTTGTTGCACTCTATTGTACAAAATCTAGGTATTTAGATCAATAGTAATTACTGTCACAATTTTGTTGTTGGATTAAAATTTTAGTAACCTTTGTATAGAATTACTGAATGTAGCCTTATTTTCATATTAGTGATATTAATGTAGGGTGGATATTATGTGTATATATGTATATATATATATATATATATATATATATATATATATATATATATATATATATATATAGTATATTACTATAAAAATTTAGAATTAAGAATAGTTGTCATGGTAAAATATATTTCTTATTGTGTGTGTACATAACTTAATGGATGATTTTTGTAATTCTATAACAATGTGTAATTATTATATCAAAACGCATGTATTTTGTTAATTACAAATCATTGTTGCAATTTTTGTTTGTATAAATATTTATATAGCTTAGCAGGCTTTGTATGGAACCTTAAATGTAATTACAGTATTAATCTACTATAGTGTAAAGTTTAGTGTAATATTTTGACGTTGTCTAAAGCTATGTAAGGCTTTCTGACAGTAAAATTTTATTTATTTATTTAATTAGACTATTGTTGTAGATTTTGTCTTTGGTTATTATTGTGTTTCCTTGAGCCTAGCTCTTACGAAGTAAAGTAAAATATTCTAAATTCCAATTAAACTAATTCAAAATTAAGATACTGAGGTATTGAGCTAATGTAAATAAAGTATGCGAGTAATATGCTGATAATTTCCAGTTGATCACATGTTACATGTCACGGGGCTGTGTCTTTGTTCTGTTGTGGTGGATGGCTAGGTACCCTTAAAATTCAAAATATTTTATTGTAGAAATGACAATGTAAATTGTATTACAAACGTCAGAATATGTAATATAAAACATGTTCAGAAGATAAAATAAAATAAAACTATTCTATCGTAGTAGGCCTAGCTAGAAATTATTATATTACCCATAGAGCAAATTTTACATTATTAAATTAAATTAAACATTAACAGTAATGAACTCATCGACCGAGTAATGAATTTTTGAATTGCCTCTCTGTTTCTATGTTTTTAATCTCTTCTGGTAATTTATTGTATAATTTTGGTCCTATATTTTTAGGAAGCCAAGCTGCCAGCTGCAATCTGTGAGCCGCCTGCCTATGTTGATGCCTTTGTCTAGTGTCGTAATTGTGCACGTTTTTACCAGTTATAATGGATGTGAATTTAAATCTGTAATACACCAGCATCTCATAAATATATATTGAGGGTAATGTTAATATTTGAAATGATTTAAAATAGTTTTTACAGGATGTTCTTCTGTTTATCTTGGCAATCTGGCAATCTTGGCAAATCTGTACGAATTGCTCTCTTTTGTAAACGAAAAACTCGCTGAAAACTTGAGCATGACGTTGAACCCCATAAAACAATACCGTACCTTAACCTTGATTCTATGAGTGAGGTGTATATTAATTTCATGAGGAAGAAGTTTTGGTAGCTGACAAATCTTCTTAAAAGAAATAACTGTGAAGACAATGTAGAGCATAGGGCGTTTATATGTGGTGTCCAAGAAAAACTACTATCAATTGTTAATCCTAAATATTTGACCTATGTATTAAATGGGAGCTCAAATGTATTCATAAATATGGCCGGATTCATGTCAGGATCAATTTGTTTAGAAAAATTTAAGCAGTTTGTTTTAGCTGGATTGATGTGCAAGTTATTACTATTTAGGTATTGGTAGAGGTTTGTAAGTTTTATGTAACTTTCAATTTCCAAATTATTCCAGAATTTATTTTTAAAAAGAATAGAAATGTCGTCGGCACACTTTATGATAGTTAAGTCAGTTACAACTTTTGAGATCTCATTCATGTAAATAGTATAAAGAATTGGGCCTATTACTGACCCTTGGGGAACTCCAAATGTTTGCTCTATATTTCCGGATTCGTTAGTATTTACTTTTACTTTTTGGTTTCTAAGATGCAAATAGGATTTAGTCCAATTTAGGGATACTCCCCGGACCCCTAGATGGTACAGTCTTTCAAAGACTATGTTGTGATCTAGACAATCAAACGCTTTTTGTAGGTCCAAAAATACCCCTCAGTTTTACATTTCTCATCAAGAGCAGTAACCACTTTGGTGACGAAATCAACCATTGCGTCAATTGTATTCTTCCCTTTTATGAATCCGTATTGTTCCTTACATAGTAAGTTATTTTGAAATAAAAAATTTAATAATCTGTTTGCAAAAACGTGCTCATATATTTTGGAGATAGTAGAAATATTCGAAACAGGGCGCCAGTTACTCGGTAACTTGGAGTCTCCTTCTTTATAAATGGGGCGAATCACAAACTGTTTTAGTTCGCTGGGGAATATTCCTTGTGAAAAAGAAGAATTAATTAGTTCTGAAAGGGGCTCACAGATGTATCCTGCGCAATGCCTGACTGTTTTGTGGCTCAAACCATCGTATCCAGCTGAGTTTGAATTTTTTAATTTAATAATATTGTATATTTCTTTGGAATCAGTAGGATATAATAAAAGAGAGCTAGGGTATATTATATTTGACTCCGGCAATAATGCCGGTTCTGTTATCTTTAAATGGTTATGTACCCCAATATTTGCGAAATATCTATTGAATTCCTCAGGGCTGGGCATATCAGTAGGTAGTGGAACCGGTTTCTTTTTCCTATCTAAGTCAATAATTTTCCATGCATTCTTTGAAATGTTATCGTTGTTTATTAGATGATTGCATACGTGCATTGCTTTAGCAGCTCTTATTACCTTGCGATAGGTCCGTTTATATTCATGAAAATATTGCAAAAATTCCTTTGATTTATTATTTTTTCTTTTAAAATCAAGCTCTTTCATAGTTTTAGAAGGTATAACAATACCCTTGGTTATCCAGGGGCTTTTTTTCGCAGAATTTAACCTAATTTTTGTTATCAAAGGGCAAGCTATTAACCCTCCATATGATAAAGTCGCATGGTGCGACTCAGTTAGACCCTTCTGTACTGATAGAGTCGCACTGTGAGACTATTAGTTTTCGTAAAATTACAACTGTAACCGGCTACGCAATAATCTTGATCGTTATATAGTATTAAAGAGGAATAAATTCCCTTTCTACCAGTATAACTGGAATTGATATTTGGAAGTCTTTGGAAGTAGTGGGGCTATAACAAACAGCTGATTGGGTTTGCTAACTTGCGTAGTGTCCAGCTGTAGTGTGTCAGTAGTTGTTTTGATTTGCTGTTGTTATATGCTGTACGTGTTTGTTTACTGTTTTTATTGTTGTTATTCTCGTATGTAGTGTTAGTTTATGTTTTATTATGACTGAACTAAGCCGTTCTAGTGTGATTAGGGAGTGTTTAGATGATCTTAGCGGCGCAAGTGACAGTGATGTAAGTAACCAGTCAGGTGACATTGGAACAGACATATATATATATACATATATAAAGGTTTATATATTTCTTCACATGGTTAATTTTTTTTGTTTATGCATAATATACTTTTAGGCTTCTATTTGAATCAAAATAATAACAGTTATAAGTGGTTTATTGAGAAAAAAACTTTGAATATTTCAAGTATTACAATAATAGTCTAAATTTACCATCGGAACATTTTTACATTTTTAAAAGTTCTCAGTGTTAGTTTTTGTTTTTTTTTATTCATGTGATATGTTTTCAACTCACAATTAAATTTGGAACATTTTAGGTATTTTGGAATTTTTACTGCAACAAATTAGTTTATATATATACCACCTCAAAGTTGGAACTTTTTTTTTTTTTACATCACCCTGCCGACTAAGAAGAAAAAATTTTTTTTAAAATAATGGTACATTTGTATTTTTATTACTAACTTGTAGAGCATGTTATTATGAACATTTTGATGTATAACACTTGGTATTTTCTCAATGATTTCTATTTTTTGGTAATTTTTTAAGGAAAGCATGCAATTAGCCTGAAAATGTCCTATCATTTTAAAGTGAAATAGTCATCATGTGGAGGGTTAAGAAATAAAAATTAAAAGTATTTAAAAAGTGTTTAAGTTTTGTTCAGGATCAGAGCTTTCCTTAACTGATGCCCAGAAACATTAATTGGTTGGAGGTGGAGGTGGATATGTGGATCTAGCGTATAAGGGTTGGGGTGTGTAGTAAGAGGCATCATGACCTTTCTTGCTTTGTGGCATCAACGGGCCTTAATCCGGCTCTGATTGTTTTAATTTTTGGGCTCTTCATTTTTAATTATAATCTTTTGTTTGTGTGTAATATGGTTTAAGTATATGTTTTCAACATGGATATATCAACCACCTTGAATTTTTAATGATTGTTATATTAACCTTTATGATTTTTTGACCATCAAAACATTTTTAAATTTGTCGCTCTACCATATACCGTAATCTGGGGTGAAGAGGATCGGCTGGGGTGAAGTGGATCACATGTGTTGCAATTTCATTTTTTCGTCTGCTATGTGACAGTTGATTTCATTTGAAAAAGCAAAAATGTACATTGCTCAAGATAATATGGCTGATTCGAATTCCATAGAAAATTATGTTGAAAAAAATTCCTGTGACTTGAGAAAAAATATCTGTTCAAGTCAAATAATTATTGGAAAATAAAAACGTGAAATACAAACAGTTGGTCACACTGATTGGTAAGCATTTCGATCTCCTTGTAACCTACAATCGATTCTCCAAAGAGTTCTCGATATTTTGCTTCTGTTGATAGATCGATTGATAGTTGTTGACTTGAATAAAGTCGATCTGAAGCAAAAATCAACATTCGGTGGGGTGAAGTGCCTGTGGATCACTATTTTTTAGCTTCAAAAACTAACCTCAATCAATAACACGTTAAGTGCCACGTCGTTCCGATCGGCACGGCAACTGTGGTCTTAAAATAGTAACGTGTCGGCCGATCGGAACGACAACAGCGCCAATGCAAGGTAATAGATTTAATACTTTTGACAGCAAACAGCACGATCTATCGGATAACCTACTAACTTATTGAAAAGTTCAATATCCAAAGTAAACGGAGAAATATTATTCTTTTCATTTAGTTACTTAAGTATTGCCTAGCAACAGACCAAAAACCACCTATTTTGTCGTACCGATCGGCACGACAGTGCATTCTACAATTGAAAGTTGGCAGCTAGAGGGAATTATAATTTAAAAAAAATAGTATTACGATATTGTTGTTACATTTATTTGTCAAAACACAATTATTGTATGTAACAAAATTATCATTTGTAAAATTTTAAAATTCATTAATTGTGTTTTTCTTCAAAACACTCTTTGCATATGTATGGAGTACCAGGGCACATTAAGTATAACCCGAGTCATATTTTTGGCCTTCTTTCTGTCCTTTGATGATGATATTCTCGAGTAGCAGATTTTACACGCCCTCCGTTGACGTCTTTTATTTTTACCTACACCAACAAAGTCATTAGATTCCCTGAGGTAGTGGTGCCCTGTTTGTTGTACTTGAGAGATCACACCATTGTCTGCCAGTTCCATTAGATTCATGCAGATATCTTCCTTGAATTCAGTTATAAAAATGCGAGATTGAGTTCCATCAGCGTTATTCTTGTAAGCCAGCCATGAGTTGACTATACAAGTTCCAAACAGCAAATGCTCAGCTACTTTGTGGTACACACACACACACACACACACACACACACACACACACACACACACAAAAGCAAACGAAATACAACCGTATGGAACGCGGGAAACCGAAATTGAACCTTATGGAGCGCGGGAAACCTGTAATACACGTCATTCTAGAAGAATAGAGGAGATTTGGTCTGTCGGCCGATTGGCCCGGCATGTCATTTTACAATGCATTATTTGTAATGTAATTTGACATGCCAATCGGCCGACAATTAAATAAAATATATAAATGAAAACTAATGCAAGATATTCGACGTAGTATATATATTATATGTGTGTTTGAAATATCAAACATTTATATTGACAAATTAAGGTTGGCACTACAGGCGGTGGCCCGCTCAAACGCCCCGGCACTCAACGTGTTAATGAGGTATTCAAGTACAGTTTTTGCACTAGAAAATTGGGCGAAGTGTGCACCAACTACTTTTTTGTTGTTGTTAGGATAAAGTATGGTTGTCACATTTAAAGTAGGCCACAGTTGAACTGAATCAATTGTTACCAAAGTATTTCAGATGCACTTTATTAACTGATTTTATTTACTTATTGATAAGATGCCAAACAGACATAGTTCAAATAATGTAGTTCAAGTAATGTCTTATATGTATATAAGAAGGACTTTGATGTAAAGTTTTCTAAGGACCGTAAGGTCTGGAAAATTTGAATATAAAAGTTCTATGGGGTACCTCTGACTTTTTCCTAATATTATTTTAAGAATGGCTCTCTGTGTGACAGTAAGTGGCTCTAATACATTACTGGAGGCTCCTCCCCACGCCGTAATACCATACTGCAGTAAATATTGCATGTAAGTATAGTACACAGTCCTAATTTGACCCACAGTCAAAACCTGTCTAAGCTGTATAAAGGCATGTTTGAGTGTCAGAAAGCGAGATTGTGTGATAAATGTGAGTTTTTTTAGTTGAATTAGTGAATTTTTAGTTAGTGTTTGCATGAAGTGACTTGAAAATGCCTATAAAATATATTTAAAAAATTGGACTTGAGGGAAAACGCAATTATAATCCGGGTTTTTTTAGAAAAAGCAATTGATGCAGTGAAAAAAAAGAAGATGTCGATTCGAGCAGCAGCAGAACAATTTGGAGTGCCCTACACAACTTTAAATAGACATTTGAAAGATGGTGTAGATAAAAAACGTATGGAGGTCAGACTGTTTTTTCTACTGTAGAAGAAGATCGTCTTATCCGTCGTCCATTATCCTGAAGAACTTGATCTGCAAGAGATTGAAAAAAGTTCAATTGTTGATAAAGTTAGGATGTCCAGCCTCAGAAGAGGGCGATTTGTCGCAGTGGACATTAATTTAAAAGCAATAGAATAAAATTTCAAAATCTAAAGAGCAATTAATTGCACTTATTTTAAATTATGTATATAATTTAATTTTCAATAATATTATGTTGTAAATAAATTATACTAAGCAAAAACTATATTTATTCATTTTCAATCATCAACTTCAACTCAGTATTGGGGGGAAGTGGTTTTATAATTGAAAAATACATTTGATCCACTTCACCCCAACATATGGGGTGAAGTGGATCAACAACAAAAAATTTTTTTTCAAGTCAATTTCAAACATAGAAGTAAATTCTCTAAGGCATTGGAATGTAGAATAATGATAGATGTTATAATATTTTTTGAAAGATCCTCTATTGATTCTATATCATGAAAAATTAGAAAAAATTACAAATCTTGATCCGCTTCACCCCAGATTACTAGTGTTGTGACAGTCATAGAACTATTTTTTACGTGTATCAGAACTGACGGTGAGCTTGAAAGGAATTACGACGCTGTTTCTAAAATGTCTGAAAAGGACATGTTTGCACATTTAGAAACACATTTTGATCCATTTTCACTATTTATTCACAGAAAGAAAGTAGAAAGTAACAAAAATTAGCACATTGCATGGTATATTGTACGAATGTTAGCAGTGGATGTTTTAATAGTAATACTGTAGTATCATAGCATTGGGTGAAGTGAATAAAGCTGAGTGTTCACTTTTAACTCACGAATTTAAGTGTGAACACTTACAAGAGATGTGAATAAAACAGACTTATCTTATTCTTACAGAGTGTTTGCTTACACTATGACGTAACTAATTATTTTAAGTGAACACTGATAATTTCATGTTATACACTTTATTCATGTGAATAAAGATAAGAGTTCCCTCAGAAATTTAAGTGTGCACTTATAAAATGTTGAGCTGCTGTTTAGTAGACTCATAGTTGTAAGACAAGTCTTTTTTATTTAGTTTAGTGCTGGATATCAGTAGAGATGGTCGAGTTTATGCCTATATTCACGCATGCAAACTGTATACAGTTCGAAGAAATTTCTTGGATGTACAGGGTGGCGCAATAAATGATCCAACATTTAGTTTTGTTAAAGAAAATTTATTGTAAATGCAATACAGTAAAGTTTGATATAAATTTTCTTACTGCATAGCTGGACATTAGTTTGAGGCCATTACACATTCAATGTGGCTACCTTCTTGTCTATTGTAGGTGTATATAATCAATGGTATTAATTAATTATAAGCCTAATATAACTATATAGATGTATAGTTCATTGTTATAGTCCATGTCAAAAAAAACTATTGTAATAGTATGGCGATTGTTAATTGTTATTTTTTTGTTCTTATTGTGGCATTCATTGTATGAAAATCATTTCATATAAATAATTTACATTAAAAAAGTAAGTCCCAATTTTGCATTATACATTTATTGGTGAAATAAATTTTATTAGACCCTAATTAATTATACTGTAATACAATATGCGTGATCATAAAAATATTTAATTAACCAATAAGCATTTATTTAATTTTCCATCCATTCAAGTCAATTCACCTTGGTTGCTTAGGCTCACGTTGCCACGACTGTTTTCATTCGACTACTTTTAAGAAAATTCGACACACGATGGTCAAAGACTATCGAACTACTCGATAGTTTTCAGTCGATAGTGCCCATCACTAGAGTATGTCTAGTTGTCCATCTGGTCTTGTTGTCTTTTTCTGTTTACGCCAGTTAACTCAAATTAGTTTCGTTAGTATTTTAGAATTGTTTTAGGGTCTGTCTGTCTTTATTGCTCTGGAATGTTGTTTGTATAGTAGCAGTGCAGTGCATTCAAGTTCAATTAATCAATTTTGATAATAGCGAACAGTGAAAGTTCAAATTAATCTAGTCCTAACTAATTTCTTAGTGCTAATACATTTATAGTTTTACACTAGTTTATTTCCTAAATCATCCTTACTAATACTATTATAATGAGTTGGACAGGTAAGTTGAATATTGATAGACCTAATTTATTATTTTGTTTTCTACCTTATTAGTGGACTGTGTTTTTCTTCAGACCCTTGGTGATAGTGGTCATCAGAGTTTGAAACCAGGTTTTGGTGTAATTAAAATAAAATGCAAAATATGAATATTAAGTTTAGCATATAGTCTAGGCCTGTTAGGTGATTTTATTTTCAGTCCCACATCTTAGTGTTAGGTGATTTTATTTTCAGTCCTACATTGCCATGATCTTGCACATTGGTCTATTGTCAATAAAGTAGCCAGTGAAGCAAATGAGGCCATCTCAAGAGTAAACATTTCTCTAATGTAATATATGTAGATATTAGTAAGTTAGGTAGAAGATTTCATATGACTCAAGGGCTCCATTTAAATGCTTTGGCAAAGATATATGTTAGTAATAAGATTTTATAAATAGTCATCAGTAGTATTGACATTCATACACTTGGTATTAAGGCCATCTCAAGAGTAAACATTTCTCTAATGTAATATATGTAGATATTAGTAAGTTAGGTAGAAGATTTCATACGACTCAAGGGCTCCATTTAAATGCTTTGGCAAAGATATATGTTAGTAATAAGATTTTATAAATAGTCATCAGTAGTATTGACATTCATACACTTGATATTATTTCACTGTCTGATAAGGATTTTTTAGAAATGTAGTAAACTTCAAACAGTTTTGTTTGTCCACTAAATTGTCTTCCAATAATGATTGTATTAACCCCAAATAAATCAAAAAGTTAAAGAAAAGTTAACCAACATTTAATGTAGGCTATTTGAATGTACAAAGAATAAACAAGTAGTTTTGAATGATTGGTAATTATGCACTTTCTTGCCACCTCTGAAAATACAATTTCATGTTAAAAAAATGATGAAAAATGAGTTTATATCTCATGAGGAGTTTGATTTCATCCGCGGAAAACTCGTTTTTTACCGAAAAATCGAAAAACTGGTTTTTTATCTAATAATGAAAAAAACAACTTTTTTTAAAATCGTTATTTTTCGACAAATTTTTTTCCATTTCTCGTGTTTTTTTATGCTGAACACAAATATATAACTGGTTTTGTAGCAAAATTATTTTTTCAGCTCGAAAAATACATTTTTTACTGACATAACCAAACATAACCTAACTTATCCTAATTGTCTATTTTCTCAACAAAAATTCGTAATTTGCGTTAAATTCGAACGTTTGGCCGTCACTCCGGCGGGAATATAGGTGAATTCGGTTTTTGTGATTAATAGTTGTTGTATATAATGATTGCGTAATGGCCGCTAATCGCGATCCGCCGCGATAGTAGTTTTTCCGTCATTTCTCGAGAAATATTTGTAATAGACCAAAATAGTTTTTAAATTTGTATTCAGCGCAAAAACACATCAAAATAAAAAAAGATGATTAAAATACCATTTAAATTAACGGAAATATGACAAAAATACTAAAAGTTGTGATATTGGTTTTTTCGAATTTTTCGGTAAAATATGTTATTTCCGCGGAATAAAAAGCATATCTTGTGAAAATACAGCCAATTCTAGACCCATTTCAAGCAAAATGTTCCAAATTTGTTTGGTGGCAAGAAAGTGCATAATTACCGAATGATTTTGGGATGGAAAATGATTTTCATGTTTTATGCCTTAGTGAACACTGGTGTAAAGAAGAAGATGTTGCTTTTATACATCCTATATGATTATAGCCTTGTAAATAGTTATTGTAGAAAACAGCATGCACATGGAGGAGTATCAATTTATGTTAGATCTGAACTTTTTCCAGTTTGTATGAAATTAGATTTCCCTAGATTGTTTCATCTGCGAAAAGAATTTTGAAGTAAGTGGTATTGCTAAATTGATAAGTTTAAGTTAGTGTTAATCTCACTTTACAGATCACCCATGGGTGACCCCGTTTTTTTAGAAAAGCTAGAAAGTGTCTTAAATTTATTTAGCAGGCCTAGGTGGAAAAATTATAGTATTGTGTTAAGTGGTGACATTAATGCTGATTTTGATGTATTAAAAGATAAAACAAATGTGCATGTTGAGCTAAACAATCTTCTAAAGCAGTTCAATTTTCATTGTGTTAACTTTAAATTCACAATGGGTCTAGCCTGCCTAGATAATATTTATACAAATCCAAGTCATAACAATATAAAATCAAATGTTACAGAGTTGACTTTTTCTGATCGTGATTATGGTTAAGCTTATTAAATGTACATATAGGAGGAGATAGTGATAAACCAAAAATTGTAAGTACCAGACCAATAACAGATAATAAGATTTTTACAGTTTAAGGAGTTTGTATCAAATATAGACTGGTTAACTGTATTATCAAACTCAGCTAACTGTGAATCAAATTTTAATCGTTTCATTCATATATTTTTATATTTAATTTTAATTTGTATATGCCCCAAAGAAATATCAAAGTTAGACAAAATAAAACAAAGCAAGTAATAAACACTCTAGCTGGTACACCCCACAGTTGTCAAAGATGAAAAACAATGTATTATTGTACTATTACTTGAATAAGAAAGAAAACACAGTTCTGTCTAGGTTAGCTTATTGTACTGCTAGAAACGAATATAAGTATGCTGTAAATGCAGCTAAAAAGCAGCATAATATATTACAGATTCAAATGTCTGGTAACAAATGCAAATCAGCGTGGAAAATAATTAACAGTGTGGCAAACAGTAAACCGAAGGATAATTTTTATATTTCTCCTGATGAGTTCAATAACTTTTTTGTAAAATCTGTTGAGGAAGTTCACAATAAAATTGAACTTCCCAACATTACAGCAGCACAATTCATGGAAAGTAGTGGACCTATTATAAACACAAGACCTTTTTACTTCAATGAATTAACACCTAAAGTAATATTAGAAGTAGTTGATAACCTTAAGTCATCAAATAGTGTAGATATTTTGATTTGTCCAATAATTTTATTAAAAGGGTAATATATTGTATAATGGTTCCTCTCACATATTGTATCAATCGATGTATAACTGAAGAAATATTTCCAAATAAACTTTAATTGTGTAGTGTGATTCCTGTTTATAAAAAGGGACTAAAAAGTTGTGCATCAATCTTCCGACCAATATCATTGGTTCCTCCTGTATTTTCAAAGATCTTCGAGTCTGTAACAAATTTGTAATTATTTAAATAAGCATCGCATTATAAACGATTCACAGTTTGGCTTTACTAAAGGTAGATCAACTGTGACTGCGATTGACTCATTGATTAAAAAAGTGTTTGATGCTTTTGAAAAAGGTCAATTTGCCCAAGCCACATTTTGTGACCTGAGTAAAGCGTTTGATTGTGTTGACCATACAAGTCTGCTGAATAAACTTAGACATTATGGTATGAGTTTTGTGAGCATTAAGTTAGTAAAGTCATATCTATCCAATCAGAAACAAATAGTTTGTATCGGTAAAAATAAGTCTGAAGTAGAATTAGTTAAATTTGGTGTTCCACAGGGTTTGGTCCTTGGACCAGTCCTATTTACATTAATGATTAATGATCTTCCATCTATAATAATAGTTCAGTCAATATTGTATGCAGATGACACTACCTTCCTTGATACAAACATAGTTTCCAAACAATCTCAACCTCTACAATACGGACATTAGCTGAAGCTGCAACTTGGTTTAGGGCAAATGGTTTCCTATTAAATGATAGTAAAACCTAACAAATAATTTTTAGCTTAAGAGATATTCCAGCAGAAAATATGTTAAGTAGTGTTAAGTTTTTAGGTGTATATATATAGATAATAAGTTTTCATGGAAACCCCACATTGATTATGTTACCAGTAAACTATAAAGAGTAATTTATTTATTAAAAAATATTAAAAATCATACAAAGTGTAGTTTTGTATGGTATCTTGTTTTGGGGTAATTGTTGTTACGTAAATAGCGTATTATTATTATAGAAAAAGGCTATAAGGACAATACCTGGATCAGGTACATTAGACCATTGAAGGCCTTAATTTATTAAATTAAGAATTTTGACTGTCATAAATTTGTATACAGTATATACACAGTTTTAATTCATGTAAAAACTAATGTGCACAAAATACTTAGGTATGATATACATTCCCATGCAAGAAGAAATAAAAATAATTTAAATATACCTTTTCAATGACTGTCAAAGTCCCAGAATAGCTATGATATTATTGTACTGAAAATATATAATAAATTACCACAACATTTAATAAAGGAACCTATGGATAGGTTCAAAATTAAATTGTTCAGCTGGTTAGTGGCATCCCCAATGTATTCTCTTAGTGAATTTTTGATCATAGTATAGTTGTGGATAAATAGTTTTAAGTTCCTTGAATATTTGTATATTTATTTATTTGAATTTTATACTTGTTTAAATAATGTATACTATAACTTCTAATATATAACTAGAGTTTTGCTTTTGTATTTTAATTTTTTAAATTGAAATACATTGTCATTATTTATATAAAAATTGTTTGTTTATAGAGATTTTTGTGAACATAGGTGTTCAATGTAATGTTATACTTTTAAACTGGTGTATCTGTTAGTATTTAAAATTGATCTGTATGATGTGATTGATTTGTGATATGCTCAACTGTATCATTATATAGTTTAGCCAATAATTAGTTGTAAGTTAACGTTGTCTATTGCACATGTTTGTTGTTTAATGACAATACATACAATTTTATTTATTTACTTATTCAGTATTTATTCATATTAAAAAGTCACTTTGAAAATCTCGCAATTGTATCACCAGTGTGTAAAATCAGGTCTGTATTTTCTGGGGAAAAGTTGGTAATTAGTCTATTTACTTTCTAGTCACTTCTGAAAATAGATTTTTTTTTTTAAATTGGTGAAATTTGAGTTCAGGCTAATATTTCTTGTGGAGATTTATTTCAACTGCGGAAAACAAGTTTTTTATCTGATACTGGAAAAACCAAATTTTGTAACATATTACAGGGTGGCGCACAAAATGATCCAAAATTTGTTTTGGTAGTATTTGTTCCGGTGACCTATTATTACTGTGTTGTAAGTTGGCAAAACTATAAGCTTTTTATGGAGATTAGTTCCCTCTGTTTCTGTTTCCGTTATTATTATTGTTGCAAGATGGCTCACAAAGGAATATTGCCTGTGGAACAACGCATAAAGACTGTGTTGTTTGAAACAAAAAGTGTGGTGCTTACACAAAGACGGTAAAACTATTCATAGACTTTCTAAAAAATGTAATAGTTATGGCTCAATATTAGAGAGGAAGTCAACGGCCTTCCATTGTCCGTAGGCCTACTCCACAGAATGTTGAAGCTGTCAGAGTAGTGTTGGTGAAGAGTCCAGGCAAGTTGACTAGAAAAGCGGCAGCAGATCTTCATATTTCTAGGCGATCTTTGCAGCGAATTTTTAAAAAAAGATTTGCATTTGTATCCATACAAAATTACAGTGTTACCCAAATTAATGATTAACAACAAAGATCAACAAATGGTTTTTCACAAATTGGACTCTTAACCAAGCATTGTTAGTCAATATTGACAACAATGTTTGGTTCTCAGATGAGGCTCATTTTCACTTTTCAGATGAGACGGTATTGTTAATAAACAAAATGTGCTTTTTTGGGCTTCCTAAATCCACTTGTGCTACATGAAAAAGTGTATCATACTCCAAGAATTACGGTATGGGCCACCATCTCGATCCTTGGGCTAATAGGGCCATTCTCTTTTGAACATACTGTGAATAGTAAGAGTTATCTAAACATTTTTTTACGTGAGGTCTACGTAATTATTTTGTAAATCAACTTATTGCAAAAGGGTTTCAATTAGAGAACCAATGGTTCATGCAGGATGGAGCCAGACCACACACAGCTAATGTTGTTTTAGACTTTCTGCATGAAAATTTCAACCAAAGTGTCATTTCAAACCGATTTCCTAATTGTTTTGCGTGTGGCCATGACTGGCCCCCAAACAGTCCTGATTTAAATCTGTGCGATTATTTTCTTTGGGAATTTCTGAAGGAGAAGATCTTCCCTAAACATCCTAACACATTGATGTATCTGCGAGTGCTAATCATTGAGGCATGTAACGAGATAACCGAGGATATGTGTCGCCGAGTCATCAATAACATAGGCATTTGTGTTGAAGTAGTTGTCACACAAGAAAGTAGCCACATTGAACATGTAATGGCCTCAAACTAATGTCTAGATGGCAGTAGAATTGTCTACTAATGGCAGTAGACAATTTATGTCAAACTTTAGTGTATTGCATTCACAATAAATTTTCTTTAACAAAATTAAATGTTGGATCATTTTGTGTGCGCCACCTTTGTATATTTTTCAACTTTTTTATTTTACATTTTTCTTTATATTGAACTTGAATATATAGGCTTAATTTGGTTTTGCTGTAAACATTTTTTCAGACCGAAAAATATCCTTTTCTAACGAAGCATAACCACAAATTTATCCTAATTGTCTATTTACTCAGCAAGAATGGTTGGTATTTATGATGGCCTGTAATCGATTCGCATGAAAGTAGTTTTTCCATTATTTCCCGAGAATTAATTCTTATTGCAAGATACGTACTTGATTTTAACTTAAATCACAAGTTTATGATGAGTAGACTATTTAAGTTAGCATTAGGACAAGTTATGTTAAGATTGGCTTGGTAAGTAATGGGCGTTTTGGCAGAAAAAGAATGTTATCTCAAAATAGATCTTATGGTTAGTGAATATTGAAAATATGATAAATGTACAAAAAATAAAAGTTATGCTATGGTTGGAAGCACGGTAAGGGTATTATTTTTCTTTATGTGGCAAGCCTGGCTGTCAGACCGATATTGCCCCCTCTCCATAAATCATGCAAATAATGGATCAACAAGAGATAGAAAGGCTTAGTAAGTTATTAGACAGTGTTGGTAAACGGGAAACTGGGAACGAACATGGGAAGAAACAACTGGGAATAAGTAACAGAAAGGTACTACTAGTGTGGGATGTTTCTGATACAAAAGTTAAAAAAATTTTATAGTGGTTTGTGAACAGCTGTTTGGTGTGCATTGGCGCAAGTCAAATTTCGTATGTTTTGATTGTTGTTTGTTTACAACCAATGAACAGTAGATTAGTTTGGGAGTTGAGTTTACATGAACAGAATGTATTTTTAAGATGAGTTATAAGTTTTATATAAAAAAGTATTGTAACTAGGTTTTCAAAAATACATGTATTACTACATTATTGCATATTGGGAAAGAAAGATTGCATATGTTATCTATTTACTTTGATTAAAAACATAATTTAAAAAATTATTTTGTTTAGTTTATTGTGTAACGGATGTGACAAATAATATCTAAGATCAGGAATACATTTTTGTGAGTTAAATGACATAAATTTGCATTACCAAAATTATGTGCTATTGAGTATAGGTCTAAGGCCATATTTTTTTACTCAAAATGACTGATTCTTATTCAAATGAACATTTTTAAACATTTAAAAGTTCATACACTTTTTCTAAAATGTTCTTATCAAATAATGGCGTAACAATTTAACTTTTGAGGATATGAATTAATTCAAACAAGCAAAGCAGACAGAAAAAAAAAACACTTGGCTGTAAATCTAGGTATATGTCCCAATAATTGTTAGTGTAAATGCAGAACTAAGTTTCTTATATTCCTTTCGGAGATGGAGCCTTTTTCAAAAACTTGAAAAAAGGCAAAATGAAATGAAAAATTGAGATTGCTTAGATAAGGGCAGAGAAAGAAAAAGAAGCTTCAATAGATGTTGAAAAGTGGAAAAGATTTACAATCATAAGGTGATGGGAGGAGTATAGAATAAAAGAGCAACTACTTAAACAGAAAAGTCTGGAAAGACATTGGAACGTAATAAATTGAACAGGGTTTGTTCTTATTCATATAATAAGACTTTAAGAAAGGCTGTTGACGAAATTAAATGTTCACTTCCTCCCAGTCCTGTTAAAAAGCTGGCTGTATCCAGGAGTTCATGAACAACACTAAAAAATCTTGATTGGTTAAGTATTTATCTAATCAAAAGAAATATTGTAAAGGATGTTTTAGGATTGTAGAGGAAAGGGTAATTCTCCACTATTACTTAGTAAACTTAAAATCTTTTCATACTTTGATAATACATTTTTGGATGCTAAATATCAATACTTAGTAAAAATTAGGTGTCGGAAAAATAGAGTTAGAATCATTAGTGATTCATTAGTATACACTGAGGCCGTTCATATACATCACTCAGCGGTAGGTATGGTTTGGTTAGGTTATGTTATCATAGTCTATTGTAGAATATGTTTTTACAAATTCTGCTGACTGAACAGTGGTTTGTGACAGGGAGAATGCGTTATTACAGGGTTTTTCGACAAATCTAACCTAACCATAACTGCCTTCGAAATGTTAGTGATAGCATGTGGACTTTGACCACCTATATACATCGTGCCGCGGCAGTTATGGTTAGGTTAGGTTATCATAGCCTATAGTGAAGCCTATCAGCGTGTGGACTTAAAACCTTCTTATCGCTTTGCAACAACGGCTTTCCAACACTTGATATTCATTTTTCTAACCAACAGGACTACCACATCATAATATCAAAATATGAAAAGAATTGAAGTTGGCTAAGTAATAGTGCAAAATTACAGAGAAAAGAAATAAATGGTTCCTTATTTTTATGAAAGGAATAACACTTGTCATGAAGCTCCAGGAAAAATAATCCAAATAAAAAATTAGGAAAAAGAGGGACAAAATCTGAAAAAATACATATAGACTACTGGGAAACGTAGCTTGGTACAAAAAAGCATATTTTAATTACTATGAACTTAATTAATTACATAAGAACTTGTCAAAACATATAACAAAGATTGTAATGTTTCTAAAAGAAAATAGTATCAAATTCAAACTGACCACATGAATTTCCTGTTTTAAAGATGCAACATTATACATGCCCTCACTAAAGATTTTGAGGGAAAGGGTAGAAATCCCTTTTTGTAGAGGTGTAAAATATTCAGTGTTTGTACAATCAAATTTAGGCTAAACTAACAAAAACTCAGTAAAAATAGTTTCTTTTACTTTGTAACTTATTTCTACTATTAAAATTGAAATTTTTGTTTTACAGTTTTTGTTTTCTTAAGTAATACTCTATTGATGTTTGCCTAAAAATAACAACTTAAAACTTTAAAATTTCAATAATTAAGGACTATAAAACAAGTTAAATTGAACTTGTCCCGTTTGTTACAAAAGAGTGTCCTGTCTTACATGAAAATAGTTAATATCAAGATTATTGAATTTTGTATCTCCAAAGAATGAAAGGCATTGTTAAATTTAATATTTTATGAAACAAGTGTGTTTTTTTTTTTTAAACCTTCATGAATTGAGCAGAAATTCTCTTTCAAAAATAATATGTCAGGTCATACTTCCTTAGAGCGTCCCGTCTGTTACAGTTACAAAAACATGTTTTAACCCATGACAGAAATGTACTTACAAAATAATACTTTGCTAATAAACTGAAAATATATTGTATTAAACTATGTATCACAATTATATTTGCATTTTTTTATTTAATTTATATAGTCTTTGAAGAAGTGAAATATTAGTTCAAATGTCCTGTCCGTTACAAAAGAATGGCTGTGTTTCATATAAATTACATGTACTTTTATTTAAAGCAATGTTAGAAATTGTTCATTGTATTTAATTTTTTTAAGTTGTAACGATATTTAAACTAACAAAAGTTCTAGACGACCATCCAAAAAATACAAAAAAAGCAAATCAAATTCCAAGTAATGAAGATGTATAATAATTATATTAATATATAATAACAGCAAAAGATGAAAGGAGTAAGGTATATAGTGACTAGTGAGATTCTAAAAGACCACACAGGCGACGTCTGACTTCCCAAGGGTAGCGAGCGTGATTTCCCAAGGGTTAAAAAGTAATTTTATGATTATTTGGAAAAAAAAGTGCAGTTGCAGTTAAAAACAATCTTGTCAATAAATATATACTAATTTTTTACTGCTTTTTTGACAACGAATGACAATAATTCTATTTTCAAAGCGACCAAAAAGTGCATAATTACATGTCTTTCTGTGTAAAGTGTTGTAGTTTATAATAATTTTTCTATCATTTTATAATTGAAAACATGCACTCTCTATTGTAGGTCATATAAATGATTTTGTATAAATAAATAAAAATATTTTGTGTGTACTGTAAGTTAGCATATAAACTACTTTTTGTATGGATTACTCATCAATTACTCCAAACCTATTTGTAGATAGATGTATTCTCATTACTAATAAATCTAGGCTAACAAAATGAGTAACCAGAGAAATAAAAAACGATAGTAACCTAGACTAATAGAAAGTTTATTTGCTGATCTATCGTTTGGCTATCAAAACCAGCCACCAAACTAATAAAGAAATGAACCAGAACAATAAACTATATATGAATAAAATAAAATCTGCAGTACAATACTTGTGTCTTACTGTTTAAATATTGATCCAGTCACAGATCTGAATCAAGGTTTCGTAACCATTTAATACCTGCTTCTCTGATCAAATGAAGATCAGCTAATCCCCCCTGAAAAGACCAGGGAAGATTGTTGTCTATTTCCTGACTGTCTTAAGTTATAAAGAGCTGACCCAATGTAAAAGAGAGGATCAGTGGACTATCCGGAAACAGCTTTTGTATGTTAGTTTGATTGCAGTCTTTGGTAAAAATTTTAAAATGGTAACTACAAGCAGGTCTATAAATATTTAAGTAACAGTATGGATATGGCTAGCATTATTTTTATTGATTTTGATTTTGATCAGTGGTACACGACACATTAAACTGTTTGCTCTTGGTATATTTATATCCTGTATAACATGCTTAGTGCTATTCTTTCTTGGTTCGCTTAGTAATAGTTTGACCAAACATGCTTGTTGTTTTTAAACTTGATACTACAAATATATCCATATTCACATGACTATTAATAGATTATGTGTTACTAGTTGTTGAACAGAATTATCTAGTGTAGCCTAATAATTATTGCATTAGTAAATCTTGATATTAAAAATACATCTGTATTCACATAACTATTGTTTAATTATGTGTTATTAGATATCAGAGACAAACTTAGAGTTTGGAGAGAGGAAAATGTAAGACAAAGCAGTGACATAATTACAATGTGGGATACTGTTCTTCAAGACAAAATTAACAAACTGGGAGATGAAAGTAAGTTGTGCAATTTCAAAACTTCTTTATGTTTATACCCTTGAGCACCATTAATTAAACACAAGAAGGAGGAAGCAATCAATCATGCCTCTGCTCTGAATCGAAAGTAACATCTATAGTTTGAAAGAATAAAATTATTTTCAATTAAATAAAAGTATAAACATACTGAAATAGGCATTTGTCCATGATTTACTTGTCTACTTAGTAAATTTACGTAAACAGTATTAGTAAACTAGTTGAACAGCAGTGTCTTCTCTGTTCAGTTCTATTGTCACCACTGGTAAGAGTAAAACAATTCTAATCTAAACCCATGTTCCATGTTTTATAAAGCATTTTTGACTGTTTTTTTTTTTTTTTTAATAAGACTCAATTTTTAAACCAAAAGTAGAAAAAACAAGTTTCAGCAAGATAATTGTACTGCCTTTCCTAGATATATCCCTTTTTTCTTTGCTTCTTTTTTTTTTTTAAATATACTTTAACAAATTACTGAACATATTTTAAAACCACATTTTGTTATAAATTAGTGAATTTTTTCAAGCAATTTTTATAACTATCTATATTGTCTTATATAAATACTTAGTATATTATCGAAATAGGTCTAGATTTTAGATGTCAGTTTTGTTACAAACATTACTCATAATCATACATTTTAATATGGCTGCAAGACAAAACTGCTGTTTTATGTTAAGCTCATACAATCAGTTTCAGATTTAAAAATAAGAAATAACTTTAGATGCAATATTAATGTTATATTAAGGTACTGACATTTTATTTGATGAAACATTTATTTATATTTACAGAGTTGGTTGTTTATGAGCAGATATTTGTGGCAGCCTTGGATTGCAATAGGATAGATGTAGCCAATGAGTGCCTACATGCTCTCACAGCTGAGTTTCCTGACAGCTGTAGAATCTATAAATTGCAGGTCATGAAACTGGAAGCTCAAGAAAGGTTAGTTATCTATCCTGAAATCAAATATTTTTCTGGACTCAGATATCTAAGGTGATATGACACTTTCTTAAAATGTAATCAAAGCTGTATAGTTGTGTTGTACGATTTCTTATCAATGTGTGCTGTTTAAGAAAAAAATGTTTGTAGAAGTGTACTTGTAGCGGCCTATAAAGGCAAACCCCTCACTGACGACTCACTCACTCTTCACTAATTCTCCAACTTCCCATGTAGGTAGAGAGCTGAAATTGTGTACACTCTTTCTTTAAGTCTTAAATAGAACTAAAGTATTTTCATCGTGATAAAGTACTCCTAAGCAGTAGAAACTGTCCCTAAAAGATTGTTCCATAAGGACAACATTGGGTTGATTTTATTAAATTAATAACAGCTTGTTTTTAAATAAATAAACATTTTTATTTTGAATGTTTGACATTATACTATTGGTGTATTTTTAATCTATATATATAAAAGGCAAAGCCCTCACTGATTGACTCACTCACTCATCACTAATTCTCCAACTTCCCATGTAGGTAGAGAGCTGAAATTTTGTACACTGTTTCTTTAGAACTTAAATAGGACAACTAAAGTATTTTTATCTTGATAAAGTACTCCTAAGGGGTATAAAGCACCCTTAAAAGATTGGTCCATAAGGATAACATTGGGTTGATTTTAGTAAATTAATAACAGCTGTTTTGTAAATAAATAAACATGTCTATTTTGAATGTTTGACATTATACTATTTAATATTTTACTATGAGTTTAATCTTCAGCTGTTAAACAAAAATAAATGGAATGAACACTCTTGAAATAGGCTAAATAGGTGGCAAAGCAATTAGTGTGAGTGAGATACTGTACCGAAATGTAATATTGTAATTTTACGTTATATAGTTAATATACCGATTTTTGTATTGAATAGTTACATGCCGAGGCCGAAGGCCAAGGTGTAGCGAGCGTCGGGGTTGGCACGCTAAGCGTGCAGGGGTGTCCCCTAGTACTATACTCTGAGTTTAATCCTCAGCTGTTAAACAAATGAAATCAAACCGAAGTGATAACATTGGGTATTTATACTAATAAATATATAGCAACAGAAGTAGTGTAAGTGAGATACTGTAAATAAATTTATATTGTGATTTTACTTTATACAATCAATCAACTATTATTTATTGTCAAAAGTCACATGCCGAGGCCAAAGGACGAGGTGTATCGAGCGCAGCGAGGTTGGCACATGAAGCGTGCAGGGGTGTCCCCTCTATAAAAGGCAAAGCCCTGGATGACTCATTTATGAATAATTCTCCAATACAGGCTCATGTAGGTAGAGAGCTGACATTTTGTACACTGATTCTTTAGTCTTAAATAGGACAACTAAGCAGTTCTCAAGCCGGTATCTCCATAGGACTTCTTCCCACAGGCCTTCAAATTTAATACATTATGCTTATAGTAAAAAATTAATTGAAAGTATTAAATACAAAAATGTAAACAGTTAACAAAAAAGAATATTTACATTAAAAGTAAGCAGTTATATGAAATCATCTGATTTATTTTTAAAGAAGAAACTACTGTAACAGCTTTTTTCAATGGCTTATTTATGTTTTTAGTTATTCTACAAAATATTAGGAGTGACCATTCAATATTTACTATTTGTTTATATTTATTTTAAGTTGTGTTTTCTTTGTCTGCTCATATTTATTGATTTAATTTTGTATTAGTTATTTATTTATCAATTTATTTAGTTTTATATAAGTTATTTTGAAATGGATATAGTACTTTGAGTGATCATGGACAATCAGGAACTGCTCTTCATGTAGTTCTCATGCCTCCTGACGGTTTATGCCTGTTTCACGCAATTGATTATTTTGTTCTTGGACGTAATTCGAGTGACAGTAGTTTTTATGTGAGAAGAAGAGTGGTTTATTACGTTTTAGCTAACTGGAAAAGACAAAGTTTGGATCCATGATGTCACAGGTGACAACTTTACATCTCCTGATCACTATCATTGTGAGATGATGAAACCCTCTATGTATGGTTCATCCTGTGAACTGATGGCCGCATCAGAAATGCTTAATTGTGTATTTAAAGTATATCATGACTGGCAATTACTATATAAATTTGGTCAAGAAGAGACCCCAGTTAACAATCTTAAGTTCACTGGCCACTAGAGCGGTGGGCATTTTGATGCTTATGACCCGGTAACTAACACCAAATACTCGCTTAAGAGACATGCAAGTTTATAAGTAGATTAAAAAAAAATCATCTTTACAACCAATGGAGGTTGGTAAAATCATTAAAACCTTTAAGAACAAAGGCCTAACTAAAAGGTGTGACAAAAGCAAAGTACAATCAAAGAACAATTTCACAACCCATTTAAAGTAAAATTTTCAGTTTTGTAGTCATTTTCCTGAAAATAAACTTGAGCCGAAATTAAAACGGTCTAAGTGGATGACATCTTCACGAGACATTGATACTTCCAAAATTACTACCATTAGGCCTGAATGTGTTTCAGAAGTGCAAGGAGACCTTAACCAATGCAAAATCAAAACAAAAATTCTCAACCTGAAGATAATAGCCTAAGTATTATTATGAGAAGGAATTATGTTATTCAAGAGAAAATGAAGCAAAAGAAAAGAGCTAAGAACCGAGGAAGATACAGTGATGCGCAACGTTTAAAACAACTCCGCAAGGCTTTAGCGAAATACAAAAAAATCGTACCTGGAAGTAAATAGAGCTGCGGTTGCAAAATACACGCAGGAAAATCCCGAAATGCACAGAGCTGCTGTGTCAGAGAATGATAAAACCCACCAAAAACGTCTTCAACGTAAAAGAAAAGCGTTGGCATCAAAAGAAAATTCTGGATACCAATATGATCTGACTGTATGCTATGAATCAGATGAGAGACTAAAATTGAACAAATGAATATAGTCTATAATTACTGTAAGGCACTGAAATAGAAAAGAAAATCCCAAGGGATGTTTTGCAGCAGTGGAATGGTTGATCTAAATTGCCTAGAAATACAATCTGAACCACTCCATAGTCTTATTGTTGTCGGACAGTCTTTGAAGCAAGTCGGAGTAAAAACTGTTTCTCCCATGGCCAATTCTACTTGGCCTGCTCCAGAGTGAGCTTTTCAGACAGTCTGACCATTCTTCAGCCAGACGGTTGCACAGCAAATGTTGTTTATAAGAAAGTGTTTCGGAAGAGTAAAGCATTTAAATTTATTGTTAAGTCCAAAGGGGCTTCACAGTTTACACCTAGGTTTAATAATAAAGTTTCAAAATAAAATGTTCATTATTATTATTATTATTTGTTTTTATTTATGAAACCTTTGTTAACCGGTGCGAAGAACGAGCAAAACAGCTAGTAATTATATACAGAGCTATATTTTTATCAATTTTTTCAAATTATAATTAATGTAATGTTGTAAAAAACAATATCTAATGAATTGGGTTAAGGCCCTGGTTTGTTGAATGTATGAGCCCTGTTCTGTCAGCCCCTATGGAATTGACAACACTGATTTATTGCTCAATTTACTATACTTCAAGTGCATATTATCACAATAAGTTTACCAATCACCCTTCCTTGGGATGATTTATCATTGAGGCTTAAATCTAATTATTTGAAGAAATAGCTATAGAGTGAACCCTTGTGTTTAACCTAACTATAACTGCATGTATATATTTAGAATATACATTTAGTTTGCAAGTTATTTTTTACCTTCATATACTGTACCAAAATTGTTTTTTTTGATTGTAAAAATGTCTTATGTTTTTGTATTCAAAACTGTATGTCTAGAATTATTGCTGTTTGTTGACCTTTTTTTTTTAATGTTTCTCACATTTTTATTAGGTATGGGGAGGCTGTGGATCTACTTTTTAATGTAATAAAAAAAGACAAGACAAGTGCTGCCCCAAGAAAGCGCCGTGTTGCGGTACTGAAAGCTTGTAACCGTATCCCAGAGGCTATTAAAGAACTCAATGATTATCTCAAAATGTAAGTTGTTGGAGTGTCATTGAAAATATGGTAAATAATGTTATCACCCTCTACCTTATGTTTACGAATTAGTTTGGTGGGAGATGATTTTAACCCATTCGCCTTCAACTACGGGTATACTCGTAGTGATTATCAGACACCCATTCAAACAAATATGAGTATACTCGTAGTCAGACAATGTTTATTATATTTAAAATAACTTGTCGTATATACATATTTATTTATAGAAAACAAATTATTATCGATATCTAAGATAGTTTTTACATAGGCTTCCGTGGATATTATGCAGAAAAGTATCGTTACAAAGGTGTACAGTAAGTCTATTTAGGTGGCATATACGTGCGCAGTCAGTCAGTTGCTACGTAGCGTCAGCATGTCTCTGAATGGCGCGAACAGATACACAGAACTGAGTGTTGTTTGTTTGTAAACAAACAGTGTGTGTTATTAGTACAGTGTTGTAAAGTAAATATTATTATTTAGTTGCCTTAGAAATAAAGTATTAGGATTGTTTAGTGTTCAAATTGAAGGTGGAGTGTGGTACGAACATTTACAATTTATTTACTCTTTATTTCTTTATGTTGTTTGGAGATGAAAGTGATCATAAGTAAGTTTATATTAGAACTACAAAATCAATACAAACAAAGTAAAATCTCTCTAAGTCGCGAAATATTAACAGTAAAGAAAAATTATTACAAAAATTACTTCGAAAGTAACAAAAAGGATCCTAGGCGCCAATGGCAATGTATCAAAGAGATTATTTGTGAAGCTGGGGGTCAAAAAAGTCGAACTAAGTGTAAGAAACACAGCAGGTGTTGTTGAGACTGACCCTAAAATAGTTGCTAACATATTCAATGGTTTTTTTCTCTTCCATAGCAAAAGATTTAAGGTTGAATATTGAAAAAGACAAAATAAATTTCGGATATTCTAATACTCAAGTAGATGTTATTCCGGACAAACATATAACAAATTCTATTTTCTTATACCCTACATGTAAAAGTGAGATAAAAACTATTATTAGTGAGCTCAGTGCTCGTAAAGCACCAGTATATGACTTAATATTACCAGCTCTATTCAAACGTATATCAGACAACATTATAGATCAGTTAGTGTACTTAGCTAATTTTAGCATGTCCTCAGGTGAATTTTCAAATGATCTGAAAAACGCTATCGTCATACCCCTCCATAAAAAACTAGATAAACAGAATCCCAATAATTTTCGGCCTATAGCATTACTTTCGATTTTTTCTAAGGTTCTTGAAAAAATTCTTAAGTTTCGGCTTGTAAGGTTTTTTGAAAAAGAAGGTTTTTTCAGCAAGAATCAGTTTGGCTTTCAAAAAAAATTAAATACCGAGAATGCCCTACTAGATTTTTTTGGGAAGGTTTTTGAAGGAATTAGCGATGGTGATTTTTGTGCAGGACTGTTTGTAGACGTCATGAAAGCCTTCGATACCGTGGATCACTCAATTCTTTTAGACAAAATGAGTAAAGCTGGAATCAGGGGTGTTGCTCATAAGTGGTTCCAGTCTTATCTCACGGGGCGGAAGCAGCGAGTAAAGGTTGGAGACAATCTTAGTGAGGAAACTGAGATGATTCACGGTATCCCGCAAGGTTCTGTATTGTCTGGCCCTTTATTTTTAATTTATGTAAATAGTTTATGCAACTGGAAGTTCAAAGGAAGGTTGACAGCTTTTGCTGACGACACGTCACTATTTTACAGATAAAACTCAGTCCAGGAACTAAAAAACACTATGCAGAGTAACATAAATTTGCTTAGGACTTGGTTTACCAATAACTGTTTAGTTATGAGTCCCAAAACGCAAGCTTTAGTGTTTAACGTGGGTGCAAGACATAACATGGACTTTTCCCTAAAATACCATGAAATAACGTGTTTGTTACATCATTATAATTGTGTAGATATAGAAATAGTGGATAGTATTAAATATTTAGGATTGTTTGTGGGCAGCAAACTGAGCTGGAAAGCTCATATTAATTATGTAAAAAACAAAATCGTAAAACACATTAGGGTTTTTTACCTAGTCAAACCTTTTTGCGACGCCGATCTACTAAGGAAATTGTATTTTACCTTAATTAATTCTAAAATAGAATTTGTTCTAACCTTATGGGGCGGAACTTTTACATCTACACTGAAAACAATCATAATTCAACAAAAAAGATTTGTGCGAATAATAAACAATAGCAAAAAAAGAGATCATTCTTTTCCCATATTTCAAAATCTTAACATACTGCCGTTAAAAAATTTATACATCTATAAAGTTTTAAAAGTTTATTACAATAAGAGTAATAAACAACGTGGCGATATCCGAATTACTACCATGGGTCTGAGAAGTAGATTAGATGCTTACGTACCAAGACCTAAGCTTACATTGTATAAGAAATTCTATGCATATCTTGCACCAAAATTTTTCAACTGTTTACCCTATAATATAAGGCTCATCGAGAAAGAAACAATTTTTTTAAACACCTTAAATCATATCTTCTTTACCACGAAAATCTCATTGTGTTTTATGATTGTTTGGTTTAGTTGTACAAGACCTTGTACAAGTTGTGAGTTATGTTATGTAAGTACTGTTAAGTTATAAACAAGATTCCTTTAATTATTGTAAACAGCAGTGTATTCAGTGTCCCTATAATGGTACATTTTTTAATGCAGGTTCTATCTCTTGTATTACTAAGTATTTCACTTTGTAAGGCGGCCGTCAGCCCTTCCAGAGTTTTTCTTTAGTTGTAAGTTTCATGTGTACCACCTGACACAGGTTAATAACCTCAGGGTGCAGACTTTGTTAGTCATAAGTTCTCATTTCATGTGAAGTATTTATGTATATTCTTTTTGACTAATAAAGATTTTCATTCATTCATTCACTTTCTTTTCCGGTTATTCTATTTCAAATTATTAAAGCTTTTCAATTTCAATAGTTACATTCCGTGCGTAGTTTCTGTTACAGATTGAATGCAATTTAATTAAATCTGTCCGAAGTTGTCAGTCTTAGAATAGTTTTAGTCATGAACTTTTAAAAAATGGACCTGAAATAAATGCAACTGTTAATTTCAAATGTTGGTAAAGTTATGTAACCAAGTTGAAACGATTCACTAACTGATTCTTTGTGATAACTTATCACGTTATGTATGAATAACTAGTGACGGCTATTTAGAACAGCTTATTTGGACGTGCCTTCTTTATAAATAACGAGAATACTTTTTGCCATAATCGCTATGGATCGAGATTGGTGTGCGTGAATCACGAATCTGAATACATCGCTAGAACACCTCCGGTTACAAATACGATATTCTGATCATATATTAAATACAGTTGCCTACATAAAATGCTTAACTTTATAATCTATTATAGAAATGGAACTTTTGTCTTGATTATAGCGTTTTACGCTGAAAGATATGGCTCTAATTGATTTTTTTTTGAGTTTTTTAAAATCTCGAGTCGAGTTTTTAAAAACTTGAAATAAACTCGAATTTCAAGCTACTCGCACACCCCTAGCCAAAAATATTATATTAAACTAATATTTAAAACGTATGTTTCTATTTTTAATTTTTTTTCGTAAAAGTTATTCTTACATTATGTCATTTTTCATAGCTATATAGCAAAGAGCTGTATAGTTTTCTTCTAAAAAGTAAAAAAAGTGATGTATAAAAGCTTGCTGTCAGTCATATTTGACAGATATGGTGTGAATGGAAAATTTGACTGACAAAATTAAACTTGGTGCACTATGTTTAATTGACATGGCCTGTGTGGAAATGTAGCAAAAGTGAGCAAAACAGCCTGTGGGGGAAGTCACTGTCTGTCGTATTTGACTGTCATGACAGTTAAAGTACTAATCAAAGTAAAAAAAAAACAAGAATAATTTAATTTTTACCAACAACTAAAGTATTGAACCGTATTTAGAAACTATAATTGAAGCTCAAATATTTCAACTATGGTGTTTTGACAAGGAATTAAGGGAGGAAAGTCAGTTGAATAAAATCAGTTTTGTTGGGTGAAAGAGAATGGCAGGTTTAACAGTTTAACAATAAAATTAATTACTTAGCAATCTGAAAATTTTTAAAAATGTCCTTTCCTTTAAATACGGTGGCACTTTCACGTACACCAATCGATTTTATGGATCTAGTATTCCTTAATTTAACCCTTTGCACTCAAAAGGCCACTCCTGGGTGACCAGTCCCCACTCCTAGACAACTCATATTAGTTGCCATTTGAACCGCCCTCCCCATGTCAAACAGCCACTGTGAGTGGCCGCGCCATCTTCTTGCACTATGCGCCAGCCATATCGTCTACCAGTTGTCACTGGGTTAGAATTGTTTTGTTGACACTCTGCTGATATAGCAAAATGGAAATTTAAAACCCCATGTAATTTAGATAACATTGTTTGAATGATTACGTTAAAACTACGTTGTGTCACAATAACAGTTTAAGAGAAATGAAAGAATGTTTGTGAGTTTGTTTCGAGTAAGTCTGATACCATCTGATCGTAAGTCATCATTTCCCTCCATATTCAGTAAAGACTAAAGTGCTAACGTAACTGGAACCTAAACACTAATATATAAATAATAATAAATTTTGAAAAATGTATGGCTATTACTTTGACAACTGATCACTTAGCAACACAAACACTACGTAGCGACTTGTGAGCACTGAGGCATAGAAGTTAGATATATGAACATAACAGCTGGCGAAAATAATGGGAAACTGATAAGACGCTTAGTTTCAAATTTTCTCAACAGGTTTATTCAATATTATTCCACCTTACAGAGGAATAATGTTGAAAAAAGTATATTAAACGCAGAACTGTATCGTCGCCACTGATAGTGGCCGTGCACGTGTTAGCCGATTTTCACAGTGGCCTTGCGATGTGGGAGGACATTTACAGCAACAAAAATGACAAGCTGTCAAAGAAATGGTTGTGGCCACTCACAGTGGCCATACGAACCCAGAGGACATTTCTTAAAGAGCCCTCTTGAGTGCAAAGGGTTAAACAAAAGTAAACAACAATCCTTAAATTTGAAGAGCGTGAAACAACATCAAAGACAAGTCTCTTGGTGTAGGCTCAAATTTAAACTCCAAAAGTGCCAAAATATTCTTTAAGATGTATAATACTGTATAATATTGTACCTCATGTTCTGGCTTAACACATGAAATAACATTAGTTATTAGTGTTAACCAGTCGAAGAGTATCCACGTCATATGACATGCCATACCTTCATTGAGTATTTGTTTTACTTGTTGTTATAATTTGTTTTATTTTACAACTAGATGAATCCAAAATTGATTTAAAAATGTAAAAGATTCCATTATCATGAAATTATTTATGTATGACAATTCTGCAAACACGGGATATACACAAAAAGGAAATTTACAAACAGAACTTTCATATGACGTACCCTTATGCTTAGGCTCTTCTTTACAAGTGTGCATATACATACATAACATTATATTTGCAGTATTCTTTTACGTTTCTCATTCGTAGGTAGCGGCCAAAGATAATTACGTGCAGTGAGCCGTAGGCAGGGCGGGTTGGGGCGTCGAGCGTTATTGGCTGCATATGCATGTGACGATAAGTTTCCTTATGAGGTTTATTTGGATATCCATTATGTATACTTTAGAAATAAGATTTTTTTTCTTTGATGAGATGTCTGAAGATATAATATGCATTGAGGATGGTGATATCCAATAAGTCAAATTGGAGCTTAGTATACCATACCATTTCACTTTTATGCTTTTATAGTCATTGTTAAAAAGCATCATATCTGATTCATCTATAGATCCCATATTGCTGTAATTTATAACTCATTTTGGTTTTACTTTTCTTTCCTTAGCTCTAGCATTTACAGTGCCCATTTTATTTTTATTAACTATAGATAACATTGCAACTGGTCTACGATAACACCATCTAATTGCAATCATTTTAATTGAGTAGTTGAAATATCAAATCTAATATTTAAATCTAATATAATAAGACAATGTATTTAGAGTTCAGTTCTAGGAGCCATGGGAAGGCGGGAAATGATACAAGGATCCGTGAAGCCATGTCATGTGACATGGATCCTCATTCGGGATGAAATGTCATGTGACATGTATCCTCAATCAGGAGCAGAATATATTACTAGTCAACAGGTTTAGCCCCATACTTATAAATACCTAAAAATGGTTTGGACTCATTAAGGATAATATCTTTCCAATATTTTTCCGTTGACTTTCTTTTATACAGTGGTGGATTTTTAACTTTCATGACTATTATTTTAATTAAATATTTTTGTTTTTATAAATTACTAGCTGTACCCGCCCGCTTCGCCGGTCATAATAATGAGTTTGATTTAGAACCTAATAGCTGAAAGAATTGGAGCATTTTTGCTTCTTCTACCAATATTAGATTTTTTAGAAGGCATGTCATAAAAAGTAAACTGCAAAACAAATAATTATTTATTTTTTATTATCACGTTTCACCACATGTTTTAATTACCGAGGAAAAAAGGTTAACACCAAATACAGATCACCTGATCAAGTAAAAGTAGTGTGTGCTACACTCTCAAGGTGAAATGTAGAACTACAATAAATCAAAATATATACAGTACTGTTGTTGTGAGAACTTCAATCTGCTTATGGCATGTGAAACTACATTAAACCACACAGTCATATGTTTTTTGTAAACAATTCAGATTCTCCATTTGAATAATATGGGATTTTTAGGAGCCCGTGGGGCGGGACCCTGTGGACGGATCTGCATCAAACTTCACAGAAATCATCTCGGGAGTATACAGGACAACATCCTAAAGTTTCATGGCGATCGGTTGGATGGTTTGGCAGCGCATAAACTTTAAACATATATATATATATATATATACAAACATCCTCTTTTATAAATATAGATCAGTAAAAATAAACTAAAATATTTTTATTTTTAAGGGCCTGTTAAAACCTGGTGGTAGCAGAGACTCATTTATTTTCAAAATAAAATTGTGTTAGACTCGTGTCTGCTAGTTAACTACGCTCGCTAGTAATGATCTGATCCTTTGATTTGGAAAAAATTTATTTCATTTTTATTTTCAGATTTATTGTGGACCAGGAAGCTTGGCAGGAGCTTAGTGAGTTGTATCTCAGTCAGCAGGAGTATTTGAGAGCAGCCTTTTGTCTAGAAGAGCTAATACTACACAATCCTCACAGCCATTTGTTGCATCAGCGACTAGGGGAGATAAAGTATACACAGGTATGAAACAGTTGCAGATGAACCAGTAGAAAGGTTACATGATTATTGCATATAGCTCTTTAAGCTGAATGATTTATGATTCCTCTTTTAAATGATTATTCATTAATAAAACCTCTTATTTATGAAATGTCCATGTACCTGTTTCTTTTTGTTCAATTATTATTTCAAAATTTAATTAAAAAATGTTTAAAGTGACAGAAAAATGATAATATTTAACTTTTTATCATAGGTACTTCTACCATCTATTTTTTGACATTTTGTGAAAGTTACTGGTAAATATGGGGTAGGGGTAAATTAAATAAAAGTAAAATGTTGGCTTGGATTTCCGTTTGTATACCTCTGATTTGATCCAACTCCAAATACTGTAGTCAATGGGCATTAAGTCTGGAGAATTGAGGCTAAGAAATATCCTCCATGATTAATCCATTTACTAAGAAAATTATCATCCACAGTTATGAATGGGGTCAACATTGTTTTGAAAGAACATCGTTTAGTGAAGGTTACGGAAATAGCTCCAGTTATTCTAGGTAAATTAATTCAATTTATTTTTTCAAAAATACAGATGATACAAATAATTGCCCACTGGTAAGTGTACATTAAAACACTATATTACAACATAGTCATGACAGATTAACCTATGCCAGACTGATGAATAATAAACATGTACAGTGAAAACCCTATTGTCCGTCTTTTCTGCCAGGTCCTGTTATCCGTTGGTGTCTGGGTTCGTCGCGCCACGATATGACAGTTACCGTATGACTCATCTGTCTAGAAGACGACAATTTACCCTCCAGCCGTCTAGCCCACATAAGCCTAGTTCCAATGGCCTACCATTCATAAGGCCTCATCTGCCGTCTACCAGATAACAGGGTGTTGGAACAGCTCGGCTGTGTACGCCTGATGTACGGACAGACCGTCCGGGGTTGCCTGTACAGGTCTCGTACAACATGGGGAAAGAGGCAGCACTACAAATCATGTTGTGGAAGATGAAGTTTTAAGCCGCGATGCCTACACAGGTCACGGGTCTTTGGAATGGTCCTGATGATACACAGACCAGTCGCGGCATCACACTCTCCGTGTACCGACATCGGGCCACCTGATGACTGCGAAAACACTATCTGTGGGAACTGGGCTTTAATATGTTACACTGTACTGCAGTTTAATTTTAGTAATGTTGATAGTTAATTTTTGTGCTCATTACATAATGTACAAGCTTATTTTTTACATTAAAACTAGGCCTACTGTAATGAAAGGGTAGTTATGACATACATTACATACATTCTGAAACATGTTTTTTTCTAACCTTTTCATTCTCATTTTGTTAATCAATATGTACTATACAGCATTTAATTTAACGTGCATAAGCCCTAATAATAAGTTTCCAGCGATATAACTGTGTTTGGTTGAATTCTCTATAATCCGTCAATTCTCCAATCCGTCATGGCCACGGTCTCGACCCTTGACGGAAAATAGGGTTTCTACTGTATTATAAAATAAAGAGATTCTATTCGAAAACTTAGCAGAGTACATGTACACAATTAAACAACTAAATAAATTTGTTCATGTAAACATGCTAAGGTTTACTGAAAATAAGTACTGAAATCTTTAATATACAAAATACACACTCACACATATACACAAATTCATATAAATTTAATCAATTAAATGCCACCTGCTATACACTGCATTTCTGAAAAAAATTGAGAAAAAACTCAATTAATGGAGGTTACACAATGATTGGAGGTTACATAATTTTTATTTAAATGCACAGTGCAGTATAATACAAAATAAATTAGGGATGGAAAGAGGAGATTTTTAGGTTTGGAAGGTCAATTGATTCTACCCAAATTTCAGGAAGGAAATGGGAGGAAAATTAATTTCCTCCCAAATCTCGAGAAATTTTCAGAGGGAATTTTCTCAAGCTTAACGTACATAATTTTCAAACTTAGTAGATACAACAAATAAACTGCATCATTTTATAGTAATTTATTGGTACGCAATATTGTTATAAATTAAACCACTAATGTTAAAGCATTTGTGTACACCTATTTTGAATTTATTTATTATTTGTCTGTTATCTACAAAACAGAAAATAAATTCAAACAGGTTTAGACTAAATAATGATGATTATACTCTTAATAAACAAAACAATCTTATCTGATATAATTCTTAATAAATATTTAAAGAGCTAACTGAATTAAAATTGTAACAAGTGAAATATAAGAATGTTAGTTACTTATTATATGCCAATTTTAATTTAAATCACCATAAAAACTAGACCTTGATGAATACTTCAATTAACTGAACTACAACTAGGAACTGAAATTACAGACAAAGCCCATCTTGACAGTCCCTTCCTTATCCCCCGCTCCAAAACCTCAAGGATAAACGTGGTTATAAGAAAGCTGTTTCTTCTCTGTGACTGTCAACTAACCACAGACGGCCGATCTGGTAGTTCTGGTCACAGTAACAAAGCTTTTAGGCAAAGCTGGATCATCCAACTTGATTCTACATAAGATTCAGACGTCATCGCCAAACACTGTTGGTAGCTTTCAAAATTACCTCCTCTCAACAAAAAAAAATGGATTTTGTACGTACACACTATGAAAAGTGGATCTGTGGTCATTTCATCCAGTAATAACGTGGTTACAACTAACCGGAAATAAGATGTTAATTATATAATCAAATTTGAAAAATCTGGATGGCAAAATAGTTTAGTCGATTGATAGTAATAATTGTGTACCTAAATCTTAAAATGAATTTTAAAGTCGTTTAGGATAAATTATTTTTTATAAATTAAGATCGGTAATGAAATGTGTGCAACTCTAAACTACTTCGATACATGAAGCCATACCGAACAAAATACCACTATTTCATCAAGAAAAAAACAAACAAACAATCATTTCATCAAGAGCAATTTCTGATGTAATGGAGTGAACAGAAAAACGACACAGATTCATTGTGGAAAAAACCTAAATGTCTTAAGGGATTCTGATTTCCCTCCCTTGCATAATAGATTTCAGCCATTTGAAGAAATAAACACAGTAAACCAACCGGAAAGTGTGGAGTTTATTTCAACCAATGAAGACATTTGTTCTCAGTCTAGTCAGGGTAAAAGTCACCTAGGCCAAACTAAAACCAATAAGGATAGAGAAAGATTAAGAAGGACACATCTGGCCAAAATAAGTTGTTTCTCTGATAGTCAAGGAAGAAATGTGGCTAATGAAATCCTTCGCCTCAGCAGTCATTCGGTCAGCAGTGTAGTCAAACCTGGAGCCAAGTTTGAAGAAGCTACTAAGGAGAACGGATCTGTATGCAGTGACCTAGGAATTGATGATGTGGCCGTACTCATCGCTGGAACCAATGATGTTGCATGCAACGAAGCGGATGGACTTCTTCGATCTCTGAAGCGAAGGCTGGGTGAGCTGCGCAAAACTAACATACTGGTGTTCTCAGTGCCACATAGACATGACCTGCCCTTTTGGTCATGTGTTAATCAAGAAGTCAAGAGAGTTAACTCTAAGGTATCAAACATTTGTAAGCTCTTCAGTAATGTTAAATTAGTAGATATAAGCAACTTAGGTGCACGTTTTCACACAAGGCATGGACTTCATCTAAATAGAATAGGGAAAAGGTTTATTGCTAATCGTATCTTAAGTTTCATGGAGGAAGTTAGTAAGCGGCAAAATAAGTTTAGAAATCCAATTCCAGTCAATCATGTTGAGCAAAGTGATTTTTTAGGCCAGAAATAATATTAAAAGTAAGCCTAAGTTCAAATTCATGCTGTCCCTCAAATGAGGGGGGGAAAAAAGAATTCATATCTAGGCCCACTTCTCCACCCACAGCTTTTTTAGAAAGTAGCTCTAAACCGTGTAACAACAATGTAAAAATAGGATACCTTAATTTACAGGGATTGCACAAGAAAAATTTAATTGTTAATGATTTTGCCTTGGAAAATCGCTTGGATGTATTGTGCTTTAACGAACATTGGAGTAATAAAGAACGAAATTTGTTTTGAAATATTAGATAATTATTGCCTAGTTAATAGTTTCTGTAGGGAGCAACATATTCATGGAGGGGTAGCAGTATATGTAAATAAAAACTATGGAGCAAGTAGTAAGCAATTAGATCTTAATTTTCTTTGTGCTGAGCTTGATTTTGAAGTAACTGCTGTAGTTTTAGAAAAAATCCACTTAGTAGTTGTAGTATACAGGTCTCCGGATGGCGATCCTCATATTTTTCTTGACAGGTTAGATGACTTATTTACCCTTTTGTGTAGGCCTAAGTGGAACAAATATCAAATAATTATTGGAGGGAATGTTAATGCAGAGTTTGATGTAATAAAAAACAAGCAAAGTGTATGTGAACTTAAGAATCTCCTCAGGCAGTTTAATTTTATTTATGTTAATGATAAGCCAACCAGAAATTCAGCTTGCCTTGATAATATTTTCACAAATGTAGATAGATATGGTGTTTCCTCTGAAGTGGTTGCTTTCCCATTCTCCGATCATGATGCTCTGTTTATTGCCATTGACCTAAATTATTTTCAGCCTAGAAAAAGTGAATATCCAAACTTTAACAAGCCCACTGAGAAGGTAGTTACTACGAGGCCGATAACTACAAACAATGTTATGAATTTCAGGTTGGCTCTATCAAATTTTGATTGGTTAAATTTCATCGATAGTTTTAAGTACTGCTCAGTTAATGTAATGTTTGAAAAATTTGTGTTTGTATTTCTTAGAATATTTGAACATAATATCCCAGAAAGAACCTGTAAAGTAAGATGTCTGGATGTGAATAGGAGTAATAGGAAGAGACAAGGTGATTGGTATACACCTGAATTGTACAAGATGAAAAATAAAGTTCTACTATATTTAGATTTATATAGGAAATATAAAACTGACCACTCTAAGACAGTTTATACCAAGTGTAGAAAAGAGTATAAAATTGCAATTAACGAAACAAAAAAAAACGGTTTAACTTGAACAGCCAAACAACAGTTTTTGATAAAGCCAAAAACAAGTGTAAAAAAGCTTGGAAAGTAATAAACTCTAAAAATGGCAAGAAGGAAGAAATAGCCATCTCTCCAAATGATTTCAATAATTTCTGCGTGCAATCAGTTCAAGAAATTTGTGATAGCATGATCAAGCCTTTCGCCAATCCTCTAGAATTGTTAAATTTTCAAAATGAGAAACTTTGCCCAACTACCTTTAACTTCAATGAAATTACATCTGATTTAGTGTTGGATATTGTTAAAAAAATGAAATCTTCAGACAGTGTAGATATTTATGGTTTATCTAGTAATATTATTAAAAAAGTAATTGATTGTGTAGTAGATCCACTAGTTTATTTGATAAATAGATGTCTCAATGATGGTATATTTTCAAGTGCATTAAAACTGTCAAGAGTAGTTCCAATATATAAAAAAGGAGATAAATCTTGCCCTGCTAGCTATAGACCGATTTCTCTCACTCCTATATTTTCTAAGATCATTAAACATATTATTAATTCACAGTTTTGTAGTTATTTAAGCCAAAATGATATAATCTGTCAGGAACAATTTAGATTTATCAAGGGTAAATCTACTGTCGATGCCATGGATTCGCTTGTTAAAAAGGTTTTGCACACTTTTGAAAACAAGGGATTTATTCATGCTACTTTCTGTGACTTGAGTAAAGCCTTTGATTGTGTAGATCATGATGTTCTCTTAGATAAGTTAAGTTACTATGGGGTATCTGACAAAGGTATGTCGCTGCTTAGATCATTCCTAGTTAACCGCAAACAAGTTGTATGTATAGGTAGCGACAGGTCTGACACGATCAATCTTAATTTTAGTGTACCGCAGGGTTCTGTGTTGGGTCCTCTGCTATTTATTTTAATGATCAATGACTTACCACAATTCTTAAATACTCAAGACAATATTATACGCAGATGATACAACCTTCCTAAATTGTAGTTCTGATTTTAATGAATTGACAAATTTAACTCAAGAAACTCTCACACAGTCTTCAATTTGGTTTAGAGCTAATGGCTTTTACTTAATGACAGTAAAACTCAACAAATGTATTTTGGGCTTAGAGATTTACCCATTAAAAATTGTATAGATAGTGTTAAATTTTTAGGTTTACATTTAGATTCAAAGTTAACTTGGGAATCACACGTCAATTATATTTCTATAAAGCTGTCTAGGGTTATATATCTCTTAAGAAAACTGAAAGATTGTGTGCCAGATAATTATGTGAGATCAGCATACTTTGCATTTTTTCAAAGTATAATCTCATATGGTCTATTGCTTTGGGGAAATAGTGTACATGTCCATCGAATTCTTATTTTGCAACAACAACAAAATAATTAGGATTATAACAGATTCTCACAAATTAGATCACTGTAAACCATTATTTGTCCAGTTAGGTTGTCTCACCATAGTTAATCTTTATATGTATCATGTTTTACAGTAAAACATGATACATATAAAGATTAAAGTAAATTACTTTATACAAAAACCAATCTGCCATGTCATGCCTTAAAAAAAAGATATACATAAACACAATACCAGATAAAGTAATAAAATTAATGTACCATTCCATAGATTGTCCAAGTCACTAAATAGTTATGAAGTATTAGGTTTAAAAATGTTCAATGATTTACCCTCAGAGCTTACTGAGTTGCCTTTTAATGTATTTAAATGCAAATTGTACAGTTGCTTAGTTAACAACCCTTTTTACTCTGTAACTGAATTTTTTGATTGTCAAATATATGTGTAATTTTGGGTTATTTTATTTGGTTTTTATTTTGTAATATAATGTATTGAAACGTAAATAGTATGTAGGTTTAGACTGTAGTTTCTGACTTTGTCTATTACTGTAATGGTTTAATGACAATAAAATATTTATTTATTTATATGTAATCAGCAGTAGGCCTAGCCAGACGAGACGTAATCTGAAATATCAGCTAAGTGCCAACTGGTGATATAACGAAGATATTGTAGAGCTAAATTATAAATTTATGAATTAAAAACGAGAAGTACGATAATGTTATTGGTTCAATAAAAATTATGTTCCATATAGCTAAATCCATCCGTATTATAAAATCAGAAATGATTATTTGGATTGAATTGTTTTGAATTTTTAAAACATCGACGTTGGGTCAATCCATAAGTAGTGGTCCAGCAGTGGTTGCTGCAACATTTTTATTATTTTTCATATTTTTACGCCTAAAAGTACCTCTCATCAGAAGTACAAAAAGTATGTTATTTAATTCTTAACATTTTTATTTTACCGATGGCGGCTATTTTGGCTTCGGCAGAACGCCTCTTTTAAGTGAATTTCGAACTTTGCGGAGAAGCATATATCTCTTCTATTCATTCTAGAACATTCAAACAAAAACCAATCTTTTCAGAAGAGTCTGAACTTTAATTTAAGTCCTTGCAGGTATGTCCTTAAACTTAAGTATAAGGACTCAAACATATCTCCAGAGTTTATCATTGTTTTTTTTTTTCAAAAATCAATTTTCACTATTTACTTTTTCAAGAAAGCAACAGTTAATTTATTTGTAATTTTTTTATTTAATAGTTTATATAGAGGTGCTTCAAACTTACAAAGTTTCAAATTGTGGACTAGCATAGTTTTTTAGAAAAAAATTTTGAAATCATGAGAGAGAGAGAGAGAGAGAGAGAGAGAGAGAGAGAGAGAGAGAGAGAGAGAGAGAGAGAGAGATTTCAATAAAAATAAAATACAGTTTATGTATCTGGTGATATGTTACTTGATTCCAATAATAGTACAACCTAACCTTTAAATAAGTAACAAGTAACCAGTGACGAGTCCAGTTTAAAATAGCTTTTATTAAGTGAAAAATTATGTGAAAAGTTGTTTTTTCAGTGCTCTATTGAATGAGAATATACATCCAAAATTAGTATATTGGAGAGTTAGGACATCAGCAAACTTACCTTAGAAGACAAGTTCACTAACACCAGAGTAGTAGTAACATACACAAAATAAACACATAATCTCACAAATTTTCAATGCCGCTGGCATTTTCTTTAGGTGAGAATAGAGAGAAAGAAAGAAAGAAAGGAAGGAAGGAAGGAAGGAAGGAAGGAAGGAAGGAAGGAAGGAAGGAAGGAAGGAAGGAAGGAAGGGAGGGAGAGAGGGAGGGAGGGAGGGAGGGAGGGAGGGAGGGAGGGAGAGAGAGAGAGAGAGAGAGAGAGAGAGAGAGAGAGAGAGAGAGAGAGAGAGAGAGAGAGAGGGGGGGGGGGGAGTTTTACATGTTTACTGTTTTACTAATTGCTAATAATAGCTGTAATTCAGCTAGTCGGGGACGAAGTGTTGTGGAGATTGTTGGTAGGTTCTATGCTCGGTTTTCTTAATACCGACAAGGTTGCCATCAATGTGGAAACTACTAGAGAAGTCTGAGGTGTCCATGTTGAATGGTAGTCAGTGTCCGGATATTGTGTAGGGAAGAGAATTGAGTGTCAGGCTTGTCAGTTAGCTGAAAATCAGACCAACATTATGTGGTTTGGATTCCATGTAAAACTGTAGGCTCCTTAGTTGCCTTGGCTATTGGGCTATTAATAAGTAGCTCTTTCTGAGGAATAGTCGACCTTAGACTATACTTGTTCACCTACACTCATTCACCCCTCATATCTTGAGGATGGGCGTCTTATTAATGAATAATTATAATGAATTTATTTTAATTTCAATTTATAATCAAGGGTATTGTAATTTTTTTTGTAATTTTAGGGATAAAATATGGTATTGTAAAAGTTGTTTTGATTGTAGTTTCAAGGATTTTGTTAACCATCAGAATTTTATTCTTGGGAAGTTTTTACACATAGTTTTGTTTATACTCTCAGGCAGGATTTTAACCAACAAGTTAGGAAAAAGTCAGGAATTTCATATGGGATTTATAGTAGACACCATGATAGTGCAAAGTTACAGAGAAATTCAAATGGTTAACGCTTGATTGAAGCATCAAATGGTATTATCATTGATTTTATAAGCAGACAGATAGATTTATCATTCAAAATTAATTTTTGAGTATGAAATTATTAGCTGTTTTGTGGTCCATCCACAAGTGTAGTTCTATATAAATTTAATGCATTTTAAACAAGCTGTAGAGGTCTTAAGCAGACCTCACTAACTAACCAAATTACTGGCACATATATTCCTATTTTGTATTGGCATGATATATCTAATTTTAGTATTATAAACAAAGGTACCTTCTACTTGTTCCCCAAATGGAGTGCCACTGTTGTCTTATTTCTATATATTACTGATGTCTTCATTTATATGTTTGGGAATTTTTAAATAGAATTTATGTTAAGAACAATTTAATTGACATTTGTAAAGCAATTTTACATCATTCTATTACAATAAAACAAATACTTAATTATTTTATTAGTTGCAAATCCTATTATATTTAAGATAACAATTGATTTTTCTGTAAGTTCTTTGTTATTGTGTATTGCAGGGTGGGTTTGAGAATATAGAATTAGCTCGTTCTCACTTCTGCATGGCAGCCAAACTGAATCCAAACAATATGCGAGCACTCTATGGTATTTTTCTGGTAAGCAAGTTAATTTGTATATGTTCTGAATTATGTGAAAGGTGACGAGATGGGTTTAATTTGCTCCAACACTAAATCTAAAGAGAAAAGATTGTAATATTTATATTTATAATAAATGAATCAGTCGAGAAACCCTATAAGTCAATTTTTGGTCAAATTCACTTTTATTGTTAGGTTTAACGTGTATAAAAACATTTTCAATAACAAGTCCAGCTCACATCAACCTGGCAGCCAGTTTCCGGCAGTTTCTTAATACAAACCCGGTTATTTCACCTGGCTTGTTTACCGAGGCTTAATGACAATTGTGTTTGATAGTATTTTTTAAACTGAAATGGTGCACAGAGAGCTTTCATTAATCATGGGATTTTTTTAGCGTATTGCAGAAATGAAACAGGAATGGACTGTATTGGGCCATCCAGTCCATGGTTTAAAATAAATATAGTTACTAAAATGTTTAACTATTTCAACAAAACTAATCATAATATAAAATTATGATCTAATCTGAGGTTAAATACATTGGTTAATTATATTTTTATACATCTAAAACAAAGTTTGAACTGGGTATTTTTGAAGCCATCAGCATTTATACTAAAAACTTGTAGGCAACATAAGTTTTTAGGGCAACATTGGCTTTGATTTGTTGATTGGGATTTGAACAACAAAAACACTACTTGCTATGGTAATTTTTTTTCTCTATAAAATACAAAAAAATTAAGATTTTAGTCCAATAATAATTATTGATAAAAACTATTCTAATTGGCCTATTTAAAAGGACAATAAAATGTTATATAAAATTATTGTATGGCTGTAAACTTGTAGATTACATCAATGAAATGAAAGTATTTTATTTATTTATTTATTTTTTTTTTTTATTATCCGAAAGTTAGATTTCCTTAAATAAAAATGTATAATTCTCAAGAACTATAATACATAGAAAGCTGAAAATTTTCCAGGTATTGTACATATGACACTCTTAAAATTCCTATGTAGTTTCATAACTCTACAACAGACATAACCTATTTTTTAAATTATAGAAATAAACAAAATTTAAAGATTTTGGAATATTTAAAGGCCTATAACTTTTTAGTTTAATGGGTTAGGTTAATGAGAATACATATGGTTATAGTAGTTGTTAATAGCAACAAAATAAAACAAAAAGGAGAACATTTAGTTGTCACCCTATTTGACGTCATCTAATAAATGCAATTATCTTGCTGAATTTACTTTTAAAAATTATGAAATAGTCTTAAGTTTATTTAAGTGATGATACTATTCTTCTATCATGATGATTTGCCTCTTTCATGCTATGCCTATTATTCTAATATTAATTTTAGTAATGTTTTCAGTGTGCACTAAATATTGCAATGTCACCAAAGACAACGTCTACCAAAAAGAAGGAGGCCAACAAATTGGCAGCAGAAGCCATGAAACAAATTACTGAAAGGTGAACGAACATTTACAATTTTAAATTCTATGGATGTTTCACAATTTTCACTAACGGTCCTGAAGAGTACTGATTTTAATTTTTTTATGTCTTCATCTAAAATATTCTAGCTAGAGCAAGATGATTTAACTTTGTGTAGTTGCTCTCAATAGGTGATAGTACTCAACAATATAACCAATACACTTGCACAGCAGTATTTTGAGATAACCCTTGAGACACTGTATAACCCTCTTAATGTTTACTATGTATATTCTTCAGCTGATTTAGCATATAGTATAATTTAAAAATTCATAGACAATATTAAAAATATCATAAATATTATTTATTTCATAGCAATTTAATGATAAAATTGTGAATAACTTGTAACATATTGGAAAAAATGTTACTTTATTTCAGTGTTGATGTTGTCCAAAAGCTATAGGTGAATAACAAATATTTACTAATAATCATTTTAAGATTATAATTTTAGAAAATATATCTCATACATTATTTATACACACAAAAATAGTACTAATGTTATTAATGTACGGCAACTGCTGTTCTATTATAAAGTTTCAAAGACAACAAAATAAAATATCATCTTTGAACATATATTGGAAGAGACACTGATAATCAATGTTTAAAACAAGACTACATTTTGATGCTTATGACTATTATTGACAGACATATCTAGGGCAATTTAACTAACAGATAAGTACTGCTGCTTATGGGACAACTAACATTCATACTAAATGTAATGATGTGGGAGCAACAACTAACGTCAGGAGAGTTGAATTGTTTCTTAAACTGATCTAACACTATTATTACAATTCTTTAAACAAAATCGTAATACATTTTAATTCTGATTACATAGTACATAAAAGTAAAAATATAAAAGAACTACAAACATTTTATATTGAAATTCTGGGTAAAATATTTGACCTGTCATAGTTATTTGTTTATAATTCATATATACATACATACAACTAAATACATACATACAAATAAAGGAGACGATTAATTTCCACTAAAATGTTTTTACTTTCATTTTTTACAGAATTGTTTGCACAAATCTAAGTTGACAGTATTTATATTTTATTGATATTTTTTACTTTCTCCTAAATTGTTCTTGCAAATAAACAAATCAAATTCATTTCTAGCACTTCTTTATATTTGATAATACATACAAATTTCATTGAGATACATAATACATAACTATCATAAGTTCTAAGTTCACATTTTGTACATGTTTTTATACTTTTTACTTCTTGTAACTTTTAAATTTTCTTCCAGATATTTTTCTTAATTTTTGTGAACATCTATTCATGTTTGTAAACATCACAAATTCATGTTTGATACTGGATTGTGGTTTTAGTATATTTACAAGTTTTTCTTAACTTTTGCACATTTATTGAGATAACTTCTGTAAAATGACTTAAATTCATGTTAAATTCATATTTCACACACATTTGAGTCTAAGTTTTAATAATAGCCTGCTGGAAAAGTTAAAAGTGGCCTTAATTTTAATTTGCAGTAATCTGATGTTTTTCCTGTAATTGATGGTTGTTTTTAGTTTTTTCATACTATATGCAGAAATTCTCCAAAATCTTTAACCAGGTCCATCATTATTAACATAATTCAATATAATGGACATTTGTTCAATAGTATACACTTCAACATCACAAAAGTTTTCGCTCAAACAGTTTCCAACTGTTCTTGTGTCAGAAACATTCTAACGGAATAGATTGGATGTAAATAAATGTGATAATGTGCCAGGAAAAGGAACAGCAAAACTTCATTATTCCTCTAATATATCACAAATAATACTCAAAAACATCTCGATTATACTTAAATGATAAAATATACTTGTCCTCTGATTGCAAATTTGTAATTAGACTCTCCAAACTCAGGTTGAAATCATAATTAAATGTGACTGTTTTGATTTTCTAACAAGTCTAATTGATGAATTTAAAAGAAACATTTTTAGTAATTCCACTGTTTTTAATTTTTGATTAATGCATTTCGCCATTTACACTAATACAGTGGTTATTATTATCTGAAGATGCTGTAACTGGCGAAAATGCATTAATCAAAAATTAAAAACTGTGGAATTACTAAAAATGTTTCATTTAAATCCATCGAAATTCCACCAAGTACCAAATAAAGAAAAAATCTAATTGATGAATCAAAATTAAATATTTTATTTAACACGTTCAGTACTGGGCCATGACACAACGCACGCTGGTTACGTGTGGCCAGTACTGTGCCAACCACACTATCCACTATTCAGCAAAATATGGTCAGTGTGAGCTGAGGATCGATCCAGGACGGAAAGTTATGTCATTTTTGTGTCTTTTTGGCGCCTCTAACGTTACATTCAGCGTGTTTCCAATATCCGATACCTGTAAAGTTGTGTTAATTATATTAGGTGTTTGTGTTAGATAGATAAAATCTTTATTTACAGGTTTTGTGCATGGTACAACAAATAGCGTCAAACTTTAAGATTAATATATTTCATTAATCTTAACTTAAACTAAACTACTTAACCTTGAAGGAATTCCTCCAATGAGTATAGTTCTTTCTTAATGAAGTACTCTTTTAGTTCTTTCTTAAAATCTTTTATTACATTCAGATCTTAGTTTTAGGCAATCTGGAATAAAACTTTAAACCTACGTAGGATGGTTTCTTTTTGTAAAGTTCTAGTCTGTGGTGGGTAGTAATAAGTTCCTGCTTATTCCTTGTATTATATCGGTGGTTTTGATTCGGCTTTGTAATTAAATTTTCTTTTACAAGACATATTGTGTCAAAAATATATTGCCCAAAAACTGTTAAAATATTTAGCTCTTTAAATTGATTTCTGACTGAATCATCATATTTTAAGTTTAAAATCAATCTTATGGCATTTTTTTTGGGAAATAAAGATTTGTTTTACTAATAACTAAGTTGTAATTTGTAGTTCCCCCGTAAAGTGAAATCCCATAAGCAATATGAGAGTGAATATATGCAAAATATATTGACTTTAAAATTAGCGTTGAGCAAAAAAAGTCAGTGTATACAATCCAGAATTTATTTTGTTTAAAAGTTTTTCAATATGAACATTCCAACTCAAAGTTTCATCTAGTAATACACCCAAGAAATTTGTATGCGTTGTTAGGGTCAACTCACTGTTGTGCAATAAAACGTTTGGATAGTTTGTATTTTTATCTTTATTTGTATGGAAATTTATAACACTGGTTTTTTTTCATTGAAATATTGATTGTTTGCTTGTTTAATGAGGATATTTCTAAAAAGCACGATAATTCAAACTGTTCCTTCGATTTACTTGAAACTTTTAGGGTAGAATCATCGGCATATTGAATTAATTTCTTTCTTTCAAGATTGATACTTTTATTCATTCCTTGGACATAACATACAAAGAGGAGTGGACCCAAAAAAGGGGGTAGTGACATAGTATAGTTTTTCAGCATGTGGGGCTGGTTTTATCGATATTGATCCCGCAGTGAACATGTTAAAAGTGTGTTTTACTTATTGCTGTGTAACACAACTGTTTTAAGCTTGTCAGGAAAGTGGTTTTAGCTATTTTAAAAGATTTTTAGGAGTACGCTCACAAATAAAACACAAGTGGAGATTAGTGATGGAACAGAAATCACAACCTGTGATCACAGCTCTGAAAGAAATCGCTCACCACAGTTATCCACCATCCGTTGTCAGGACAGTCCGTCTGCTCTTTAGCTCAGCTGTGTGGAATAGTACAATCATTTCTCGTCAGTTGCACACCATGTCGTACTAAGTAAATGGTTTTTTACTTAACGGCTGCTGTTTTACCAGATCGGCTGCTGTTCATATTTTCCTGCACTTTTATTTCAACAACTTAAAGTATCTGCAGTAAAACCTCACTAACTCGACAGTTAATGATTGATGAGACGCAAGTTGAGCTGGCTTTAAATTATATGTATTTCGACTTGAAGGAATACTCGAGGATTTAGATTATGTTTTAAATACATTGAAGGAACACTGCGTTATTTGCAACAAAAGGGTCATCTGCAATGGATATTCTATTCCTCCGGTAACTCTGTGACAAAGCAAAATGCCAAAAATAAGGAAAACCATCTTCAATTAAACAATTTTTGTAGCACATTTAGCTACACACTAATTGTTGAATATTCAATATTTCTTTGCAGATACAATAACTATATAGATGTAAGTAATACATTTGTGATGTAATTTATGTCAATCGTGTGCTCATTAATGAAAAACCATTAACAATATTATTGTACATAACTCGACAATCCCTGGATCCTCAAAGTGTCAAGTTAGTGAGGTTTTACTGTATTGCTCTTCTCCCTAAGTTTTAATTAGGTCACAAGGAAGTAATCTTTGGGGGTTATTCACCACAATTATAGTTCTTCACACAAAAATGAAAGATATTTTCAGTATTTATTAACTTACAAAACAATAATTAATAAATGTTTTAGATGTGAATTTATGGTATGCTTATTTTAACTAGGTTTGACAGCTTTCATATTAAATAAACATTTGAAGTATTTAAATGCACATACATATTCTAATGTTCCAAATTAAGCTTATTATTGGATTATTGGAAAACTTGTTTTAAGCTTTATTTTTTTCATAATATTCAGGAATTCACTAAGTTTATGTGCCGTCATGATGTGTTATTTAAAAACTCTGTAAAATCATGAATAACTGTAGACGTGATTTTACTGTACTGAAGTGTTCAAAATGTTGTAAATGTACAACTACTCTAAGCCTTCTCCATAACCAACATTTGGGACAGTATCACCTTACAAAATTATCTGGTCCATTCCATCTCATTTCAATACTTCCTAACTCAGTAGAATGGTTCTGCATGCTAATGTCGCATGCTTCACCTTGCTGCAACCCTTCAAAATCTTATTATCAGGTTAACTTTTATACCTTTCTTTGACGCAAACATATTAATATTACTGAAGAAAATGTCAGTAACTTTGAGCATTGGTTCCTTGTTTTATTATACATTTATTTAATCACTTGAAGATGTTGGCAATTTAAAAGTTCCCTGTTTAATAACATATGTTATTTGTCATGAACTGGAGGTAATATCCAGATGGCCTGTCTCATCTATCATAATACCTTTCTATAATTTTATTAGTTACCAACATCACAAAACAGTTGAGAGTGTTAGATCAAAAATTATTTTTACAAATGTTTTGAATAAAATTGTTAGTATCCATGTAAGTAATAAATGTGTTACGGGAAAAAATTCTAAACAATTTCTTTATGGAGATATGGCTGCCCAAATTGGTCAGTAGCGTAGTTGGTTCAATCCCAGCTTCATGTGCTAAAGGTTCTCAGTTCGATCCCAATTAGAGTCAATACATTTTGAGAAGGATCAACTGATAATCACAGGCTGTTCATTTGTCATTGGGCTATTAATTAATGACACTTTTTAAGGAATAGTCAGCCTTAGTTTGTAACAATGACTACATTCGCTCATCTACACTCATCACACTCATTCGAAATCTATATTCGCCCATAACTTGACGATCGGCGTCTTATGAATAAATAAAAAAATAAAAACGAAGTGACTAATTTGGCCTTTTTGGTGCACAACTCATGAACAAACCGTGTGATATAATTTGTATATAGTGGACAAAAGGTACTAATCAACTTAGTATATAGTAAATCTTAAAAATAAAATGATTTTTTTTAAGTGTTACCATTTATTTTTCTATAAATGATATTTGTTCAAATTTTGAGTTTAAACTTTAATTAATGACACTTTCTAAGGAATAGTCGGCCTTAGTTTGTAACAATGACTACATTCGCTCATCTACACTCATTCGAAATCCATATTCGCCCATATCTTGACGATCGGCGTCTTATAAATAAATAGAAAAATAAAAATAAAAACGAAGTGACTAATTTGGCCTTTTTGGTGCATAACTCATGAACAAACCATGTGATATAATTTGAATATAGTGGACAAAGGGTACTAATCAACTTAGTATATAGTTAGTATATAGTAAATCTTAAAAATAAATTGATTTTTGTTCAAATTTTGAGTTTAAATTTGTACAGTAATCTTTGGCTAAAAAATGGATTAATATATATATAATTTATTGCTAGAGTTAACTATAAATGTGGGAGTTATGCCCATCTTTCGATTTTGTGGGATCGGGGCAGGTGTGAGCTATGAGTGAGGAATACATTGCTAGTTCATTAGTGAGTCAGGATCTTTATTACTCTTAACAGCAGTTGAGATAAAATCTAGAATAAAATTCCTTGGAGCGCTAAACTGGGCGCCTGCATGAACAACCTTAAATCAATACATCTGTTGTTGCAGGTACCAGGAGAAATGCTGTGTATTGATTTAAGCTTGTCAGGAAAGTGGTTTTAGCTATTTTAAAAGACCTTTAGGAGTACACTCACAAATAAAACACAAGTGGAGATTAGTGATGGAACAGAAATCACAACCTGTGATCACAGCTCCGAAAGAAATCGCTCACCACAGTTATCCACCATCCGTTTTTAGCTGGATGAACAACATTAAATCAATACATCTGTTGTTGCAGGTACCAGGAGAAATGCTCCAATGGTGATGTAGTGGCATTGGAAACGCTAGTCAGTTCTTTGCAGATAACATCTGCCAGTGCTTCCTCTTAGAATCCTTTGTTTCTCTCATGTCTTTAACATCCTGGTTGTTCAGCATCAGACAGCATTTAAGTTACAAAAGTGTAATATACTTCTTGTTATGGGTAAAAAAATATATATTTACAAAAACAAAGGGAAATAAATATTATTCGAGAAATACGTGTGGGGCATAAATTAATTGTTAAATAATATATATTTGTTATATATTGATGATTTATTAAAAATAATTCATCTTGCAGATAAATTACATAATATATAAAAATAAATTTTCTGTTGTTTTGTATTTAAATTAATAGTAAACTAGGGGACACTCCTGCATGCCTCGTGTGCCAACCCCTCACTCACTGCGCTTGGCCTTCGGCCTCGGCATGTAACTTTTAACTTCAAATATTAGTAATTAAACTGTATTAAGTAAAATCACATTATTTAAATTCATTTACAGTAGTTCACTCACTGCACTTGCTTTGCACTCTATTTATAGTAAAATAATTATTGCAACTAATGTTATTACTAAGCACATTTCAAATGTTTTCATTTTATTCAACAGCTGATGATAACATAACATACACACAGGCAGACATGTATTCGCTCTTTTATAGTTAATTATTAACTTAATATTTTACTGTGCTGCTGTCTGTGTTTAACCTAACATATTTTTTGGGGATCATTTAACATTTGTTTATGTTGCCAGCTGGTCAATTAAAGTTAATCTCCGTAAGAATAAAATTGTAACTTTGAAAACATGTAGGGAAAAAACCTAAGGGAATTTTAAAAATCTAGCTTCGTTACAACTTATAATTCAAAATTATCTTTTGAATAAAAAAATTTCATCAAAATCGGTCAAGTAATAAATTCAGAAAATGAGTGAACTAAATGAGCCGATTGTTTTAGTATATAGGATTATTAAATAGAATGTGGATTAATATTAAGTTTTACAGTACATGTTTTGTGAGTACAGGCACTGACAGGAAGTTTTAAATTAATTGTTTATAAATATTCTTATTTGTGCTATAAATGGCCAGATTGAATTCTGAAATAATTTTGTATTATCATTTATAATTATATCAACTAGTTTGATTGTTATAAAACTAGTTAAAAAATAAGGGAAAATGGGAATAAAGACAATTAAACTGAAATCAAAAGAACGTGAAGTCATTTTTTCATCTTTTATTTTATTTCATTCTTGTTCTAGGACTATTGTTGCTTTGTATGTTTTCTTATTTACCTTTATTCTCATTGGAATAACAAACCCTTGTTCATGTTATTCAACTTTATATTAGAGTAAATAAAATAACTTGTGATTCCAGTGTCAGTATAAATGAAAATCTTATTAAAGTATTGTTATCAATAAGCTTTTGTTATTATTTTCAAAAATTACATAAAAATAAATGTAGACATGAGTATATTCTTTAAAACTCCATATACCAAAGAAGATGCATAATTTCTAGTATAAGTTATGCAGTATTTTAAGCATAAGCAATTATTAAAGGAAATCAGCTTAAACCTTTCAGATCGAAAGCGCACCTAGTATGGCTTGTGTATTTGGTCAGAATAATGTCCGAGAGATTTTATATAGAACTTTCTGAATTACAAAATTCATCTTAAAAGGCTAAAAAAGCAAATGTAACTTGTTGACAATAGATTAAATTCTTAATTGTCTTCTTATCTAGCCAACACTATTACATGGTACAGTAACTCAGTTTTATGGGATTTGGTAGCCTGTACCACTGTATGTGTATGGGTGGGCGGATGGGTCAGTACCACTGTATGTGTATGGGTAGCAGGTGGGTCTGTACCACTGTAGGTGTTTGGGTGAGCGGGTGGGTCAGTACCACTGTAGGTGTATGGGTGGGCGGATGGGTCAGTACCACTGTATGTGTATGGGTGAGCGGGTGGGTCTGTACCACTGTAGGTGTTTGGGTGAGCGGGTGGGTCAGTACCACTGTAGGTGTATGGGTGGGCTGGTGGGTCAGTACCACTATGTGTGTGGGTAGCAGGTGGGTCAATACCACCGTACGTGTGTGGTTGGGCGGGTGGGTCAATACCACCGTACGTGTATGGGTGGGTCAATGGTTTTTAGATGAATGAGTCAGTGGTATTTGCCTTTTACAGGTAAAGGAAGCCCTTCAAGTTCGGGAGGGGGAGGGAGGGGGGGAGAGAGACAGTAGTCATGCAGAGGGAGGGAGGGGAGGGTGGGAGGGAGGGGGAGAGACAGTAGTCATGCAGTGGTCCTGGTCAATGGTCCCCCTTTGGCACTTTTTATGAAAAAGCTGAATTTCTTAAAGTGAAATCTTAACCATACGATCTTGTCCAGAATGTTACACTAGTCAAGGGAGAGGGGGAGAGGGAGGGGGAGAGAGTAGTCATGCAGTGGTCCTGGTCAATGGTTCCCCTTTGGCACTTTTTTATGAAAAAGCTGAATTTCTTAAAGTGAAATCTTAATCATACGATCTTGTTCAGAATGTTACACTAGTCAAGGAAATGCGTCACAACGGCTAATGAGACGTCGAGGAGGCGAGATAATTGGAAACAAAGTCTGTTAGCAATTGCGTCCTGAACGTGAGCGTTAAATTGCCTCTTGAGGCTTTATTGTAAGAGTTGCACCAAAACGAAAGACATTTCCTGATTCAGCGTAGAATTCTACCCCAGAAAAGTGTGTCAAGATTTGCGTGGTTGGATTTTTCGCAAAAAACTTCAAATATTCCAATGGTCCCCCCTTTGACAAAATTATTTTTGCTACCATACTACCGTAGTACTAAAGCGTCAAAAAAGCGAAAAGCTATTTAAAACCAAACCTAGGAGTTTTCTTATTCAGGGTGCCATTTACAAAGTGAGTGATTTTCTCCAGGCTTAAAGGTAAAACAGTATGTTAGTTCTCTATTGTGGATTGTCAAAGTGTTTTTACTATATGTTTTGACTAAAGTGTTTCACAGAATTTATGACATTATTTTAGTTTATAATTTGTTAGGTTTAATTACGCTTGCTGTACAATTATACATTGTTAAATGGCAAATAAAGAATATTCTATTCTATCCTTTAATCGTATATTGTATTTATCCTGGCAGATTGCTTTTAACGACAGGATAATTTTGTTCGGTAATCGGACTGAACAGTACCCTGCACTTAAAACCAAGACGCGAATACTACCGTGGACCGTAGATAGATTAAATAAATACAAAAGGTTTTGCTGTCAACAAATGTAACGTTAGAGGAAATTGCCCAACCACAATGCTGCCTATCAACATTACATTAGATTTTTACTATAAAATTCTATTATTGTAGTTTTGTACTAACTGTTGTAGAGTTTTAAAATGGAGTACTTATTCCCAACTTCTTGATTCCTGCGGTAATTCAACTTTTAAAAGACAAGTTTTTACATATCTGAGGTGGTCCCGGTCCCAATTACCTGGGATAACCGAGAATCTACTGTACTTAAATAAAAACTAAAAATTTTATCATTCTACATCATAAATCATCTATTAAGTCTCTTATATGCAAATTAGAACAATGTGCACTAAGATAATAGTTAATAACATTATTTTCAAACTTTATGATTAAAGATAATTTTTCATTAATACTTTAAAGTAAATCTTTAATTCCTGTGAATATGTATATAGGAAGGTAAAATTTCTCTTCTACAAAAATCATTAAATGTTATCAAGTATTATGCTTTGTAGTATGAAATATTGTAATATTGTATTGTAAGTATATTCTACTAAATATTGTAAAAATAAGTATCATTCTCTTTTAAGTAACTAAAAATATTGTATCATTCTACATCATAATTTCAAACATTAATTAATTGACCATCTATTAAGTTTCATATGTGAGACCCATCCCCCTCCAAAACTGGGAGTCGTACCGTACTGGGGGATGGCTCAAAACCAGACAAGCGATAGGATTACGGGCGGCAGTCGGAGGGTTTGCCGAAAATGATTGTCTAAAAAGGTTGGTATACCAAGTGTTGGTTGACCAGCAAGAGGGGGGGGGGGGGGTAGTGAGCATGGACAGATTTGAATTATTCCAGACTGACATACAGAACAACCAAACCGATGGTGTCATTGTCAGCTACATGTAATCAGATTGCTCTAGGGAATGTTTACTGGCTTTTTCTTAATTTTAAAATGTTCGACACAATTTAACATACTATTCCTATACAGAACATATGACAGTGGCGTTAATACGTTTATTGGTGAATTGGAAACTTATTACAGTAGACTCTCGGTTATCTGATGTAATTGGGACTGGGACCACCTCGGATAAGTATTTCGTTTTAAAACTACAATAATAGAATTTAGTAGTAAAAATCTAATGTAATGTCCATAGGCAGTATTGTGGATGGGCAATTTGCCATTGGAATTTATTTCATCTATCTACGGTCCACGGTATTATTTGCTTCTTGATTTTAAGTGCAGGCACTGATTTAATATAATCAAGGGTGCAGGGTACCGTTCAGTCAGATTACCGAACGAAATTATCGTATTTATCCTGTCGTTTAACGCAATCTGCATTACTCTCTTAATAGTGCAGGGAACCATTCAACATTTTAATGGAACAAATTTATCGTATCAATACCACATTTGTCGTACACATTGGTGACGAAAATACTGATTGATTCATCATTTCAATATCGTTATAAGCAACATTCAACCATTTACCACTTATCTAAACACTTGAATAAAATATTAAACAATAACAACAATAAATTATGACAATACTGTATTGTAAAATCACGAAAGTCAACACACTAAAACAACCACATTTAGTGTGAAAGCAGTCGAAAAATAACTTTCGCCCAATTTCATTGCTGTGTTTTCTCTAAGGTTCTTGAAGGAGTTGTTAAAACAATTAGTAGTTTTTCTTCACAGTAATCACAGTTTATGTAAAAATCAATATGGGTTCAGACAAGATTTAAATATCTCCGATTCTCTTTTTGATGATTACAAAGACCTAAAATATGTAATTTCAGAAAATTTTCAAGCAATGCCGATCTTTCTTGACCTTAAAAAGGCATTTGACTCGGTCGATAGAAGCAAATTATTAGAAAAACTAGAAACAATTGGAGTTAGATAAACTGTTTTCACATGGTTCGAAAGTTATTTAACTGAGAGGTCACAAAGAGTGTCATGAGTGATGTATTGCCTATGGGTTGTCCAAGGAAGTACTCTTGGGCCTATATTGTTTTTAATTTATATAAATAATGTTTCAAAATTAAATTGAAAATTGTTTTTGTTTGCTCATGACATGTTAATTTTATTAAAGGGCAAATCTTGGGAAGAAGGGTAATGATCTTATGTTTTTAGAAAATTGATTCAACCATAATAACCTATCTTTAAATATTGCGAAAACTAAATTTATACCTATTTCTATTTCTGATTACCCTTTACAAGATTTAAAAATCTATACTTGTGGGCATCATCTAAATGAAAGTTGTAGTTGTGATCCTATTGATAAAGTCTCTTCCTACAAATACTTGGGCATTGTTTTTGATATGATGTTGAAGTGATTAGAACATATAGATTATTTAAAGAAAAAGATTCGGAAATATATATTTGCTTTTCAACAACTTAGTGACATTCTGGACGAGAAATATATTAAGCTAGCACATTATACATATATATATCCAGTTTCTTTTATTGCTTGGGGTGGAGCTCTTCAATTGACGATTCATCCTCTAAATATCCTACAATGAACTATTTTGAAAATTGGGTTTAAAAAGTGGAGGAGGTACCCTACCGTTGCACTTTATCAAGAGACTGGTATATTAACAATTCGACAATTGTGTGTAAAATTTCTTTCATTCCACATATTTAAACATATAAATACAATGTTTTCACCTGTTACACACCATATATTACACGATACTCATACCAATTAATTTTGTGTTGCACATATTTTGAATAGCAATATTTGTCGAAATTTCAATCAATCCAATATTTTGATGCCAATCTACCACTATTTAAAAAAAAAGGATAAATTCATTTCTATTAGAGATAGGAATTGAGGAGGCCAAGATCCTAATCAGAACCAACTACAGGTAGACCTGAACCCTTAACTTTGACTGGTCACCATTTCCCCCTCTATATAGTTGAGTTGTGCTCTTTGGCTCCAATCTTGGTCATTGAGTAATTTTCTTCTAAGTTTTGTTCCTTTAATATTATTTAATGATAAATTTAATAAAGAATTTATATATATATATATATATATATATATATATATATATATATATATATATATATATGGTATATATTATGGTTTGTTGTCAGCTACCATTTTTTTATTTTGAAGCTGCGATGTATATTTGGATAAATATCCAAAAGTCATGATTGTATATTCATTAATTAAAAAAATGTAAAGTGATCTCCTGTCACAAAGCTAAGCCCGAGCCATCTAAGACCTGCCTCACTGATTCTGAGTATGCTGACCAATCCCTCATTAAAAAAGCGTAGGGAACACTCTGTAACTATGTGATCCATTATTTGGATAAACTCCCCACAATCACATGGCTGATCTAGTGTCAATCCCCAGTTATACTTCCAGCAGTACGAAGAGGTGGGTTTCGAGATTTTAAGTGACCGATCTGACGTGAGAGATCCTGTAAAATGGGTATGTGCGGGATTCAAGATCTTATTGAATTCTTTGAGTAGTGCCTCCTGACGTCTTATCTCTGGAGGAGCTATATTGCACAGCACCGGGAGCCAAGGAAGTGGAGTTGACATGAGAATGCCACTTATTAGCTCTCATGACAATATTAAGTTGGACATCAACCGCTTTACTTTGAACACTACCCATTCGGGAGCATTATATTCAGCAGCTGAATAGACCAGTGACAAAGCAGTTGTACGCAGGACGTGTGTGTTGGCTCCCCAGTTTGTTCTGGCAATATGATGTAATACATATACCCTGGTTTTAATTTTAGCTGCTTTTTTTAAAGTTGGCTTTTAAAAGCCAGCGATCGATCTAACGTTACTGCCAGGTACTGTGGATGAACATCATGATGGAGTTTTAAACCATTTAGGAAGATGTTCAGTTTTCGATTAGCCAGTCTGTTACTTAAGTGGAAGCAGGCTACTTCGCTTTTTGATGGGTTAGGATTCAGCTTCTAGGTTCTAAAATATTCTTTGAGGGCTGCAAGGTCACTTGTGAGTGTTTCTTCAGTAGTTGTGAAGTTCTTATGTTGGTAAGCTAAAGCAATATCATCCGCATATATCAATTTTCTAGACTTTGTGTTTGGGATGTCTGCGATACACACGTTGAATAAAATTGGAGCAAGTAGAGACCACTGTGGCAGCCCATCCTTCATCTGTCTCCACAACCGAGATAAACTTTTACTAGCCTGGCACTAAGAATTGACTTCAAAAGTCTTAATAGGAGGGGACAGGGAATGAGGCTGTAAAACTTAAACAACAAACCTTTGCTCCAAACTGTGTCATAAGCTGCTGTAAGATAAATAAAAGCTGCAATGTTTTCAACTTTTCAACTCATTTTCATAAATAATGTCAGAGCTAGGATCTGGTCGCTACAACTTCAGCCAGGGTGAAAACCAACCCGCTCAACTAGAACATTAGAATCAAGAATTGGTGATATTCTATTGCATAACAGCCTTTTTAGTAACTTATAACAAACACTAAGAAGAGATATTCGGCGATAACTTTCTACTCGTTCAGGATCTTTTCCAGGCTTCAGAACAGCTACTACTCTTGATTGCTTGAATGCTTCTGGCAAATTACCTGCAGCTAATATCTTATTGTTGATTGTTTGAAGCCATTGTTTCACTTTGCTACAAGCCTGCAGCAGAAATTCCGGAAAGATACTGTCAAGACCGGCTACTTTCCCTGCTGGTATAGCAGAAATTGCCCTGTCTATCTCTTCCTCCGTGAAATTTCTGGAGACTTCCAGGGGTGCCATTTGACTTTTTTTATTTCATTCAACTTGTAAAGCACATGTTTGTCAGAAGAATGTCGTGCTGACTGTGATTTCGCTATATTAGAGGCCTTAGGGCGGAGCACTTCTCTTTGATTTGGAGATTTACCAGTAGAGAGTTTCCTTAAAAGTGACCACGCTTTTCTACTGTTGTGGATAAAGTTTAAATCTTCAACAGTTTTAACCCATTTTTCTCTTCTGGTACTGTCAAGAGAGTGCAGCAGTGAGAGCCATATTGGAGTTTTCGGTAGCATTATACTCTTAGTAATGTTAATCTGATTCCTTACTCCATCCTGGTACATACTCCTTTCTGCATCCTCTTGGTATGCAAGCTTTAGCAATGGACGAGACGAGATTTGTAAAACGACCGTAATTTCTTATTGTAGGAGGAATAACCCTGATGCTCTCGCCAAGCTTATTGGTAAAGGCCTCCCAGTGTGCTTTATTAAAATTCCATCTAGGCCATGAAAAAGTTGAATTATGGGAATTTGGATCCCCAATGAAACCAGTAGCCTACTGGCCTATGTTGAGAGTGGGGAAAAGCATCAAGAACTTTTCCCTTCAATTGGCTTTTGTCTTAATGATCGGTTACATGACAAAATAAATAAATAAGCAGAAGCGTAAACCAGGGAAGTAACCTCGCTGAATAAAAAGTGACTGAATATTTAGCATTAAAGATAAGGAAAACATTATTCATTTCAGCCCAGTCAGCAAGCTTTCTGCCATTCTCATCGTTGGCTATGGTGACTGTTAAAGTCCCCCACATAGAGGACCGAGTGTTCAAAACTTGGCAAAATCTTATCGTCAGGCCACTGGATGTTAGGAGGCTTATAAACATTAACTATTGTTGTTTCTGACACTTGTATTGTCATGACAAAGATGTTACCATCAGAGCTCTTATGGGTAACTAATACATTTTCAATGTCATGCTTCACGTAAGTTGCAATACCATATACCCTGTAGAATCAACAAATCTGTATTAATAATGTTTATCATCAATCGTATTGTTAATTATTATTTCATTTTATATAAGTGAATTCCCGTATCATCGAAAGCATTAAATTAAACTTCTATTATAAATGTCAATTGCCATTGTCAGTCGTGTAGCATTTCAGGTCTGTGCACAGACTTCCGCCCATGCAGGCCATTTCTCTATGGTATAAACAAACTTTTATTATTCTGTAAAATATCATGTTTAGTTTTTTTGTTATTTGTTGCAACAATTTGATTATTTTAGTGTTATTATATAAAATTTTAGTATTGTAAAATAGTTATGGGAAATGAATATAATATTAAATTTCAATAATAATCTTTTAGCTGTGAAAAATCATTATAATCACCAATTTAATGTAGTCAATACATATATAGTAAATAAATTAAAAACATATTAATATTAAAAATACATAAAAGATTTACAAAAACAGGGATTGCACTGTTGGTATTAATTGTCTGTTGGTTTTGTCTTTTACTGCCTCAGAAAATGTGTTGAAGGGAAGTGTATAGGTGTAGGGCAGTCAGCCGTATTACAGTGGAAGGTCAGTGGCTTTGATGAAGGTGTTTGGAGTTGGGTCGTCTGGTGTTACCTGGGACAAGGGTGGAGTTTGGCTGTTCTTCATTAACCCTCCGAATGCAAATCGATAGATTTCTATCGATAGGATCTCATCTTGAAGTGCCAGTTGATAGATTTCTATTGATATCACACTCCCGTTGTTTTCGATCAATTTTACCGGTTTCTACTATCTATATCGTAATGAACTGAACACCACTAGATTCTAGAGCGTAGAGGCTACATGGTAATGTTATGTGTGCTCTGTTTGGCGAAAAAACAGCTAATAAATTAATATTTCTTTTCAAGTGAACACAGATGAGTCAGTGTCATGGCTGAAGGTGTTGTTGTGTATGGCTGTGTTTGTTACTATTTACAATGACCCCAAGTATATAAAAGTATACATTTTAATGTTTAGTGATAAATTGCCGTAGGATTTGTTGTATAGTTCACTAAACAACTTTTAAAAAATTGATATTTTGACAAATAAAAATTAGTTTAGGAAATTCTAAAATTCCACTAAGTATAGAAAATTGTTGGCTGATAGTAGGTTTTATAAACCTAATATTTTCTGATAGCCAAATTATTCTAGTTTACAAATATATATGTAGGGACTACATGTGTGTAGTTATCTGCTAAAAGTAATTTTTTATTAATTTCATAATTTTTCATTATTCATTTAATACATAGTCAAGATAAGGGTGAATATGAGGGGTGAATGAGGGTAGTCATTGTTACTATCTAAGTTTGACTGATTTAATGTCAGAAAAGACTATTTATCAATATCCAAATACATGATCTAATTGGTAGCAACTTTGAGATTTTTGCAGGGTGGATATTTTAAGTCTGTTTTTAAGATTTGGTTGACATGTTGAGTGTAGGTCTTGCAAATGTTGTTATTAGACTTTTGTAGGTTACTATGTTTTATTTCTTATTGTAGGTGAATTTATTGTGGCTCCAGATTTGAATTGTTCATTGGGCTAAATTTATTTCCATGTGTAATTAGAGGGTGATTTTTGCTTACGTCCAGTTTCCATTATTGATGTTTAGACGAAAAAAGTCTGGTGTTCCCTATCCACCTGCAAGTTATTCTTTAATGCCATTGCCTTTAAGCCCTTTAATTGTGGATATGAAACTTTTTTAAGTCCCCTTATGTGGGATTACCATCAGTCCATCCATCAGTCTCTTTCCCTAAATTCTATCAACTATGAAATAATCAATAACACTTCCAATGACATACCAGCTGTATCTTTTTATACAATATCTTTGCCTTTTCTAAACCCTTCAAGGTGTAATTTTTTCAATATGTCCTAATGTTTACTGATTAAATATTAATTTTATATTAGTTATATGCAATTTTTTTATATCAGTTTTTTATGTCCATTTATTATTAACATGTCTTTTAAATGTAATTTATATATTATATATTCTAAATAAATATAAAAATATATTCGACCTTATCATTAGTAAAAAGTAGCTAAACAGGTGTTGTACCGTGCAACTATAATAGAAACACTGATTCCGTTAACTTTCACCCCCTATGCTGGACACCGTTTATTGAAGGAGGGCCCTAACAGTACACCACAGACCAGTGCCTCTATATAGCTGCTCGGTAAAAAGTACCAGCCCAAGCTAGATTCAAACTGATGATCCTCACCGCTGTACCTGACTACAGTACAACGCCTTAGACCACTCATCCGTTTCAACACCAATGAATCCTCAAACATTTCTCCTTTTGTCGTCTCATCTGCTTTAATACAATCTTGCACCCTCACTCAGTCTATTTTCTTCCCCAGTTGTATATTCAGGAGTTTATTTGTTTAACCTGTCAGCGTCAAGATATTCTGTGTACCGAATCTTGTTTTATTTTGTTTCCAGTCCTAATCAGATACTCCATTCTTCTGAGGCTTAGTATAATTCTTGAAAGCAACTTTCATCCATGACGATTTGCTAGACCTGGCAAAGCTCCACCAGAGTTTTCATTTTCATCCATCATTTTCAGAGTTCCTGTTGGACATCACAGCAATCTTGTATGTACAAGGACAAACTAAGTCCCCACTGGCATAGCCCCCACACAGACAGTTTTCTTCTTCATGTCACTGACCGTCACACATGGATGAGAGGTTGGAACTTCAACAGGTAAATTTATATGATGTATAGGATCACTAATGATTATTTTACCTGTATGCACATTCACTAACTCAGCAAACAGATCCCTACCATAATCTTGTTGAGCAAAATATTCGGAGCAAACATAACTTGCGTCAGGATTGAAGAAATCTGCTTTACAGTATGCAATAACTCACTTAATTCATAATTCCTTATCATTAAAAAATATGTGAACATACCTTCTTGGGTAATTTTTATATAATAATAATATGCCTACATAAGAACACAGCACTACACAGCATTGATGATAAAACCGCATAAATGTTACACTTTACAAATTAATGTGACATGCAATTTTGGTTGGTACAGCTATTTTATGCACTCTCTTAGGACGTGAGGGGTTTGAATAACCACACTGTTATAAAATATTGAAACTTTATACAAAAAAAGCTCAAAGATAACAATTCTCATTCAAATAAGTAAATCCAAAAAAATCTAATGCCATATCCATACAAAAATTACATTGAAAAACTATTATTAAATTGTTACGATCACAATTAAATGTTAACAATATAAATACAAGGAAACAATGTTCAACTTCATTAATAATAAAATAAGGCTAAGATGCCCAACAAATTAAAATGTAGAGCCTCGTCAACTGACATACCCGTCCCAAAATCGCCACTGTAAAAAACATTTGATTTTCCGAGATAGTCGGGACCAGAACTGACTTTTATACAACGAAAATCGGTTAATTTGTTACAGAATTTGATTGTGTACTGTATTAAGTAATAATGCAATACAGCAATAAGTAACTGGTCAGCTACTATATTTTTGAATGAGCAGATACAGTAATTTTGTTGCTTACTGTCCGACCTTACGTTCAGTTTTAGCGCGGGCTGTACTGTGTGAGCGCTTCGTACACTACTTCTGAGAAGTGTATTTTTAGATGAAGCAAAATAAAACAGATGAATGAATAATTGAAGCAGCAAGATCAACTTCCAGTTTTGATATTGTCTTTATGATGAAATGGTGTAATATCCAGCTAAGAAATGACAGTCTTCAGCCAACAAGCAACTAACAAAAAACTTTTTTCAAAATCCTAAATTACTCTTGTTAAATTAAATTAATAATACAGTAATTTTTTAAGTGTACAAAGTTCATTTATTATTGTTTAATTTTATGTTCAGTACATTTTGTTGGTTTACCTTTCATTTTAGGTTCCGTATTGTTAAATAACTGTATTTTGTAACTTATACATTATACTGTATTGAAATTTTATTATGTTGTATTTCTTACTGTTATTAGTTTTATTTTGTGGTCTATAATCCAAAGTAATGATTGTTTAAACAGTACTAAAGTGTTAATTCTTAGTGAAATGCATTAAAGTACTTAGTTCTACAAAAATTAGCGTTTTTATTGCAATTCCCTATTATCCGACATCACCACGGCCCGTATACGTCGGTTAAGCAAGGTTTTACTGTATTATTAATTTAATTGTTCTAATTGATTGTTCAACTCAGTATGAAATTATTAGTAAGCTACTAAGTTTTTACTTGAAAACCGCCTTAACTTTTAGGATCACAGGAGTCTGGCAGGGGAAGACTGACTCTCGATCCCCAAAAAAACAAGATGTAGTAAGGCAATTTTGCAATCAAAGCACTTTCTACTTTAAAAAGTCAGATTAAGTTAAGTATTACTTTCATAAATACTATGAAGCAATACTTAAAGAAGTGTTAAAGTATTAGGCATTTACAACTAACTGTGGTAATTAATTTATAAAAATGTGATTAACTAATTCCATGTGACATAATTTACAAAATTAAGGAAACACATAAACATTACAAAGTGTTACAAAGAAATAACATAAGATAGGTTAGTATGGTGTTTATGTTTAAAAGGTCAGTTTGTAAACTAAAGTACAATGTAACTCATTCTAGGTATAATGTAAAAATGGTAGCATTGTAAACAACTGAACCCCCTCCTCTCCCCTGAAGCGCACAGCCCAGATCGGAATTGCTTTGTACCAGACATGTACAAAGCAATTCCGATCTGTTGTCACAGACATGTGTCTATAAATGTTATTTTAATAACGATTTGTTGAAAAGACCATCAACATCATATGTAGTGGATAAGATTTTGGCTAACAGTGCCTACTGTACCTGTTTACATGGTGGAGGTTATTAGTGTCATATTTGTAAGAGAGGAGAGAGGAGTGTCAAAATTCGATGAATGTGATGGCTTCCTTTAATCCTTCCTCTGGCCTGAGGAAGGTGAACGTAGTTTACTGAAATCGATTACCATAATATTTGTACATTTTGTACTCTATTACAACAAATTTGTGTTGTGTGACATTCACTTGTTTAAATAATATCAAAGCACATAAGTCCACTGAATACATGAATTTTAAAATCAATTCCGTTTAATCACACTTAAAACTACCTCATATCTACAATTTATGTTTTAAGATGTTTTAGAATTGCGTATCTAGGATTAATTAATAAACTACCTTCGTACCTTCACAGTGTTTCAACAGTCAATTCTTTGGGCCAGATCATGTTTGTCCTAATTTAAAACCAGATCTTACATAAACAACCCTTGGACATCCTACGGTTGCTGAACATTAAATAGTCACTTAGAAGTGCAGTAAGGAAGACTGTAGTTTTTTTATTTGAATTATCTAGAACTAAATAATTGTCTGGTTAAATCAGTGACATGTCATGCCCATGTGTGAGGTGTGTAGATCAACAATTGAGACCAGGTGAGGGTAGCTTACAAACTCAAGATGTAGGGAACACCTGTCAATTGCACATTCCACTAATCTCCGTTCACACTTTAGTTGAGACTGTGTGGGCTATGGACGGTCGCCGCGCTACTGTCTATCCTAAATACATCACATATAAAAAAACCACGTTTTATATCGCTCTCAGTGTAACTGTCATCGATAGTGGGATTCATGTAAAATGAATTTAAAATTAATTAATATCGACAGCAGAGTATTTATTAAAGCTCAGTTAATATCTATTACAGTAACTGTATTTAATAAAGGCAACATAATTTGTCATTAATTTGTTAAAATTGAAAACACTAAAAAATATGAGCATAAAAATCAAAACAAATCAATAGACACGTTATATAATACTTGTAAGATATCTTTTATTTGAAAATGACGAAGATTTTTTTTGAGTAAATATTTTTTGTAGTTATAATAAGCTTTGTAAATTAAAACAACATTGCTGATTTATTTTATATATTTTTAATATTTGGTAATTTATTACAACGCACAAATTACTAACAAAAAACTACTTTAAACTAACGTAGAAGTATGTTTTTCTGATATAAATTCAGAATCTGTGAATGTTTTGTACTTGGCTAGTAGCGCGGAAGCTCCATTACAATTGCATGGGCAATTCAGCGCCCACAGTCTCAACTAAAGTGTGAACGGAGAGTAGATCAGTATTCAAGGCAAGCAAGAGTGGTTCTTAGTACAGAGGCCAGACAAAAATAAATAAATTATAATGATAATATGATTATTTTCTATTTATTACTGATAATTGTTAAAAAATTGAATTTACATACAGTATAACTAATGAGATCATTCGTTAAAATCAGTAACATACAAGTAGAATTCTCTCGATAAGAAAAATTATAGTTTACAATCATCTCTTAAAAATGTATCATGCAAGTTCTTTTGTATTCCTACAAAATTTTTTTGTTTATGATTTCTCTTGCTATTACTTAGTTATTAAAAACTATCATTTAAAATAAATGAATGTACATCTTTAAAAGCTAGACAAAAAAGGAGAACTTTTCTACTAAACATATGCTTTATATTTCAATAACAGACACTAAACTTAAGAAGAGAATTAATCAAGCTCTTTTTTTTCCTTGGAGAATAACAATTTCATCACAAGAATATAAGGTATGTTGGTCCTTCAAAGGCACTTTAGTATAGTCAAAATGTTTGTTGAACAGTTCCATAAAAAGTCTCCAAGCAAGTAGTTGCTTCTCAGTGTCTCTCTCCTCTTGACAAACAATGATTTCCGTCTCATCACCACACAGAGCAACCATTGACTTGATTAAAAATTCTACTGACTGTAAAAAATAAAAACAAGTTTTGTAAAAACTTCAATGAAGTGTCTCCATATTTTATCTTTCAGTAAAGTGTCATAATATATTAAGTATAAATATACCCTAATACAATGAAACTGTCATTCAAAAACAGGAATACCTTATTTCAGTAACAGTATTTTTTAAATCATAATAAAAAGTATATACAACATGAATACATATTACTCCTATTATATTAACTTAAACCTGAACAGACTTGTGAAAAAAAAATACTTTTTGGTCAAAAGATTAAAAATAGGAAAGGAGGCTAGGATGTCATTAGTATAATCCTTTCACTGTTAAAAGAACAACAATTTTGATTTTTGTTTGAAAAGCTGTGCAGACCTCTTTTAATAATTTATCTGTCAAAATTAGCAAGAGAAAAAATGAGCAAACTTATAGAAAACATTATAGAAAAAACCTAAGAGAGAAAAAAATGTGAAATCGAAAGTATTGTAATTAATATTAACAATAAGGAAGAGAAAATCCAATGAAAATATGTAATATCAGTGAGCCACAAGTTGAACTCCAAACTAAGGCCTATATTCCCGCTTGAAGGCGTCAACTGTTCAAGCGGGCGCCTGCTGGGTAGCAATTAAAAACTTTTTCATTACTTTACAAATATTAATTTAATTAAACTTCTTATTCTTAGATAGCTTCATTTATTTTCTAGTGTATATAATGCAATAAAACATTTTTATTTATGTCTAATTTTCCTATATGTATATAATATAATGCTCGATTGGGATCACTAACTCAATATACCCTGTTATCAGTGTCGTAAAATCTTAAAATTTGGACTGTATGTAGATCTAACCATTGTAGACCCTAGGAAAATTCGAACGTGTGCATACATTTAGTATTTTGGGTTAGTTTTGATGAGGTTGGAAATATAAAATTTCCTATACAAATAACACAGGCGGCCCAACGGAACAAGACATGCATTCTTTTACACAGTAATTTTGTGGCGGTTTCTATCCTTGCCACACACGTTAATGTTACTTTACGCACTTTCTAGCCGAGTTTGTTTGTACCATGTGGTATGTTTGACGCATTCGCCTCCAGGAGTGGTTTTCAGTTCTGCACGGTCCTGCGATCTGGTGACCACAGATCAAATGTTTTGTTTCCCTTTGACTTAAGTTTATAGTAATGTTTGTAGTTAGTAAATGATTTTAAGTTAGTTTAGTTGTGTTTCATTGTTTTAGTTGTAATTTTAGTGTTTTCTGTTTTATTTTATTCTGTACAATTTTATGGATATAGTCTTAAAACCCTTCGTGGCGATCTTTCAGTACTCCTGGAATCAAAAGTAAGACTGGTAAAATTTTATCTTGAAAGAGAATTATAATTTCAGATTTTTACGATGAAAACTTGATAATTGGGAGGTAATCTTGTCCTGTTTTCTTCAGAGTATGTGTGTCGCAATTTGTCTCTTGTAGTGTTTCCTTCTTCTTGTTGTTGTTGAAGTAGCCGCCTTATGCGTTATTTCTTCCCAATTTGCTTCATATTCAAAATGATGTCAACTTCGAGTATTAGAGCTGAGGCTCAGTTTATTTCATTTAAATAATGTTGAAATTTAAGTTTTCCTTTAATTTGTTTTATTAAGGGTGTTTCATTTTGGATAAAAAGTTTTAATAAGAAGAAATAATATGTTTTGAATTGCTGAAAAATAAATAAAAAAACAAAAAAAAAAAACATGAAATAAAGACCATAATTTACCCATAAGGTAAGAGTTATGTTTAACTAATGTAACACTTTTATTCAAATTTCACAATTTATATAAGTTCAGTGAACAACACTTTTTATTTTGTTGTCAAAGGTTAGTAAAATATAACTTTCTTAATTGTAACTGCTTTTAGTGGTTTTGTTAAATTACAAACTATGTATTTTAAGTCTTTATAATGATCATAATTTTAAATATTTTGTAATTTTTAAATCTATAAAGTAAAATAGTACAATCCTTTCAAAGTTTTTAATTTTAGATATTATATTTTGATGGTTCTAACTCATCTTTTCCACTTTGTTTTATCATTTAATTTTAAATAATATAGCCTATATGAATTAATTAACTTTTGCTTTTAGAATCATTTGAAAGATTTTATAGTTAACTTCATTAGTTTAATAAGACTATAGACCAATTTCATGTTTTGAAAAAACCAAGTCAATACATTACTTTGTATTTTATTGATTTAGAATTGACCATGTATATAAATGGACAACTTTTTAATTTTGTAACTGTAATCATGGTGATTGGTGGGGATTCTTTTAGGGTTCCATACTACCACTATGTATTTCTAGTTTCTGCCATGCGGTAGTCTGTTTAGGAATAGACCCGTAATGGTCAAATAACCATCCAATCAATATAGCATCATTTCCAGATGGGATCTTTCTTTTGTATAAGAAATGTATTTATTTTATCTGCGAAACCTCGGAATTTCTATGAGACCATTTTCATCATCATTGGTTTTATATATATTATTTCAATATAGTACAGAAAAAATTAATTAATATTTAATTTCTCTAATGTTTAAATTAAATTAAAGGGCAAGTCCTATTTTTGTCATAATATGAAATCTTAAAGTAAATTAGTCATAATGTAAATTTTCTTAGATGGTGATCGCTATTTTATTTATTTATTTTTTTCGTTCATATTTAGATTTACTCACTATTATTAGATTTTGAATTTTCTTTCCTAATTGCAAATGGTGCAAGTAAAATATTGTTTAATCTATAAAAAACCCTTTTTGTAATAACTTAAGGTCTTTGTTAAAAAAAGTGTGCCTCAATGTAGCCTAGAACCTCAACAGTTCCACTACATTTTTCATCGCCTCATTCAGAGGCATCTTCTCTTTTGGGAAAATTCCCAGATATTATCCCTATCTTTAGTAGAATGAAAGGTACGTGGTAATTTAGACATCAAAAATAATTGTTAGGTACGCATATTGCATACTGATATTTACACAAAAAAGTACCAAAAAGATGTATGAATTGTGCAATGATGAGTTTAAAATAGCGTTTATATAAAACCGTTGTTTTAATTAATTGAAAATGCTTGACATAACATTTTTGACATGCTAAAATTTTTTTAATTTTTGGGTCAGGTAGATTTGACCAGCGTAAAAAGGTTCCCTAATTAACTATAAATCAATTAATAAAACATATTAAAATGTCTACATATAGTTTTTTCACAGTAGGGCTTAAAAGTTTAAATTGTAATTTGATGTGTGTAATTTATTTTTACAGTATTTAATCTTTCATGCTGGCAATATCTTCAATATACATAAAAAATTTTAAAAAAAATTAAATTGAGCAAAAACAGTATGAGATTTCCAAATTTAAAGTCAGTTTATATCTTTTACAGATATTATCCATCTAAAATCTAAAACTTAAATTTAATACATAGAATGTAATTTCGCACAGTTTACACTTGTAAGCCCTACAATAATAAAATTATGTGCAATAAACTTTTCCTGATTGTTTAATGAGTTACTTTGGTTAGTTGAGAATTTTTTTTAAGGTGGTCAAACTTACCTGACCAAAAAATTAAAAAACTTTCTCAGCTCAAAAATTTCACACGGTTTTTGGTTGATTAAATTGAGATTTTCACATAAATACTTATATATAAACTATTGGTTTCAATCACTATGTAATAACTTGGTACCATTATATTCTTCGTTTCTTCTAGTAAGACACTATATGCTTCTTAGGAACCTTAAAATGAATTATTTTACACTATGTTATGTACGGCCGTGCCTGCTCATGTTATTCATAAGGGAAATTTTTCGATTTTCAACTCTCCATAACAACCATATTTATTGGAAATATGAGAATGTGGATTTTTTTAGATCGAGATGGTTAAATGTACCTTCAGTTCAAATTTCAAAACTTTACGACACTGAAGTGGTTAAACAAACATTTATTGTAATGAGTTAGTAAGTGATTTCAATCCAGCTTTATGTAATAAAATTATAGTGATTTAATTTTATTAATAATGTGGTTTATATATTTATAATAATATATTTAGCACCCACCATGCTACATTGAGTGATTGTAGCGGTAAACGTATTTTAAAAGAGGAAACTTGTGGTTGGTTAGTCAGGCGCACTGCATGGAGTGCCTTCATAATGTTATAATACTCCAGCAATACAGTCTTGTACAGCTTACCGTTCGAGGGCTCAACTCGTGGCTCGCTGATACTAATATCTTTAATAATTCTTACTATATTATATTTAATATGGAAATATTGCCTAAACTGTACAACACTTATAAACATGTAATGAGCAGTATCCTTCTAAAAAATTAGTGACTGTACATTTACAAAATTTCAGCCTGTTGAAGAGAAAAAAGTGGAAAAGATTATTGATACCTTAAAAAATAAATTCAGCGCTAGGTTTGATGAGATTCTTGCTGTCTTCATGAAAAAGAAAAGTAAGCTTGTTAAACCTCTGACTCATCCAATCAAATCCTCGTTCCTATCAGGAATTTTTCCTTCAACATTTTAAATCTCTAAAATCAAACCTATTTATAAAACTGGAGAGAACTATGAGGCTGCTAGTGAGAGTATTTTGTACTGCCATTTTGAAGTATATGGCTGTAGTTATTTTTTTTACCAATAGTTCTTTTCAAAAATGTTGTCTCTCAACAATTTAACTGATTGTTTGGTGCGTTTATTCTCTATTTAAATAACGCTAAACACAGAACGAGCCTAACTCGTGGTGCATTGCAAATGGGTTAATGCATGCTAAACTAAAATAACAATTCAACCCAATTTTAAAATAGAAAATAAAAGTGTTCTTAAAAAATTAGAAGCAACGTTCCTTCATATCCACAATAACAATAATCTTATTTGGAATTTGCATATTGAAAAAATTACATCCAAATTATCTTTCGGACTGTATGCATTAAGTAAATTGCAACAATATTTTGCATACATCCATGCAACAATTTCTTTTGGCATTTCAGTATACGGAGCTACATCCAGAAATAATTTAGAAACAATTTTTAAAATACAAAAAAGGAGGGATTAGAACTATAAAAATTCTAAAACCCTTAACAGGTGCAGGAACAGTCTACGCACTTTATATACTGGAAACAGGAACAGTAGTTCAGAATTTCTCAAAATTAAGGTTATTGGAAGAATTCCATAGCTATAATACAAGACGCAATGAATTAAAAATACAAATTATAAAAGAAGTCACAGTATCAGAGTTCAACATTTTTTACCAAATTAGTGAAATTACCAACTAACATTAAAAATGAGCCAAGCCTATCTAAATTTAAAAACAAACTAAAAAAATATCTCATCAGCAAGGCTCCAAATCCTTTAGAAGAATTGTGTAATGATTAACTTTTCTGAACCTAAAATATTTTTTTTTAGTTTAATCTTTGACCATTTATATATCTCTCTTAGGTTTATTCTATTGAAAATACAACGCACTGTAATCTATAATAAAATTGTCACACCATTCATTTTACATATGTGCTATTATCATACTTGGAATTAACGATTAAAAATAAAATTAATGATTAAATTTAATTGTTACTTTTGAAGATGCACCTCCTCCCCTTTAGTCACATTACTGTCATTACTGTCCTATAAATAAAAAAGGCGGACCAAACGGGTATACCACCTCGTACAGTCATGATGGTTGCTTGCTACCCAAAACCCACTAACTACCTATCCAAGGCTGAAGAGGCCCTAGTGGCCTACAACAGCATAGCTCCCTGCTACACCTTCATGACCCTGGTAACCCCCCTCGAGTATACCATTGTTGTGGGGTTACCCAAAGTGGGTGATCATTTCACTTGATTAGTTTATGTTTAGGGATAAAGTTGAGATAGTCATTTAGTTATCTTGTTTTAAATCAACGTATTGGGCCTAAGCTTGTTTATCTTTCATAAACTCTAATACTGTAATTTTACCTGTTTTGACCTTCTATTTGTATAATTAATTAGGAAAATCAGTTACATTTTGACATTAATGCTGTCAATACTTGATTAATTGATCATACAGAATTACAGATCTAAATTGTCCTGTTCAAAAGTAATCGGGAACAAACTATTTAAATTGTTAATCAAACCAACATTTCCTCAAACGTTTACTTAATTTTAAATTAGGCTTACTTACTCAATAAAATGACATTGTGTTATTAATTTCATAGTTTTCTTTTCAAAGACACAATAATAATGCTTAGAGCTTGCATTCAGTTTGGTAACTTTTCTAACCCAAAGTTTGGAATCAACATGGGCTTTATGGCAAGAAAGTATGAATATTGAATGAAATCTCAGGCAATCTTACTGGTTAACTGAGTACTGATATTTACCTCTTTATTACTTGTGGGATCACACCAGATTCTAGAAATATATTTTAAATAACCAAATAAATCTTGATAAGCAGGTTTCTTCCATGCATCATCTGAAAGTTTGGCACTGGGCACCTCTGATTGAGAGTTCATGATCATTAACTCGATACATGCATTCAGTAATTCAACTTTGGATTCATATGAAGACTCTGATATCTGTGAATAGGAAGAAATCACTATTCCTGATGAACTTCCCATAACAAAAACTGGTATCACACTAGAGTTTCATCTTCTTTTTTAAATAACATTCTTTCCCCCTGGATCTATGGCAAACAGAGGGTTGACGAGACCTAGCTGGTAACCTCAGAATAGAAGAAGCTAAAACGCAGTAAGTCAGTAGTCCATAGATGAAGAAAAGGGTCTAATAATTTTGGTGTGTTCTGGTGCCTACAACTTGATTGTTATTATTCATTAGTAATGTCCCAATAGTAGAAAATATAGGCGAATATGAGTGTTGTAACTGTAAATGAACGAGTCTAGTCATTTTTTTTAACTAAAGTCGGGGTTTTTAAAGCAATAGGCAGTACATCTAAAAGAATTAAAAACTTTACATGCAATCTGAACCATGTAGTATTGGTCTGATTTTCTGCAAACTGATAAGCCTGACACTCAGTTCTCTTTCCTACACAACATCCAAATCTTGTCTTCCATCCAACATAGGACACCAATTTAAGGCCAATTTATTGTCATATGTTCAACCATTGCTAGTAATTGAAGTAGCTAACAGCTTAAGGTGGTGCAATCGATTTTCAGTAAGTTAATCATTTCCCAATTTTATAATGAAAATTAGTTGATGTTCCTTACCTTGAGATAGGAAAAATATTTTTTTTAATTGTTTAAACACTACATTAGAACTTGTGGCCTTATGGAGTGTTGAATTTAGCTGATTTTAAATCAACATTAAGACAAAACTGTTCAAAGTACAAATTTAACTTTTTTATAACTACGTTTTATACACATAACTGAAGTGATTAAGATGTTTTTATTTTTAAAAATGTAAAAATATTTGTTTTTGTTTTTTAAACATACAATTTTGCATGCCCGACTAGGCTAAAATAACAAAGTAACCTCAAAACTAATAATCACATGTTTCAACATGTACTTTATTTAGCATGTCTAATTTTTATTAAGCCTAAATATTAACAATTACATAATATTAGATAATACTTACAAACAAAAAGGAACGTGGTAACCTATAATCTCGTCCGTCCGCCATCTTGCAATGCTCCAAACAAAGAACTTTCTGTACGCCCCTCTCGTACACCCCAGCGCCCATACCTCCTTCTATAAGTGAGCCATCCGAAAAACCAGACACTCCCTTTGACCTGTACTGGCTCAGCCCTCCCTGTCCACTCATCTCTGCTTGGAAGGAAAGCCCTAATCTGTCGGCTGCCTATCAAATCTGTACCTAGGTATCATTGAGTCTGTCCCAATTGCAAGCAGCGGATCCCGACCAATGTCCCTTAATAGTATTTCACCATGGAGTGCCGGTTGGCCAGACAGGCAACCTCCAGGTGCTCTTATTCTAAAGGCTGCTTTATAGGCCTCCCCCTTGACAAACAAGTCCATTGACCAGAGTCCAGTGAGGACCTCCATCGCCGCCAGTGGAGTTGTTCTGATGGCACGTGTTATTCCCAGACACACCATCCTCTGGCACTTATCTAGTGTTAGCCTTGCACTAGTGTTGTTTTGTTCCATAGCCGACCCCCAGACTACTGCAGCATAACACAAGGAAGGCCAAAGCACACACGTGTATAGCCAATACACCATTATTGGTTTAAGGCCCCAAGTTGCCCTAATGGCCCTCCGACACGCCCAAATGCCATTCTGGACTTACTAGCTTTGTCCTGTAGGTGCTTGTGCCAGTTCAGCAGTTCAGTTTAGCGTCCAGAGTCACCTCCAGATACTTAACCAACCCTGAAGCTCATATCACCGTGCTTCCCATAGTGAGCATGTATAGGCCACCCAGCCTCCTGCTCTTAGTGAAGAGTAACAATTTCGGTCTTGTTAGGATTTACAGAGAGCCACTTGTCCCTACACGACCTTCTAAGAATCTCAGGGTGTACTGGACAATGTCTGGCACCGTGCTGGTAAACTTGCCAATGCCCAGTGTACACACATCGTTCGCGTATGTCTGAGCATATACACCCATCCCGTTAAGCACCCTAAGAAGTTCGTCGACCACTAGGGACCAAAATAGAGGGGAGGGGAAGTATTGTAGCCTAACTATGTACACTAATAATCAGTACTTGGTGAACAAGAGAAAAATAAATAAATATATCTCTTAAGTTTTGAATCAACACAGAAAATAAATCAAAGACATTTTTTTCGAAAGAAATTATGAAAAAAATGTGAACACAGAACGTAAACAACAAATCTCATAACTTCAAAATATAACAATGAGCAACTTGAGACAGCCAGGACAGCTGGCAAATAAGTTGCATTCATAAACACTATTATATAAATTATCGATAATGAAATCTGTTGTTTTTATTACATATATAAACTCTTTAACTTTGATTTAGTATAATAATCATGGATATACAATAATATTGCTTTTTGCACAAAATAAAATAGTGCCGCCGATTTGATCGACACTTGGGGCTTCTTGCATCATTTACGCTCTGCAATGAGATTGGCCCAATGGGTTTCTCCCATGAAATTTCAACGCCTATGACATCGGCACCTGGGGCTCAAAGGGTTAAGGAACCAGTTCATATTTGAACAAAAGTAGAAATATTTTTCGTGTTACGACTGAGTTTTCTACCATGCATTAAAATAACTAGGGGACAAACCCGTCACTAGCTGCGCTCATAATACCTCGGTCTTCGCATTTGACTTTTAACTACTAATAACAGTAGGTTAACTATGAAACGTAAAATCACAATATTAAATTTATTTACAGCATCTCACTGACATTATTTGCATTGCTACATATTTATTAGTATAAACAACCAATAATACGAGGGCGGTTCAGAAAGTAACCTCCATTTGCTCACTGTGTGGGAAGTAGAAGGGGTAGGGCCGCCATTTTGAGCTGGTGCGCACGGCAGGTCAATGAGAGTGCAGGTTGTCCTAACGCTAGTTTGTTTTCAGTCGCTTGTCAAAACGAGTGTTGCAATAAAAATTCCTGTGAAGTGCGTTCTATCAACTGCGTACAAAACAGTCCAGGAAATTTGTGGAAATTCTTAAGAAAGTTCTGAGATGGTGAAGAGTTGGTTGTCATGAATTTTTGCGTAAATTTTCTCAACCATATCATCAGTGATCACAGATGGCCTGCTACATCTTTCTTCTTCATGGTCATTTGTTCTGCCACCTTTAAATGCGCGAACCCATTCCCGAAAAACTCCTGCACTCATTAAATTTAACACATACACGGAACAAAGTTCTCTATGAATTGCTGCTTATGAATACTGTTTAGCTACAGAAAATTAAATGACAGAACTTACTCCAGACTTTGTAGGAATTTTTATTGCAGCATTCATTTCGACAAGCGACTGAAAACAAACTAGCGCTAGGACAATCTTCACTCTAATACTGCTGGACGCTCACTCACCTGCAGTGCGCACCAGCCTACCCCCTCTACTTACTACACAGTGAGCAAATGGAGGTTACTTTCCGAACAGCCCTCATATTACTTAGCATTTTTTAAACTTATTCATTTCATTTGTTTTTGTTTCACGGCTAAAGATTAATTAAATAAATAAAATAACTGCATTAGATTACCATTGAAACGTTCAAGTCCAGTAGAGCGGAGACCTACAATCGAATGAGTATAAAACCATGCTTACAACCTTACATGGATTAATATTATGAAAGATCTAATCTCCTCAATATTACATTCCAACAGCTGTTAACACTTTTTGTAAATCATTATTTACATTTTAACAGCTGGTCCTTTTTGATTCATTTAAATCTCTCTCCATGTTATTTTTATAGCAAAAAAACATACTTTTAGGGCTTCTCATATTAGGGTGCAAATATTGAAGATCTAAGACCTTATTGCACAACTATGAACAGAAAAATTTGTTTGAAACCTCAACTGTTTAAATTTGTCAAGAAATAAGGAAGGGGTTATATGATATTTTTATGTTTGAAAGAAATCATTTCAGTTTACTGATAGTGTAGCAGCTATGAGAGAAATTGTTTGGTAATCCTTTCAAAAATACTCAATTAGTTTAACATTTTTTAATAATCTTAACATATACCTCTTCATAATACACACAGTCAGCAGCAATCAAGAGGTCTGGAGGTGAGAATCCTTCAACATCTGATGACCCCCATTTGAGGGCTTTGGCTGATGCACTTCCACCCAATGACTTCCATACTGCCTTATTATGCTCAATATTGTTGTTCAGGTTATCTAACACTTCTGGAAGATCTGTCATTATTACATGAGCTCTGCAAAATAAAAAATATCTTTAATAACGTTGTTGAATTAATTCAATTATTGTTGAATTATGAATAATGTGTCAAATATTAATGGGCTTATTTAAACTAATTAGAAGCCATTAAAAATCACAATGCAGTTTTTGAAAATTTTATTCATCACCGTATACACCAAGGTTCTTGGCTCATGAATTTTTGTACTGCCTATTATTTCATGGTGGAAGGACTAATAGGTGTGCCACTCCGGTAGTCCAATATCGGTAGGCTCTGCGCATTACGTCACGAGGGAGGGGGTGGATTATGAGCCAATCGGCAATGCTTTTAAATGGCTGAATGCGTAAACTTGCTTCAATATTTTACTAATCTGCGTACTTGGTTGGTTTTATGTGCATATATATACAAAATTTAAAATGACCATGGCTTCAATAACACTTTGAATTATGTTACCGGTTTTAATTTATAAATGTAAAAACAGTATTCTTTATTTGGTTGATTTATGATAACAGTTACTGGCTCAGAGAACTCGTACAATTGCATTAGAACAAAACAAATGTAGGTTTATTAATTATAATTTATTACTTTAACTCTGTGTCCCTACAATAATCATAAATACTTGTCGTTGACAATGATTGAAATAATATATAGGCCTAAATATTACGTTTTGTTTTTATCAACCAAAATGAAATAGACGTATTCTGCGCTGGATAAAATAATAAATAAAATATAAAAACTTTACTTGATCCAAGAACAAGATAAAATCATAAAGCTTCCTTTATATTGAGGGTCTATGGTAAAATAACACTAGGAAGAAAATATAGGCTATATATTTTTGAATTGTTTAGTAGTTTTTTAATTTGTCCTGGGTTAAATAAAGTAGACAGTACCGGTACATCATTGACTTTTTTATCAACTTATTTTTTATTGAAATTTGTACTAATAAGTTTTAGTTGTTTGTTCAAAGTAGCTTTCTCTGTGTTGATTTTTTTCATTGCATTGTGTTAAATTATTAATTTGATCTTTAAGTTTTAAATTTTCTTCTTGCAAAGATTTTAATTATTCTTCTATACTAATCACGTTTTTAGATACATTTTCACAACTACTTTTGTTTGTCTGGACGGTTTTCTCACAATGAGGAGTTAACTCAGCATTACCTAACAAATTAACTAGCAAGTGGTTTTCTTTTTTGTTTAATATTTCCTTCCTCCCCAGATCTGATTTATTTTATTTAATGTTTGAAGGTAAATTTAGTGCAGGTCCAGTTTCGAGCTTTCAATTTCTAAAAGATATTGGATTGTAATTTAATAAAGTGTGTTTGAGAGGAATATAAAAACTATCTTGAGTTAAATGTTCAGAGTAAATCCTAGCGTTTTCAGGTTAATTTTAATTAACGTTTTCATTTTAATTATCCATCTGTTTTGTAAATCGACATTACTAGAAAACTTGTAATACTTTACAATTGTACGTTTAGTTTTCTGGCTGTAATTATTACACCTGTATACCGCACAGTTTGGCATTGTAACATAAACATAACGTATCGAGTTCAGACAATAATTAAATTATTAATAACGAAAAATAAATAACAAAATATAGTACATTAACAAAGGAGCTGTTGCTACTGTTTTGGAACTGATCCTGACTGATAGTTAGCGTGGGAAAAGCGATACAGGGACATTTTACTGTAATTATGGCATAAGCAATGCCAGTCTAGCATGTAGGGCAGGGGTTTGGTTGCCCCAGTTTCAGTTGCAGTAATCATTACACCTGTATACCGCACAGTTTGGCATTGTAACATAAACATAACGTATCGAGTTCAGACAATAATTAAATTATTAATAACGAAAAATAAATAACAAAATATAGTACATTAACATAGGAGCTGTTGCTACTATTTTGGAACTGATCCTGACTGATAGTTAGCGTGGGAAAAGCGATACAGGGACATTTTACTGTAATCATGGCATAAGCAATGCCAGTCTAGCATGTAGGGCAGGGGTTTGGTTGCCCCAGTTTCAGTTGCAGTAATTGGGCTGTTGCCCATGTCTGCCTGAATGTTCTTCTCACTTGGCTGTTGTAACTTGGCTATAATGTTTGTTTGGCCAGCAATGAAAAGTGTTTTTTTTCCTTTTTTTTACAACCCATAAAGGGCATGAAATTGTTAAACTATTGTTTTATAATGGCCTGAGTGGGTACGCCACAAACCCTGGCAAAAAGACATGAAAATATATTAAAAAGGTTGGGGGGCATAATGGGGGGGGGGCTGGGGTAGTCCTGGGCGAGGCTTAAGTTCATGGAGGGTAGCCGAGGATATCTCGAGGTCGAGGCAGGCGGAATTCTGGAGCACTTTCCTGTCTGGCTACGTCACTCAGGTATTCGAGTCCAGACTCTTCTGCGTTGGTGAACTCTTCGGTGAGTTTGGCTGCCATTGTTCGGGCAAAGTCTTCTAGGGACGTACCCTAGAAGACTTTGCCTTCTAGTACATATTTACGTACGTATGGTATTTATTTACGTACGTAGAGAAAAGCCTACCTACCCATACTAGTATGGTAGTGATAGCCCTCGCACCTACCCATATACGTACGGTGGTGATGGCCCTCCCACCCACCCATATACACAATGTGGTATTGACCCACCCGCCAACCCAATTACGCACTGTAGTATTGGGTTGATTGCACTGAACACACAATAGAATCAAACTAATTCTGTACTATATAATGAAACCTGCAATTCCAGAAGTTGGTATTGACTCACCCACCCACCCATACACGTACAGTAGTATTGACCCAACCGCCCACCCATACACGTGTGGTATTTATTTACGTACCACACATGTATGGGTGTATTTACACTCCAGAAGTGTATGGTATTTATTTACGTACGTAAATAAATACCATACACGTAATTTCAATATCACTGTACGTGTATGGGTGGGTGGGTGGGTCAATACCACTGTACGTGTATGGGTGGGTGGGTGGGTCAATACCACTGTACGTGTATGGGTGGGGGGGTGGTCAATACCACTGTACTTGTATGGGCGCGCGGGTGGGTCAATACCACTGTACGTGTATGGATGGGCGGGTGGGTCAATACCACTGTACTTGTATGGGCGCGCGGGTGGGTCAACACCACTGTACGTGTATGGGTGGGTGGGTGGGTCAATACCACTGTACGTGTATGGGTGGGAGTGTGGTTAGTATTGAATTATTACTTCAATAATATTTTAATTAATTAATGTTTGAATTAAATGTAAGGAATAGGTTGTATTATTTCTTACTTACATAAATGATAATATTATGGATTATTAACATGACATTTTACTAAAAACTAAAATAATACAAGAAAAATTATTAATTGGCTTGAGTGACGTTCAGACGGTGGCGTTCCAGACGAACCAGGAAGCTCCCATGATTCGCCGAAATCCCTTTGACCGACATGCCTCGATCTTCTTATTCAAAGGGGCCGATTGAATATTCTTGGCTTATGGATTTCTCTAAAGCCTTTTACTGTAGCCTTTGGAATGTTCTACCAGACAGAATCAAAGCTTCAATGAGCTTTGGGAGGGATGTCAAGAGCTGAGTCTTTAATTTTCTTTAAAATTTGTATGCTTTCTTTCCAGTTTAATCGTTTTTTTTTTTAAATACGTTTTATTTATATTACATTTTTACTTAGTAAAAAATTTAATTTTATTAGCTGTACATTTGTTTATTCCATTAATCTAGGTAATTTAGTAAACCTTTTTATTATTAAACTTTCATACTATCAATTCGTGGCTCCTATTTTGTATTGTTTATTGTTAAATATGAATTGAGAAGGTTTATTGTTATATAATTACGTGGTTAAGTGGAAGAGAAAACTGTATAGTCCTAACTTCACCACTAAAATAAAGGCTTTTTCATTCATTTATTCTAAAATTTCAAAACGCAAATTATAATTTTTAGCTGCTGGCTTATATATTGGCACATCCTAATATGACAATTCAATTAATTAAAAAAATTATTCTTCACAGAATAATACATCACTTTTAAAAGCACTAGTCTAATTGATTATTTCTAGGTACTACATAAGCCAGGCCAGATGGAGTGAGGTTGATCACTACCCATCCCAATATTTTCTGGAGAAAAAATTTTCAGTTCAGTGGTAGAACGTACAGTGGAATTGACCCACCTACCCACGTATCTCTTAATACAAGATAATAATAACTGAAACGTACCCACTTTATGGTTTTTATGGGCCTCCTCTATTAATTTAAAAAATACCTTGTCTCATTTTACTTTTGGTAACTAATCGGTATAGCACATTATGCATTTTTAAATTTTTTCTTTTCAAAACTCTCATACGATGAGCTAATTTTGAAAGTATTTGCAAACATTTTTTTTTAATATTATTATTATTTTTAATATATATAAATGATTTTTGTAATGGTAAATTTGATGGAATATTAACTTCTTTTGCCGATGATACGGCTCTATGCTACGTGAATAAAGATTTACAAATGCTACAGAAATCAATGAACAAAGACCTCTTATCTATTCAGTGGTGGTTTGCTGAAAACAACATGAGTTTAAGCTTTGAAAAAACAAAATATATAAATTTTAGTTTGAGGAGAAAAATATGTTTTAATATTCTAATTCTTTATAAGTGCGTTAGTTGTCTTTGTATTGAGGGGCAACAATGTACTGATTTTTGCAATGAAATAGGAAATGCAAGCCATGTAAAATATTTAGGGGTAATATTAGATGAAGAAGTTAGTTTTAAAAGACACATCTCAGTACTAAAAGGTAAATTGAACAATACAATAAGGTATTTTTATTTTCTTAGAGATTTCTGCAATGAACAAATTTTAAGAATGCTGTATTTTTCATTAGTTCAAAGCAGGATAGAATATGGAATATCTTTTTGGTGTGGCACTTATAGTTCAAATGTTGATTCAATATATATACAGCAAAAACATTTTATAAGATTAATTTTTAAAAAGTCATCAAGAAGTCCATCTCGTCCTTTATTTTTGCAATTAAAACTACTCCCATTGAAGAACTTGTTTATATATAATGTTATTAAACTGTTTTATAGCAGAAGTAGTAATAACTACAATAATAATCAAATAGTATTTAAAAAAAGGCTGTGAAAATATAATGAAGTCTATGTACCAAAGCCAAACTTCACTTTTTTCACTAAAACTTTTAATTTTGTGGCACCCAGGCTTTATAATAAAATGCCTGATCATATAAAAATTACTATAAATAAAAACATCTTTTTGAAAAGACTAAAAACTTGGCTGATACATATAGAAAATGTTGATAGTTTATTGGAAATTGAAGCATAAGGTGCAAAATGAAGAAAAATATATTTATTTTAGTGTATGCATGTTTGTATGAGTGCGTACTTAGAATGTCTGTATGGTTGTATACATGGTATTTAATAAATGTAGGATTTTGTCCTGCAAAAGCTAGTTATTTCTATGAATGCACTTATGTTTAATTATGTACATATTGTGAAAATAATGTTAAATATTAAGCACTGATTAATCTGTTAATTCTGTTTAGTTTGTTTTTTCTGATCGCTGATTTATGTTTTAAGAATTATATATGCACGCACCTCAAATCTGGCATAGCCTTTGAGGTCGTAAATTTTCTCATTTTTGCATTGTATATTTATTTTGTTTTATGGATGTGCATTTTCTTGATGATGGCATTGTTCTTTTATAGTATTAGTGGTCAGTCCTGGTATTGTTAAAATAGTGTGGTGTATTTGCAATTAAGGGACATGAACATTATTTATTTATTTTGTTATTGGGTACATCTATGAAATAATTTGTAGTATAGAACGAGAGTATTAATGTAAATTTGAGAAAATAAATATTCTTATTCTTACATTTTGAGGGGAAAATTATGAAAATCATGAAAAACTGAACAATTCTTTTGTATCTAAATCCATCGTTGTTGGTGTAAATATATTGTTGTGTGCTTAAATTAAGGTGAATTGTGTGAATTTTTATGCAATCGGAAAATTATTAAGCGTGTTAGGAATGGAAAAGTGCTGTTTTCAGTAAGGTTGTTATGTTTAATTAGGTTAGATTATCAAAATATAATTTATAAAGCCAGCTTAACCTTACTAAACCTAACAGAATGTAACCTACATTACCTAACCTAACTAAGTACTAGTAAGCTAATTTTGCAGGACTACATATAAAAGGAGTGGGACTTTGATTTTTGTAAATCAGATACTGGCTACCACTATACCTTGATGTAAGTTTTGTGTGTTCAGAGATTAATTTTGAAATATCAGCTATTATCATGGATAACATTTAAATTATCTTTGTGTCTTTGTATAGATCACCTTATGGTAGCATAGAAACCGTTTAGCAACGATTAGAACATCTTTTAATTTTTTTTCTAAATGGCCTAATCACTTCTTAATAATTGGAGGTGATGTTAATCTTAAATTAGATGATACTAAAGAGACAAAACTGGTCAAAGATTCCTTAAATTTGTTGAGACTATTCAATGTTCACTACCCCAATATATTCAAAATACTACCCCAACTAGGGGTGATAATTGTCTAGATAATATTTTCATTAAATAAAGCTCAGTAGGTCCAACTCATGCCAGATCCAACTTCATCGTTTTCTCTGTTTTTCTACAAAATACTAATTTCAATAAATTATTTTTGTCAAACTAAACCTGGAAATCACCCTAACTCCAAATGCAACTTGCTTACTGGTAGTGTTATAAAAACAACTGGTTAACTAAGGAACTTCTTTAAAAATGCCTTGTTAGACGTCGGAAAAATGTTTAAAGATTCCAAAAGTCCTTACCTAAAAATCCAATTAACTAGTCTTGAAAAAGAGTACAGGCAAAAAATATTTAAAATCTAGCTTAAGTTTAATAGTAACCAAATTGAGTATAGCACAAATATTCATTATTATTATTATTATTATTCATCTCTAATAAATGTAAGGCAGCGTGGAACATTATTAACCCAAGGAATGTAAATGCTATAATACCCTCAAATGTCGCCATATTTTAAGTGATTCGTAACTTTTTTTAAAAATTCGCTATACATTTATTAATAGCCTTAGAAGGATAAAATTTACATTATTTTCATCTGGAAGAAATATTGTTAAATACAACAAATCAGGATAATACTGATAGCATAACAATGAAAGAAATGCATTGAAAATATTGATAGTGGGGAAAACATTATTACAATTTATAAAAAATTTTATTTTTTAAAGCATTTATTGGTCATTTATGTACCGTATGTAACATTATAATATTATAAGAAAACTAAGATATATAAGTTGTGCATGATTTTTTGCTGAAAAAAAAAAATCTTTATATTGGTCAATATTTACACAAAATTAGATAAGAAGTAATAACTAATCTAAATATGTTGCCTAGCAACGAATATGACAATCAGATCGTTCAAGTACTGTATATCTCGAATGTCACGGATCACCCATAATCATAAATAATAATAAAAACTTGTTAAATAATACATAATAATTATGTTCTGAAAAAAAAATATATATATATAGTACATTATATTACACAATATTTACACAAAATTAGATAAGAAGTAATAACTGAATATTTTTCCTAGTAACAAATATGACAATCAGATTGTTCAAGCAGTCCTGGGTTTAGGGTGAATAGTGCCCTGGGCTGCAAACAGCATTGGCGCCCTCCTTCCCCTACCGGGGGTATGGAATAGCAAAAGCAAGTTTCGTTAATAGAGGACACTAAATTTAAAAATTGAACTAACTAAAATATTTATTTTCAAAAATATATCCTAAAAAAATTATTTTAAAATTTAAGTTAGTATATAAGTTTTAGTAAAGACATAAACTTAAATTAACCTTAACAAAACACAAATGATAGATTTAAATGACAGATATTTTTCTTAATTTTGTTTGAGCGAAGATTTTAACAATTTCATTAATATTTACGTTAAGAGTAACATCATATTCAGAGCACAATAATACCAGTAAATTCAAATTTTCCTCTAGAAGAGTTGATCTCTTAGCATTGTTCGCTGTAGATAAAACTGAAAAACCCCTTTTGGCAGAACAGTTGATGATTGGAAGTGTCAAGAAAATCCTCAGCGCTACTTCGAGATTGTGGAAAGTGGTAAACAGCTACTTGTTATGTACTTGTAAACCTCAGGTATGGTCTTCATGGTACATCTTGAAATGGGAACACTCGTTTACAAATTCTTTACTAATATCCTCTGAATTAGACTTTACCAACTTCATTGCACACTTTGCAATAGGTTCAATTGAAGGCTCCTTCGACGGCGACAGCAGAAGTGACAAAACTTCAATGCGGTCCGACAACACCTCATTTACTTTTTTCGTCTGCTCAAGTTTGATTTCAATGAATCAATGATTTTAAGATACACTTTAATTCTTAAAGTTGACTCCATAAATTCGACTTCATTCTCATCTGAATCATTTGCAAATAATTTGCGTTTTTAATTCTGAAATAAGTGGGAATTTCACATTCAAGAAGAGCACTAGTGGATTGTTCATATTTGTCAAATTCGTCTCTTTTTTCATCAATTAATGCTTTTAAAGTGTTAATCTGTTTCGTAGTCGCTGAAAGATGCATGTCTGCTTTTGTAAGTTGTCACTACACTTGTCAACTCTCTCGAGGATGTCACTGATGATACTTAGACATAAACACAAAAAACGCTCAGTGTCCAAGTTAGGAAAGAGCAAGAGAGACATGGCAGGGTGTGATCGGCCTTTCAGCGGATAATTGTGACGGTGCGGCGTAAGGGAAGGAGAGCAGCTAGATGCCGCTAGCGGATATCATTCGCCTAATTTCTATTTCAGAAAACTCTGTGACTCCGATAAGAGTGCTGCGCAATGGGAATACTTTAGGCTGTGCGTAAGATGTAAGAGCGCTCACTGTACTGAAACAGAATAATTTTTAAGAAGCATAGTAGCTTTTTTGTTGTTTCCAAATTGAGATTTTCTTTAGAGTGTAACATGACAACAAAACTAATCAAAACAACACTCTACACACACACACAAAAATTGAAATTTGGTGCCCTAAAAATCTGGCGTTCAGCCCATATGGTGTAGCCCATTCAGCAAAGTGGGGCATGTGTTCAAGTATATCTCAAATGTCACTCGAACGACATGGATCACCTATAATCACAAATATCAATAAAAACTAGTTAAATAATACACAAACACTACGTCGCATAACAGCACAACAACAAGCATAAAAAACTACTGGCTTGGCAGTAGCGAACGGGACTAGTGGGTAGACAGACAGATGGCGTGTGAGACGAAGTAAACAAACAAAATCAACAAGCCACTGTGCCATACAGGAAATTCATAAAGAAAATTCAAATACATGTAAACAAAGTCTGGTTCATGATCTTTCAAATAACATGTATTTGAAACGGCTTTGACGTTTTATTTCGACTGTAAGCAGTTGTAACCGAGCATGCGCACATCACCCCAAATTGAGCCGTTAACATTTTACGAACGAACCGATTGCCTCAATTTGAGGCGATTAACATTCCTTGGGTTAAAGAAAACTCTAACCAGTCCTCCATACAAAAAAGTCAAGTATCACACCCAGTCAAGTCAATTCAATCAATTCAATCTGGAAACGGTGGCTACCACTGCATTGAAACGCTGGTTGGGTCTGAGAAGATCCAAGGATTCTAATATTTTGTACAGGAGTGAGAGCAACTTTGGTTTTTGCTTGAAGAAGATTGACATACTGACAAGACAGTTTTTGGTGACTAAAAGTTGCATTTTGTCATCCTCTAAAGACGCAGTTGTACGTGAGGGAAATTCAATATCCTGAATGGATCTACGACCTTTACAGGAGCAGGTCACATTTAAGGACAGGTTCATGCGGGGTATAAGTCAGCACAGAGAAGGATTAGGCTGGAAACGGTTAAGAAATAAGACGGAGGCGGAAAAGATGAGAGCCTTAATAGATTTTTGGGAACTTCCACTGTAAATTCCCACCAGAAGTATCAGTAACTTTATTGTGTCCTGATTTGACAGCAGTGTCAACTGGACTAAAATCTGTTTTGATGGTTTAATTGACTGTACCTTGGGACACCAATATCCCATCCCAGCATGAGTACAAGTTGAATAAATATGCTCATCAGTCCTGGGCCAGGTGAAATGGATAAGTGATACAGCCAAACTAGCGTGAAAACATCATGTAAGATCCCAAACAATCCTGGTTCTCTAAAACCATAATGAGCCTCTGTTAAGAGTGATTCCATTTAGTATGCAAGTTCTGCTATATACCATTGAATTTAGCAGGCTACTGATTAATTTTGTAATGGGCAAAAATAATTCAATAGTTCTATAGTAAACAAATACCATGTTTGGAATTGAAATACAGTACTGCAGTATTACAGTATATTATGATGGGATAATAAACACAAATGAAACAAACACAAATCCATATGAAGCATTTAATAATTAATAACTAACTGTAAGACATTTGTAATGTAATAAAATGATCAATATGTAGGCTTATTGCTGTGAGTGCAAAAATAATTCCTTTCCTTTGAGAAACGCTCGCCATAATAGATTGCACTGAACGGCACTGCACAACAAACCAACTACTGTATGTAAACTCAGATACAAATTTACACTCAAAGGTACCGTCTAATTTCAGTACGGTATTGTACCAGTAGTCGCGCCAAACGGAAGACAGACTTCCTGTTTCAACATGAATAAAATGGAAATATTCCTTCATCTTACTGAGGTTTTGACCGTGGGAATTCATTTTATAGAGGTCGAATTCGTGGTATAGAGGTGTTTGGCTATTGATATTCGTGCTATGGAAGTTTTGACTTCGTGCTCTCGCTGTCTTGAAAATCGAAAATCGAATAAAATTTGTTTTATTGAGGTAGCTGATCCTTAACATTCGTGTTATGAAAGTTATTTTAACATTTAGTGTTATGGGAGGTTCAAGGGGATTTGAAAAAATTCGTGCTATCGAGGATTTTGTGCTGTCGAGGTTCGTACTATCAAGTAATTTGTTGATTATGTAATGTTTATCTTTGGGCTAAAAATATGTTCAGTAAACATGTCCAGCAAATTTGCTAAATAGTGGTCTAGAAAATCTTTAAGTGGTCGGTTTTTAAGTTTTGTGAAGTATTATAGAACTATAAACTTACAGGAAAAAATAAACAGAAAGTATATAGCATAATTTAGTTTACAAAACTTAATTTTCAAAATAGTGCCTAATAGTAAGTAAACAGTTTTACATTATTTTGAATTTATAAAAAAGAGAAGAAGAGGCCTAAACTTCATTAATTGTTATGTCAAATGTACCTTGACACTATAATATAATACAGTAGAACGTCAATAATCCGGATTAATTGGGACCGGACCCCATCCGGATTATCAATTTATCCTGATTATCGAAATTACCTTAAAAAAGGCCAGTTTACACGATTAAAGTACATAAACATTTTAAAATTTTATATTTTTTCTTATACAATAAAGGGTTTAGAGGTGAAATTAATCAAAAACATTTTTTATGTTCAAACACTGTATTGTAATTTGTTAGTAGCAACATGTGTACAGTAAAAACATCAAACACTATTTGAGCTTTAAAAAAATGTGTAATAGGTTTTTGAAGTACCTGAAGCAGTAGTGGTTCGTTTTTTCGCAGCTATGTCCTTAATTTGTTTTAATTTTTTATGGTACGATGTTTTAATTTTTTGCTACAAGAACAAAACAGGGAATATTAATTTTAAAAAGCTAAATGTTTGAACGGATTAAAATCCGGTCATAACAGTTATGTAAAGTAAAAAACGTCAAAATACATTTCCGTTTAAAAATTAATTTACATTTGAAACATAATCGGTGTGCAGTAATACGTAGATACAAATCCGGATTATTGACGGTCCGGATTTTTGACGTCCGAATTATCGACGTTCTACTGTACTATAATAAAAATACTATTTTGTTGATAAAAAAATGTTTGATAACTATTACTCATTAAAAATTAATTGGGCTCCAGAAAGACCCCATGTGACCGGTTACTATGGTAAAAAAAGTTATTTATATGGCCAATGGTTATTAAAATAACAATACCTCCACTTGATTTTGCTTTTAGCCCTGTGGACCCAGATAGTGTAATTAAGGCTGTAAAGAATATTATAAAAATTCTAATAGTCGTGACTTTTATAATATGTCTAATAACCTCTTAAAAATATCTACCCTGGAATTTTAAACCCATTTTCTTATTGCATTAACTTGTGCTTAAGCAGTAGTATTTTTCCAGAAGAGTTACAAATTTACAAAGTATGCTTTATTTTTAAGAAAGGAGATACAAATTTACCTGAAAACTAGAGGCCAGTTTCAGTTTTCTCTTCATTATCCAAAATAATTGAAGTGCTGGTTTGTGACCAGCTAACATCTTATTTAGAAGCTAACAATTTGCTATCAATCTCACAATTTGGGTTTCAAAAAGTTAAAAGTATTCAAAACGCAATCGATGGTCTGGTTCGCCAAGTAATTAATGCTTTTACTATATGTGTAGCGGTGGGCGGGTGGGTCAATACCCCTATATGTGTAGGGGTGGTCGGCACTACCACTGTACATGTAGAGGTGGGTCACTACCACTATACATGTGGGGGAGGGCTGGTGGGTCACTACCACTGTACAAGTAGGAGTGGGTGGGTGGGTCACTACCACTATACGTGTAGGGGTGGGCGGGTGGGTCACTAACACTGTACGTGTAGGGATGGTCGGTTGAGTCACTACCACTGTACATTTTAGGGGTGGGTCACTACCACTATACATGTAGGGGTGGGCTGGTGGGTCACTACCACTGTACATGTAGGGTGGGTGGCTGGGTCACTACCACTATACGTGTAGGGTTGGGCTGGTGGGTCACTACCACTGTACATGTAGGGTGGGTGGGTGGGTCACTACCACTATACGTGTAGGGGTGGGCTGGTGGTTCACTACCACTGTACATGTAGGGTGTGTGGGTGGGTAACTACCACTATACGTGTTGGGTTGGGCGGGTGGTTCACTACCACTATACGTGTAGGGATAGTCGGATGGGTCACTACCCACTACATGTAGGGGTGGTCGGGTGGGTAGCTGCTATCTTGAACGTGTATAATCATAGAAATAATAAATGACCATAAAGATTCTGCCTGTGCTACTTAATGCGATTTAAGTAAATCATTTGATTGTGTTGACCATCAGAATCTCTTTAACAAACTATAATATTATGAAATCAAAGGCAACCCACTGCAATTCTTTAAATCATATTTGAGTAATCAAAAACAAGCGGTATGTATAGATGGAGGTTGGTCACATGAAACATGATTGGTGAAGCATGGTGTGCGGCAGGGTTCTGTTTTAGGCCCCTTATTATTTCTAGTGGTGGTGAATGATCTTCCATGTAATATTTCTAGCCTGATAAAAACTTTTCTATATGCTGATGATACCACCTTTTTGTCTGCTAGCAATAGCTTAGCTGAACTCCAGCTTATGACAATCCAATCTCTAAGGGAAGCCACTTTATGGTTTCAAGCCAATTGAATAACAGTAAAACTCAAAATATTTTGTTTCACTTAAGACCTTTAAATCAGCCTATAAATAACACAGTTAGTGATGTAAAATTCGTAAGATTGTTTATTGATAATACACTTAGTTGGAATTCTCATATCAATCACATTTCATTAAGATTCTCCCGTGGTATATTTGATCAGACGTTTAAAACTAGTAATTGAAAGTAATTATGTAAAGATGGCCTATTTCTCCTTCTTCTAAAGCGTTTTTTGTTATGGCCTTATCTTTTGGGGGTAGTAGCTGTAGAGTGAATGAAATCCTAATTATTCAGAAAAAAGTAATTTGCATTATTAGCCTCGCTTCACCCATTGCTCATTTTAAACCGTTATTTGTTGATCAAAAAATTTAAGCAGTAATAAATTTTAGCCAATGTTTAAAAAAAAATGTATCATATTCAACATTATGTAACAAAATCTTCACAAGATTAAGTAACACTTTAAATAGTCATTCTGTAACGTCTACTAAAGTATAAGTTGAGCAGTACAGTTGAAAAATACTCTGATAGGCATTCCCTTTTTCTGTCCAGATTCTATAACTGGTTACTTTACAATCCCTTTTATGAGGTATTCAGTCAAAGACTATATTAGAACATAACATTGATTTTTAATATGGTGTAGACTATTATGATTTTAATAAATTAGGCTACTCTTCTTTTTATCTCTTTCTGCTTCGTTATTTCTATACATTGAAGTCCTTACTAGGTAAACCTATAAAGACCTTACTAGGCACCTTGTATCTTTAGTTTTAATTTTTATAATTTTAATTGATTATATTGTGTAAACTGTATTTGATTTAGACTTATTATGATAAGACATGGGTTTATGATCAAAAATGAATTCACTGTTATTGCTCTGCTGTGTTCAGTATTTTGTTATAGTTTATGTAGGATTGGTTAGGCTATCTGTGTATTCTTATTTGTGTGTATGTTATTTATAACTATTGATTATAACCACAATATACAGGATGAGTCACTACTAAATACATTAACTTCACCAGCAGAATTACCTGACAAAAAGGAACAAAAAAGTTCATATAAACTATAGTCCGATTCTCAACTGTTTGGCAGTAATGGCATATTTTGTGATTTTACAAAAATTACATGACTTGTTACTGTTAGTTTGACAGTAAAACTAAACCTATTTGATTAATGACATGGAAAGTAATACCATTTGAAAGAGCATTAAATTCTTTATAAACTAAACATACAACTGAAATAAAACAACCCATTATAAAAAACTTTTCAACATTAAAAAAATAACTGTAAAGTTGAAAATTGTTGTTACAAACTTTCTCCTTAACAATTCAACGTTCAATTAAAGCAGTTAAATTATTTGTATTTTTATGTTAAATTACTGAAAAATTTTCTTATTTATTTATCTTTAAAATTATGTATAACTATTAAGGGGTCATACTTGAAAAAATTTTGATATTTCATAAAAACATCGATAAGGTACAGTATCAAGGTTCATTGTATTGGTTATAAACACAAACTAATAACTGTACATATGTAATTTCTGTACCAGCTGAATCTGTTGACTAAATCAGCTGATTCAGAATTAAAATAATTATTATTAGCTAATTTTTAAAACGAAAAATGCAATTTTTTTAAAATGTGTTTTTAAATAACGTATTTTTTTGTATCTTTAGCTACAGTTCAAACAAAAAATAACATCCTTTCATGGCTCCCAACAGTATTTATCACGTGAGAAGATTTTCAGAATGTCCTCCGTTTACCCTGCTACACATGTGAAGTCTTTTTCTAAATTCCCTCACAGTCACCTTCAAGTTCAATTTATCAGGTAGGAATTGAAAAGTTGTCAAAATCCTATTTCTTAACTCTTCTCCATTTCGAACTGTGTGAGATAAACTTTTTGCTCAATTAGATCTGGAGATCGTGGGGGCCAAGATGTTGTTCTTCCTCTTACGATCCACATTTTAAAAGTATCACTCATGTGCTGACGGAATTTAGTGTTGAAGTGTGGGGGTGCTTCATCTGCTTGACAATGCTCTGACGCAAATCCAATGGCAATTCTTGAACAAGCAATGGTAAGGTTTCAGTTAGAAAGTACAGGTATTGAATGCCATTTATGGCTGTTGCTAGGTCGAGTTTATGGTCCTATGAGTCGGCCTCCAATGAAACCTTACTTGATTAAAAGACTCATGTACCAGGTAAGAATTTCTGCAGCATAATAATAATCGTTATGTATGCTGAAAACACTCTCACGAGTGAATTTTGATTCATATGTCAAAGAATGGTCTAAATAAATCACGACAATAATACTGACGAATCAAGTGACAGAATTAAACTCTTAGAGGAGGGTTAAATTCTCAAAAAACGGCATCAGCTGTTTTTTTTTTTTTTTTCAGTTTAAACAATTAAAACCATGTGGAGTGTAGTGAATAGGCTACAAAATATTAGCAGTAAAGCAGAGAGAAATAATTGTTCCCCAAACATTTTAATGACTTCTTTGTAAACCACGTTAATGACCTGAGCAGTAATATTCTACAAAGCAGAATTGATTCTTCAACATATTTAGGCAGCTTTAAGAAACAATCTCCTAAATTCTCCTAAGATTAGTGGTATTAGATTTAGTTTTAGTAATAGAAACATTGATAATGTAAATAATGGTTCTTTTAAGTTCTTAGGTATAAATTTAGATACAAGTTTAAGTTGGTGTGTACACATGATAAAATAATTAAGAAAATGTCAATAGGTTTATACTTATTGCGTAGGTTAAAAAGTGCTCTGGAAACTGAAGTTTTGCTCAATGTTTATTATGCTCAGATACAATCAATACTATCCTATGGGGTATCTGTGTGGGGTAACAGTCAAAAGTCTCTAGATGTATTTAAACTTCAGAAGAGGGCAATTAGGATACCTTGTAATGTACCCCAGAGAAGCCACTGTTGCCCTCTATTCATTAGGCTAAAACTACTGTCCTTTCTTTCTCTGTACATTTGGTCTCTACTAGTACATATCCATTCTAATCTTGAAAAGTTTGAATTTAATTAATAATGAAATACATGCCTACAATACAAGAAATAAAAATTCTATACGAACTCAACAATTACACTATAGTAAGTCACAAAAGAATTGGTGTTATACGTCCGCAAAATCATGCATTGCACTACTAAACACATTATCTCTCATACCGCTCTTAAATTGTGCTGCCAAGCCGGCATAGTGCGGTTTACTGCCCTTAAATGCATCGGCGCCGTTAATCACTTACTATAGTACAAGTTTTTACTCTATACGAATAATTCCAATACCACTAGATGCTACATGAGTTGCAGATTGCAATGGTATACGACACTCTGTTATAAGAGTAAAATATGATCGAATAAGATGTAAAGTTACAACGGCTCATATTCACTGTTTGTAAACAGAGATGTAGCGTTTTTCTGCTAGTGAATTCTGCGGTATAATAATTGTGTATATTTTCAAAATAAGTGTTATATTGTGTTTATATGTTAGTGATATTACATAGTGATGAGTTATTTATAATGAAACATAAATGTAGGCTAACAAAATAGTTCAATGCAAAGGTTATATTAGGTTCTCATTTATTTATAATTATTAATTATAAGCTCATTAATTTAATTAATTAATTTAACTATCAACACCAAGATAAACATACAAAAAAGTTATTTACTTTGTAGAGCATGCTTTTATATAAATAGTAGTGTATGTTAAAAATCTTTCTAGTAATTTTTTTATTACAATTGTTTCTATAGTAACCAATTTTAATTGTTGTGTAGTGTATGCAGTTTTTGGAGTGCAGTATTTTTATTTATTCATGTATGAATCATCCATTATGTAGTTTCTTAAAACTATATAACATTTAGAATATCTTGGCTAACTTCAATTTTTTATTTTATTATTGCATCATTGTTTGTAGGGTATATCCCCACCCATTTTCATTTTTTAAAAGAAATTTTTATTTATTCAAGTTACCAGGAAAAAAATATATAATCTGTTTTGGTACATTTTATGCATATTATAAAATAGCCAATTCTTCTGTGGTCACAATGATACCAAACATTAGTAGGTATAATTATTATTTTTTTTAATTTAAGAAAATAGTCTGCAAATCGATTGAAAATTGCCTGCTGGCTAGGCAAAAAATAACTGCTGGCTTGAAGGTTAAAGATCTTACACTCGCCACGTTTAAAGCTAAACTAAAGTATGTCCTGGTTTTAGAATGTCTGTACAACGTTAATAAATTGTAAGATATAAATTTTAAAAAATATTGAGCTTAACTTCATGTTTTCAACAGATTTTCTTTAGGGTAAAATTTGATAGAATAGGAACTTTTATTATTGATATGTTTGGGTAACAATGTAGTATTATGTTTAGTATAAAAAGGTTATAAATAAGAATATAGAATATTTTATGTTATTGTTTTTCATATTACTTTTCATATATTCATGTTATTGTTATGTTATTCATATTATTCTTTTTGTAATGATCTTTTTGTTAATAGTTATGTATATGGAAGTAGACGGCGCCCATGCAATAACTTACTGTATTTCATGCTGTAATTTAACTGTCTGTAATGAACTGTAATTGATTTATATCTTTTTAACATGTAGAGGTTTTTGTATTACTTGAATAGTTATATCAATTATTAGTTATAATATGTAGTAAGATAGTTGTAGTTTAGCATGTAAAATATTCTTTTAATAGCTATGCAAGTTTTTGTTTGTTGTGTATTTATAGTCTGTAAATAGCTTAGGCCTATAAGAAAGTAAAATGTCGGTATTTATGCAGTTTCTTGCCACCAAACAAATTTGGTACATTTTGCTTGATAATGATCTCGAATTGGCTGTATTTTAAGTAGATATGCTTTTTATTCCGTGGAAATAATGTATTTTACCGAAAAATACGAAAAAACCTATGTCACAACTTTTAGTGGACTCATATTTCCGTTAATTTAAATGGTATTTTAATCATCTTTTTTATTTTGATGTGTTTTTTAGCGCTGAATACAAATTTAAAAAATATTTTGGTTTATTTTAGTTTATCTATATAACGGATAAACTACTATCGCGGCGAATCGCGATTAGCGGAAATTACGCGATCATTATATACAATGACTATTAATCACAAAAACCGAATTCACCTATATCCCCACCGAACACCATTGTATGTGTATGTGTAGGTGGGTGGGTAAACACCATTGTATGTGTATAGGTGGGTGGGTGGGTCAACACCACTGTATGTGTATGGGTGGGTGGGCGGGTAAACACCATTATATGTGTATGGGTGGGCGGGTGGGTTGAATTTATAACCTATAAATTCAAACACTCGAATTTAACACAAATTACGAATTTTTGTTGAGAAAATAGACAAAATTTAGGATAAGTTAGGTTGTCAGTAAAAAAAGCATTTTTCGAGCAAAAAAAATAATTTACAAAACCAGTTATATATTTGTGTTCAGCATAAAAAAAACGAGAAATGAAAAAATAAGTTGTTGAAATATAACAATCTTTAAAAAAGTTGGTTTTTTCACTGTCAGATAAAAACTAGATTTTAGATTTTTCGGTAAAAAACGAGTTTTCTGCAGATGATATCAAACTACTCAAGAGATATAAACTCATATTTCACCACTTTTTCCACATAAAATCGTATTTTCAGAGGTAGCAAGAAAGTGCATAATTACCAAAAGGGTCATTCCATATGAAATCAACCAATGGTCTGGAACTTGAAATCTCAGAATTCAATGAAACTTTTTTTATAAGTTATACTATTAGAGAATATGAAAAATACAAAGTTTTAGATTTTTTCTACTTTTCGTTTCTGAGTTATAAATTTTTGAAAATTGAAAAATCTGCAAATTTTTGTCGTGTTCAGAAATCTTTAAATACATCTAATTCCGAAACCATTCAACCTAGAGAGTTAAAACTTTCACCATTCTCTTTAGAATTTCAAGAGCTTCAATTTGATATGTCACTTGACTATATTAGCTAAGTAATAAAAATTTTCAAAAATCCAAAAAAAGGTTTTTAGAAACATCTCAAAATCGAAATTTTTTATTTTTTTGGAAAAAAAATATATTTTTTGTACTTCTTATTAGAGTGCATGTGCCAAATTTCATTATGGTACTCCAATGGGATCATATTAAAAAAAAAGTTACTATACAGTAGTTAAATCACTAAACTTGTAATATGCATGCAAATAAACATTGAAACTATGGTAACTTAAATTACAATGCTCCCCTAATTAATAATTTTGAGGAAAGTAAATATATTATAAAAAATACATTTCTTCAGTAGTTATTCATTATAGTATTTTAAATTGAACAATAATAATAAATAATAATAGTAATAATAAATTTATATTTAATAAATAATTAATTATTTTATCAAACTTGACTCTATCAACAGTCATTGTATCCTCTGTAATAGTTATAATAAACAAAATTAAAAATATTTCCACCAAATAATGTAAGTTATATTTTAGTATCTAGCCTATACATTTTAAAATGCTGAGAAAGACTGGAAGAAACAAAGTTTAGTAGGGGGGCAGGAAGTGAGCAATGAGTCAGACAGACAGGTAGTAACTTGCTCCAGTTTGATCAAGCATCTTCCTTCCTGCTAATAATGTTAGTTGTGTTGGAACAGTGCAGCAGTAAAGATGTAACATTTCTTAATGTGTATTTTTTTCGTGTTTTTTTATTATTTTGATAATAGACTATTTTCAGTTATTTTATGTTGTTTTGTAGTGTTTTCCTAATTAAGTGTCTTTTAAAATTACCGGTATACATTTTTCTGGCTAGTTGGTCAAAAAATAGCAAGTGTGATGGTTATCTAAAATGGATAAAAAGTGGTCTACTTTTTGTTGCAACCCATTTAAGAAAAAATGTCATTGGGTAAATAAAGACCTAAGGGCAATCAGCTCATGGATGAAAGACTTAGAAGATTACAATATAGAAGAAGGTATGAAAATTTTCACATCATGTCGAGTGAAAATAGGCAAAGAAAGACAAGCTATGCTGGATGAAATTCATGCAGAAGAAGAAAGTGCAGGCAAAGAAGATGAAGGGGACACCATTTTTATGGATCTTGACGAAGGATTAAATCAATTAAATGCCTCTTTAACTTCAATAGGAGAGTCGCCCGTGGTAAAAAAGAAATGTGACAGTTCAAAGAAATATTGCAAAGAAAAAGTAGAAAAAATAAAGTGCAAACTAAATGAAACATTTTTTCATGGCAAAGGTGTTTCAAGCGAAAAAGAATGTGGTTGTGAATATACAGAATCGGAAATTATTAACCAGTTCAAGGAAAAGTTCAAAATAGCCAACAAAAGTGAAAAGTTTCTTATATTAACATCTTTACCCAAAAGTTGGTCATGTGCACGAATTGAAAGTGAATTTGGTGTAAGCAATTACTTAGCCAGAAAATCAAAAAAGTTAATAGAAGAAAAGGGAATACTGTCCACTCCAGATTCCAAGCCTGGTAGAACACTTCCTCAAGAGACAGCTACGTTAGTAAAAGACTTTTACTGCAGCGATGAAATTAGTAGACTAATGCCAGGCAAGAAAGACTACGTGTCCATGGGAAAGAACTCTGAAGGTAACCCTATCCATGTTCAAAAAAGACTTATATTACTAAACTTGCGAGAAGCATATCAGCTGTTCAAATCAAACACACCAGATATAAAGGTGGGTTTTTCCAAATTTGTTGAGTTACGACCAAAAAATTGTATAATAGCTGGAGCAAGTGGAACACATGCTGTCTGTGTATGCACGGTACACCAGAATGTTAAACTGATGATGGCTGGTGCCAACTTAAACAAAGTTTTACTTTTAGGGAGTGATCAACCACTGAAAACCTACAAAGAGTGCCTTGCAAAAATAATGTGTAATCCACCAAACCAGTCATGTTTTTTGAATGATTGTGATTACTGTCCAGATGTTAGTTTGTTCAGAGATGCTCTATTAACGGCTCTTGAAGAAGATATGGTCGAAAGTATAACTTACAAACAATGGATAACTGTTGATCGCTGTACATTTGAGACACTAACAAAACCAACTGAGGAGTTTGTACAGGAATTCAGCAAACAGCTTCTTCATCTGAAAAGGCATGATTTTGTTGCTAAACAACAGTCAACGTTTTATTCTGAAAAGAAATCTGCTTTAAGTAAAGATGAAGTGATTGTGCAATGTGACTTTTCAGAAAATTACTCATTTGTGATTCAGGACGAAGCTCAAAGTTTCCACTGGAATAACTCAATGGCTACAGTCCACCCATGTGTAGTTTATTACAAGGAAACAAATGAAAACAGTGACAACGAAGATGTTTTGACCTATAAAAGTTTTGTATTTATCTCGGATTGTTTGACCCATAATACAGTACTTGTTCATGTCTTTCAAAAGAAACTAATAGAGTTTATCAAGCAAGACTTCATGCCGAATTTAAAGAAGATTTACTACTTTAGTGATGGCTCAGCCGCCCAATATAAGAACCGAAAGAACTTTACTAACTTGTGTCACCATACTGAGGACTTTGATGGGATAGAAGCAGAATGGCATTTTTATGCAACTTCGCATGGGAAGGGAGCGTGTGACGGGATTGGAGGCACAATAAAACGACTGGCGGCCAAAGCTAGCCTTCAGAGCCCTATAAATAACCAGATTTTGACTCCCATCCAGTTGTATCAGTGGGGGAGAGATAATATTTCATCTGTAATGTTTATTTATGTTACAAATGATGAATTCATGCAAGAAGAGAAAATCATGGCAAAAAGATTTGAGGAAGCTGTTACTGTCACTGGGACTCAGAGCTATCACGCTTTCATCCCAGTCAGTAACACAAAAATAAAAACAAAAATTATATCTGACACTGAAAAGTCAGATCTTCACAACATTCAAGTTGCTCCAGATGCTGATGATGTACCATTTGAAGAGATAAATGGATTTGTTGCTTGTGCATATGACAGCAAATGGTGGATAGCTTGTGTTTTGTCTAAAAACCACTCTGAAAAAGAAGTTGTTCTATCATTTCTCCATCCTCATGGACCATCCCCTTCTTTTGCATACCCCAGAAGACCAGATGTCTTAACAGTGCCACATAACTTTATTATATGCAGTATTAATCCAACCACGCCAACTGGTAGGACATACAGATTATCTACCGACGAGATGTCCAGAGCTTCCCAAATTTTATCAAAGAAGAAGCAAGCATTATATTCATAAAATCATTACATCCTTGTTTGAAGACAGTGGCTTGTGATTATATCTATTTACTACATGATCATGTTTTCAATTGTAAACAAACTGAACACTGAAATAGGACCATCTTAAATATATAATATTATTGTAAATAAATAATATTAAATTGGTTATTTTCAAGTGATAAAATGGAAAGGACATTACTGTATTCAAAGAACATAACAATTAATTTCATGATTATAAAGAGGTAAAAATATCAATGACTTATTTATGAATCATTTGTTACAAAATACAATGGTAGGCCTATACACTGATCACTAAAATTTATTCAGTATTGTTATTACTTTATTATTATTAGGCCTATTATAGTTTATTTTACTGCACTATAATAAAGATCTTTCTTTATAAATGTATTTTTACAATAAATTTTACTTTGCTCAAACCTATTACGTTAACTATGTTACGTCATGTATCTATAGTCAATAGAAACTTACATGCATTCTATGGTTGAACTACTGATGTATTTTTTTTTTTTTTAAATATGATCCCATAGGAGTACCATAATGAAATTTGGCATATGTACTCTAGTAAGAACTATTAAAAACATATTTTTTCCCCGAAGAAATAAAAAATTTCGATTTTGAGATATTTCAAAAAAACTTTTTTTTATTTTTGAAAAATTTAATCACTAAGCTAATATAGTCAAGTGACATATCAAATTGTAGCTCTTGAAATTCTAAAGAGAATGGTGAAAGTTTGAACTCTCTAGGTTGAATGGTTTTGGAGTTAAAGGTATTTAAACATTTCAGAACATGTCAAAAATCTGCCAATTTTTCAATTTTCAAAAATTTATAACTCAGAAACGAAAAGTTAAAAAAATCAAAAACTTTGTATTTTTTATTACTTTGAGGTATAGAACAAAATTACCAAATATTATCCATTTTGAAAAACCCAAGTTCTGAAATTATTTTTTTATTGGTTGATTTCATATGGAATGACCCACAATGTCAATCTGTATATAGTTAGTTAAGTTGCTTGTACACAAAATTGAGATTGTCCTTACATTGTTGACCCTTGTTTATGATAATAAACCTTCTGATTTATTTTTAAAAAAATTGGCAGATCCATGCTTTATACTCATTTCCAGGCCAACAATAATATCTAGGGTGGCCATCCACAAACTCCTGGATATGACTTATAAATGGATATATGAAATATGATTTACAGCAAGTTGCATTGCTGCTGCATGATCAACCAGTTATTGCCATTACTGGTCGATGGAAGTGTAGTTATTCACAAATGAATGGTCAATATAGCAAACCTAGTAAGGCACCAGCAGTTCTTGCACCTATACTTACCCAAAACAAGAGGCTACAAGTCCTGCACAACCAAGTCCAGCCCCAAGTTCGATTACCTGTTTATTTTTTAAGTAATTTTTGTCACATTTGCATAGAATTTCTAAATATTTCGATAACACTATTGCTGCATCCCATATAACACAACTAACATCTCCCACTGTTTTTTGCTGAATTTCCAGGACTACATTTAATGTTTCAATTTCAAAATTTCTTACAAAAGTTTGAGTCATATTTACTAAAAAAATATATTCACGGGATATGTTGATTTATTTGTCAACACAAAATAATTCAGTCTTTTAGAATAAAATAATTCAGTAAAAATTCATAAATGTAAAGTCACATTACCGAACATCACTGACAATCTTATTGTAAACATACACAAACACCAACTAAACAACATATGAATAAAAAAAAAAAAGCTTCTATGATTCTTTATTTCCATCCAATCCTCCCTCTGCACTTTTCACAGTTTTTATCTATTCATGCAGTTGCATAAGTAATACCATAATATATATATATATATATATGTGTAGATTTTAATATTTTATTTTAAGATTAAATTTATTTTGTGTTGTTTTTCGTTTTAGATTAATATTTGGTATTGTATAAGTGAAATTTATAAATAATAATTATGTTATTTGTTTTGTTTATAATTATGTTAATGAATATATCTTCTCTGCCATTGCAATTTGCGACAAATAAATGGTGCAGCTTTTAAGAACGACGGATTATGGAAGTGGGCTCAAATATGAAACGGACATTTAAAAGTTTATTCTTCATACATTAGGATAAGACTTATCTAAACGTTATAAACATTTTAAAATATAGTTTCAAAATTATTTAAAACCTAAGGAAATTATAATTTTTATTTAATATTTTAGCTTCATCAGTCTTTGAAAACTTTTAAAACTTAAAACCCCTCAAAAGAAAATTGCAAAAACTCTTATCTGCATCTCGTTAACTAGATATTTTACTTGACGCAAACTTAAAAACAGGTACGAAGAAGTAGGAGAAAATATTGATCAGCATTAATTCAGTACAACATTTGAAGATGGGGGTTTGACAAGGCTGCTATTATAAGACGATATACATACATATATATATATATTAGGCGCTTTTGTCAGAGGTCTTACCTCAATTACAAAATACGATTTTTTATTAAATTTGGGCCGCCCCCACCTCGATAGTACGGTATTCTATAGAGATTTACACAGAGCTAGATATAGCCGTTATTAAATTGTAGTTATGAAATCTTATAAAAGTGTCCATATTATAACAGAATTTACCTTACAAATTGTTTTTAAAGGTTGACGGTAAAAGAGTTTACTCAAAACTAACTTAACATTACTTACCTGGCGTAGGAGTTACCGTAATCAAGAAGGAGGTTCGCCTAGTACGAGGTTTCTACATTGCACTACGGTTGGGTTGAACCCAGCCAATGCCGTATATTTGGTTTCTAAGGGCATGTTAGTAACCATAGGTTAAAGCAAGAGTATAATCCCATTCCATCACTTTTTTCTTCAATCCTATTTAGCTGGAAGTATATAATCTTTATATTACTAACAATTAAAAGCAAGCTGATATTTCGCCTTTATTGTCGTGACACAAGCGATAAGATTGATGTGGCGAGCCACATCCTGTAACATTGTGGTAGTATTCAAAGTATTACGCGTAGACTTATAACTTTGCATGAGTATACGTACATTAAGACCGCTAAAGGACCTGGTTTAAAAAAATTTTAAATGTACACAAAGTAAAATTTAACTAAAAGATATTACGGATAAGTTATGTACAAAGTCTACAGTTTCGTATATACAAAAAACTGTCCAATATTACATTTTCAATATGATACCGTGGTAAATATTTTAGAAAAATTAATTTGATTTAAGTAATTTTCGATAAATTTTAAATATTTTGTATAAAAGTTTAACAAAGTTCCGATGTAGTGGAATAAGCTAGATAACTGATTGGCGCCATAATGAACTGACGCAATAAGAACAGGATGCGGGAAAGGAAGGAGTGCTGGGGGAAGGGAGTTCTGGAAAGACGCTCGAACATTATGTTGTTTGCAATTTTAGTTGTTCTTTTATTAATTTTTATGTTTGAACTGTACTTAAAGAGTATATAGAATTGATTAGTGTTTTTCTGTGTTTAAAAACACAATTTTCAAAGTTTACGTTTACATTGGGTTATGGGTGAGTTTTAATTTTTGTTGTTGTGTAGTAGTGATCGTGTTCTAAAGCTCGTTTTTTTACTAATAACGTGGTATCCATAGGCCAAAGTGTCTATGCCGTTTTCTAAAATGTATCTTTTATTGTCAAAGAGGACAAAGATAATTTAGGAATGTGTTGTTTATACAGGTTATGTCTGTCACTTCGTATTGTTAGTGCTAATGTTGTTTTTAACGAATGGTTCAAAAGACAGTCTTTATACATTTGATGTTTTAGTTGTTTTTTTATTGCGACTCGGGGGACACCTTTAGCCACCTTCTTTTCCTCTAGATCTGAATTTAGAACAGAGTAGCATTTCGATCTCAAGCCAATTATTTTCCTAGCCGGATTTGAGTTTAACTCGTTTTTAAATTTTCCTAACACTTTTTTGTTTACATTACTGTAACATAGTTGGTACTCTGAAGTATCAAACAGACGTAGTTCATTTTTCATGTCTTTGTAGACATCCGGAGCATATACATTATAAAAGAGTGAGTCTGTGTCAGTCATGCAAAGTTTTACATTTCCCCCGTACTTTGCAATTGCACAGTTGTAAAGAAAATTGTACATTATTGATTTTGAAATTTCCAAGACTGTGAAACCAACATAGATAAATCTGTTTAGGAAGATGGTTTGCTTTTTCAGAGCTAGCCCCGCAATATCTTTACTGTAAGTATTTAGTGTTGAGGGCGTTTTGAGAGATTGTAAAGCTAAGTGCCTTTTCGGATGACCAACTAACATCCACGTTAGTAGAAGAAACACTACAAAAGACGTTACCATGAACGATCATAGGGAGATGCGTTTTATAAGTAGAAAATAATCAAAAGGAACCAACTGTCCCTTTAGAGGAAATAGTACATATCTTGGAGCGAAGAACTGAGAATATGAGATGACCGTAGAGATGGATCCACCAGGCCTGGGATATCGTTGTTGTACAGTGGTCAGTTTGGAGCACAACACAACACTGTCTAGAGTTCACTTTGAATAAAATGCTGAGTATATCGACAGAAGAGAGATCGAGGAACAAAAAATATCACTGGTTAATGAGACAAACATTAAACATTGTGATAGAGGATTACGGCAATCACGACGCGAGATCCGAGCGAACCATTCCGCATAGCATCATGAGTTCAACTGGTCTTTTAAATTTAGGTAGACGGGGTTCACACCACCGGTTACAAGAGACAGTGTCACCTTATATTTGACTTTTGGCAAGTGCATGTGCATAGAGGCCAGTAATATTATTTAAATTTCAATATAGTAACAGGTGAATATGTTATGAGTATGTGAGTAACAATTTATGCTTAAGAGATTATAAAAACAGATAAGAGGAACAAACTATTAAATTACTTAATTATGAATTACAATTAACTATATGTACAATATCTAATACTAAGTACGGAACAGTAAGCAAAGAAATCTTGAGTCTAGGACTTGCAGTCCACTTTACTACAGTAGTTGTTTTTCATTATTTACAAGTTTAAAATCAATTCTAGATTTGACATTTTCTAAGGATTTACCGTACGTAGCGTTGTTCATTAGTTAAAAAAAGTCTTTTTGAAAATTATGTTTAGCTTCTTTTATTTTTTGGGAATTAAAATCAATAAATAGGGTACTGTTTAAAACTAAGTACTCTGTGAATGTTGGTCAGTACCAGTCCTAGTTGTAAGTAAAGTTTCAAGTTTCTGTAATGTAACACATACTTGGTTTTGTCAGAGAGAGTAATTAGTAATTTTTCAGTTTTGGGGGATTTATAGTTCAGTTCGTCAAGTAGGTTTTTGGAGTAGGGGGAAAGCATATCATCAGTCACTACTTTTCGTTCGGGGGAGAGTGGGAAGTCTGAGTGTAGGTCGTGTAAGTGCTGTGGGTAGTGTAAGTCCACTTCTAAAATGTAACCTATGTCAGAGTCATCGGGTACTTTTGTAAAGTCAATGTCGTGTGTGTCTAACCAGTTAAAGACAGACTCTGGGAGTCTATCCGACATACTTGTACCGTATAAATTGTTACAGTCAAGGTAAAGTAGGTAGTTGGTGGGTTTTGTGTTGTCAAAGTCGGGCTAGTAGGGATTGCTGGCCTGGGCGTACGGGTTTGGTATCATGGAGATACCGCCCCGGATCCCAGACTCAACAAACAGATGCTGGTCTATGTCAGTAAGTAGTTCAAGACGTACGTTTGTCATTTTTAATATGGAGTTCCATGCAAGCCCGGGGGCAGAGTAGACATTACACGGATCTATTCCGTAGTTTTTCATACTAGTGTTTCTGAAGTTTTCAAAGACGTTTGCTATTAACAATTTGTCTGTAAGTAGGTAAAGGTCATGGGTACTCTTTCATACTTGTTATATTAAAAATAGTCCATACAGTTTGGTCATGTGTGTAGTCCTCGTCTGAAATAGGTGTTTCTGTCAAGTCATTATAAAAAGTCTCCTTGGGAGGAAGTTGGTTTTCGTTAAATGTAGTTACGTCTGTCATGTAAGTGCATGTAATGACACCTTTGCGTAGAAATAAGTCAGTATTAGTCATACACTGCCCTAAAATTTTGAATTCGGAAGCCCCGTCAGAAACTAAATTGGATACAAGTGTATCCAAAGAGGCGTTATGGAATTGGAGTGAGTTTAAGAAACGTAAAGATTCAAGGGTAACTGAAATGTACCGCTCACTAGTTGTAGCGATATATGACAGTTTTTCTTTTTTGAATTTGCCGAATCTCTGTAGCAAGTGATGACAGTCGTATCCTCGCAAGTTGTGGTAAAACACTGGTATATGTTTAGGAACTTTATAATTTAAATTGCAAGAATTGTGGGCAGGTCCCAAGAACTCACCTGTTAGGTGGTTATGGTTAGCCACTTTGTCTCCATCTAAAGGTTTTAGACAAAGGTGACATTTAGTTGCATTTTTGAAAATAATTTTGCCTTGTGGAGACATATTAATCGGAATGTTTTTATTTATAATTGGTAAGAGTTCCTCAGACTCTGCAATCAAACAATTAAAAAAGGTATCTACAACATCGGGACCACTGTAGACTTTGGGTTGTTTTATTGATTTGCCATCACTGTTAATGATTACATAGCAAAAGCCAGAAGGGACGTGATGGGCAGTGTTTGTCGTATGTGAAGTTGAGGGGTCATGCAGTGTAGTGTCAATTGGTACATCAAAGGACTCAAATCACAGTAAATGGTGAATGGGGCTTTGTGAGTTCGTAAATGGCATGTATTTTTCGTCTTCAGTAGGAAGTCTAGTCTTCTTTGCACAGTGTTGAACACAAATGTAAGTGGTTAGTCAGTAAGTCTTTAGTCCAAAATCTGTGTAGACAGTAGTTACAGAAGAAGGTAGCACCGTTATATTTAGTCAAGTGGGGTAAGAGTCGAGACATGTCAGTTTTCAAACAGTAGTGTGAAGTAGTGTCAGTAGTCAGTAGCAGTAAGTTTACGTGGTGAACTCTAAATTTTTCTTTGGTTATACGTAAAGGGTAAACTTCGTCTTTTTCAAATCCAAAGACGTTGACTGACAAAGTGGGATTTAATTTTTCAAACCTATCTATGTCAGTAATTTTAGCTGGATAGCTAATACCAGAGACATTTACATTACATTACAAGAATTTATAATAACTAATTCTCCTATTTTTATCGGGATATAACTGAGCAAGTACAGAGTAGAGAAAGCATTTACTGTCGTCATTTTTAATATTTACAATTCCCTGTTTGGAGTGGTTAATTGTTTTAGGAGTGGGTATATAAGAAGAAGCGTATAAATGGTGATATTTAACAATGAACAGATCTAAGCGTAAAACGTTTTCAAGTACCCACCCACTACCGTGACTTACCCATTTACCCACGCTTTCTAAGGTTTTGTCAAGAGCTTCTGAATATTGAGTATTGATAGAATCAGAAGGCATCAGAGGTCGGGTTTTACCGTGAAAGAAGGGAGTAGTGGTATTTTCTTCGTTATTTACAATTTTGGTGAATTTAATTTGAACAGAAATATGCCATTTAATTCCCCCGAGCCTGTTTAGGTGGTTATTTATCTCAGAAGAGATTTTATTTTTATGTTCAGCCAGAACGGTAAGGAGATTGGAACCGTAAGTATCAAATCGACGGGAAATGGTTACAAGGTTGTAGTTGATGGCAAAGGATTCCATGGTTGGTTCCATTCCTGTCGCAACAGGAAAACCACTAACATCTGGTCTGTGCAGCTGACCCATAAAATCAAATGTGTTCTGGCACATAGAGTATAAAATTGTTATAGTGTATAGTTGAATTATTTTAGTATAAAAATGAAATTTAGAGTTAAATTTGAGAAGGGGAAATACCACGAAGGACTCATTCATGAGTTCCGAAGGCGCCATATTTAATACGAGAGCCGAATACAAACAAAGATGCGCTTGGTTTTAAAGTAGTTAAAAGTGTTGCCACCAGGTGCGCTGTGACATTTGTTATAGTGTACATATGAAATATTGCATTTGTTATAGTGTATATATGAAATAATGCATTTGTTATAGTGTAGTGCATTTGGTACCGGCCGCCATCTGCAAACTAGGTTAAGAGAGCATTTTATATAGTATAACAAGGGAAAGGCCGCCATCTTGGAAAAAGTGTATTTTATATAGTATAACGAGGGAATATGAGGGAAATGTAGGGAGAGAAAATTCCCTTAGGGTTGGTAGCACTGCGGGCTGGCCGCCATCTTGAGTCAAGTGACACGAAGATGCCCGAAGGTGGCCACCGTATTGAATCAGAGAGCCGAAGATACCCGAGAGTGAGCCTAAAACTCTTAGTTTCTGTCTACTTATATAGGTCGTGAAGAAAGCTCTTTTAGACAGCTGAAGGATGATCTGCCACAGGGATCCGTACTTGCTGCAATTTTATTCAACGTGTATACTGATGACATCCAAATCCCCAAGTCAAGAAAATTTATATATGCAGACAATATTTCTTCAGCTTTTCAACACAAGGACTTCACAGTTACCGAAGAATAATCTTGCAACCCTCGAAGAATTTTTCAGAACCTGGAAGCTGAATCTTAACCCATCAAAAACCGAAGTAGCCTGCTGACCGAGTAATCGAAAATTAAACATCTTTCTAAATGGTGTATACTCCACCACAATGATCATCCACAGTACTTGGGTGTAAAGTTAGATCGATCGCTGACGTTTAAAAGCCATCTTCAAAAAACAGCAACTAAAATTAAAACTAGGGCAAATGTACTACATCATATTGCTGGAACAACTTAGGGAGCCAACGCACAAGTCCTGCGTACTTTCTTTGTCACAGGTTTATTCAGCTGATGAATACAGTGTTCCCGTATGTATAAATAGCGCACATACAAAAGTGATTGATGTCCAACTTAATAGAGCCATCAGAGCTTTTGTTGGTACTCTCGTGGGAACTCCACTACTCTGGCTCCCGGTGCTGTGCAATATAGCTCCTCCAGAAATAAGACGTCAGGAGGCACTACGTAAAGAATACATTAAGATCTTGGATACCCCGCACCTCCCCTATACCCAGGATCTCCCATGTCAGAACGACCGCTTAAAATCTCACAACCCACCTCTACGTACTGCTTTCAGCTGGGCAAGTAGTGGGATTTGCCAGTTCTGGGACAACATCTGATTCAGCTTTTTTTCAGCTGATTCAGCATTTTATTTATGGGTAGGAGCGATGCCTTGGTGGACTGTGACGTCATGGATTGGTATGACGTCATTGGTGTGAAGTGGGTCAAGGTCATTGTGGCTGTTTAAAAAAATAGCTTCTTGCACAGTTTTTTCTGTGCAAGAAGGATATTTTTATTATATTACTTTTTTTACTTGTTATTCTATATTTACAAAATCTTATTAACAACCTTAAACTTAATGACTAGATTGTTTTTCCTCACTTCCTTTTGAGCTCGACCACTGGCTGTTCTCCATTTTCCTTCACCTCCTCCGTCAGTCTGTTGTAATATTCTTCACCACATTCTTCAGGGTCTGTACTTTCAAATAATTGTTTACACGAACTAGCACATCATTGAAAACAATACAATTAGGACCACAAGTAGTTGTTGTTTCAGTTTGCACCCACTTAAATTTTATATTTTCAATATCTTCGGCAATTTCAGCCATTCTGTTAAGTTTTTCATCAGCTTCCGGACTCCAATATGGTTTTGATAATCGCAGCTCAAGTATAACTAATTGCAAGTTACTATTCATGGTGGATGTGCGGGATCGGTGTTTTTATTCAGACACTTGTCTGGATCGAACTGTGGTTGAGTGTCTGAACACAGTCTTCTTTATAAAACCCAAAATTCTGGGGAGAAAGTGGTGGTGGGGAAAATTAATGGTGGGGGTGTGACACCTGATGTTACTGAAATCTTACGGCTATGCTTTAACATGATTTAGAAGTTGCTGTTTTATCTTAGTGATACTGTTTCTATTCATTAAAATCCTAAGACATGGACAACAGCAAGGTATGTCTACGTCTGGAACTTGGTTTATCGTCCAACACCCCTTTAAGTGTCCTGTTTCTTCATCTATCTCCTCCACACCACGAAGCCAGACTTACTCTCTCTTTAAGCTTTTGATTTCTTCTTGAAGACAAGTTATCTCCGCTAAACAGAGTATAACACTGCTTGTAGGAGATCGATGTAAAATGTTTTGACCTGAACTTAAGTTGACAGTAGTAGCCATCTGACGTCCTACCTCTTCAAGAGTGAAGCAAGGAATGAAGATTATAATCTTAAACACCTTCTAAACTACCTTTCCCTATCAACCATGTTCCTCTTCTGTCTCATTCCCTTCCTCTAATACCTTTTTATTAAGTATTTCATTCCAGTTCAAATAGTATGTATTAGTTATACCTAATTCGGCTGATGAACGATGAAAAAGTAGTTGTGTAATCTACTTTTTCTAATATCTTTTTAATGTTTATAATTTCTTTAAAGCATGTAAAGGTTATCCAAAAGGGTTTATTTAACATTATATTTATTTAAAGATACTATTTACTTGTTTTATTAATCCTGACTGTACAATAAACACAACTATATATTAACAAGAAGCCATGTGCAGTGATAGCTCCGTAGAGTTGTTGTCGGTCGCTCCGTGGGACGTCAAATAAAGCATACCTGGTTCAATATTCCTCAAATCTTCATTTTGAAGTAGGTGTACATATATTTTAGGCAGGAACACTTGAAACTTTGGCGTATCACCTTGAGCATAAGGCCCATCACTTAATGCTAATAAAATATCATCTCCAACAGCAGTATCTATCTTCCTTATCCAGGGAACGATGTAGTGTTTCATCTCCTTCAGTTCTGAACATCTTTTAGTACCAAGCACTGTTGATTTGGAATGAGCATTAAACTGCTCAACCAATAAAGGTAGAAATTGTTTGGATTCCATTTTACTGCTGCTAGCGATGTTCTCACTACGTAGCTCTGTGTAATAGTGATGCATAGTCACTGTTGAGCTTTCGTATTTATACCCTCCACTACCCCCACCACTCTTGCTAACCTGGGGTATTTCTAAAAATGCAACCAGATGGTGAGCCTTTTGCAACGCGCATTGTGAGTGTGTTTGGTTTTGTACGCAAACACATGAACCATCGTAACTTTGTTTAAAGTCTCTATCAATAAGAATATTGCACACATTGTCTGTTGTATACATTTGAATTCAATTTTGCTATTCACGTCCTGATGTGTAAAAATCTGTTAAACTTAGAGCAGAAATTAAACATTATGTTATCAAAATTTTTATAGATCGTCAAAACCTTCTCACCACGTAATGTAATGATGGTGATTCATCAACTATTTGTTTGTATTCCTAGCTTTTTTAGATAGCTTTTTAAATGGAAATGGAGAATTGAGCAAAAATAAGTATACAAATCCAGTAGTCAGATCTAAAAACGTTAATTACTTAATTATGAATTCATTATTGTTTCTAATTATTGTTTCTAATAAATGCTTGAAATTCAACAGCATAAGGCATTTCTTTAATAAAACATACATCATCTTTAAAACAAATTGTGGTACTCATTGTAAAGTCCAAGTGAACTGTATTGATACCTTAGTCAATTGACTTACTGAAACTGAACTGGTTTCCTCACCACGATAGGTATATACCATGTCGTACAGTTCTTAGCTCGTTGGTGTATAATTTAATGTGGGCACCATCCCCGTTAGGCCTACCCCTCAAAGCATACTCTCTCTCTCCCCCCTCTCTCTCTCTCCCTCCCTCTCCCTTTCTCTCTCTATCTCTCTCACACACACTCTCACTCTCTCTCTCCCTCCCTCCCCCTCTCTCTCTCTCTATCTCTCTCTCTCTCTCCCTCCCTCCCTGGGGAAGACAGGATAGCAACAGAGGAGGAGTTTATGGAAAAACATGAGAGGGAATGAAAATTAAGTACAGGGAGGCTTGGAATGGTAGCTGCGGCAATGCAGGGGACTACCACGACACCCTCGGCTTCAAGTAGTGTTGCTGATTCTGAGTTGGAGCAGGACAGCAAGAAACGATTAAGAGCAAAGTATAGCCCACCAGAAGGAGGGATATATTTTTTTTGACCGGGCCCTCTTCTATTGAAGAGGGCCCGGTCAAAAATGGAAGATAATTTTGAAAGCGAACTGGAAGAAAAAAATGGAGACGAAAAAGATCCGTTACAGTAGTTGGCTGAGGTGCTGAACAATATGTGGGCGTGGCTCAAGCAGCCCACGATTGTGAAGATGGTAACCAAACCCCAGACTTTGAGATTTGAAGTACATGGACAGGTACCAAGAAGAGTTAATCAGGGCTAGAGAAGGAAGAGCTAGGCTGGAGATACGAGTGGAGGAGAGATCTGCTCTAGTTGAAATAGTCAGATCAACTGTGAGACAAGAAATGGAAAAAGGGAAAGTTGACTCTGGGGAAAGAAAGACATCGAGCTATGTGGACGCTGCAGCTAAAAGGGTGCCCAAGGTGATTGACTGAGAGGTCCGGTACTTTTTTTTTTTTCTCGTACCACACACACTGCACCTTCCTTTCGGAATATCAGTGCTTCTTATTCCTTAATCGTTGTTAGTTTTTATTCTGTCTAAAAATAATTTCCTTGCCTTGTGTTAATGAGGTTAGTTGTTTGTTTGCCTTTCTTCTCCAAGTCCGCTTTTCCAGCGGGGGACCCAAGGCTGGTCCACTGGGAGGGGGGATGGTCGGGAATTTCTTCCCTGTTAGTATTTGGGGATGTCTTGATCGAGAGTGTTCATTTGATGTGGTACTTTTTTTATGTCATGTCCTTGTGCTTCTGATTACTCCAATTGGAATTTCGATAATGTTTCCGAAAGTGTCTTTTTGAGTTGTCGTGTCCAGGAGGTTTGTCATTTGTGTGGGGGTTTCCAGTTACTTCCTTCATGCTTGGTATCTTTACTTGGACTGGCATAGGTCTTGGATGTTTCTAGCTTTTTATTCTTTCTGAATAGAAACCACTGCCCCCACGAATCCAACCCACAGCTTACTCAATTCGGCTGTGTGTGGGGCTCACTTGGTTGGGGTAAACCAGTGAGGGGCTCCCCACCCCGTGGTAGCAGTTATTTATTTTCACGGGCTGCTTAAACCCGGGTGTCCACTCCGTGGCCTTTCTGGCTCGGTTCTTCTTCATTATATCTCTCTTCTTTGAACCAGTTGCTTCATGATTGTTTGCAAGGTGTTGAAGGAATTAGAATTTCTAATTAATGTACTGAGGTTCCAAGATTTTTCTTTTGCGTTTTCATGCAAACATCTTCTCAGATCTTCATTGGCTTCGCATTCCAGTACGCAATGCACATGTGAGTCAATCTGTCCGCAGTCATTGCATTCCGGGCTTTCAGCCCTATGGAATCTAGTGAGATATTCCTTAAAGGGTCCGTGCCCTATTAATAGGTGAATTGTAGCTTGTTCTACATTTTCAAAATGTTTAAGTGTTGTTCTTTCTTGTACTGACGGCAGTAGTTGGAAAGTTTTCCTGCCAGTATCTGCATTCGCCCATTCATCTTGCCATGTGGTGTTAGTTCTTTGTTTGATCTCCTTTTTGGTTTCGGCTATTCTTCCCAGTGCTTTTTCTCTTAGCATTGCAAATTCTGCAAGCTTAAGTTCTATGGGTGGGTTTCCCGTTATCAGGCAGAGTGCCATTAGGGGCGACGTCCTATAAGCCCCTGTGGTGCAGTTTTGTGGAGAGGTCCGGTACTGCCACCACAAAACTGGTGATTGTAAGACAGGATAACAAGGAGAGCGAAGAAGTTAAGTAGAAACTGAAAGAACTGGTGAAGCCGTCCCAGATAGGGCTGACAGTGAAGAGGCTTAACAATATCAAGAACGGAGTGATTAAAGAAACTTAATCGGAGGAAGGAGCAAATAAGCTGTTATCAATGAGCAAATCAGGCACTTCAGAAAGCTGGAATAAAGGTCGGGAAGCCAACCGAGAAGGAACCCGTCATCATGATTTATGACGGGAAGGCTGAGTTAAAGGATGACGAGGTCAGGCAAGAAGTTTTCAGTAGGAATATGGAAGCAAGCGAAATACCAGAGGTAGTGTTTAAAAAGGAATTTAAGGTGAGACTAGGTATAAGGAAGCTAGTGGAGGCAGATAGACAGGAAAGAGAAGCCACCTGGTAGTAGGATCTCCGTGAGGGTCTGGTATTAAGAAAGGACGGGTGTTTATAGAATGGGAAAGCTGCAGAATAAAGGACTTCGTGGAGATAGCCAGGTGCTATAGGTGTCAGAGGTACGAACATGTCACAAAGCACTGCAATAGTGCAAAGCCCAGTTGCGGAAGAGCACGACTTCAAGGTTTGCAAGAACAAAGGAAAGCCATGCTGTGGCAACTGCAGTAGAGAAGGAAGGATCGAGAATAGACATCCAGCCACTTGGAGGGAATCCCTGTCTATGAGAAAGCGACGAAGAGGTACAATGAACATAGATTATGGATTGTAGGAGAGGTCAGGTAAATGTAGGCCGAGGGGAAATCATCATGAAGGAAATGGTTAGAACGAAAAGGAAAGAAAACCTCGATGTGGTGCTCATCCAGGAGCCATATATTAGGAACAACACCATCAAGGGTTACGATGTAAAGGTGGTATCATGGTAGGAGTGGGAGTGAAGACGTTGTAAGTAAAGTAGTTTTTCTGAATGAAAGTACAATGCACTTATGATAGGGCCCGAAACAGATGGAGCATGTGTGAGTGTTAGACTGGAGAGTGAAGGACGTGCATTGAGTCTGGTAAGTCTGTACTGCCGACCATCAGAGGGTATAGACGGACATCTAAGAAAAGCGGTTGAATTCATCAGGAGAAAGGAAGGCAAAGAAGACGTCATCGGAGGAGATTTCAACGCTAGATCAAGGCTGTGGTGGAGCGACAGAACAGACAGAAGAGGAGAAAAGGTCGAAATTATAGTATTTACCTGGGACTTGGTGATCCTGAACCAGAGAAGTAGATGGACTACGTTTGAGAACACTTAAAATGGATCATCAAACATCGATGTGACGATATGCACCAGAGATGTAGCTTCAAGGATAGCCAATTGGGAAGCCATGGAAGAGACCTTATGTGATCACCGCCTGATAAAATTCGAGGTTAAGATCAATTACCTTATGTACAATAAGCATAAAAATTCAAGGTTACTGCCTATTCTTGCTTAAAGGAGAGCAAGAATATGCAGTAACGAGATGAGAGAAGGATCATGGAACCTGAGAGAAGTGGATTGGAGGAATTTTGACAGAGTCTTAGTCAAAGAACTGGATGGGTTAGACTGGGACCTAGAAGTTGTAGATGGGTGTGCGGATGAAATCCAAGGAGTGATTCGATTCAGACAGTAATGGAGAGCGCGGTGCCTAGATCTTGGAAAGGCAAGAAGAAATTACCATGGTTGACTGAGACTATTGGAGAAATGAGATCAAAGCTGAGAAGATGTAGGCGAAGGTTGCTGAGAACTCGAAGCGAGGAGGACAGTAGAGAATGTTTGTGACCGCCAGGGAAAATTGTGTGTGGGGGATTCGGGAACAAAAGAGGGACGCATGGCAAAGGTTCCTGGATGAAGATGGAAAAGGTGATCCCTGGGGAAAGGCCTACAAGATTTTCATGGACAGGATGGAAAAGGAAACTACATTGATGAGTCTGAGAAAGGCAGATGGAAGTTACACTATCATGGAAGAGACCTTGATGACAATGATAGAAGAACTGCTGCCTGACGACAACGCAGAGGAGGACACAGTTGAGCTAAGAGTACTGAAGACAGAGATGCAATTTGAGTCTGAAGGTGCAGAAGAGGTGAATTTCACAGAGGCTGAATTGGATGAGGTGTTGAAGCAGATGAAGAATGGAATACACCTGGATACGACGGGGTCAATATCGAGATTGTGAAGAGGATGTATGAAAGAATAAGAGGTTACCTGTTACGTTTGTACAACAGGATGCTAACGGATTTAGTCTTCCCATTAGCATGGAAGAAAGGAATAGTGATAGTGTTTATGAAAAACAAGGACAAGGACTCAGGTCTATTAAAGTCGTATAGCCCAATGACCTTGTTGTCTGTGTTAGGGAAGTTAGGAGAGAAGCTGTTGGTCAGAAGAATGAAAAGATGGCTTGAAAAACAGAAATTATTGAGCAATAGACAGTACGGATTCAGAGAGGGAAGAGGAACTGTGGACGCACTTATGAAGGTCAAGAAAGACGTGGAAGAGAAGTACGTTCTGCGATCTCATTGGACATCTCAGGGGCGTCTGATTCTGTATTGTGGCCCGAGATTCTGAAGATGCTGAGAACATGGAACTGCCAAATAAACGTATACAGAGTAATCTGAGACTACTTCAGAGGAAGAGACGTCGTGCTGAAAGTAGGAAACAGGGACGCCGGAAAGAAAATAACAAGAGGATACCCACAAGGATCAGTAGTAGGATCTCTTCTGTGGAACGTGATGTTTGACAGCCTTTTCAGGATGGATCTAGGAGAATGTTTGACAAACATAGCTTATGCGGTCGATGCACTGCTGTTGGTGAGAGGTCGATCGACGGGACAGCTGATAGAGCGAGGAAGCGAAGCTGCAAGAAGAGTTGTAGAATGGGGCGAAACAGGAAGTTGACTTTTTTCAAGAGTCAAGACGGCAGCGACGATGCTGAAAGGAAGGCTTGTAAGAGGACCAGGACTACAAATGGAAGGAGAACACTTCAGCTGCAAGTAGGAGATGAAGAAGCTGGGAGTGATCGTAGGCACAAAGATGTCATTCGAGGGACACATGGAAGATCTGGCCGAAAGGATCAAGGGGATTTATGGAAGATTAGCAGGACAGGCTAAGGCTAATGGAGGAATGTCAGGAGGACACTTAATTAAACTTTACAGAGGATGTGTGAAACCAGTACTGCTGTACGGATGTGAGTTCTTGGAAACGGAAGTCCAATAACAAGAAGCCAAAAGAAGACTGATGGGGATCCAAAGGAAGGTGTTGTTGAAGGTGACTAAGCATGGTAGGATATTTTACAAAATGCACATGTTTTTGATAAAAATCTCAACGACAACTTTACTGACAGTTTGTGAAGAAACTATAGTACATACCAAAAACATTTATACGACACTTTTTGTAGAGAATTTAATTGTTAGTTTTAATATTTCATTTGAGGTGATCTAAACAAAAAAATCACAGCTTCAGTAAAACAAAAGCCTCTGTTGTGAAAAAAAAAATACATTTTATCGTCAGCCAATTTGAATTTTTTCTAAGTTATTAAATTGTATATAAGTTTTTTAACAAAAAAGTGCAGGTAAATAGTGCGTTAGCGTTTTCATGTAAGCCATTTTGAATATTTCATTAAATACTGTCTAAACTAAATGTTACAGCTTCAGTAGGACAACTTTAACACTGCACACAGGACATAAATTTCACGTCAGGCATTTTGAATTTTTTCTAGTTTATGAAAACTGAAAAATCAAAGTTTATAGCAGTTTAATAACAAAGTAGTAAAGGAAAATCCTTTTTGGTACTGTTTTGTACTAAAACAAAAAAATTTACAAGATCTGTTCCTTTTAACACTTAAAGCTTTGAAATCTAATAATTTTCTACCAATTATGTACAATTCAATTCCAACAAATAACTTTAAATCAACATCTTATTCTCCTCTATTGGATTTTATAATTTTATCAGAGCCCCCATTGATCATATAACATCTCTAGCAGCTCACTTCTCCTTATAAGTGCGTAATTTGTAGGGAAACAGTAGCTTGCTACAAATCAAGCCTTCAGTTAGATTTCTGCTTTGACCATGAAGTTTGTGTCAATGCTGCTCCCATAAAGAGAAATTGGTTTGTCTTTGCAGGCAAGAGTAACTATTATTTTTGAAAGCTCTTGTTATTGGAAAATTATAATTAGTAAAAATAAATGTCATCACTCCAATAATTTTATTTTTTATTAATGAGGCCTCTTGTTGCCAAAGACATTATTAGACTAAACATTAAAACTTAATCTGTTATTAAGTTTCTTTATCCTTTAAAGGAACAATTATTCCTGTCAAATGACATATCTTAAGAGGTGGTAGGTATAATAAAACCAAGAGTTATTTGTTATAAAAAAACAATAGTTTATATTAACAATCTTAGTCTAATGCATTAAGTTTTAGTTTAATTACATTATGTACATTTCACAATATATTACAAAATAAAACTTCATGTTTTAATATACATTATATGTTCATAATCTAAGGTATTTGTCAGTACATAAATGCATGATAATGGCATATAAAAAAAAAAAAAAAAATACCACCTAGCATTTATTTACTATATTATTTCTTTCTAATAACCATTATGTATTGCTCCTATCCTAAAAATAATGTTAATTGAGCTAGTATTTTATTAGGCTTTGTTCCACCAAAAGACAAGATACGACTAGTCAGCAAGGCTCCATTTACCACAACTTGGGCACTTTTGATTTTAAAAATTGAAAAGCCATTTTAAAACCATTTCTTCTAGAGTCTAGTCTGAAATAAGAATTTTACTCAACATTATTATGTACTTAGAATTCAACTAAGTGTCTGGTACAAAATGAAATATATTAAATATCAAGAATTATGAATTTACTTATAATTAAAAACAACAATAGGCTTCTTGAAACAGACAACACAATCTCATAACTTTCTACTGTAAGTAATTAAAAATTATTTGATTCAATAATATAATTTTGTCCTATTTTTAGGTAAAAGTGAACATATGAGATTTTCAACTGCGGCACAATACTGTGATGATACGACTGCCACAGTACAGGAGAGTTCTGTTTCACATATAAGTTCTGATTGTATCATTTAAATTTTATTTTTTTCCTCTAAAGCTAAATTGGCCAGAAAAAACATTGAATAATTAAAAGTCAAACCATTGGAAATCTAATACATGTGATTATTAAATTCGTATTACTGAATTTAATAGTGTGGTAAGATTCAGAACACAACTCTGAAATGATATAATTAAACATACAGTGTGGACTTTACTGGAAAGATCCTTCCACACATACTGACCATTTTGTCTACTATTAAGGCAATTCGGAATAAAAGTATACAATTGTTTAGTTGTTTTGAATAGCATTCTACAGTTAACCTTCAATGTTTAATTACAGAGCCTTTCACACATTTCAACCTCCTCATTTTCAATAACTTTCAGTCGTATAGTCCTTACTATTATTGTGGGCCCTTTTTGATTGCTTTTCAACTGGTCGCACCATGGTCTCTTAGACCAGGGCACTATATTTTTGAATCTGACTATACTTGTTTAGTATTCCGACAACCCCCTTACAAACACAAACAAGTGGATTTTGTCAGTCTGACTTGGTTTTCTATGTCATCATGGTCAATTAGTGTCAACCCCAGTCTAAAGTCCCGAGAGCAACTTATTAGTTTGCTTATATATTTAATTTGTGCAGTGCAATTTATTTGAAGTTATTGTATTTGTAGCAGCCGTAAAACCAAAGTCAGTGTTTTTGCTATCAAAAACGATGAGGAAGTGGAAAGTAGAATAGATTTACTTCTATGTATTATTGTTGTGTAGATATTATTGCTATGTTTAATTTATTTTGTATTTTGGTATAAAATAGTGTTTCTTTAATAAGTTCAGAGTAAATAATTTTTAAATTAATCATAGTAATCATTATTTTTTATTAATCAAATCCATTATATTTTAATATACACAAAAAATGGAAAGTTGTTATTTAATCGTATTAAAATATTATTTAGATGTCAAAATACATATATTTTTCTTTTCATGTCATGAATTAGATTTTTGTAGAAATAGTTATAAATAAATGTAGGCCCTAACAACAAACAATTTATGACATTTTTTAAGACCGTATGCGACTAATAGTGTAATTATTCTTGCGCTTGAAGGTTAATCCAGGATAATTCCTTGAACCCTTTGTTATCTCTGGCCTATCAGTGGCAATTCCCTTTGAGATTAAAGAGAAGTCATATATTTTCCTTCTATAATTGACACTGAATTTTCTTTTGTCAAGGCCATTCTGTTTTGTAGAAGTTAAAAATAAAAAAACTACATGTAATCAATTCTAACAAAGGTAACTTCATTTAGAATGAAAAGTTTCTAAAAAGCGTATAATATTGACTTTTACAATGTGTGGTTTTTAAGGCCAAATACAATTTTGTCAATGTACAAACAGAATATAGGATAATGAGTTAATTTCCAAATAAAATTAAAACCTATACATATTAGAATTAGGAAAATTAACTTTTCACTTCACTACTATGAGTTCAGCTGTTTTCGTTATGTGTTTACAACCTGCGAAACATCATATTTTCAACAGCTGTCTATTGTTTACTACTGAAAGTAACATTGTTTACAACCTAAAATTTTCCACAGTCAACAACACCTGTTTTTAAAACATGTTTCTAATTTAATAAACAGTTAACATTCCAAAAATGAGTTTTTATTCCGTAGTGTAGTGAAAAGTATCATTCAAAACTCTAGTGAAAGTGTTTTGTATGTTCTCGACCATTTGAAGTGCTCGACAAGTCTCGCACTTCAAACATATGGTCTCAAACATGCAAAACCCCACTTTCCACTCTTGTTATGAAATATACTATTGCATAGTACAAAAATCACTTCTTATTCCTTCATTTGGTATATTTAAGTTGTAAATATTTTCTTGTATGTATCAGCTGTTATGTTTTGAAAGTGTAGACTAATTCATTATAAATGTTTGTATAAAAATATAGATAAAATCGCAGTTACGATGAAGAAGAGACGGCTAAAACTGTATGGACATTTGAAAATAATGGAAGAAACACAGATACAAAGAATATGTTAAGTTAATAAACTGAAGAAAAAGTAGGATGGATAGAAGCAATGATGGAAGATGCTAATAAAATAGATTTGCAGAAGAAGTAATCCAAGACAAGAAGTGCTTCAGAATAATGATAAAGTGTGTGGACAGATAGATGATCAGAGATGAGAGAAAATGAAGTACTAGGAAGGAATGAAGAACAAGAAACACAATGTCTTAAGTTATATGTAGTCCATATGTGGCCAAATGCATAAATTAAAATATATACAGGGTGTCCCAAAAGTAAAGTGTCAAACTTTAGGAAATAGCCTGAATAATAGGTCAAAATAAAGAGAAAATATGGAATAAATTTTGTATTGAAAACGCTACATGTACCAGATATCCGCCATTTTGTTTTCTTTACAAAAGAATTTTAATCTCTGAGTTGGCTCAACTGATCTTTATGAAACTTCCATGTTAAGATAGAAGGGACTTATTCTAGAAAAAAACTAAACTTTATCCGATTTAAAATTTCAAAATGGCAGCCATTTTAAATTATTAAATATAAATTGCGGGAAAACAGCAAAATATTACAACAAATACTAAAAACACGATTTTTTAAGTAATTTTATTACAAATCTGACAGTATCAAAAAATTTAGAATTGGACAAAAAATAATTAAGGCACATTGACATTTGTATTGAGAAGCAGCAAAAAAGATACAAACAAATTACTTTTTTTTGCTGCCTCTCAACACATATGTTGATGTGTCGGTTATGTTTTCTTCGATTCTACCTTTTTAATACTGACAGATTGGTACTAAAACTATCTAAAAAAACCATGTTCTTAATAATTTTTTGCTATTTTTTTATTTTAAATTGGATCAATCTGATTTTTTTTTCTAGAATAGGTTTACATTATCTTAACATGCATAGCGAGTTTTATAAAGATCGGTTGATCCAAATCAGAGATAAAAATTCTTTTGTGAAAAAAACAAAATGGCGGATATCTGGTAAACAAAGCGCTTTTCTAAAAAAAATTATTCTAGATTTTCTCTTCATTTTGAATTATATAACCATTTTCCGAAGTTTGGCACTTTACTTTTGGGACACCCTGTATATATATATCCGTGTCAAGGGGCTATGCAAGATCTCGTTTTCAAAAATTTATAAATTTAGTGAACAAACAAAGAAATTATAAAAATAGATTTACAAATTGAAATCAATAGTACAGAAGAATTAACTTAAATAATACTTTTTTTACCCTGATGATAAATTACACCCTGCAACAGATATTATGATGAAACGTATCAAATACTATGCTAGTATGACAACATAAAAATAAATTAGTTTATTATAAATGATCACATAGTTTATAAAAACAGAGTAAGTTTATTAAACATAACAGTTTGTGTTATAAACTAAGATTAAAATAACAATCTGATGCTAGCAGCCAATATTTCTGTATGAAAACTTTTAGATTCAATATTTTATTACACGACTAATCAAATTTCCTTTAAGGAAGACAAATACATTAGTTGCCAAATTACAGACATAAAAAATAGCTGCCAATTTTAAAAAGAGATCTAGGTTGTATAGCTACTGTCCTTTAGTCATATAACATTTACATCTGTATATAATAGCAAATGTTATAACTTAAAAAATAGCTTACCTGTAGATAATCTATTTCTTTCAAATAATACCTGAGAGTAAGTTGGTCTTACATGCATCTATATCAGCAAACTTTCAAATTTACTTGGACCCAAAAACAAGCTAACTTTTTTTTAAACTAAACACTACTACAAATAAAAAACATTTAAGAGCTTTAAAATCACAATAAGAATAATTTTACGAGGGTTTTCCATAAATTAAGGTCTCCAATGAACTGCCGCTACGATAGAGTGAGCTAGCATAAATATGTCTTCAGGGCTTCCCAATTCACAGATTATTCACCCCTCTCCGACACAGTCTTGGCTTAGCAGCCGTTGACAAAATGGGAAATTCACACTCCTGCTAAGTATGATCTGCAGTCTGTGACTAGATTTCTGTGGTTTAAGGGGTCAACCACTTTTTAACAGTTGACCGATGTGTCTGAGTATAAGTGAACTGACATAAAAAAATGTTAAGGTTGTGTAGGGAGTTTGCAGAGGACCAAACAAACATACGAAGCAAAGCCGTCCATCAGTTTTAGACGTGATGGTACCAAAAGTTGAGTATCTTTTGCTTGTGTGAGACTTGAGGCGTATGACTGTGTGAGAGATTGCTGAACAAATGGAGGGCTTCTCTAAGTCTACCATGAACAAGATTTGTCTGGACTGTACAGAAAAAAGGGAAAGGTCGGCTGACAAAGGTAATTATGTTGCACATTGACAGCACCCACTAGACACAGTCACCCAAACTGGAACTCATCGCCAAATTTGTGCGGCAAGTCTTTGACCAACCTCCTCACAGCCTCGATTTGGTCCCCAGTGACTCCTATTTGTTCCTCAACTTCAAACAACACTTGGAAGAAATGAAATTTTCAAGTGACAATTCCTTTCCTGCGCGAATCTGAGGGAGAGAGGTAATACGTGGGTATGAAAAAGCTTCCAGAGCAACTCTAAAAGTGCATTGATCATGAAGGGGACTGTGCTGAAAAATAGCTAAATGTCCAAGATTTAGAATCTGTAATTGGTTTTGCAATATAATGATGACTACCTTGTGAAAAAGTATTGGAGATCTTAATTATTTACAGACAACCCTCATAGTAATATTTTACAATTTAAATTAAGATTACATTACAGATCAAAATTAACAAAAAAAGTTGTTTGATTTTAAAATCCTACAATTATAGCTCCTTATCATACATATAATAATGTTGATAGTTTAAAATGTATGATGTATGCAGCCTTTCAAGTAGGATGAATATTTTGACGAGCTCATAAAGAATATCATTAAAAACACTTGCGAACACCTTGAAGATTAGGAAGTTTCTACAGTTGGTTGTATTTGATTTAATAGCAAATACAAGACACCAGCAAACTTATATATAAATCTGTTCATTTTTCCAATTTATTTATTTACTATCCAACGAAAATGCCATTATACAATTGAAAGCTGTACCTGGTTACGGCAAGCAAACTTTTCTCTGACAATCAAAAATCATACCTGGCTTTTGAATTGTTTTGTGATGACATTGATAAGTTGAATCCTGAACACTCTGTTGTTGCTGCAACCTGATGGCAACAATTATTGCCAACAGTCTGTTGATAGTATTTTCCTCAGTTAATAGTGCTTTAACAGTGTACTCACAGCAGCTGATCAGTACTTGGCTCATATTGAAACCAACAGCTGTTACCAGCTATTAGTTTTGTTTTCGTCTATTATACTATTATCAAATTGGGAGTGTGGCTGGATGTCAGGTAGGTCCACGCACACACAAGCAGAGGATTAGGACCGACCCAACCCACCCGGGACCGGTCGCACTTCCACTCAATTGGTCACTTAAACAACCTTTCCAATCAATCAGTATTTTTTTTTTTTTTTATTATTTTGCCATTTTATCTCGAAATGGTTAATAAATATGAAATCTTCTAACAATTACAAGAAAAATGATACCGAAAAATATATTATTTACTTTAGTTTATCTTACGGAAATTGTTCACAGTAATTTATAAATTATGCAATATTTTCCAATGCTGTAACCAATTAACTTAAGATTCACTACAGCAAATCACAGATTGTTTGGTATCGTTTTCCTTGCAATTTTGAATAGATTTCATATTTATTAACCATTTCGAGATAAAATGGCAAAATTAAAAAAAATAATGATTGATTGGAAAGGCTGACTAAGTGATTAATCGAGTGGAAGTGCAGCCGGACCCGGGTGGGTCGGGTCGGTTCTAATCCTCTGTGTGTGTGTGTGTGTGTGTGCACGTGCGTGCGTGCGTGTGTGTGCGTGCGTGTGTGTGTGTGTGTGTGTGTGTGTGTGTGTGTGTGTGTGTGTGTGTGTGTGTGTGTGTGTGTGTGTGTGTGTGTGTGTGTGTGTGTGTGTGTGTGTGTGTGTGTGTGTGTGTGTGTGTGTGTGTGTGCCTACGTGACATCCAGCCACACTCCCAGTTTGATAATAGTATAGTACTGTCTGAAGTATCAAATTTGAATGGTGTGAATATTTTACAAAATTTCCGTTGTTCTTCAAAACATTGTTAATATACTGTATTTTGTGAAAATTAATAAAATTGTTGGAAATATTTTAGGTCTTACCAGTTTTACAATTTAATTTACAAAAATACAATAAACCATTTAGGTTAATAGCTATAACCGAATTCGTTATGGGATTAGTTTTGTTTGATTAATGCATTTTTTTGCTAAAAAATATAAATTACAGAGTAAGAGTTGGGGCCCGGAATAATAAAATGGAAAAAATAAACATGCGTAGAAAATATTGAGTTTAATAAGGGATTTGTTTTCTTAGTTAAGTAAGAATGCTGATGTTAAGTCCCTCTATTCTATTAAATCCTAGCTTTGCAATTTTGTATCTCAATTAAAATATTTAAAAGTAATTAAGTTTATAATCCATAAATGTATAAATGGGTAATATGATGTTTATGTACCTTTTACAATTTAATTGTTCACTATAATGAACTCAATTTTAATCTCATTACAAAAATAATATATAAAATAGTCCGAAAACAAATTGATATACTGCACAAGTCAAAGAGTCAGCTTTATTTAGAGTTCAAAAGCGACTCTACTCATAGTCAAAAGAGAAGAGTAGAAGGAGTAGTTAAGAACTATTCGTCTGTCTCAGTGAAACTTCTAGATGCTTGGTGTTAACCTCATCATTAACAATCAAAACATACTAACAGAGTAAAACATGTTTTCCTATTATTTGAACACTATCATACTTTTATGGCACTTCAAAATATCATTGTTGAATAAAATAACAAATACTTTATTTAAACAGGATTGTTTTCAACGTCTATTTACTAGATAAAAAATTAGTAAATTATTAAAAAAACATCCAAAATGTGTAGTTTAATGTTGGTAAATCAAAGCAAATGAACCTAACAAACAATTTGCTGTCAGAGATACAGTGATGGCAAACTAAACTGATTCAACCATATAATATACGCAATAATATAACTAGTTTTTCTTACAGATTGTTTGAGAAAGTAGAAGCAATATTCAGGTGGGAGAAAATGAAAATATAATAACTTAATTGAGACTTGCAATATTGTTATGTCAAAAAAAAAAACTAATATTATCTACGTACAATATAGTAAGAGTTACAGTATTCATTTGGATCCAAAGAAAAATATCAAATGTTTGACTAACATTGGTTAAGTTTAAGCAACTGGAGAAGTTTGTTTTATAAACAAATGCAATATTAATTTTTATATACTGTTGACCAAAATAGTTTAACTTTTAACCAAAATCTTGAAAACCTAGATTTTAGTTAATTTAAATGGTATACACTTTTCATTTTCACTTATTTTTCGTAGTCTAAAAATAATATTAAGAGAGATTGAATATATCATATCAAAGTTGCCGCAGGCAATGACAGTAAATATGAACAAGAACTAAATATAACAATTATTATTTCATACTAAACTATCAAATAAATTGTTATTTTTGTATATTTATTTGGTATTTTTACAACAATTTATACTAAAACATATTTGAAAGTATAACAATCCCTTATTTTAACTAATAATTTACCCAAAATATAAAAAATCTCCAGATTACTACTTTTGGAGTCATAATAAATTATAAAACAAGATAATAGAAATATAAGTTTAGCTTTAATAATAAGATTATTGAAGGAATAAATAAGATTCCTTAAAGCTAAACCATTCCTACAATTTATACTTTCTTAATCAAATAATAAACCCTTTAGTGGAAAACAGGTACAAAATGACTTTATGTAAGAGTTAAAATACTACCAACTAATCAGTTATAATAGTTATATTAATAAAATTTATATGGAAAATTATACCTCTAAATAATGTTTGGTAAGGAACGTTTTATATTATTGTTCAAATTACAATCTATCCTACAGCTTGCAAGAGTATTAAAACAAATGATATTAATAGTAATAACCATAACAGAACAATAACATTAAATAAATTAAACTTACAACTATAATGAGAAACAAAAAAGTAGTTGAGAAGATGTAACGTGATGCTCAGTAGATAAGGGAAGAGCCTCCCCAATACTAGCTTCCGACTAATTCTATCTTGCGATACTTCTTGCGTAGGTTGGACACTGGGTCTTTAAACAACACAGGGTCTAGGCGCATGTTTGAGCGAATCAAAGGCATGTATCCAAAAACAGCGGCAAATGTGTTCAAGCACGTCTGACGCTGGATAAAATGATCAGGATCATTCCAAGGGGACCTGAAACATCAATATTGACTTAAATGTACTTGGTTCTAAATAATAATTGATATATACATTAAACCCTCGATTTAACGGACACTGATTCAATGGACTTTGGATTTAACGGACAGCTTGCAGATGTATTTCAGTATCTAAATTGCTATATACTGTACCCCACACTGGAGGAAGTTTTATACAAAAATTATTACATGTAGTTTTTCTAAGGTTACTTCAAAATATTCCTTATATAGTTAGTTATTATTATTATTGTTCAGTATATCATAAAACCCTTTATCCTTATGGGTTAATCATTACTATACAATATATATTTGTATTTTTTATTGATTTTTTAGTTAACAATTACCTGCAGCATCACAGTTTTGAGTAAAGTGTGGCAATCTCATAACAGCTTGGAGTGAATTCACCCTGATTTAACGGACAGTCAGCTTTAACGGACTAGAGGTAGGGGTGTGCGATGCTGCACATTTTTTTCGATTCGATAGGGCGATGCGATTCACAGAATTTCGATTCGATTAGATGCAACTCGATTTGATGCGCACATAAAGAATTTATGGTTTATATTTAGTTTTTGAAACTGTTGAGTAACAATTATACCTTTTGTTACAGGTACTGTATCTTGCTACTACAAAGATAATTTAAAATATACAATTTTTGATCATATAAATGTTAGCTAGTTTTTGTTATGTATATGCAACAAAAACATAAAAATTAACTTTATATCAAAATCAAAGTAAGAAAGTCAACTAAAAATAATATAAGGAATGTAAAATGAAGGGATTTACAGATTAAAGTAGGCCTAATGCACAATAAGTCATTACATATTTTGAAATACAATTTTAGGACGTAATAAATTTGTTTAGCCTAATAAAATGCTTATGTAATTAAGTAACTAGGAAAAATATAGGAAAAATCAGCAATACAGAAATTTGATGGTTCTATTAAATTCGTTAAATTTAAATGCCATCAAATTTAACGACAGTTATTATTCTTTGTCAAACTCAATATGTGTGTATATTCCATTTGACACTTGATAGAGCAGAGTGAGAGAGAGTGAGGTAAGCACTGCGAGTTCCCAATTTTAAGTTTAGATCACCCCATCCATCAGGCGATATGACGTAGTGAACGTTCGTTCATTTGTTTAGCATTGTCATACGATTCTCACCTGGGACACGCACTCCTCTTAGCTTGAGGAAGAAATACTCTCTGTCGTGGTACCTCGTAGAATAATGACCTTGTGTGTAGAATAAAAATCAAAATTTAGTCCTAATTTTGATTTTGTCTCCACCCCTCTAAATTTTAGTTCAATCTCAAAATTATTGGCATTTTTTAACTGTCCCGTAGTTCTTAATTGTTTTATTTTCTCGTTTCTCCGAGAACTTCATTTGTGTGTGGCTACTGAATGTTCTCTGATCGGCTTCCGCGTCAACCCGAACAGACTCTCATTGCGATCATCATGATAGACAGTGACTGTGTGAGTGACAAGTGTCCAGTGCATTTAGGACTACAAATCTTGGACCAACTACGAGGCTACTGACTTCAACTACTTGTGGTGACCTTTAGTTCGCTCTATGATCATGGTTGTCATAAATGCTCCATCTCTTATTAATTCACCTTCCCACCGTACAAGTCAATTAGCTTATAAATCATCACAGCTTTTGTGTACAGTTTTAATCTCATCAATATCAAGCTTCACATACTTTGCTACATCAGAAGCTCTATATCCGATAGCCTCCACACTAGGATATTGCATTGCGTTGAGTCGGGAATATTGGTCCCATGCTTGACGAATCTGATAAAGGGTATTTGTAACCCACTCTGAAGGGGCTTCAGTTAGATTTTTATTATTTGTCTGATAGCCTTGATATTATTCTCCAATGATATAGGTATTGAAATGATTGTTTATTTACAGCTGTTTTATATATAGTAAAATTAAAATGTTAATGATGTTAGCAAATAAAAAAACTGAAGGGATGTTTCAACCTCTTAGGAACTGAATCTATTAAATCTAACTCAAAGAACAAGTACGTTTTAATATTTTATTTTGGGTAAAAAATTATGAAGAACTATACAATTTCTAATTAGTAGCCCCCCTTTCCTCCCCCCCCCCTCAGAACTTTGTTTACACTACGTCACCGTTCAATCTTGAATAGTAAATTCTAACATATTATATGTCACATTTTTTTAATTTAATTACCAACGTAGAACAAATAGTTTTCTACTAACCTACCCACCTGCCCTCCCATATCCATATAGTGTCATTGACCCACCTACCCTCCTATACACATACAGTGGTATTTGTCCCACTGAACTAAATCAGTCAAATTGTTTTTTTTTTAAATGTCTTGATCACAAAATCACTATCGTTATGGATTATTCATTGTCTTATTAATTATAGATAAGCTAATAAACAATAAAACTTTCACCTCAGCTTAATTTATATGTAGCCCTAAACTTCAAATAATTGTTTCGCTTAATGAAGATACAAAATATAGTTTAGGTTTTGTTTGAATAGAAAAATATCTGAATATCCTTCCGAGCCAAACTCGAGTTCTGGTATAACCTTCATTATCTATACATCAAACATCCAAAATATTATTTAATAAAAGTAGTATACCTTGATCCTCCTCCTGGTGGTTGATCCTTGTATTGTTTCCTTTGGGTGACCTTTATTGGAGGCCTCCTCGTAACATGGCTGACTAGAAAGTTGATGAGTATGTCTTCACAATTGTGTGACTGTTCTACAGTCTTGAGCAACAGAGGGCTGAGCCATTCTGTGTATAGGTAGTGGTAGTAGCGGTGATAGAACGCAGCCCCAGTCAAAACTATCGAGTAATCGTTAGTCCACTTGGATGTGTAGCCCCAACTTCCCTAAAACACAAGTTGATGGAACTTTAACTAACTTTTTTATGATTAATACTCTAAAAACACTAGTCAGTCTTAGCTGTAACTGTATTTACACCAACTCACACTGAAATGTAACTATGCCAATGTAAATAAAATAGAACATGATTTATTTTTTAAAGATACGTGGGCTGAACAAATATTTTCTTGTGTACTATTTTAATTGGAGTAAAATTGTTATATTTAATTTCAAAATCAATTTTTAATTAGAATCCTTATACTATATAAAAAATTTCGTTCCACATTTTTGGATCAATTTTAACGATTGAGGTGTACAAAAATTCGCCCTATTCGTAGTTGTGCAATAAAGTTTTCATTGTTCAATATTGTCACCCTGAAGGGCTCAGGAAGCCCTAAAAGTACGTTTTCCAGTCATTATAATAACATGGAGAGAAGTTTAAATTCATCGAAAAGTTCAAATGTAAATAATGATCTTTATAAAATGTTAACAGCCGTTGGAATGTAAATAATGATCTTTATATTGTTCTGGAGATTATAGATCTTTCGTAATGTTAGAAAGAGTAAGTTTGTATAGGCTAAGTATACACACAGTCTAATAACATACATATACTTCTTATATAGGTTAAGTAATAAGATTGGGTGTTTATAGTATTAAATAGGTAGCAACACAAGTGCAGTCGATAAGGTACTGTAAATAAATATACATAATTTTGTTTTACTTGATATAGTATACCTACTAATATTTGTAGTCAAGTCACAGACCGAGGCCGAGGTATTGCAAGCGCAGTGAAGTATGGTATTGGCATGTGAAGCCTGCAGTGGTATCCCCTAGTATTATTAATTTGATCCAACAACAAAAAATAAACTAAAAACTACATAATTCGATATGTTAGTATATTTGGGACGTCTGGCCGTATTTATATAAACATTTTTAGAAAATTAAAACCATTGATCCTCAAAAGGCAGAGGTTAAAAGGCTTCTTAAAAATTATGGTACTCTTTCGAGCAAGAGTATATACATTTTATGCTTATAAAATACCTCCTATAGGTTATCTGTTATTGGCCATCATGTTTGATCCTTTAAAACAAGTTATTTTATTAGTAAGCGAAGGAATATGGTAAATGCTCATTAGTACTGAAGTTGTAGAATGGTTAAGCAGTGATGACTTGTTTGAAGTGGTTAATAACTTGGTCATAAAAATTATTAGTGAGTTGGTAGAATACAGTAGCAATGAAGTCACCACATTGCAGCAACCAGAACCCACAGTGGCGATGAAGACTTTCCTGCGGAGACTGTACAGAGATGAGTCATACTTAGGGGTTAGCAGCACAAGTCACCACATTGCAGCAACCAGAACCCACAGTGGCGATGAAGATATTCCTGCGGAGACTGTACAGAGATGAGTCATACTTAGGGGTTAGCAGCACAAGTCACCACATTGCAGCAACCAGAACCCACAGTGGCGATGAAGACATTCCTGCGGAGACTGTACAGAGATGAGTCATACATAGGGGTTAGCAGCACAAGTCACCACATTGCAGCAACCAGAACCCACAGTGGCGATGAAGACATTCCTGCGGAGACTGTACAGAGATGAGTCATACTTAGGGGTTAGCAGCACAAGTCACCACATTGCAGCAACCAGAACCCACAGTGGCGATGAAGACTTTCCTGCGGAGACTGTACAGAGATGAGTCATACTTAGGGGTTAGCAGCACAAGTCACCACATTGCAGCAACCAGAACCCACAGTGGCGATGAAGACATTCCTGCAGAGACTGTACAGAGATGAGTCATACTTAGGGGTTAGCAGCACAAGTCACCACATTGCAGCATGTTGAGCAGCAACCAGAACCCACAGTAGCCAATATAAAATGCTCTTTCGGTGATGGAGGAGAAAGTGGCTCCTTTTTAAAGCAAAAGATTCTGGACAGTTTTTAAACTAGTAATATTTAAGCTCAAGTCATATTATGACAACTTATACACAACTTTCTTTTAAAATCCATACATTGCACACTTATTATGCATTAATTCTTGTTGGTATTCTTTTTCTGTGTAAACAGTTTCTTTAAATCCGAGGCCAATCAGTTAAAATTTGACCCCGAGGCCAAAATATTAATGACCTAACACAAACATTGATTCTACCTCCTAAATACAAACCATACAGAATTTAATGAATACTACCTGGTTTCATTGCATAGCATAAAAGAAATTAAATTTTATTTTAAATAGATTGAACTAAATGACAAATGACTTTTAAAACTGTCACTAAATGCTACACCCGGAGTTAAAAAATGAACATGTATGGCATTTCAAAAATATAAACGGAAAAACTATGTATTGTTTAAGTATAATCAAACCATACATAAATGATTACTTAAACACAAGTATCAGCTTATAAAATATAAAATTAATTTTGTTGTATTTGTTGAAATATAAAACAATAATAATTGTTGACTTTTATCCAAATGAGATTTAACCCTTCGCGAGCTAATTTATATTCTTAACGTAAGCGTATATGAAACTTGGTTGGGTCACTACTAAATTGTTTACCAATATATAATATTATGCTTCAAAATTAACTATTATATGCAAAATGAACTAATATTTGGCCAAAATAATTTTACTTTTACATTTTTTCTAAAAATAATACTTGCATATATACACGTCATTAGCTCTAAAGGAAATTGTTTTGTGCGTTTTTACCCATCATTAACTTGTTCTACTAAAATCAGTTGTTAGGTAAGTTTGAAATACAATACTAATTAGTAGTTAATTTAATTGTATAATGTAATGACTGAACATGATATTACAAGTACAGTAGTCCCTCATTAATCCGACACAATTCAGACCAGGTATGTGTTGGATTAGTGAAAAAGCCGGATTACTGGAGTTCAATTACAAAACATGCTTAAATTACATAATAGAATGTATATTGTAACTAAAAAAGTCAATTTTTACAGTAAAGATGTACAATAGTTTCAAAGTAAGAAAAGTATAGTACACCAGTTGAAACTGTGTTATATAACACTGTTGCATATGCATCAAAAACAAGTTAAAAAGCTTACAACAATTGATCCCGCCCTTATTAACATTAATCCTTTAAAACTTTGCAAAAAAGAAAAAATAGTTAATATAAAATATAACTACTGATAAAAATAAAAAAACAATAGTAAAAATTATTAAGAATTGTCTTGTGCTGACAGAATATTACCATAAAAATGTATTTTTCAATGATATTTCCTATCATTTTTTCTTAATTACATCGGTTTTGCATTATTAATAACATGTCTAAACAAAGAAACTCTAATATATTTAACTCACTATAAAAACCTTTTAATTATTATACACTATAAAACTAGAAGCATAATCATATCCATAATGTGATATGAATTGTAAACAGAATGGAATGTTGCCATCAGGTGTTTTTATCTGGCAGGAAATGATAAGAAAGGGTCAAGGCTGAGGCTGTAAGGACAATCTTCCTCTTTACTGTCTTTGGAATTCTAATGTTATCTGTTCTTTCAAGTGCTGATAGTACTGATAAGGAAATAGGCAGACTGTGGGCAGATCTTCCCCTTTGGTTTTCTGGAACCAGAACAGGTTCTTTTATCAATAACGATAGAACTACGCGGATTACTGGGGGAGGTGAGGCCGGTCTGGCGCAGGGCTGGATTATAGAGGGACTACTGTATATTCAAGCATATTTCTCTTTAGTATAATATGCCTCAAATCAGATATCTGGATGCAAGTGAAGTTTTTCCTGGCATGTTTTTCAAAAGTAAACATAACTAACTACATAAATAAAATAAACAGAACAAATCGAATTCATATGCCGAAGTAAATCATGTCTAAGTAAAAAAAGGGTGCGGCGCTGAATGCAGCAGACTAAGCGCTGGACAAACAACAACACAAGATTTAGAGAGAGGGGAGGGTTGGAGAGGGTAGGAAAGGGATGGGAAGGGGGAGTCAGTAATTTTTTTCTAAAGATATATATATATATATATATATATATACTGTATACACACACTGCCTGCTCAGAGAAAAATGTTTGCGTGTATAATTGGCATATGCTCGCAAAGAGTTAACAATTCAGTCAATGAATTAATTACAGGTAATAAGTTCAGGAGAGAACTTTCTTCGAATTTCATATTAAAAACTAATCAAGTAGCTCTATAAAAACTTTGATCCACTAAACTTTTAAATAAGAATTCTATTTCTTATGTAAAAGTATTCTTAAAAAATGTTCTGGTGGCTTGAAAAGATCAAATAGGACAGTTACAAAACTTGGCCATGACTGTAAGTATTTAATATGTTCAAAAACATAATTGTCATCATTTTTGGCTATTTTAATACATTTATTTTTTAAAATATTATTGCACATTTACTATTTAAAAAGGCAGTTTGTATAACGGAATTTATAGGTTTTGTACAAACAACATAGCCTTCAGAAAAAATTAGATAAATTCAGCTTTGAAGGATACTACTTCAGTTTTAAAATTGTAACTATTTTTAATGAAACCTATTGCATACATATGCATAATGTTATAAGAGAGATTAGCCAATTAAATCGCAAAGCAATGTTTATTACCGAGATAAAATGAAATTCAAAGCAGATGTCAAGGTCAACCAATCAGAACGCCCCTTGCTGACTCTGATAATGTCAGAATAAATATCAACTTACAGACTCAACAGGTCAAGTTTTCTTCTAATTTTAATATATATATATATATATATATATATATATATATATATATATATATATATATATATATAAATATAAAGTTAAGAATTAGGACTACTTACGTATTTTTAAGATGTAATAAAATTCAATCTGAGTACCCTATACAATTTTTATTAAAATTATTTCACACAACATGTTTCAACTTAATAGTCATTTTCAAGTGTAAATCAACTAATTAAATATAATAATTCTTTAACTAAAATTGTTAAACATGTGGTTTTTGTAAATATTGATGAATATGGATAAGTGGGTGATACTTTTTAATGATAATTTTGAATGTTTCGAATCTTATCAAAAATTAAGTTTGTATAATTGATTTGTGTGTTCAATATGTTCACTTGATTTTCTTGTTGTGCTAAATATATATGTAATTTTTCTGTTGCATTCATTTTCTTGCCCTTTTACATAACATTTAATATTTTCATGTTTTCATGCGAAGGTGGATTTCATTGTAGTTGTATTACGCTTCTGAGAGCTTATATGTGTTCTTGAAAGCGTATTTTAAATGGTCTTCCAGTTTGTCCATTGTAGAATTTATCACAGTCTGTACAATTAATTTTGTAAATACCTGATTTGTGGTAAATGTTGTCATTATTGTCTTCTTTTTGAGATTTGTTATTTAAAATTTTAAAAATCTACATCTAATCATCTCTGGCAATACAAATTAAACATATCAATGAACAAGAAACACTTCAACGAAGTAAAGATATAATTAAATATTTGGCAATAAAAAACGGATACAAATCAAGCATAATTGACAAACTAATAAGAAACAAAAAGAAGAAAAGAAATAACACCTCAACAAAGCTATTCGAAAAACCTTTCAAAATACAAATTACAAACTAAGTTTCTCAACACGCAACAACACATTCAAAATTTTAAATAACAAATCTCAAAAAGAACACAACAATGACAACATTTACATCAAATCAGGTATTTACAAAATTAACTGCACAGACTGTGATAAATTCTACATTGGACAAACTGGAAGACCATTCAAAACACGCTTTCAAGAACACATACAAGCTCTCAGAAGCTATAACATAACTACAATGAAATCCACCTTCGCCGAACACTCGCTCTCTACAGACCACACCTACACAAAAATTGAAGAAAACATGAAAATATTAAATGTTATGTAAAAGGGCAAGAAAATGAATGCAACAGAAGAATAACATATGTATTTAGCACAACAAGAAAATCCAGTGAACATATTGAACACACAAATCAATTATACAAACCCTATTTTTCATAAGATTCGAAACATTCAAAATTATCATTAAAAAATATCACCAACTTATCCATATTCATCAATACGGGTGCGGCTAGAAAAAAACCGGACTGATGCTGGAAAAAACATTTATTTACAATTATTTACAATTTTATGTTATCTCCTTCAATGTACTCTCCTCCTCGGTCTCTACACCGCTCCATACGAATTTTCCACTGTTCATAGCAATGCTGCAGATCATTTTCGGTAAGTCCATACATTACTTCCGTCGCTTTTTCTTTTACTGCTTCAACAGTCTCAAATCTAGTTCCTTTCAAAGCTGACTTGACTTTAGGGAAAAGAAAAAAGTCACAGGGGGCCAAATCAGGTGAGTAGAGTGGATGATCTAAGATGGGAATGTTGTGTTTTGCCAAAAACGTCTTCACTGACAACACACTGTGAGCTGGGGCATTGTCTTGGTGAAGGATCCATGACTTTTTTCTCCACAAATCCTTCCGTTTTCTCCGTACTCGCTCACGTAGGGTAGCCAGGACGCTAATGTAGTAATGCTGATTACTGTTTGTCCCTCTGGTACCCAATCAATGTGCACAATCCCTTTGATGTCAAAAGAAACAATCATCATTGCCTTGAATTTCGATTTTGACATTCGTGCTTTTTTTTTGTCGTGGAGAACCAGGAGTTTTCCAATGCATCGATTGGCGTTTAGTTTCGGGATCGTAAGTAAAAAACCACGATTCATCGCAAGTAATAACATTTTGTAAGAAGGTGGGATCACTTTCAATGTTTTCCAGGATGTCAGAACAAATCATTCTTCGGCGTTCCTTCTGTTCAATTGTGAGATACTTTGGAACCATTTTTGAACACACTTTGTTCATGTTGAAACTTTCATGAAGAATCTGCCTAACACTTTCCTTGTCAACTCCTGTTAACTCAGACACTGCTCTGATTGTTAAACGCCGATCTTGTCGAACAAGTTTACCGATTTTTTCAATGTTTGCATCAGTTTTTGCTGACAATGGTCTGCCAGTGCGAGTGTCATCACTGGTGTCTTCACGGCCATCTTTAAATCGTTTAAACCACTCAAACACTTGTGTTCGCGATAAACAATCATCGCCGTACACTTGTTGTAACATTACAAACGTTTCACTTGCAGATTTTCCTAGTTTGAAACAAAATTTGATGTTAACACGCTGTTCTTTCTGTACACTCAACATTTTCTGACGCACAAACAAAACGTCAACTACTTAAAACAGACGCCACAGGCAGACTGAGTGCAGGAGGCAGATGAAACTCGAGCAGTAGGCGGAGCGAGAGTCACGTGACAGGCCACGCGACTTTCAGCCTTATTGCATTCGTTTTATTGTTTCACCAGTACTAGTCCGGTTTTTTTCTAGCCGCACCTCGTATTTACAAAAACCACATGTTTTACTTAAATTTTATTTAAAGAATTATTATATACTTAATGTAATTATTTGATTTACACTTGAAAATGACTATTAAGTTGAAACATGTTATATGAAATAATTTAAATAGAAATGTTAAAGGGTACTCAGTTTGAATTTTATTGCGTCTGCGTCAGAGGAGGAATTTTAAACAGTCATAAATGACTTTAAATACAGTCGATTGGATCCGTAACGGCGGCTGTGGCTAGCCAATAGATAATAGTACCCAGCACGCAAGCGCTGAACACAGACCGCAGGAATACAGCAGCGTGAATCCAAAACAGTACTTACTTTAAAAACAAACCTTGCATATACATAAAACAAAATTATCTAAAATGTTGGTGGAAACATAAATATAAAACCCGAACCTTTATGTTTTTAACAGTTTTAACCAGATTGTTTAGGAGCATCAAATGTCAAAGTAATAAAAGCAAGTAAATATTCATTCTAAAAAAAATTTCTCTTTTATATTTATGTTTAATGGCTAAAAATAACGTTTTTATGTTTTAACCCTTCGCACACAGCAACAAGCATATACCCAACCTCTACTTTGCCTCAAACGTGGTTAGTGAACATATCCGAAATGAAATATTTCTTTCGATAGTGTAAATGATAGTTCCTAAAACTTCCACTAGAGTGCAGCATCAACTTAGACTTGTCTTTGGCCAACTCCCTTAGCCTATCAAAAACGTAAATTGCCTATAAATGAAAAGGGTTGGGGCAGCCAATCAGAGTGTGCATGGGTGCATCTCTGTTTCCTGCCTTTGCACATGCGAAAAACAAAAATATCCTCGGTCTGTCACTCTACCCAAGCACATTGTTTTCAACACTTAACTTTCTTTTTCTGTTTTCTAGTTTTCAATTATTTTGTTGTAGTTATTATTGTATCATAAATGAAAGATACTGTTAAAAGTTTCAACTAAAATGTTGAAAATATTTTATATTTGTACTTTTCATTATAATTTTATATCTACAACAAAATAGCTTTAAAATTATAATTTTGACTTTAAATATAAATTTATAGATTTTTATATTCCTTTACGTTTCTAAAACTTTTAAAAAAATTAACTTTACATTTCTTAAAAATTATTTTTTTACATAATGTCGTGTTACTTTAAAATAATTTCCATGTGCGAAAGGTTATTTTAAGTTCAAATGGTTTTCACTCATACAATAAAATGAAACGTGCTTATTAAAATATTTTTAAACAAACTAAATAGATTAAACAAGTTTAAGAAGCAACAACTTTCAATCAAATGTCATTGAGTTTTATTCATTGAGATCATGTGTAGTTTATATTTAGTTGTAATGCCATGTCTCACCTTGGCATCATCCCAGTAATGAGAGCGAGCAGGGTAACCAACAATCCTCTCAGGGAATGCTCTCCAGACTTCAAAAGCAAAATCTACTTCATCAGTGGAGAGCAAAGCATCTTCATCAAGAGAGAGGATAGCTGCTGTCTCCAGGAGAGGATGTGGCGAGAAACGATGTGACATGCCAGGCTCCAGGGCTTCATGGAGAATGTGAAATGACACCGCTGGTGAGAGTGATGGCCAGCGTGACAGGGAGGGGGGTGATTTGTCTCCGCCCCAAACTACCACTATCTGTTATAAAAAAATTAACAATAATTTTTTTTATCTTAAAGAAAAATAAAAAAGACAATTTTCTAATAAAGTGGAACCTTGATAGTACAGACCTCAACTGCATGAAGGTTAATTGAAAAACTTCAAATTATTTTAAATCCCCTTGAACCTCTCACAACACTCAATGTTAAAAGTACCTTTATAACATGAATTTTAAGGACCAACTACCTCAATAACACAAATTTAATTCGATTTTTAAGACAGCAAGAAACCCTTATAGCAAGAATATCAAGAGGCAAACTCCTCTACACCATGAATTTGGTCTTTATACGACAAATTCCCATGGTCAAAACCTCAGTAGACAAATTTATAAATCCAATTAATACTTGTCCAAACAGGAAAACTCAACTTCCGTTTTGTTATGACTTTTGGAATTGTAGGTGGTATTAGACAGTACAGATTTAGTTCAGTTTAGTTCGATTTTATTGTGTATTCGGTACCGTTCAGTGCAATCGACAATATGGCTACCATATCTCATGGTGAAAAGGAAAAGAAGTGTCAAATTTAAGAGGAATGTGATCAATGTAGATACTGTATTGCGTAGTGCATTAATTGAACTTACAATAAATGATTTGTTCTACAGTATAGTATATGAAAGGGAACTTCAATACTACAAAATTTTTTCCATTTTAAAGGTCTTTACTTACATAACAGCTTAAAGAACTGGTTATTCTAAATGCGATGGGACCTACTGACCCGGCTACAGTACTGGCTGTTGGCTACATTCTTTATCAGCCTGTAGAGCATAGAAGCTGGTGTGACAGGTGAGTTGAGTTGAGAGTAGATGACTGCGGTGAATTCCGGAGATGGAGGCAGATGACTGCAAAACGGGAAATCCTGCCATGAGTCTGAGAACTGAGGGAATGTGAGTAGAGCTCCTGGAGCATTGTTCCAGATCACACCATCTCTTAGCTTCTGTTGTGGCAGACGCTCTCGAATGATCTGAGCACACAAAAATCCGTTACACATAAATGTGTGAACTTGTACATTACTGATAACACTACAAAAAATAGATAAGTAAATATAGATTACTATAATATGGGCAGTCTCACTAACGTAAGTACAGAAATCAAATAGATATTACAACAGGGTAATTTTGATTCCCAATGAACAATGTAATATATACTTAAGAGGGTTCTCAAATTAAAATGATTTTGTTGGTGGGAACTGCATGACATTTACTCGACAGAAAGTCTTGTAAATTAATTATTTGTATATTATGACAGGTGATCAGTTTATAAGACTATAATTTACTTTACTTGGACAAATTAATGCTGACAAGGATAACTATTTAAATCAGTGATGTGGTAATCGACTAGTCGATAGTCTGAAGTAGTCGTATACAGACTAGTCGACTTGACTGTAATATCATAATTTAGAGCTTGTTTGATTTTGAATCACCGTTTGCTTAATTATTGTTTGTACGAATATACTAGTCGATTATACAATTGCTATTAAACGCTATTCTCACGACTACTAGTCATTTGGATAACAGCATAGCACATAAAATACACTAGTCAATTTATTCACAATACAATATTAATATGTTGTTTACTATAGAAATTTGGATAGTAGTACATTTCAGTTATTAATTGTACTTATACACAAAATATAATTCGTACCTTAGTCTAGAACATACACATAGAATATTACATTACATTAATAGTTATTATACTATTACTAGCTGTACCCGCCCGCTTCACCGGTCATAATATTGAGTTTGATTTAGAACCTAATAGCTGAAAGAATTCGAGCATTTTTGCTTCTTCTACCAATATTAGATTTTTTAGGAGGCATGTCATAAAAAGTAAACTGCAAAACAACTAATTATTTATTTTTTATTTTCACGTTTCACCACATGATTTAATTACCGAGGAAAAAAGGTTAACACCAAATACAGATCACCTGATCAAGTAAAAGTAGTGTGTGCTATACTCTCAAGGTGAAATGTAGAACTACAATAAATCAAAACATATACAGTACTGTTGTTGTGAGAACTTCAATCTGCTTATGGCATGTGAAACTACATTAAACCACACAGTCATATGTTTTTTGTAAACAATTCAGATTCTCCATTTGAATAACATGGGATCTTTAGGAGCCCGTGGGGCGGGACCCTGTGGACAGATCTGCATCAAACTTCACAGAAACCATCTCGGGAGTATACAGGACAACATCCTAAAGTTTCATGGCGATCGGTTGGATGGTTTGGCAGCGCATAAACTTCAAACATTATATATATATATATATATATATATATATATATATATATATATACACACACAAACATCCTCTTTTATAAATATAGATTACATCAATGCAGAAACTTTCATGTCTGGACAGGAAAATGTAGTCGACTAGTTTTCTATAATCAAGGCCATTCAATGGACGAGTAGCACAAGTGACGAATACTTCAGTAGAGCCTGACCCAAATGTAAAAACTAGTCAACTAGTTTTAACGACTAGTCTAGTCGGTGTTTGAAACTAAGACAATCATTGGCGACTAGTCGATATTTGAAACTAGTCGATAGTCCCATCGCTTATTTAAATCATACATATACAACTCCAGAAACAAAGCCCAACTATTTATTTATCCCGTTAAAAAAGTCTAAGTATAATTTATTTAGAAATTAACAACATTTTAAATAAGTAAACAAATTTAGAAAATTGTAGTAGTTTTTTTTATTGAAGAGAATTTTTAGATGATAGCGATAGTATGAAGTAATTTTGATATTTTTCTTTTCCCATTTTAATGTATTGTGCTTTCATCAATAACATCTGACTGGTTACCTCCTGTTTAAGCTGTTACATGTCCTGAGTAATAATCAACTGTATTTGTCATATGTAAACAAATTAAAAAATATTAATATTAGAAGACAGTCAACTCTACAGTTACTTACCTCTAGAGTTGTAAAAACGATTTTCTCAATCGAGGAAAAATACTGCTCCCATAAAATTTGAGTTTGTTGGCGCAATGAAAATACGTTAGTTGCAGAAATGGATCGAACTATATCAGGCACCTGTAAAAAGATAATAATATTATAGTTTTGATTTACAATACTGTATAAATAAAAAAACATACTTAGCTTATTTGCTTTGTTTTACATTTGTTCTGTTAATAATATGAATAGATCAATAATTGTTTATGTTCTGTAAAGCAGTCAATTTAATAATAACCTGCTCTGTGTTTTGTTGAACAGCTGCATATTTTGCATTTCTTGTGTATTTCATATTGTGTTTTATTTTTTGTATAATTATGTTATGTGTGATTAAGAACATTTGACTTTCATAACATTAATCCGTAGTATTTAAGCATGTAGTTTTTAGTTTTTTCTTGAATTAGTATGGGTTAAGGATAGAAAAAAATAGTGTTAGATGTAGGCTAAGTTAGTAAGTACACCTGAAGACAGCAGGAGTTTTTATACCTGTCAAAACATTGTGTTTGTTTCTTAAACATTTGAAGCATTGGAGATTTCAAAATATTATCTACCTATCACAGCTGTTTTATTTTGCCAATGAGATAAGCAAGTTGAACATCTATTAACCATCTATCTGGGAACCGACTACTGAGTAGTCAATCAAAAGCATCACCCAGCTTTTGTGGCAAGCGACTACTGAGTAGTCAATCAAATGTGTCACCCAAGTGGCAAGCGACTACTGAGTAGTCAATGAAAAGCATCGCCCCAGTGGCAAGCGACTACTGAGTAGTCAATCAAATGTGTCACCCAAGTGACAAGCAACTACTGAGTAGTCAATCAAAAGCGTCACCCCAGTGGCAAGCGACTACTGAATAGTCAATGAAAAGCATCACCCCAGTGGCAAGCGACTACTGAGTAGTCAATCAAAAGCATCACCCCAGTAGCAAGCGACTACTGAGTAGTCAATCACATGTGTCACCCAAGTGACAAGCGACTACTGAGTAGTCAATGAAAAGCATCACCCCAGTGGCAAGCGACTACTGAGTAGTCAATCAAATGTGTCACCCAAGTGACAAGCAACTACTGAGTAGTCAATCAAAAGCGTCACCCCAGTGGCAAGTGACTACTGAATAGTCAATGAAAAGCATCATCCCAGTGGCAAGCGACTACTGAGTAGTCAATCAAAAGCATCACCCCAGTGGCAAGCGACTACTGAGTAGTCAATCAAAAGCGTCACCCCGGTGGCAAGTGAATACTGAGTAGTCGATTGTGCAATGCTACTTTTAATCACTTAAAATAACATCAAATTCTATAAAACTATTTTATTCCATACCATTATATTTTGCATACATTTTTGAACAAATAAATATGTAATAGTATATACGTTCACCTCCCACAGACTTATAAATGATAAGAGTGCATAAATGCCAATAAATGGCCTTCCAATAGGAATTCATAACTGCCAGATATAGTGTTAAAATCCCTAGTGCATAACATCATAACTATAGATATTTATAAACTTCAAAAATAAATAAATTGTTTTCATAAAAAGATTCAAATCAAGAAAGTTTTTTTATATAGAAAAGCTTTGATAAATATTTACTTAAATCTTTGAACACCACATCTGAAAACTTTTTATTCTATAAATTTCTTATTTTACAAATAATTACTAAGTTAAATATTTACTTTTTTGTGGTTTTTACTTTGACAAAGGCGCCTTATTATGTAGTTCTACCAAACAGTTGCTTCACTATGTTTCGTTATTGCTAACCATATTGAACGTTTTACATCAATTACAAGTCCACAATTAAAATAATGTTGAAAACAGATAATAAATGTAAAACAGAGCAATATTTATAACAACTTGTAATAAGTAAACTAACAACGCAGGACTGACATCGAGTAAATAGCTACCTATACAAAAACTGGTCGGTAGAGATTATAGAAATCAGATATTAATCATTGCAGCCTTCACAATATCTATCACATCTAGCCTTCACCAGTTCTTGCCTGCAGTCAATCAGACCATACTTTAATACCAACTGTGGCTCATAGCAGCAATTGCTGCTTTATATTTATTTATGTAAAATGTAATTAAACATACTCTTTTAAACAAATTTGTAACACCAATCACATATTACTCATGTTATTTAAGTACTGATACATTTTATACTAGAATCACAATAGTATTTTTTTGTGAATCAATTTTCATCAATGTTTATTTTCTCTTCTGTGATTCAGTTTTATATTTTCGTCTCATTGTTTTGAGACATTCTTGCCCTACTAAAAGCTACAAATAACGATCCACGACTGCATTACTGCTTTTCCCAAAGAGATAGATATTTTTTCAAAGGGTTGACCTTGAGCTTTGTTTGTCCTTATTGCAGAAGTAAGTCTTACTGGAAACCGAGTTCTGAGCAGGGAAACACACATGATTGTATCTGTTATCATAAGTTTTTATTCTTGGTATAATGGTGCCAATATTATTTTGGTGCCATGCAACATTTCAGCTGAATGGGTCCAGTAATTTTTGCGTGATTGAGTAACACACGGACAGACAGACAACATTAGATTTTTATATAATAGTAAGATAATATGCAATACAGGGTGTCCCAGAAATAAAGTGCCAAACTTCGGGAAATGGTTATATAGGTAAAAATAAAGGAAAAAATCATGAATAATTTTTTTTCTAAAAAAGCTTTATTTACCAGATATCCGCCATTTTGTTTTTTCACAAAAGATTTTTATCTCCGAGTTGGCTCAACTGAGCTTAATTAAACTCGCTATTCATATCAAGATAATAGAGACCTATTCTAAGAAAAAAAATCAAATTGATCCAATTTCAAAATGGCGGCTATTTTAATTTTTAATTTCCTGGAAATTATGTGAAAACAGCAAAAAATAAAAAAAATGTTTAAAACGCGTTTTTTAAAATAATTTTATTACCAATATGTCAATATCAAAAAAGTTAGAATCGAAGAAAAAATAACCGAGACACATTGACAATTGTGTTAAGAGGCAGCAGAAAGCGAAAAAAATTGCTTATTTGCTGCATCCCAACATAAATGTCATTGTGTCTCAGTTATTTTCTTTGATTCTAACTTTTTTGATACAGAGATATTGGTAATAAAATTATCAGAAAAAACGTGTTTTAAACTTTTTTTGTATTTTTTGCTGTTTTCCTGTAATTTTCATTTAAAACTTAAAAATGGTCGCTATTTTGGAATTTTTAAATTGGTTCAAGTTGATTTTTGTCTTAGAATAGGTTTTTACTATCTTAACATGAATAACGAGTTTCATTAAGATCGGTTCAGCCAACTCGGAGATAAAAATTCTTTTGTGAAAAAACAAAATGGCGGATCTGTTAAACGAAACGTTTTTGAAAAATAAATTATTCTTGTTTTTCTCTTTATTTTGACCTATATAACCATTTCCTGAAGTTTGGCACTTTATTTCTGGGACACTCAGTGTATGCAAATACATACAAAATAGTTGTTTAGTAAATTATGCTTGATACATTACTAAAAAATGAATCTAGTATGTGATAATACAAGGAACAAAATAAGTTGAAAGTTATAGCAAAAAAAACAGTTTTGTTGCTTAAATTGCAAATTCTGAAGAAGCATGTGTTTTGAAGTTCATAGCAAAAACACTAATTTATTCTGAGCTTTAAACTGGTACACAATGCAATTATTATTAACTGTTTCTGGAAATAAATACAATAATAAAACATTTTATCTAATATTCAGGTTTTAATTATGTATCTCAATAATGGAAAATATTTGTATACTTTGAATTATGTCAGATTTCTAAAAAGTTATTTTATTAAGCAACAACAGTTTCAGTGTTACATAATTCACAATTTATTACTCCATAAAGTCATATATACCAATCAATTACAATATCGTCATTCACTATGAGTTTGAGTGTTCTTTTCTACATTTATTCAGTAAATATTAAGGCTTGTGTCATATGTATTGTTATTTACACACAGCAAATGTTATCAAAGACCTTGATAAGGTTCATGTAAATTCCAATGACTTTGTTCTCTTTATCTACTAAGTTAATTACATTTGTACAAAATGTGCTACTACTGTTATTTTTCATAAAACTATGTAGAATTTTTTAAGTATTGCTAGAGTATAAAATATGCCTTTTTTACTAAACAGTGACAGAGTTAACGCTGTTAATTATGCCTCTCTCACAGAGATTAGTCACTATTAAAGAGTTATGATACTAGTCTATAATTAGGTATCAGTCATGAATCATCTTTCTTCTGAACTTGTTCATCAGTTGAGATAATCCAGAGCTTACAACGTATACAGGATGAACTGTTAAGATGAGTCGCAAATTTCCTAATTGGACATTTACTGCTATACTGAATAGAACACTGTGTAGATTGTTATTTTATCAAATCCATAAAATAGTTTTTTCAGCATGTTTTTTTAAAATTTTTGTTCAGCATAGTTTTACCTTTGCCTGTTTTTTTCAAACATTTTAACTCTTTAATGACAACAGTGCAAATACAAATTTTTTGAAGGAAAATCATAAAACTAAACATTATTTGTATTATAATCATTAAGTATTCATTTTAAATGTTGTAAATTATCTCTGTGTTTATATTTTTACAGATTTTATTCCTTGTTTCAAGTTGATATCACTGTGTTTTTAGATGTTTTCTCATTAAACCATAAATTTATTTCTTAAATAGTTTTTTATCCAATAATATGAGCTTATTTTAATTTCATCTCACTTTTGCCTTTTTTCAAGCTAATTTGTATGATACATAATATGTTCACCATTAATAATTTCTTTAAGTCAGTATTTTATTACATAATGGAGATGTCATATTAGTGTTGTGTGTTAGAATCAGAATATTGTAAACATTTCAATTTTTTAATCTAAAGCGCTTGATAAGTTTAATTACAAAAAAACGTGATATTGTACATTTTCTGTTTGGAAATTTTGTTAATTTTTAGTCAATTAGCAATTTTGCTAAATATTCTTATAACATCATTATTTTATGATATTATAATTTGATATTATGAAATTAATCAAAAACTCCAGTAATATTTGAGATCAGAACTTCACTTTTCCGACTTAAGATTAACATTTAGGGAATTGGGTCTGAAAATCCTAAACTGTCTTTACCACGGAATAAATCTGTCTGTATAGCAAACTAAAGTGCAAATCAACAGGTGGCACTGACATCTGTACATAAAACACAAGTGGAGTGTCACCTAGCTCCCAGCGAACAAGAACCAACCGAGGTTTGAACAGCTCCCTTCACAGACTGGAGATAATGTTCTCCTTTACTTGTTACTGAACCAAATATTATGTAAACCTTCTGACTTGCGCCTTTCACACAGACATAAGTTTACAACTACATACGTATAATTGCAAAACTGCATGAAACTAAGCAACTCAAGATGCTTAACTGTAATTCATTGTTATTTTTTTAGAACATTTTTATTTACATATTAACCATTACTACAAGACTTTATAGCACATTAAAAAATATGAATTTAAATTGTTAATTTTGCATTCTAATAACTGTTGATTATTCTAGCACATGCCCTCAGCAAAAACTTTCTCCTACAAAAAGGTCAAATTTGCATCTCTTATTAGCCATTAACCACTCAACGTAATCCTTTCCAATAAAGTACACTAAAGAGTTTTGAATATTAACTTAATTATGTTGTAATTAAACTTTTATTTAAATGTAATGCTTCTCAAGATTAATTTTGAAGTTCAACTTTTTCTTATATATTAAAATCTCTGAAATTTACTATCAATGCTCTCTAAGTATCAAACTGTTTCAGAGGTCAGAATATATTATCTAACTTACAAACTATTACTTCCCATGATACCAATAATACACTGAGCACTACCATATTTTATAATGAGTCATACTTTTTAAACATGAGTTCATTAAATAACAAAAAAAAAAAAGAAAGTAATTTAAGATGTTTGTTTAAATGGCTTACTTGAAGTAGGAGACGTTCATCGGCCCATATGACAGCTTTCTTCCAGTCAATTACTTGGTCAAACGGCAATGACCAGCTGTTGGACAGCAATACTGGGATACAGCCAGCCTGCAGTGCCTCTAGAAACCTGAAGGAACCGAGACGCCGGCCCCGGGGAACTAGGCAGAACGTTGAGTTCTGCAGCAGTAGCTCATAGTCAAATCTGCCACAAAACCAATTGTACTTTACGTTCATCTTTTATAGAGTTTTAGACTACATTAATCTAAACAGTTTTAGACTGTTATAAAAAGAGTTACATTTATTTAATTCAAGAAATAATTAATTTGATTTAGAAGTATAGTGAACTGGTTTATTCGATTAGGCCAGGTAAGTACAAGATCTAAAGAACAAAAAATATACATTTAATGCTTACTATTTTTATAATAACAACAAAATGGACTACTTTTGCATTGATTTGTAAATTTCTTAAACAACAGATTGAAGTTTAACCAAATATCAAAATTTAACCAAATATTGTAGAACAATTTCTTCCATTAAGTTCTTTATTAAATAGTTTCTTTTAATAATTTTTTGGTAAAAATATGCCTTAGATTCTGCTTTTTTCATGACCAATGTGTGGTAGTTCAGGTAATTTACATATGACAAATCTATATATATTCGTCTCTGACCGCAATGCCAGTCAGAGCACTGGTCATTTACTCGGAGTGGCAGTCATCCACCCGAAAGTCAGTCATGCATCCCAGAAGGCAGTCAGTGTATGGCTTGCTGTGCTTGCTTTACATACGGCAATATCTGACAGTGCTGCAGTACTGTGGCAATTTTTGCAACTACCATCTTCTTCATTAGGCCTATTGTCATTTCTATTTCTGTGCATACTGGCAGGGAGAATTCTTTTATAACTCGACATGACTTGCCGTTTGATAATATTGAGTTTTATTACCGTATTGTTTATAAGTATGATATTAACACGACATCATATTTATTTAATATGAGATTATTTAATATATAACATATTGCAATACCAAATATAGCAATGCACATTGCACATAGTCACTATTTCATTAACTTCTTATATTGTGTTTTGGTATTATATATGATTGTATCATGTATTTTCTTACAGTCCAATAACGGTTATTGGTTTGTGACTGTACACTTATTATTTTAATAATAGATCCATGACTCTTATCTATATCAATACCACTGTACGTGTATGGGTGGGGGGTTGGTTCAATACCACCATACGTGTATGGGTGGGCAGGTGGGTCATCACACTGTACGTGTATGAGTGCGTGGGTGGGTCAATACCACCATACGTGTATGGGTGGGTGGGTGGGTCAATACCACCATACGTGTATGGGTGGCCGGATGGGTCAATACCACCGTACGTGTATGGGTGGGCGGATGGGTCAATACCACCATACGTGTATGGGTGGCCGGATGGGTCAATACCACCGCACGTGTATGGGTGGGCGGATGGGTCAATACCACTGTACTTGTATGGGTGGGCGGGTGGGTCAATACTACCGAACGTGTATGGGTGGGTAGGTCGGTCATCAGCACCGTACGAAATGTATTAGAGTGTTCACACTGATAAAAAAATATTTATTGATAGGTTTAGGTAAGTCATAGTGTGAAAATACAGTCTCTAGGTTTAGACCAGCTTCTTATCTATGATAGTTCAATTTAGCAACTAATTTATTTTTAAAAAACATGAGGTGGCTCTGTGATTGATTTGGTTTGCCTCATTAATCAACTTGAGTAAACTCAATGATCAACTTGGCAACTTGGTGATTAATATGGGTAGCATTTGTGATCAGCTTTAATTTTTGTATTTAATATTTGTAAAGTTTTAGGCTGGCTTGTTTTTTAATTTTAGGTCATAACAATGATAATCGAAGACCAAGGTCCCAAAAACAGATGATTTTTTTCAATGAAGACACAAAGTGCTCGGTAAGGCTAATTCTTCTTTTGATGTACACGGGATATAACAGAAACTGAGTAAAAATTTCCAGAAGTAAAAGGGGGGGCAAAAGGCCTGCCAGAAGCTGAAAAAATGTTGGAGGAAATTTTCAGATAGCTTACAATTTGAGATGTATTTCTGGCGATTTGTTATTTACATACAAAATAAATAACGTGTGAATTGCCAGAAATCAAAGAGGATGCATTAATGAGTTATCAGTGTACAAAGTACTGGGTGGGTACATAAGAGCAGGCACACTTAGTTCTGGCCCGACATCTACTGCAACTGTTAACTAAATGACCCTTCACCAATGCACACATATACTAATATTGTTTCTTAATATCGTCATTATGAAGACTGACGATTTTTAATGAATTGTCCTTATGGTAAATCTGTACCTTTACATTGTTCAATACATTTGATTTAATTATAAAAACAAAATCATAAATCTGAACAGTTCTCAAATATTTAATGAGCATTCGAATGAATTGTAGGATCAATTAAATATGTAACTTGAGAAGATGGAGGAAAAGTAACTAGTACAGTTTGTACTAATAATGCAGTTTGTTTTAGAATCCCATCACTAATTAACTCATTACCTCTAGATTTACAACATTTACACAATTACAGCCAGTTGAAAACACACCTTAAAAACTATTTCATTAGTTTACAAACATAACATAAAATATTTGTCCTACTCATCAATATAGTTACTGTACTGTACTGTACTTACTGTAGGTCACACGCCCACCCATACACGTACAGAGGTATTGACCAACCCGCTCACCCATAGACGTACAGAGGTATTGACCCACTCTCCCACCCATACACGTACAGTGGTATTGACCCACCCGCCCATCCGTTCACGTACAGTGTTATTAACCAACTCGCCCACCCGTACACGTACAGTGGCATTGACCCACCCGCCCACCCATAGACGTACAGAGGTATTGACCCACCCGCCCACCCATACACGTACAGAGGTATTGACCCACCCACCCACCCATAGACGTACAGAGGTATTGAGGTATCCACACTAAATAATTTGTACACTAATTACTAATTATTACTTCCACTTGCCTTCTGGCATTTAACACATTGTTTATTTTTTATGTATAAAACAGAATAAAAAATCACCTGGCAACCCTCTAACATCAAATTTAAATAACTCTCAAATTGTTAGTTTTGCAATCCATTTTTTGTCCATTTCCATTTTGTGAACTTTTGGAAGGCCTTTTGCTTATGATTGCAAAATAATAGAAGTGTCCTCGTCGATGGCAACTATTAAGTGGAATCTGTAGCAGTATTAAGAGGACCACGCATAGAACCTATTGCCTACAACCTCAACAACATTTTGTCCCCAAGTAGCTGGCTAGTGCTGACAGTAGTATAAATAATTAAGTATTAACAAATTAATCAATATCAATTTATTAATATAAACTACATTATTACTAATACAGAAATCGATTTTGATCACTCACTCTTACTCATTGGCATAAATGTTTACCAATTTTGGAGTGTCGTAAAATTATGAAATTTGGACTGAAAATAAGTCTAACTATGTTTACCCAGGAAAAATTCAAACATTCTCATATTTATAATAAATAAGGGTTGGTTTTAGGGGTTGAAAATGGGAATTTTCCTATAAGATTAACACGGGCGCCGCGTCCGTACATAACATAGTTTCGTTCCAACGGTAGTTAAACCAGTAAAACTAATTTTAAAGTACAAGTGTGGCATATCATTTTTTATGGGAAGAAACTAGAATTATGATACCAAGTAATTTTACAATGTTTTCAACCAATAATTTTTATAAGTGTTTATTTGAAAACCCCATTTTAATTCACCAAAATCAGACATGACATTTTCGATAATTGAGGAAATTTTTAGTTTTTCGCACAGATAGGTTTGAGCAGCGTAAAAAAGATTCGTAATTAACCAAAGTAATTAATGAATCAATCAGAAATCTTTTACCAATAGTAGGTTTCACAATAGGGCCTAAAATTAAAAACTTTTTATTTTGACACACGGAGTAAAAATAGTTTATTTATTTCCATTTTTTATACTGTACAAATTTGTACTCTTAAGGTTTAGTTTTATAGAGCTCATGATTCTGCACAACTTTCCATTTTAAAGTTTGTTTGTTTCTACCTATTGTAGTTTTAAATAAAAGATGTTTTAATGTATAAAATAAAACGAATTTTGTTAAGCAATTTCATTATTTTACAGTTGTGAATTTTTAGTTGCTGCGATTTTTGTTGTGAGGTCATAAGAATATTTGCCATAGTACTTTATATGGTTTTAATGTTTAAAGTTCGAGTTTATTCCTTATCGTTTGTTATGGAAGCGATATCAAAGTCTACCGTATGCATTTTAAGGCGCCTAACGGAATGAGGTGGCTAGTTTAGACAAGGGGCCAGGTCCTCAGGTGGGGCAGGTGACTATAGGTTTCTTATCCATTCTAGATGACTACGGTGCACAAGATGGTATGGACTTGGGTGACAACCTCAATCAAATTGTGTAATACCCACGTTAAACTTTGATAATTACTCGAGATCAGCTTGGTTAGTAATCAATGAGATCAACGTGAGTAGTAATCACGATCAACCAACGGTGGATAGCAACCGTAATCATTATGGGTGAGCAACGATATTAATTCCTTGAAATCAGCACTGCACATTCTGCAGACCTCAGGACTCCGTCCCACTGGGCCTCCAAAATTCCCATGGTATTCTTATGGAGCTATACTAATTAATTTAATTATTTGACGAACAACTGTTAAATAAAAACAAATAGATTAAAATTGTGGTAGGCTAAATTTTCAAGATTAAAAATGATTGAATACAGACGTAAATCATAAATAACATCTGCTTGTTAAATTGGATATTAGATTGAATAATTGTTTTCCAAAAACAAAGTATTTAGTTTGATTTACTAATTATATAGTCAAAGTCAATATTATGACCGGCGAAGCGGGCAGGACAGCCAGTGTTTTATATGATAAATTTTAAATGTATGGTTGATAAATAAGAAATTATTGATATATTTTTGGACTTAGCATGTATGCTGTACTATGACTTTGTCGATACTGTAATATGTAACATGGCAATAAACGATTGATTGATTGATTGATTGATTATTATTAATAATAAAATAAATTAATTAATTGGTCAGTAGCATAGTTGGTTTAAGCTTAGCTTCATTTTAAAGGCTTTCAGTTTGACCCCAATCAGTAATAAAAAAGGGACCAGCTGATAACCACCCACTTTATCATAAATATCATAAATAATACACAATCTATATGGTCTATAACTTTTGTATAAAAATATATAACAAATTTACAACAACATAACAGTTCATGTCAAGTTGTCAATTTTGGTTGGTATTAAAATATATTTTTACCAATTATAAACACTAGGCAAATTTTCATGGTAATCATTAATTAGCTTCCTGTAATTAAAAATAAAAGTTACCAGTAATTTTTACTCACATAGCAAAGTTAAAATTTATTGTGATAACTTTTTTTGACAGCAAAAACAACTTATCAAGTTTTCATGAAACTTGTTTTTTCAGGAAATCTGAAAATTGTTTACTAAAGGAAAATTAATTAAATGAATTTTTTAACTACTATTTTGAAATATTAGTATTTTATTTATTGTATTTTTATGCTAAAAATTAATGTCTAATTGGTTTTCGGATAAAATTACTATTTTTACCCATGAAGACATTATTTCAAACCCAATTTAACATATACCTCACAAGAATTTGTTATAAGGGTGGACAGCAAAAAGATATGTATGCTTAATCATCTATTGTGGGGGTTAGTGTCTGTCTGTATTACTATCAAACATAGTGGCACACATTCATACTGCAAAAGACATAACAGTCAAAGTCCAAAATAATTTTAGAACTTAGACTTAAGCGGCCGGTGTCATAACTAGAATCTACAGTTTCCGGTGACAACCGCGTCAAGGTACTATCTACAATATTTACAAGATGACCAGACGTTTCGCCCATACTGTGATGTGGCATCCTCAGTGGTTTCTCTGAGACCAAAATAATTGTCTAAATCCGTTTTCAGCATAAAAAGTATGTCAAATTAGGCAAAGGCGATTAAAAAATAATTAAAAATACTAAAAGTTATAAAATTGGTTTTCATCATTTTTTTGTTAAAGCTTTCCACAAAATAAAAACTACCTCCTGTGAGAAGATAATCAATAGTAGTATTAAAAAGAAAAAAAAATTGTTGTATTTTCTTAGGTGACTAGAAATTGCATGGTTACAAAATAATTATTAAAGTTTGCAAACCTGTTCCTAGAACATATCTCACTTATATTACTACAAATAATAAAACCAGGATCAAACAATGATATGGGCATATTTCAACACAAATAAAAACACTTCAAATAAAAAATCTAATTATTTAAATTAAAATAACTAAAACATATAACTAAACAAGCAAATAGAAACATTTAGTATAAAATTGTAATAAAAAACTATCTAACAAGTGGATAGTTTATTTATTGATAGATGTTTTACCATAGTAAAGCTTATTATACTTGTTTACTTCAATATAGGCAATTAACGTTTACTGCAGTTTGTGTCTCAACTCATTCTGAACAAACAGGTTTTTCTATGTGATTAAGATTTAATTGAACACAGCAGAAGTCCTTGTGAGAGCTTATTAACGGGTATAAAAAGGTGCAAATCATGTTACTAAGAAAATTGCTCAACAACAGCGTACTGGCACACAGACACTATAACTAGCCCCTTCCATATTAATCACAAGCACAGCAATAAGTGCTGGCGACATAAATAATGCATGGATGTCATAACCTCTGCAAACATCATCAGCAATAGTGATTGACCTTCAAAACCACTTGTCATCTAAGCATGCTGATTGCTTTTATCACTGCCCTGACACACATAACCTCCTGCTTCCACTTCTGTCACTATACAAAAGTTCATATTAGTAGACATAAATAACAAAATATATACCATAAGTTGTTAGATACATACTTTTAAAGGATTTATTTCTTGATCTAATGTCTAATAATCTCTTCTCTAGTTGTCTTAAAATAATGCTGAAATTAGTTTTATTTTTACTCATTTAAATTTACTAACTCAATTCAATTAATTCAATTTTTGTTAAGTTTATAAAATTTCTTTGGAGTTTAATGCATGTTCAAATACATGTAAAAATCAATTATTAGTTAATTTAATGTCATTTAAGGTATATAATGTAATAAAAGTAACAGTAATAAAGGTAAATCCATTCAGAATATCTAAACCCATTCAACTGTGCTCTGATTACACTGCTAATGCCACAAGAAAAAAAGTACCTTTGTATGGTAATGAAACTAAAAATATTATTCAGTCACTGTCAATATGTGCACAAGTAAGATTTGCAACCAACAAGTCTGTGAATCTGATTAACCGATGGAATGTGGAATGTCTGATTGAATTCTCGTTAAATTCTGACATTAATACTAATTGAATGACTGATTAATCAGTAATTGCCAATAGATGAACAAGTAAAATTTGCAGCCACCAATTATTTAGTCTGCGAACGTCTGATTGATCGATCATGAATTCTTTTTAGGGGCCATCCCTAAATTACATAACGCCTTTAGGGGGAGGGGGGCTTTTGGCAGCATTATACACCGTTACAGGGGAGGGTGAAGAATTTATATGCAGTGTTATGTAACTATTTAACCTTAAAAATGTATTTGAATTCATTCACAAAATTTGACCATTTTACTCAAAAATACAAGATTTTGAATATTACTACTCCATCACAATAATATATTCTACAATATAATAAAATACAATAATATAAAAATACAAGTAATATATTCTACTCCATTAAAAAAATATGAAACAAAATCAAAACAATGACTATGACAAATTATAATCTGCATGAAAGTAGATGAAAAAAATTAGAGGAGGAGGGGTTGGTCACAGCGTTACATATTATTGAGCGGAGTTTGATATTGTTAAAGTTTGAGTAACTAATTTTGTAAAACGCTTAAGCATAGTCATAACAAAAACAGTTTGACTGTCTATATTTTCAAAAAGCCTCCTGTATCTGGTTGACTAATTATGACTAATTTAGTTGAAGTCTATCTTCCACTTCTAAAACTATGTGCTACTCATTAACTATAGTATTCTTCAATAAGAAGGACACTCTGTTCAAAACAGTGGTTAACATTGGATTCAAAAACCTTGGCTTAAGTTGGTTGTATTACTACTGGATGATAAATATTGACATTCGATGAGTCACCTTATTTATGAATAGGAATCAAAAACCTATTCTCCAAGTTCGATAGAAAAACTTCACTGGCAAGCAGTAGATTTTCTATCTACTGCTGGAGCTATCACATTATTGAAGTATTTCAGTACATTCACAGGTATTTCACCGGGACCAGGACATGATGGAACCATCGAGATTCTTCAATTTTTACTCCATCGCAGTAGCTGAGATGTGTTGCTGACATTCTTTTGTTACCAGCATAACTGAAGATAGGGATGTTTTTCGATGCAGTCTTGAAATAGTTGAGAAATATTGTTCAAAAATTTTACTTATAGCCTGCAGATTATGAGCAATTTAATAATTACCATATTTTCAATTTAATAATGCCAGGTGTAAGAGGAATCCTGAAGACCCGAGAATAATTCCAAAAAAACCTGCGGTTTGTTGAAAGTTTTTCATCAACTGCATTTAAGTATTTTATATAATAGTCTCGAATCAGCCTCTTGCTTTGGCAACAAGTTTTTGGAACTTTACAAAATCAATAAGACCAAGTGACTTTTTTTGATCTACTAGTATATTTTTATATGACTAATCTTCAAGGTCCATCGCTAAAACAAAAGGGGCATAATTTTTCTCAACCTTCTCCATAAGAAATTTCAATTTTAAATATCTCTAAAACTTTTTAAGAAACTGGTAATAGCTTCTTAAATATTAGTTAATTTGTGAGGATTAAAAACCTATCAATCTCATTAAATTTCCGAATATTCAAAACCAGATGTTGTAGTTTCTATTATAAAAAAAGACAAGATCTAAATTTCCGCCTCTGGCATTCTGAATGCAATTAATTTGATTTACTTGAGGATAGTTAACGTAAGAACTTATTTATAATGTAAAACTATTTTTTTACATTCAATAGGTTTCTCAAATCCAACAATTTTCCATCATGTAATCAAGTCTCAAATCTAACAAATTACATGCAATCTAATGATATCTTCTAATGGCTGCTGATAGTTTAGTTTAACCCAATGACAACTCATCACAAGATAACTCGTGACGGTCCCCCGAAACCCAAAACCACGATCACAAAGCTCACAATCTATATTAACAAACTATTATTTGAAACTAAATAATATTATTTGTTCAGTAATATGTCTTTATTATTTAATGACCATAACTTGTTAATTTCAATTTATAGTATATAATGAATATGTCAACAAACATTATTTTGACATTTCAGTATTGATGAGTAACCTTGACCTTGACTGTCGGCACGCATTGTTGTTTGTTTAGGTGGGGTTAGTTTGTCAATTGCTGATGTTTTAGTTGAAAAAATTATTGTTGTGTATTTTTCACAGCTGTAACTTTATAAATTACAAACATAATAAGGTTATTTATTTAGATTATAATAACCTTATTGATTACGTTATTGATGGCGTTCTGTTTGTTTACATAAAATTGCTTTATTCTATATATAGTAAATACATTAATTTTAGGAATTTTATTTGCAAAATTATTTTGTCATATAAATTAGAGAACATATAAGCATACAAAATATATAATACTCAAATGCCCATATAAAAAATTTTTATTCAAACCCCAGTTTTTGAAATTTGTAGTATTTTACAAAATAATTTCTAAAAAAATAAATAAATGATGTACCAAAACGAATAAGATATACATGTAGAAAATTAAATTCTGTACAAGAAACAGGTATAAAACAAGGTATAAAACCGAATAGTTTTTTAAAATATCCTATTTTCAAAAAAAATAATAAAAATGTTTGTTTTATACTCACCTGAAAAAAGTGCCAGTGGCACAGAAAATTTGTGTGATTATGTGATTCTTTTGTGTATGTTACTACTACTCTGGTGTTAGTGAACTTGTCTTCTAAGGTAAGTTTGCTGATGTCCTATCTCTCCAATATACTAATTCCTGCCCTAGTGCCCTTTAATCTAACCTAAAACTGTTTTATATACATAAAAAAATTGAAATTTTAGCTTAAAACGTTGAAAACTTGTATAAATTATAGACAATTTGCTGGGGGTCATGAAAATATAAGGTTTTAATATATTTAACATGTTTATTTAATTTATGGTGAAACATTGCACTTTCAGTATATTTAATGGGATTCCTTAGCTTCAACTGACTACATGATAACTTGGTTGCCAATGGGTTAATGTTAGATAATGACAAAATGTTAGACAACGGTTTAATAATAGCAAACAACCAATAAAACTGACAGTAACTGTGTTATTTAACATTACTGAGCTTGCCTGAGTATAACTTAAATCATGCAAAGCATTACTAGAACAATTAAGATTCTAAGGCAGTTGTTAGAAATACTGACCAAAATGCAAGACCATCCACTACAAAACATCCGCAAAATGGATTAACAAAGATATCATGAAGGTATATGCTAGTTAACGAATAAACTACACATTAGAAACCATCTTTTGTCTAAACATCATTATGTCCCTTTCTATATGCACTAAATAAGTCCAATAGCCGATAGATTTTTAAATTTTTAGTTATTTAGTTGCATGAAACTGCTTAGTATTTTGGAGCATGATAGTCTTTTAAGACCTTGAGTACTGAAAGAGTCCAATCTAATTAAGTTTATTAAATATTTTTATTAGAGATCTGAATTATATTTTTCCCGGTAGTGTTTTTCTTATATGAACTGAATTGTCTTTCAAAGTGAATTGAATTGTTTGCCTGCCCTTCAAAGGTTAATAACACAGTATCCATATAACTACTAAATCATCTTTTAACCCTGGATCTGGAATCAGTTAACACGTTGACTGCTGAAAATTGCCCAATTATGTACCCCACATGCTAAAAATTTTTATTGTCTGAAAACTTACCTTTTGGTCCAATTAGATGATCCCAGTTGCTTATTTTAGATTATCACTTACAAAAGGTCATATTTATCACTTTTTATTTCGGGTGCCCCGGGGCACCGTGCGCACCTCGCGCCCGCACTCATTATACAACTTGGACAATTTAGCAGTTTTTTCAATATAAGATGTCTTGCTATATAAAAAGCATAATGTTTAGTTCTAGAAAAATATATTTACAACTATATACATCCCTCCAACCAACCATGAAATGTTATCTTTTATTGCCTGTGAAATTCATCGAAACATATAACGGCGCACAGTCCTGGTTGTCCATTACATGCCAAACACTCGTACATTGTGGACTTCTTGCACTGTCGACATTTTTTTCTGGACACTCTGTTAGTGTTAGGCACTTTCTTCACTATTATGGATATTGTATGATCAGCAGGCCGAGGGAGGGGACGTGGAGGTTCTGGCAAATCCGGCAAAAGAGAGTCTTTGACTGATTCCATAAACTCATACAGCCCCAATTTCCTTCTTCTGTTTATACCGTATGCTTCATTGTATAGATAGTGTGAGTTCATTAGTAACATCTGTAATACATGGACAAACAGTTTTTTGTACCATCTGAGAGTTTTTCTTTCCATTGGGTAGTAGGCCTGCATTTGATCAGACCGGTCTACTCCCTTCATGAAACTGTTATATTTTACTATGGGTAATGGTTTCAGTGACTCTTGATTCCTTTTGTTTATCGAAGTAACCATTTCATTTTCGTGTTCTGTTGATAAGTAGTGAACGATTCTCTGGTCTCGCCACTTTCCTACCATCATACCCTCTGCATATCTTCCTACAGAACCACCTACAGGCAGATTTGTAGATTTTATTTCTTGTGGTATGTATTTACGATCTACGCGTAATGTTCCAGTACAATACGTGTTTTTAGACAGAAGTTTTGAGGCAAGTGGAATACTGTTATAATAATTATCCATATAAAGGCTATGGCCTTTATTCATATAACCTTGCATTAGGTTCAATACAACGTTCGCAGCATGTCCCTTCCCCCCCAAATCATCCAAAACCCCACAGTAAACAATGAATTTCAATATCAAACCATGTGGATCGCACAATGTATAGAGCTTTATACCGTATTTATGGCGTTTGCCCTTGATATACTGCCTGAAATATAATCGGCCACGCCATAAAATCATACCCTCATCAAGGGACAAGTTTTTCTGAGGATAGTAAATCTGCGCCATTTTATTATTAAAATAATCTATCAGAAATCTAACTTTGGAGAGGCGGTCATTTGTATTGGTGGAAGTGAAGTTTATGCATCGCATAATTAGCAGAAACCTATCCCTACTCATAAATCTACCATAAGTAGGACTGAAGGTCTTTGTTTTTCTCCAATAGTCTTGGATTCTTGGTTTCACAGTCAGACCCATATCAATCAATATACCTAAAAATATTTTTAGTTCATCAACTGTAATATCTTTCCATCTAGTAATACGTGATTTTGGTGTAGTAGATGGACCGCAGAAAAGTTCAAACGCATATGCATTTGTTCTACGAACTATTGACTCTAAAAATACAATGTCCGTCAGTAAATTAAAAAAGTCAATTGGCCTATCACCTGGAATTGGTACACGAAAACCTTCAATTCCAGTAAAAGGAATCTCTTTCAACCCGTTTGTATGTGAAGCCCAAACAATAGGGTTAGCGTCATAGTCTGGGTCATTGTCCGTGTCAGACTCGGACGAAAATTCTTGGTCATCTGTAGCATTACTTACTTGTTCATCTTCTGAGGATTGATCAACTGGTAAATTACTGGGTCCCGGAGGAAGATCCATGTCTTTTTACACTAATAAAACAATCACATCCAACATTTAGAAGACACACACACGATAGATAGCGCGCGCACAAGCGGAGGGCTGTAGAAACCACGTGGAGCTCGCGAACTTAAAACTACACGAAGGTTAAACTCGCCAGTGGAGGGAGAGAACGCGAAAATAACTTCCAACCGGCTGGATATGTGGCTGGACTCACAGCAAACATAAAACTAAACACACTGCGTCAGGTGCCCCGGGGCACCACGCGCATGCGGGCAGCACGCGCCCGGTGCCCGAGGGCACCCGACGCAGTCAACGTGTTAAGCGTATTTTGAATATGTTGCATTTTTAACACAATTGAAACTAAGTAAAATTTAATGTTAACTTTTACTAGTCAGTTTAAGCCTTGATTATATAAACACCTACAATAGATAAACCATCTAATAGGAATATTTGTGGCAGTAATTTTGTTATTTTGTTAGTTAGTGTGGCCCGCAACCACAGCTGTTTTAAACTGCATTACATTTACATGGAGCTACACTAGCGCTCCACAATGGACCACAAAAACAGCTGATATTTTGAGACTCAAAATTTAACATTGGATGGGAAATCTATTTGTGTATAAAATCAATGGTTTAAGTTATAGAAAACAATGATAGTAAAATATAGTTTTTAAAATCTATCTATTTGAGAAAACTTAATAATTGGATCAAATAACTGGATCAAAAAATAATTGGAATAGTCTGGCAGCTTAATACTACCTAGAGTTAGGAGATCTTGTTTGAATAAGTTATCATGATAATATTAGTTTTAGATAAGAGTATGTTATTTCCAATGAAAACAACGCTGAAAACTGTGCTCTATTACTTGCACTCTATAAAACTTGAAACTGAAGTTATAATCTAGTCTGAATGCACTTTTATCATAAAATGATCTATTAATCAAATCACTTGCTTAACTCACTCAGATTCAGTATTCTTTGTTTTGTAAAACTTACATAATAATAGTATTTTACTATCACAAAAATGTATAAACCTGTAATTTCTTGTAAGGACGATGTCAAAAAAAGCAATCACAATGCCAAAATCAATATGTCTATTTTAATTTTACAGTATTTCATAAAACAAAACAGAAAAATAAAAATAGAGATGTTAATAATTCTGACATGGTCTTAAAAGTTAAAAGTTATTTTTGTATTTTAATTAATTACAAAACAATTAATAGTGTAAAAAGGGTTTATTAGCAGCATAAAGCAGCATAAAGGGTTTATTAATCATAAAGGTTTTTGTTGATCAGGCGACATATTTACAATTATAAAATTAACTGTAGATATAAAGTGACATATCATAATGGCTGTCAGCTGATTGGTTCAATCTAAAAAATCTATTTTAGTAAGCCTACCAGTCTTACTTCTGGACTCATAACGGTGTTTTAAATTGTTTTTAGTACCAGATATTTTTTACAAATACAAATTTAAACCATAAATGTATAAATTGTGGTTTATACATTTAGTCTAAATGTAAAACTATGTTTTGAATGTTTAGTTTTATAAATAAAGGATGTCAATGATAAATCAATTTGCTGCAAGATATAATTTGTACTACTGTCTTGCAAAATTACAATCTCCTTAAGTCTTACTACAGTTTCCCTTAAAGATTGTACAGTACCTACAAACTGATTAGAAATACGAGAAGTATTCTGATAGAATATAACTTTTTTCTATACAACCCATGAGTGTATTGATTAAAAATATAACTCTTGACGTTAAGAGCTGATGTAATCCCCAAGTCAGTTTTTCAGTATAAACTCCCTAATGTTTTATAACTACAAAACAAAATAGAAACACAAGATAAAATAATTATTAACGATTCTAACATTATTATGTTTTCAAAGTTAAAAGTTATTTTAAGTAGGTTTAAAATATATAATTAAAACATAACATTTTAATAAAAATTAAAATTTAAGCAATTAACAATTTTACTTGAAAGATAATGCTGTCAGGATCATCTCTAACTGACCTAAATTAAAATATTATGTTTTGGGATTGATCTATAACGTTCCGGAAACCATCAGCTTTAAACCAATTTGAGGCTCTGTGTAATGTACTTTGTGCCGATATTGTGAGTTCACCAATATTTCAGGTTATGTTTAGAAGTGTTGTGTCATATGCATAGAGATATGTTTTACAGTTCATAATATCTGGGAGATAATTTATTGAAATAAAAAAGAGAAAGACTCCATACTACAGTAGTTATATAATTCGAACCCACATATATTCTATTTATGAATAATTTATCTGGAAAAAGTTATTTTCTCCAATAATTTTTTTATTTCAATATGTATACATAAAAATTTTTAAATTTGCTATTATGTCAGATAAAACAATGCCCAACAATTATTGTTTGAACAACTAGATCATATTCTGTACTATGACAAGCCAAAGCAGTAATACATTTGAAATTTACTCAGTCATTATTTTCAACCACAATTCGCTAAAAATTAATTGTTGATCACAAAGCACACATTTTCAAGTTGCACATTAGATATAAAAAAAGTTACTTCGTGTTTGGTTTTTAAAGAGTGCACGTGACTTTGTAGAGGTTATGATAACCCTTACTGAGAATTAGTACAATAATAGTACATGTTAAGAACCAAACATAAGGACTTACTGTCATTCTAAATCCAGACATGTAAGCATTCAGACAGTCTATGCATTCAACACATTATATCAATTTTTTATAAGGTATTTAACTCAGGGCCCAAATTAGAAGTTCAAATATACCAAGTGCCGCCTGACAGGACTCATTCTCAAATAGAGGAAAAACAGTGCAGGATTTAGGGTCCCTGCGGCCCTAGGCCAAATTAACCCTAGCGACCCCGCCCCTTAGTTGGAACTTCCTAGGAATGATTGAGAGCAAGCCAACTTTTTTATCATTACATGTGGTTTATTATCTCACTGGGCGGCTGGTGATCGAGAACCATGTTCAGACTGCTGGACAAATATGTTACATTTACACTGCACAGCCTCACTGAGATTTTTTACTTTACCAATGTTAAAGATTTTCATTTTAATTTTGTTATGTTTTATATCGTAAGAATGTCAAAGATATTAAAAATGCATTTAGTTATTTTCTATAATTTTTTAGTAGCGGGGAAAACACCTTAGTGTGATGGTTGTATTATTATTATTTCTAAAAATTCCCGGTCCTCTCAGTTCTGTTTGGAGCTGAATTATTATTTCTTTTCTTTGTCGCACGTAGACTACTATATAGTAATTAAAATCAAAATTCGAATTAAAATGAACCTTATTTCAATCTTACGTTAAACAAGACAGCAGTTCGGATATTTTACGTAAGAACACCAATTGGAAAACATTGATGGATGCTGGGAATTATATTGTATCCTTCAACTTCAAGATTATAGAATTAAAGCATAAAGCAGATTTCAAAACAATGCATATTGTTTATTTTCATTTTTACTTTTTAAAATTAGTAGGGACTACAAAGTACAAACCATAACATAAATGAATAGAAATTATACTAATGCTTTATTTAAACACAAAAATATGTTTTATTCACTAATTAAATAATCTTGGTTTACAAATTTGGCTAAAACCCCCAAACTACAACAAATAACAACAATTCCTATAATTATAGGAAATATAATTCATCAAGTTAGCAGTTATTTCTTAAAATCATTAATGTTGATAATATTATTATATTATAAATTAGTATTGCAGTTAAATTATTAAAATTAGATATTTTTTTTTATTTGGGGGATACAGACGACAACAAGAGTCAGAAAAGCAGAGCTGAAAAGACATTATAAATAAAATCAAAATAATATGGATTGTAATAGGCAACGGTACTTAAAAAGAAAAATATTAAGAAAGCAAAAAATAATCTTCTAGATAGTTTAAATCTCGCATTATTATCTTATACTTAAAAATGTCATGTTCTTAATAATTTGGATACAGTTAGATTGTTTACTAAAACTCCACTCCATACTGATATTAAATATCACACCAAAACTCTAAACTCTCGCTTTCTTAGCTTTTCAGCTGCAAAATCTTTGATCAAATATTTAAAGTCCAAGGCTTGAAAAAGCTCTCAGCATTTGCAACAAAACTAGCCAATCTAGAATCTTCGTCACAAGTCCAGTTCATCAAGTAGTTTTTTTATTCTTTTCAACACGCTGAATGATCTTTCTCCAGATGCACTAGATATCATCATGCTTAGTGAATTCGCAAAGATGTGTCCATATTTGGAAATAATATTGTCAACTGATTTTCACAAATTAGTTGCAGATACTCCAAAAGTGGATTCCTCGGAGACTTGGTAATCTTGTTATCATGAGGTTTTCTTTCTTCATCAAATATACCTTCAATTCAACAAAGCCTTTGAACTGTACACACTCTTCTCCAAAGTCACCATCTCTGTCGGTTTGATACTTTTTAGCCAAAATAGAAGCTTTTCCCCCGATTTCTTCATTGGAAATTGACGATAAGTTGTTTAAAAATCCAAATTCTTCATTTTAAGACTGCAATAAACTTTAGACCTTTTATTCAATTCTAAATACAAATTCAATTGTTTGTTTATAAAAATGATGTATTTGATATACGATAGCGGTAATTATTGATTTTATAAAATTTAATTTTCGTTCTAACAAATATTTTTGTACAAAACGCTGCGGCCCCCTTTTGCTTGCGGCCTAGTTGTCCTAGTGATAAATTCGGCACTAGGAAGAAATGTGTTTTAAAGCAAACAACACACATGCTGAATAACCAAAGCTCTTTCAACGTTGTGAGGCTTTCTGTTTATCCATATCGGTAATGGTTTAGCAACTCATAAAATTATTTCCAGTTTTATCCTTTTTTTCACTTTTGTCCAGGACAATTTTATCATTAGTATTATGGCATACTTAAGTTACGGAGTGGTCATAGTTACGGACAGTGGCTTACCACGCAACTGGCCCATGTTCGATTTCCGGTGTGACCATATATATATTTCACCACTCCTGTGATTCAGAAGTCATTTAAACTTAGTTGTCCAACAAGCATACAAAAAAGAAATGTAGGACAGCAGGCGAGGGAACTGTGTCTTAATTGGGCATCTCTCTCCACTACAAGCCATAAAAACTTTACTTTTTTAAACTTACTAGATGCAGTTTAGCAACTATTATTCGATGCACTCTCAAGCAATCTTGCAGGTTAAGCTACCCAATCATAACTTGTCTACTCTCCTATGAATCTAGAAGTTAAATTTGACAGAATTTATTCTTAGATTTTGATCAAAAAAGTCTATGAACATGGCCTTATTAAAGACGCTCTACACTTCTTGAGATAAGATGTCCATTCTTTTATATACCGCATCTATCAAAAGAATTATGGATTTCAGATAGTTAAATTTGCTAACATTGAGAGAACACCAAAGTTTTGCGTTATATTTCAAATGATGTGTATTTTACTTACAAAAACAAGAAATAAAGTAATAAGTTTTTAAATATATTTCATCATCAGCTCAATCCTAAGATTGAACCATGTGAAGGTTTCTCTTTGCCAACACATTACAGTAAAACAGCCGTCGTCATGGTATCCACAACCGCCTTTTGGTATCTGATCTGTAGCTGTTCCGAACACTTGTAATCTCCACCTACAGTTAGTACTTATCAGTTGCTCCTCTTTTATAGATTGGCTCTTCTACCTTTCAAGCAGTTGGATTCTTGATTGAATTACATCCATCTTCCAGCCATTGACTGATTTTCAACTGTAATCCTGTCAAGGGGTCCTTACAGGGCGCTATCAGCCGGGCCAGCTGAACCACAGTTTTTTGAAAAGGTGTAACTTCTTTATCAAATTTGTTTCGACATACATAAGAAATACAGAAAAAAGGAATATTAATGTATATCTGTTTTAGGTTACTAATGGATGACACAATTTTGTTGATTGTGACATGAAACTATCTCACTGCAAAAAATAAATACCGGATGTTTCAAAATGAATAGCGGGGTTTTAGTGTGTTATAATATTTATTACATCAAACTTACAGCCACAAGGGATATATCAAATGAAAGAGAAACTCAAACAGTTTTGTTTATTGGCATCAGTGCGGAATGTTTCCGCCGCAATCCGATAGAAAGCGCTAGTAGCAAAGATGGCGACTAAAGAACAGAAAGCGTTTTGTGTTTTACAGTTTGCAAAGACGGAATCTGTTATTACTGTGCAACGTGCGTTCCGGATTAAGTTCGGTTGTGATCCTCCAGGTGATAACAATATTCGTAGATGGTATCATCAGTTTGAAGACACTGGCTGCCTTTGTAAAGGCAAGAGTACGGGACGACCAAGAACTAGTGAAGAGAGCGTTGAGCAAGTGCGTAATTCGTTCACGCGTAGCCCTATGAAATCCGTTCGGAAGGCTAGTCGTGAACTAGCAATTCCTGTGACGACTGTTTAGAGAGTTTTGCGGCGAGACGCTTGCAACTATGTCCTTAACGTTTGCAGTTGTTACAAGCTCTGAAGCCTACTGACCATGTTTTACGTGCCAACTTTGCTAACGACATGTTGTTGAATGACAATGAAAATTTTCTGGATCTTGTCGTATTCAGTGATGAATCGACCTTCCACCTTAGTGGTCAAGTAAACACCCATAATGTTCGGATTTGGGGTTCAGAAAATCCCCGCATGATGGAACAAGTGCAACGAGACTCCCCTAAATTGAATGTTTTTTGTGCCATATCCCAACAGAAAGTTTATGGTCTCCGCATGATGGAACAAGTGCAACGAGATTCCCCTAAATTGAATGTTTTTTGTGCCATATCCCGACAGAAAGTTTATGGTCCTTTCTTTTTTGGTGAAGCATCTGTAACTGGTCCCTCTTATCTGGATACTCTACAGCTATGGCTCTTCCCTCAACTGACACAGGATGAACAAGAGAACTTCGTCTTTCAGCAAGATGGTGCGCCGCCTCACTGGCATAACGAGGTACGCGATTGGCTTAACCTCACAGTACCCGACCGCTGGATTGGCCGTAAGGGGCCTAATGATGGCGCTTGTTATCCATGGCCTCCACGGTCACCCGACCTAACGCCGTGTGATTTCTATCTTTGGGGGTTTATTAAGGATCGAGTGTATGTGCCTCCAATGCCAGCCAACCTTCCCGAATTAAGGAACAGGATTGAAACAGCTGTTGCGGCAATTACTAATGAGACACTAACCAAAGTTTGGGAAGAACTCGCATATCGTCTTGACGTGTGCCGAGTAACGAATGGTGCTCACATTGAACACTTGTAGGCTATTATGTAAAACTGTTTGAGTTCCTCTTTTGTTTGATATATCACTTGTGGCTGTAAGTTTGATGTAATAAATATTATAACACTTTAAAACCCCGCTATTCATTTTGAAACACCCGGTATATATATTACCAGAGTTACAAATATCTAAAAAAACTGCAATCTTGTTACCTGTCATACTCAGCATTATCCTCATCACAGCGTTCATCTTTAAGTTCTTTCCACGACTTTCCATGCCGACATGTAGTTACAAGAACAACATCTTTCTCATTATGTAGATGGTAGAGAGAGTTACGTGTCTCCGATCCAATACCATGCACATATCTTTTACCTTTGAAAGCTAAGAAGTACTTTTTGCTAACAGGAAAGTTTAAAGATGTGACATATCCTGGATCTCCTCCACGCTCAGGGTGATTCTGAAAGTAAAATGAACCAACCATTATATAAATACATTGTAATTGCTAACTAAACGAATTATTACATATCCTGTTAGGTTATTGTCTCTATTGTAATATAACATGTAAAGGATTATCTCCATTTATTATTAAAGGTTTTTTTTTTATTTTAGTCGTGAAATATGTTATATTAATAATATATCTGCAAGTTCTAGGATTCTACAAATTTTTTAAGGATCACAATTTTAATTTAATTCACTCACCAGTTCACATGGGCCACAGGACCGTGTCGTACTTGGTTGTGTAACTTGGACTTGGTTGTACTTAGTTGTGTACGAAACCTTAACCACTAGCAAGTATATATATACATGCAAGTTTGAACTTTTTAAGTTGTAACAGGTAGTTTTATTCTAACACAATCCCACCCCTAACCCTTCGGAATATTCAATTAGGTGTGCTCCCAAATCAATGTTTAAATATTACAACTTGGTTTTGGCTTTTTATCATTAAAATAGTTATTTCATTTTATTTATTTATTTAATAATACATTTCCACAATATCTTGGTCTCACCAAGTTGCATAGAACTTGTAGTGAGGTCTGTTTTTAGAAAACACAAAATTACAACCTATTCAAATATACAAATATATTAAAATAATACATACATATAAAATACATTAGAAATATCTAAATGTAAATTTGCTGTGATTTAGGGTAATAAAAACATATAATTTGCAGCTTGAGGCTTAACCCCGAATATAAAATTGCAGCTTGAGGCCGACTAATAAAAAAAACATCAATGAACAACAAAACAAACAAAAGATAAGTATTATATAATAAGTAACGTAAATACTTTACTTATTATACTTTATTAACAATAAGTATAATTATACTTATTGTTCCAGGAATATAACAATTATCTATTGACAAACAGAACTGGACAAAAAAGGAGAACAATATGTAGCCAAATGATTTACTATACAAATTTTAAGAAGGAAATGAGTGTTTGTGAAATGGCAATTGGTCAATATTAGAATTGTGATTGTTAAATGGAACAGAAAGAATAGGAAAACATATTTTATACATTTAGTCAGTAAATAACCATTTCTATTATGAAAACATAAATTTTAAATCTTCACACATTGATTGGAAAGCTCAAAACGCCTCAATTGGATATTCTAAAGAGTTGTGGATGGGGTAAAGATTATCAACACATAAAAAATAAACCCAACATAGTAAAAAACAAAAAGAAGACAAACAAATTACCAAAACACAATTATTTAATCTTTAATAACATTTTTATTTTTGTTAAGGACAAAAATATTGGTTTTGCCTCAAAATTATTCTTTTGGTCCAAATACACTTTTCATCTATAAGTTACCTAAACTCACAAACCCTAAATATCATTTTTTAAATTGTGAAGTTTGCATTAATAAATAAAAATAAAGTAATGCCTGGTTTCAAATAAACCAGAATCATATACAAATTCATATTTTGTGCTTAATCTTTACTTTCTTCATTATTATCATGTCCCTGTGAAAAATTCACTGACTGCATAAATAATTTTTCCTTGTTATCTTAGGAAGTACTGTAGTTGTTGTAGACCAAAATAAATATAACTAAAATTTTTGTTCAGCGGGAAAATAATATAATAAAGCAAATATTTTAAAAGAATCTCACTAAATAATGGAAAGGCATATTCATGCACTTTCTAGACACATCTCGAATCTTTATTTTTTTATCACTATATAATTGGGTGAAATCAGGTCTAAGGCCGACTATTCCTTAGAAAGTGTCATTAATTAATAGCCCAATGAAAATGAACAGCCGGTGGTTATCAGCTGATCCTTTTCATAATACAATTTGAGAAGGATCAGCTGATAACCACCGGCTGTTCATTTGTCATTGGGCTATTAATTAATGACACTTTCTAAGGAATAGTCGGCCTTAGTTTGTAACAATGACTACATTCGCTCATCTACACTCATCACACTCATTCGAAATCCATATTCGCCCATATCTTGACGATCGGCGTCTTATGAATAAATAAAAGTCTAAATTTTCTGAAAACATATTTTTATTCTAATCTTTACTGAAAATATCAGGAAAATTGTTTTTGGCAAATCTTATTTCTTATCTCCATTATACAGCATGATTTACAGTAGGCCTAAACTAACACAATTTTTAAACGAGTTTGGAATTTGTTTTGATCTACAACAATTATTTCTCAAGATAACTGACAACACTTAGTGAATTGCGTAGAGGTCATACATTTACTGGATATGATAAAAGCAACAACTAACTACAAAATATGAATTTTCTTAGGGCCTGTAGGCTATATAATTTCAATAACACCTTAATTTTCAACTACCTTACTTTTTTAATTTATTCTTCATGCAGAATATAAATATACAGTTTGATTTGCAAAAAGTTTATTTTTTTCAGCCGAAAGTCACATTTCTTACCGTACTTCTAAACTAAACCTAACCTATATTGTATCTATTCATAAAAAATTTTTAATTTGTGTTCAAATCGGGTGCCTGGCAGGAATATGGCCAAATATACTCTTTATCGTTAGTCATAGCCAGGATTATAATTATGCATAAGGATTTGCCACCAATTAAGTTTTCCCTGATATCTCAAAAAATAATTGTCAACCAAAATAGTTTTTAGTTATGTGTTTAGCATAAAAAACACAGCAATTTTATTTAAATGACAGAAAATCTTGCATAGGCCTAGACCTAGTAACTAACAGAGGTATATTTGCAATTAAATAGGTTCAGATTTTTTTATTTTTCCAGCCTAGTACAAAACAAAATGTTCTATAGAATAGATCCTATTTTCCCAGAAATTATAGACCTGATTCAACCTACTAACGATAAAATGTGTGAAGCGTCTTGAAGGTGCAGAAATACACATTAACATAGAATAGTTTAGCTTTATCCTTTACAAAAATTCAAAATTTGTGTTAAATTCAGGTGCCTGGACTCAGGGGTGGTTTGTCAGCAGTCCTTTCAGCAAAATTAGAGGGAAATTTGTCTTTTATGGTTAGCAATTGTTCACATTGAACTAGGCTACCATCCACCTGACATAGAGTAGCCTGAAAGAAATAAAAAAGTTGTTGACCTTAGCAAGATGTGCTAGGGGTAAAGGGTAAGGTTAAGATGTGCTAAACACTTCCATTGGGTAAAATCAAAGCCAATATAAATAGTAAAAATTAAATTGATTAACTTACCTTATGAAATAAAGGTATTGATATGTCAAATCCAGGTCTGAGGCTAGCAATTGACATACTGGCTTTTGCAAGTATTGCCTCTCCTGTATCAAAACCAAGATCGTCTTCTGCGTAATCAGGCCATGTTCCAGAATATAAATTGAACACAACGTGGTTCTTCCCTCCATTCCATAGTTTTAGCCTTTGTAGGCGGGATGGTACATTTCTCACATAATCAACTGATAGACTATCTCTATCCAAGGTGTCAATAGCGAGCACAAATAAACAAGCTTGACTAGGATCTGAAGTATAATATCTTGATTCTAAAATTACATCTAACACTTTTTGATAAGCAGGACTTGGAGTTAAAGGAACTTCTCCACCATGAAGATCATCACTCGTAGGATAAACATACACCTTAAAGTCATTATGACACTTTGAATAATCAAAACAAGTTTCCATCCTACATTTTTGATTTATAATACTATTACTAATTTTCTTATTGATATAAGTGTTACCCCCTGTCCTTCGAATATGGGGAGATGGTTCAAGATCCCTTGTAAACATCTGGTCATTCCAAACGTCAAAGTATACAGGCAATGCATTCTCAGGTGGAATGATATTACGCTCACTTTTAAGTCTGTATCCACCAAAATAACAATACGCTAGAAACGCACAAGACAATAAAACTAATAAATACCGTTTTTTAGCTTGCATAATACAACAGTAAGACACTGCAGATGCTGTTGACAGTCAAGTTATGGCATTTTATTAGATGGTAAAAGAAGACTAATAGGAATGAAATTTTATCCACAACTATAATAGGCCTTCATCAAGTTCATGTCTATTTAGGAACAACCAAAAGTATGTTTATTAAATACATCCAATGATAATGTTGAAGACTTATTGTTGTGATAAATTTATGTTTCATTGTACGGTACTCTAAAAGGTTCCTTTTTCAACATTATTGAAGATTAACTACTGATAATAATCATCAACAAGGTTATTCAAGTATAAACTACAATTAAATGTAATGCACAGACACAAAAATGTTAGATATAAGATCATTTCGTAATCAGAATTGGCAAACACAATCCCACTTTTGTTTACAGTTAAAATAGGCTGCACTTACAACTAATTCTTGAAATCACTAACATGGCACGGTTTTTAAGCATGTTTAAGGATAAAACTCAATAAGAATAACACCACGATGAATAAGAAATACGACAGGATAATATCAAACGAGCAGATAGTTAATATAATAATAAAGTGAACGCTGAGAATGATGATAATAAATCATCTTGGTTAGCTTCTCATGTTTACCTATTCCGTCATATGTATGTACGGAATGACGGACGGAACTCGGAAAGGGAACATACCGTAATGTATACGAAACGACCGAGCAAACGTGCGAGACTTTAACCAGAATGGGATTCGGGGGGGGGAGGTACTGGAGGGGAGTATTGAACATTACACGAAATCCCACTAGTGGGCGTTACTCCTTGATAATGACCATATGGTGCTGCAGACTAGCAGCAAATCAACGAAATTGTATTCGTTTATATTTACTATTTTTCTTTTCTTGCATAAACGAAAGGAAAAGAAACGTTCAAATATTTTTTTAAATGTTTTATTTCTTAAAACACTGTGATTATGGTAGCAAGTTGCTTTTCTTTCAATTAATTTAATTAATTAAAAAAGTAACTAAAGTTTCGACAGATCTTTACATATTAAACATTGCATTCTTCAATTTCAGTTCCCTGAAAACGATCAACAAAGGCTGAATCAATAAACTTAAAATAAATTTGAACTATTTATTTTAAGACGTACACACAAAATTCACAATTCATTAACTGTTTTGTCTCAGTCGTTGACATAAATTCAATATACTGAAGGGTTTTGACTGAGTATCTGAAAAAATAAATCAATAAAAAAACTATGACAAAACTTCCTATGAAATATTCGTGGGGAAGAAAAGTTTAAGGGTTAACATTATAAATTGTAATCATTTTTATCCTAGTTGGAACGAAAAAGTACTAGAATTTGTACTAGTTTTCACTTTGCATCAACTTTACATTTTTATTACAGAAACCCCGTTAATGTACAGCATTCGTATTTTAATATCTAATTGATATGAATGTATTCTATAAGTATTATCAAGTCCAGATGTTAACTTTTCAAGAACAAAAGTTAAGTGTTTAAAATATGAATATGGTCCATTGACGGTTTTTTTAGTACCGGTAATAAAAGTGTAGTAAAGTTGATACACTGTGAAGACTAGTAGTAATAATTCTGGTACTTATTTTGTTCCAACTAAGATAAAAATTGCTAAAACTCGTTTAAAATTACAAATGCATATGACATACATACACAATCAAATGAGGAAACATTGTTGTGATTGCATGTTTCAATAAAGGCCTCTTAATGTCTTAGTAAACAACCTTAAAACTCGGGTACCGTACATGTAATTTCTGCGCCGAATATATCCAGCTCAATTTTTTTCGTGTATTTTGTCACCAGAAATCCTATTGCCGATCAGATAAAGTAGACAGGAATTATAATATGAGATCAGACCACAGAGTAAGCAGAGATCTATTTATACTGCGTTTAACTCAACGGCCTGAGAGACACACGCAGCGTTTTTATTACAGCAGATTATTTACCGACGACACTGAGGCAGGCAGCACGGTACAGGGGAGGAGTATGTATATTGGGAGTACACTCTGGACGGAAACACGATCGGCGTCGGAAGCCGTAACTACCAGTACCTACCACTCCCCCTACGACAGGAGGATATCTATTTAAATATTCAGTAACTTCTTTGTTGCTATTTTATATAGCTCATGGCTTGTTATTGATTGAATTTAATACTATTATTAAATTATTAAGATTAAGAGTTTAAGAAATATAATTTATTATTAAGAATTTCTTAATTTCTTAGTAATTTATTATTAAGAAATTAAGAAAAGTGATGGTGTTAAATAAAAAGGTATTTATATTTATTTATCCTATAAAACCAATCAATAAACACTCTTTAAATGCAGTTAGTACATTTTGTAAACAATTTTATATTTAACTCAATTACAAAATGCCTTATGTTTTTCAGTAATGCAAATACTGTACACATTAAAAAAAACCTGTAGGGTTTATGTATTGTTGGTGAAATGTACTTGTATTTTACAATTATAATGAGCTGTGTCATAGAACTGTGATAGTGTGGTGTAAAACAGGCATTATATGAATACAGGCCTAAAGCATCTAACCAGTCTATATTTTTTATAAGAAGCTAAAATTTATTTTATATCATTTTTGTTCAGTCCTATGGTTTTTTCCAGTTTGCTTATTTGTCTGATAGTATGAAAAAAACAAATGGATATTATACAGACCGTAAGTCTGCAAACGACCTTTCTGCCGAGGGGATCATGATCGCAGCATAGCCGAATTTAAATCCGGTGTTAACATTCTATTTTTATTTTAAATCAGGATCGAAATGGATGAAACAAAGATTATTTGTGTTGGTGTGCTGCATTTGGTGAGTTGTCTATGTTATGTTTAGTGGTTATTGAAAGTACCCGAACAAGTTTTTCCAATATTTAATTCATTTTATTAATAGTTTTTTATTTAGCATAATACGTGTTGGTACATATACAGTACAAGTAAACGTCATACAACACAAATTTATTCCAATACAAGTACAAAATGCACAAATATTATGGTGATTCTTTTGTGAATCCCTCTGGTATGAGGAAGGTGAGCGTGGTTCGCCGAAATCGATCACCATAATATTTGTGCATTTTGTGCTTATATTGTAATAAATTTGTGTTGTGTGATGTTTACTTGTGTATTTCATTTTATTACAATATTCACTAAACTCTTTTGAGAAGTTAGCCCTCTATTGGAAATTTCAAACTAACAATTTGCATTTATAGTTTTATTGCTGTACTCCTTACAGCTGGAATCGTAAAGGGCTGGACGTCGATCTACTTCAACAATCAACTTTTCTGTATTAAACATATTAGTACACAGAACCTCAACTAAAACACAAGTAGAAACAGGAGCCAAAACCGTTCTAGTAAAGCATGTGGTAGGCCTAAAACCCTTATTTATATTATATTACTTACAAAATATTATTTTAAAAATCGGCGTGCTTATAAAATCAATGGTACAACCCAATAGTCGTTGTGCGCCGACATTCTGTCTGAATAGTCAGACATGCGGAATTTCAGCTCGCCGAATTACGCATCAAACGGCGTACATTCGGCCTCTCCGCTTCTTAACACGTCTTTAGACACGGAATTCCGGATCGTTTAGTATGCATCATAAGAAAACATCTGTTCTAATAGCCAAGCTTTTCCGCTAATGAAATTCGGTCGCGTTTATTCCGTCCGTATAACTAGTAAGGTCCTACAACGGGCGTTTTCTTCCCGATTCTGCTGATTCAGTCGCGTGCTCAAATGCAAGCTTGCATACACGTTATTTCTGCCGTCGTCCGCTATTGTTTGTGTTACCTCAGAGGAACTATTACATTGTGAATGTAAAAATTTTATTTTAAACATTTTTATATGGTTTACAATATAATTTCCTTTATTGAATTGTTAATACTAAATATATACATTTTACTTATCTTTAGATAGTCAAAGCTGTTCTACAAGTTGGACACAATTTGTCATACTAGTATTTTCAACCCAAATAATATAGTCTACTATCCTTTAGCCGCGTGTGTAATTTGTCTATAATATAATTATGATATAGATATTCTGAAATGACTGAAAATATTTTCCTCGTTTGTCAAATCAATAAACAAAGAATAGAACATCCATGCTCTACCTAGTAGGTCTACTTTTTTGTCTCTTTGGTAGATGTTCTATGACAAAAGAGCAAGAAGATGCTATCTGTCCATTTCAATCTACACTAATTTTAAAAAAAACTCATTTCTCTTATCACGTCAGCTGGACACAGTTTGAAGGTGTCACTTCCCTTCGGATGACATCGGAAATTGCGCTTAAATGCTAGACTTCTGTGATCGGCGTTGATAGAAATTCCAGTTGGGGGAACACCGTGTTTAATGTGTAAATTTTCGGGATAAATACCATGGTTATTTACCCGAGTTAGTACCCAAAATCCATAAATCACTGGTGACGCAGTGCTGTGACATGGGGACAAAGTGTTTGGGAGATTGTAGGCGATAGGTTGGACGCTCGGTCCTCTTAATACCGACATGGCGTCCGCTTGATGGTTGTCATCAACGTAGACATTACTAGAGAAGTCTGGAGTGTCTATGTTGAATGGTAGTCAAGGTTCGGATGTTGTGTAGGGAAGAGAACAGAGTGCCAGACTTGTCAATTAGCTGAAAATCAGACCAGCACTACGTGGTTCGGATTCCACGTAAAGCTGTAGGTCCCTTAGTTGCCCTGGCTGTTGGGCTATTAATAAATTGCCCTTTCTGAGGAACAGTTGAACTCAGTTAGTAACCAGACTACACTCATCCACACTCTTCCTACACTCATATAACCATTCATATTCGCCTTAAAATACCAACAACGTTATGTCGGCGTCTCATATGTAAGAATGTAAGAATTTAAAAAACGTGAAAGATCTATTGATATTTACCCCTGAAATGTTATTTTATCATCATTGTATGAAGTTCTAGAATATCCTATTTCCATTATTTCAGCGGAAAAAATGTTTGTAATACCTAAAATTTAAATCGTTTAAGTTCAGTCAAAAACTACTATTATTGGTATGGTGCTCTTACTATTATTATTATTAACATTCTACTAGTAGGATATCCCATGGGCATGGATGGCTATTTCAAGTTATTTATAATTTTATCTATAAACAAAATATGTTTTAATTAATGCCCAACATGTGTAAATACAGTAGCTGGAATTTTGAGTAGTTATAAAAATCATGTAACAAGAACAATTGAATTTACCCTTGATGATAATTTTATTACTATCATTTTGTGTAACATTCTAGGATACCTGATAATTATTGTGATTTATTTATCATTTTTTAAATATATAAATAAAATCTCGTTGTTAATTAACACCTTGACTGCACTACTGCACTATATATACCTGTTACATTCATATAATAAATAAATAAAACCGGCAAAATCATAAATACCCCGGACTTGGATACTTTATCTATCATACTAAGAAGTAAAACGCTTGTGGAAAGCATATAATAACACTTGAAAACACTTTTAGTCATCATTTTAACATCCTTCTTACAACTTCGGAATTGCACAAAGTTAAGTCCATCTCTCTACATTCCATACAAATTATAAATACCCAGGTTTTGGGTATTTACCCGGCTCACATCACTAACCGAATGAACAGCCTACGAGGTGGGCATTAATTAACACACTGTCTTTAGGTTTGTGTGATTTGTACCGCTTTTATTTTATTTTTATAATAAAATAACACTTTTAGAAGTGTCTGTTACAATTAACCCTGCAGTGGTGACGCCTTGTCTGACAGACCGCATCAGTTAATATTTTGAAATTCCAATAAAACCGGAAGTGGTGGAAGGGCGCGGTTCTCAGTAGCTATAACATGGGTAGTCCTGAGCTGTCAGTTGTCTGGACACAATCGTCGCATGTACAGTTTTGAGGTTATGATAAGTTACGGTCTGCTACACCAGCGTCACTAGTCCCGTATATGGTCTACTACACCAGAGTCACTACTCCCGTCTTGGATTATGTATTCAATTTAGGTAAGATAGGTTTTATTTTGTTTATTAGGCATAATTATACGAAACTGCTTACTTTATGAGATGTTTAATGAAATAATATATAAGAAGAAGTACATCAAATTGTGTTATATAAATATTTTATGTATATTTGTATCCTATAAACAATTATTTATACATTTTTGTACCAGTAGATGACAATCTATATTATATGTTAAATATAATTTTTTTTACAGATGATGGACTACGAAAGAGAACAACAACGCATCCGACGCCTTTTTGAGTGTGCCAGTGAAGAGGATCGTTTTGACGGGGAACCAGTGGTGTTTGATGATGTCGGTGATTCAGATGAAGAGGATCAGGTTGAAGTAAGAGGTAATACCTCATGCAGGTATTATATGCAAAAACTGTGTGGTTTAAAAAATCATTCATTCTAACTTCTATTATAACTGAACTAGATGGTAAAATTTGGTTTATTTGTCATAATTATAAATTAGTTTGATTTGACAATTTTTATGTTTTTTTCTAAGATGATTGTTCGTAGATTTAATAAGAATTACTAGCACTTTTATTTGTTATTTATTATGAAATTTAATGAATAACTGTTTAAGACAATTTTAGGTACATAATTATATAGTTTTAACTTTTCAGACTTATAAAAAAAAAAAAAATAGTACTAAAAATATCTTAATTTGTTTTGTTTTATAGAGTAATTTTAAGGCAGTTTATTGTTATGTTACAAACAGATATCAGTTAATTTCTGGTTTAAGTAGTTATTTAATATACAAATGTAGAACTAATAGCCACTATTAGAATTCAAGATGCATATTATAATGATTGTTTTAACTTAAATTTTTTATATTAACTTTTTTAACATTGTTTTAGTTTTTATAAAAAAAAAATGCTTTTAAATATGTTTGTGAACAGTTTTTGTATTTAACTAATAAATAAACATATTCTCAAACTATCTAAGCTGTTTTTGTATTTTTCCTGTGCCATTTTGTAAAGATTTTATAATAAATTATAAATATGGTCTCACAGACCATAGTCACTAAAGATGTCACAAAAAATCACGTCACCACTGAAGGGTTAATTGATTTCCTCCAGATGTGTCACATACAATGAATTCAGTACCTTTTGTATCTATATTCTAACGTATAAATGCACAATTAAAATGTTTTACAAGTTTTAAACCCACTATATTGTTATACACGTTTTTGACACAGATATTGTTTTGGTTATCTTTTCTTTTTAGTCACGACTTATCTAGCAGGGGTCCGCCCGTCTCTGGATTCCGCTGCTTTTGTCTTAATTTTTATTGGACTTTGAAATAATTGCGTATCATATTGGTGGTGGTATAATAAAAAACATACTGCTTGCGGTTAGTGCTGAGTTAAACTCTACTCGTACCTGTGAAGTTTACCATCAATTCACCTGAGTAAAAGTTTGAAATATTTGCTACGATCAAGAAAGTCATTCCTGTCCATAATTTATGGAGAACAAACAATGGAAAACTCTTTTGGATTAAAGTAATGATAATAAAGAAGGATTCAAATTAAAATAAAAGAAACAACATCAAACTTAAATTTAAAATATTGAAAGTAAAAACACTAAAATAACATACGATAAATTATGAAAAGTGAAAAACAGACAATAACAGAAAGTTATTATCTGAAGTTAAATAATTGTTTAAAATAATTATATATTGGGCTACATTTTGATAATACAGAATTATGACTTCAACTTTTCTAATAATTTAAATTATGTAGTTTTGTCGTATCGGTAATAACTGCCGGGTAATCAATAACTACTATCACCAATTCGGTTGGTACACATCATTGTAAAGTTTATCAACCCCATAAAACAAATGTTAGTCACACCGTCACTATGGTGTCTATCTATACCGTAACAGCGAGGGTGGTCGCTCGTCTCTATGGTTTGTATTAACCTTCAAAAAGCGAGGGTGGTCACTCGTGTCTATTGTGTATATTAACCCTCAAACAGCGAGGGTGGTCACTCGTGTCTATTGTGTATATTAACCCTCAAACAGCGAGGGTGGTCACTCGTGTCTATTGTGTGTATTAACCCCAAAATAGTGGGTGTAGGCACATGTCACTATGGTGTCTTTCAGTACCATAACAGCGAGATTGGTCACACGTCACTATGGTTTGTATTAACCCTCAAACAGCGAGGGTGGCCAATCGTACCTTTGGTGTGTACTAACCCTCAAACAGTGAGAGTGGTCACACGAACTTTTGGTGTGTATTAGTCCCATAACAATACCACTGTACATGTATGGGTGGGCGGGTGGGTCAATACCACTGTTCTTGTACGGGTGGTCGGGTGGGTCAATACCACTGTACGTATATGGTTGGTCGGGTGGGTCAATACCACTGTACGTATATGGTTGTCGGGTGGGTCAATACCACTGTACGTACAACAGCACGTGTGTGATAATAAATGAAACACGTGTACGAAATGAAACTGTAAGTTTATTGTAATGATTGATTTACTGACTGAATGATATAATTATATAAATGAAAATTAGTGAAATAAAATGGAAGAATTGCCGGCTATGAAAATGGTGGAAGTATGTATACTTAAAAATTTCATGAATGGCAGCCTGTGTGGCTTGAAGTGATGGGGATTGCACGGCAGGGACGTTAGGACGATAAATCTCTCCCCCCCCCTCCCCCCCCCCCCCCCTCTCTCTCTCTCTCTCTCTCTCTCTCTCTCTCTCTCTCTCTCTCTCTCTCTCTCTCTCTCTCTCTCTCTCTCTCTCTCTCTCTCTCTCTCTCTCTCTCTCTCTCTCTCTCTCTCTCCCTCCCTCCCTCCCTCCCTCCCTCCCTTCCTCCCTCCCTCCCTCCCTTCCTCCCTAATCCCTCCCTCCCTCCCTCCTTCCCTCTCTCTCTCTCTCTCTCTCTCTCTCTCTCTCTCTCTCTCTCTCTCTCTCTCTCTCTCTCTCTCTCTCTCTCTCTCTCTCTCTCTCTCTCTCTCTCTCTCTCTCTCTCTCTCTCTCTCTCTCTCTCTCTCTCTCTCTAAGCCACCCCCACCCTGCCGGAAAGGAGTGAGGGAAGCAAGAAGAAAATATCCCTGTTTGTATTAAACCTCAAACAGCAATGGTGGTAAATCGTACTTATGGCTCTCTAAGCCACCCCCACCCTGCCGGAAAGGAGTGAGGGAAGCAAGAAGAAAATATCCCTGTTTGTATTAAACCTCAAACAGCAATGGTGGTAAATCGTACTTATGGCTCTCTAAGCCACCACCACCCTGCCGGAAAGGAGTGAGGGAAGCAAGAAGAAAATATCCCTGTTTGTATTAAACCTTAAACAGCAATGGTGGTAAATCGTACTTATGGTGGTAGTAACCCTCAAACAGATAGGGTGGTCACTCGTACCTTTGGTTTATATTAACCCCAAAACATAGAGGATAATCACACCTCAGTATGGTGTATATAAATTCTAAAACTAGGGTGAATAGTTACAGAAATAATTGGGTATTTTCCATTTGCAAAATAATGTTTAAGATAACAAGGTTTAAGAGCAAGGTACAAACATGATTACGTAATTTATTCAACAAACAAAATGCAGAATGAGGAAACCGAGATGAAAGACACTTCGACACTCCGAGTAAGGGCGGGTTAGTCAGTAACAGAGATAATTGGATAATTTAATCTTTTTTGGATAATTGGATAATTTAATCTTTTTTAGATAGTTGGAATCTTTTTTGTATCTCAAAGTACGAGTATGACATAACGACAGTCCTGGGGTTTGACAATGAGTTAGACAAATGAATAGAAAATGTGGCCATCAGTGCGAAACATTCTGATATTAAAGCAAATCCATAACTGAAAAAAGTAGTATAGAATTGCCTCCAGTTCTCCAAAACAATTAAAGATTCATAGAACGTACTAAGGCAAAATAATATGTAGGAAAGTATGTTTAAATTCAACGTGCGGACATTTCGTATTTCTGGGAGTGATCTTATTATACGTGGGGAAGGAATGTACGAGTATAATAGAAACAATAAATTGATTTTACAGAGACTTATCTGCAACTGCCCCAACTATTATTAAATTTGTAATTACATATGAATTTTTTATCTGCAATAGATCATGATATCGGCAAATAATATTTTCAAATTGGGGGATGGTGCATTTGAAAAGAAAGAGCATTACTGAAAAAAGTGTCAATACCTGATAAAAGCTTTATAATTGTTCTCCTGTTTTAGTTTAGCTATATTGATTGAAATATATCGTCAACCTCTCTGAGTGTTGTGCAGAAATTGGTAAATAATTCAGAACATAAACAAGGCATTGCGGAATAAACAGTAATAAGTATCGCTGTGGCTGAAGTAATGTCTCCGGTTCAGTTTGCCAAACTTGTTGATGGAGTTCTCCACGGCAGAGGTGAAACAGCACAAACTGCAGAGATCGATTGATCTGGTCAGTCCGAATGTAAACACACCGACAGTCGCCCCATGGCTGGCCTTGCAGCCGCAGGAAGTGGAACACAACAATAACACCCTGGCCGGAAACGGAACAATCAGGTTGGCAATGGTGGGGCGGCGAGCCAGTGTGTAATGGACTGGTGGTGTGCGTGTGTGTGTGCCCTGGTGTTGGGGGCGGCGCCGGGGGCGGTTAGGGCCGTCACTGTGAGGGCCCATGACCCCCTGGTCAACGTCCGCCAAGGGCCCCTCCTGGGGGTAAGTACCTCAATTGATGGGGGATTGTTATATACAGTACATTTGCATATTTCTGTAAATTAATTTTTAATAAGTACCGTAGAATGAACGTTTTACGGATACAATATTCGCCTCCTTAGAAAATCACTTCATGTCATTTTATGATTTGCACGTTCAAGTGCGAATTTATCATAAATTCGAATTAAACTTATGTAAAAAAATCATACTATGCGTTGGACTGTAGATTCTAAATTTATAAATGTAAATATAATCACTACAAGTAGATATTCCATACAAATTGTCCAATCTTACAAAATGTCGGTTACTTTCTGTATATCAAAGGCGCTAACGCAGGGATACTCACTACGTGGCCCTCGGGCCGCATGCGGCCCTTAACACAATTTTTTGCGGCTCTTAAATTTGTTTAGAACTGCAATAAGTTATTAAAGTGACAACAGCTTTGGTATTTTTATAAGCCACAATAATGCTCAGAATGCTTCATCTTTGTTTAAATGCACTAAATATAGAATCAATAGTAGAGAGATAGATGAATTGCACGCTAGAAAACATACGAAAATAACTGTATGTACATGTACTTGCGGCCCTTAGATTATTTTGAGTAAAGTAAAAAGGCTCGTCATGAAATCCTAGCAAGGAAAACTGCGCTAAAGGATATTTTATTTAAATAGTTGACTATCCGTACTTAAATTATCAATACTAAATGTTATTTCTTTAATGTAAGTAATCATCGTCCCCAATACAAGCGTTAGTTTTAATATCAGTCAGTTGTCGTGAGCAGACCTCTTATCGATCTGTGCCCCTCGCTCAAGGTCACCTACTGCTTCACGTGTGTCGCGTGCCTGTCGGTACAATATTAGTGCATTAAATTGTAAGTTTTTTAATTAACTATGCCGGCTAACTGCAGCGTGTGTCGTGAAAAGTGTGAAGACGACAAAACTACAATGTGCCGGAAACTGTGGCAACGTGCTACACATTACGTGTGTGCCGATACAAACTCGCGAGTCCAAGAAAAAAATTATGTGCGAGGCCTGCCGTGTAGAAAAGGATCACTCGTCCATGGGAAGTAGCAAGAGTGCCACTACAAGTATAACAAAGGAATTCCTAATTAACACCATGGAGGCATTCAAACAAGAAATGTTCAAAGAGCTCAAAAACTATTCTAAACAGTTCAATGAGTTTAAAGAGTCCTTGGACTTCTTTTCTGGAAAGATTGACACGTCAAATACACTCATGGAAGAAATGAAATAAGAGTTAAAAAAGTTGAAGGAAGAAAATGTGATCTTACGGAAAGAAAACGCTGCCTTAAAGGTATCTACTGGTGAGCTGGAAACACGCCTACGCAACCTGGAGCAATATTCTCGGCAATCAAACATCGAGATCAGTGGAATCCACCAGACAGACAACGAGAGCCTTGATCAGTTGCTGATGGATGTCGCTAAAGCTGTCGATATAGATTGGAAAAAAGAAACGGTGGTGGCAGCTCATCGAGTGCCGAGTTTCAATCGCAAGCGTGTACTCTCCATCGTCGTCAAGTTCTCGACGCGGCGAGAGAGAGAGAGACGTGTGGATTGACGGACATAAGAGAGTGAGACCGTTGACAGCGGACAAAATCAACCCACATCTGCCCAAGGAAAAGGTCTTTGTAGACGAGCATCTTTCGCCAGCCAGTAAGGTTCTTCTGTCCAAAGCCAAGGAAGTCGCAAGAAGTAAGAACTACAAGTATGTTTGGTTTAAGGAAGGAAAATTGTTTGTTAGGAAAGAGAGTGGTGAGAGAATCATAAGAATCAAACATGAATCATCTTTAAGTAAATTGTAAGCAATGGAAAATACTGAAACAGTAAGCAGTTAGTATACATAAATAATTTATATTTTTCCACATACTTTATTTTTAGATTAAAATAAAACATTTGCTACAGTAAAAATTGAAAAATCATTAGAACAGGAATAATACAATGGACACATTAGTTTATAACGGATTTGAAAATGATTTTTTTTACCACTGCTGTTGCTGACTTTAGTTGTATTCATATGAATATTAGAAGCTTAAGGAAAAATTTTGATTTGTTCTTAGTCCAGCTGTCAAGTATAAAACATGAATTTGATTTTATAATCTTGAGTGAAATTTGGGTGTTTGAAGAAGAAGCATCTTTTTATAAAAAAAAACCTGGTTATTCGAGCTTAGAGTATAGAGCAGGCGGGGTATTAGTATTTATTAAGAATAATGTAAAGGTTATAGAAAAATATATTAAAATGCAAACTGCTGATATATTAGTTTTAGAATTTAAAATAAACAATGCTATATTTAACTTGTTTTGTGTATATAGACTACATAGCTATTCAGAGTATAGTTTTATTTGTGAATTAGAAACAAAATTTCAAAATTTAAGCTCAAACGTAATTTTTATAGGTGAAATAAATATATGTATTAAAAAGGAAAAGCCAGAAGTGGAAACATATATGTCGTTGTTGTATAATCAAGGGTTCCATTGTTTTATTAATCAGTATACAAGAGAAACACAAGAGTCTACTATTGTCTTGTGTGCAATCTTTTGTGCATTCTTTTGTGAATCCCTCTGGTCTGAGGAAGGTGAGCGTGGTTCACCGAAATCGATCACCATAATATTTGTGCATTTTGTGCTTGTATTGTAGTATATTTGTGCATTTTGTGCTTATATTGTAATAAATTTGTGTTGTGTGACGTTTACTTGTACTGTATATGTACCAACACGTATTATGCTAATTAAAAAACTATTTTATTTATTTTATTTTTTTATCTCCTAAACATTTCAATCGCCAGTATACACGAGCCTGTAGGCCTGTGCGTGAACTTTATTCAACGAGTGAAGTACGGACCGTTAGCTCAGTTGGGAATTCGAATTTGAGGATATTGCCCTCTACAGTCCGAGCCATTTTAAAATAGTTAGACACAAACTATGTAAAATAGAAATACAATAATATAAATAATTTTAGATTACGTTGTTGTGATTTACTAAATGTAAAACCATCGATTTCATACCAAAATGTCTAGTCAAGTAATTTTTATCGTCTTTTTGTTGGTAGGCCTATGTCTATTTAGATTTCGTTTATGCTGTGATAATTAACTAACCAAACATTTTGATTGAAGGTTTTCAAAACTAGTTAATAATTTATAATGCATACAATAATGTCTTCTTATACAAAAATTATTTAATATTGTGAGTTTTGCATACTGCTTCCAATTGTAAATTTATAAATATCGTCTTTTATATTGCCAAATATACCCTGCATACTGTATATGTTACTGTATTTTACACCCTGCGTACTGTGTATGTTACTGTATTTTACACCCTGCATACTGTGTATGTTACTGTATTTTACACCCTGCATACTGTGTATGTTACTGTATTTTACACCCTGCATACTGTGTATGTTACTGTATTTTACACCCTGCATACTGTGTATGTTACTGTATTTTACACCCTGCATACTGTGTATGTTACTGTATTTTACACCCTGCATACTGTGTATGTTACTGTATTTTACACCCTGCGTACTGTGTATGTTACTGTATTTTACACCCTGCATACTGTGTATGTTACTGTATTTTACACCCTGCATACTGTGTATGTTACTGTATTTTACACCCTGCATACCTGTGTATGTTACTGTATTTTACACCCTGCATAATGTGTATGTTACTGTATTTTACACCCTGCATACTGTGTATGTTACTGTATTTTACACCCTGCATACTGTGTGTGTTACTGTATTTTACACCCTGCATACTGTGTATGTTACTGTATTTAACACCCTGCATACTGTGTATGTTACTGTATTTTACACCCTGCATACTGTGTGTGGTACTGTATTTAACACCCTGCATACTGTGTATGGTACTGTATTTAACACCCTGCATACTGTGTATGGTACTGTATTTAACACCCTGCATACTGTGTATGGTACTGTATTTAACACCCTGCATACTGTGTGTGGTACTGTATTTAACACCCTGCATACTGTGTGTGTTACTGTATTTAACACCCTGCATACTGTGTGTGGTACTGTATTTAACACCCTGCATACTGTGTGTGGTACTGTATTTAACACCCTGCATACTGTGTATGGTACTGTATTTAACACCCTGCATACTGTGTGTGGTACTGTATTTTACACCCTGCATACTGTGTGTGGTACTGTATTTAACACCCTGCATACTGTGTATGGTACTGTATTTAACACCCTGCATACTGTGTGTGTTACTGTATTTAACACCCTGCATACTGTGTATGGTACTGTATTTAACACCCTGCATACTGTGTATGGTACTGTATTTAACACCCTGCATACTGTGTATGTTACTGTATTTTACACCATGCATACTGTGTATGGTACTGTATTTTACACCCTGCGTACTGTGTATGTTACTGTATTTTACACCCTGCGTACTATGTATGTTACTGTATTTTACACCCTGCGTACTGTGTATGTTACTGTATTTTACACCCTGCGTACTGTGTATGTTACTGTATTTTACACCCTGCGTACCGTGTATGTTACTGTATTTTACACCCTGCGTACCGTGTATGTTACTGTATTTTACACCCTGCGTACCGTGTATGTTACTGTATTTTACACCCTGCGTACAGTGTATGTTACTGTATTTTACACCCTGCGTACCGTGTATGTTACTGTATTTTACACCCTGCGTACCGTGTATGTTACTGTATTTTACACCCTGCGTACCGTGTATGTTACTGTATTTTACACCCTGCGTACCGTGTATGTTACTGTATTTTACACCCTGCGTACCGTGTATGTTACTGTATTTTACACCCTGCGTACCGTGTATGTTACTGTATTTTACACCCTGCGTACCTGTGTATGTTACTGTATTTTACACCCTGCATACTGTGTATGTTACTGTATTTTACACCCTGCGTACTGTGTATGTTACTGTATTTTACACCCTGCTATACTGTGTATGTTACTGTATTTTACACCCTGCGTACTGTGTATGTTACTGTGTTTTACACCCTGCATACTGTGTATGTTACTGTATTTTACACCCTGCATACTGTGTATGTTACTGTATTTTACACCCTGCATACTGTGTATGTTACTGTATTTTACACCCTGCATACTGTGTATGTTACTGTATTTTACACCCTGCATACTGTGTATGTTACTGTATTTTACACCCTGCGTACCGTGTATGTTACTGTATTTTACACCCTGCGTACCTGTGTATGTTACTGTATTTTACACCCTGCGTACTGTGTATGTTACTGTATTTTACACCCTGCATACTGTGTATGTTACTGTATTTTACACCCTGCATACTGTGTATGGTACTGTATTTTACACCCTGCATACTGTGTATGTTACTGTATTTTACACCCTGCGTACTGTGTATGTTACTGTATTTTACACCCTGCGTACTGTGTATGTTACTGTATTTTACACCCTGCGTACTGTGTATGTTACTGTATTTTACACCCTGCGTACTGTGTATGTTACTGTATTTTACACCCTGCGTACTGTGTATGTTACTGTATTTTACACCCTGCGTACTGTGTATGTTACTGTATTTTACACCCTGCATACTGTGTATGTTACTGTATTTTACACCCTGCGTACTGTGTATGTTACTGTATTTTACACCCTGCGTACTGTGTATGTTACTGTATTTTACACCCTGCGTACTGTGTATGTTACTGTATTTTACACCCTGCGTACTGTGTATGTTACTGTATTTTACACCCTGCGTACTGTGTATGTTACTGTATTTTACACCCTGCGTACTGTGTATGTTACTGTATTTTACACCCTGCGTACTGTGTATGTTACTGTATTTTACACCCTGCGTACCGTGTATGTTACTGTATTTTACACCCTGCGTACCGTGTATGTTACTGTATTTTACACCCTGCGTACCGTGTATGTTACTGTATTTTACACCCTGCGTACCGTGTATGTTACTGTATTTTACACCCTGCGTACCGTGTATGTTACTGTATTTTACACCCTGCGTACCGTGTATGTTACTGTATTTTACACCCTGCGTACCGTGTATGTTACTGTATTTTACACCCTGCGTACCGTGTATGTTACTGTATTTTACACCCTGCGTACCGTGTATGTTACTGTATTTTACACCCTGCGTACCGTGTATGTTACTGTATTTTACACCCTGCGTACCGTGTATGTTACTGTATTTTACACCCTGCGTACCGTGTATGTTACTGTATTTTACACCCTGCGTACTGTGTATGTTACTGTATTTTACACCCTGCGTACTGTGTATGTTACTGTATTTTACACCCTGCGTACTGTGTATGTTACTGTATTTTACACCCTGCGTACTGTGTATGTTACTGTATTTTACACCCTGCGTACTGTGTATGTTACTGTATTTTACACCCTGCATACTGTGTATGTTACTGTATTTTATACCCTGCATACTGTGTATGTTACTGTATTTTACACCCTGCATACTGTGTATGTTACTGTATTTTACACCCTGCGTACTGTGTATGTTACTGTATTTTACACCCTGCGTACTGTGTATGTTACTGTATTTTACACCCTGCGTACCTGTGTATGTTACTGTATTTTACACCCTGCGTACCGTGTATGTTACTGTATTTTACACCCTGCATACCTGTGTGTGGTACTGTATTTTACACCCTGCATACTGTGTATGGTACTGTATTTTACACCCTGCATACTGTGTGTGTTACTGTATTTTACACCCTGCATACTGTGTATGTTACTGTATTTTACACCCTGCATACTGTGTATGGTACTGTATTTTACACCCTGCATACTGTGTATGTTACTGTATTTTACACCCTGCATACTGTGTATGTTACTGTATTTTACACCCTGCATACTGTGTATGTTACTGTGTTTTACACCCTGTATACTGTGTATGTTACTGTGTTTTACACCCTGCGTACCGTGTATGTTACTGTATTTTACACCCTGCATACTGTGTATGTTACTGTGTTTTACACCCTGCATACTGTGTATGTTACTGTGTTTTACACCCTGTATACTGTGTATGTTACTGTATTTTACACCCTGCGTACCTGTGTATGTTACTGTATTTTACACCCTGCGTACTGTGTATGTTACTGTATTTTACACCCTGCATACTGTGTATGGTACTGTATTTTACACCCTGCATACTGTGTATGTTACTGTGTTTTACACCCTGCATACTGTGTATGTTACTGTGTTTTACACCCTGTATACTGTGTATGTTACTGTATTTTACACCCTGCGTACCGTGTATGTTACTGTATTTTACACCCTGCGTACTGTGTATGTTACTGTGTTTTACACCCTGCATACTGTGTATGTTACTGTGTTTTACACCCTGTATACTGTGTATGTTACTGTATTTTACACCCTGCGTACCGTGTATGTTACTGTATTTTACACCCTGTATACTGTGTATGTTACTGTATTTTACACCCTGCGTACCGTGTATGTTACTGTATTTTACACCCTGCGTACTGTGTATGTTACTGTGTTTTACACCCTGCATACTGTGTATGTTACTGTGTTTTACACCCTGTATACTGTGTATGTTACTGTATTTTACACCCTGCGTACCGTGTATGTTACTGTATTTTACACCCTGCGTACCGTGTATGTTACTGTGTTTTACACCCTGTATACTGTGTATGTTACTGTATTTTACACCCTGCGTACCGTGTATGTTACTGTATTTTACACCCTGTATACTGTGTATGTTACTGTATTTTACACCCTGCGTACTGTGTATGTTACTGTGTTTTACACCCTGTATACTGTGTATGTTACTGTGTTTTACACCCTGCATACTGTGTATGTTACTGTATTTTACACCCTGCATACTGTGTATGTTACTGTGTTTTACACCCTGCATACTGTGTATGTTACTGTGTTTTACACCCTGTATACTGTGTATGTTACTGTATTTTACACCCTGCGTACCGTGTATGTTACTGTATTTTACACCCTGCGTACCGTGTATGTTACTGTATTTTACACCCTGCGTACCGTGTATGTTACTGTATTTTACACCCTGCGTACCGTGTATGTTACTGTATTTTACACCCTGCATACTGTGTATGGTACTGTATTTTACACCCTGCATACTGTGTATGTTACTGTATTTTACACCCTGCATACTGTGTATGTTACTGTATTTTACACCCTGCATACTGTGTATGGTACTGTATTTTACACCCTGCATACTGTGTATGTTACTGTATTTTACACCCTGCATACTGTGTATGGTACTGTATTTTACACCCTGCATACTGTGTATGTTACTGTATTTTACACCCTGCATACTGTGTATGTTACTGTATTTTACACCCTGCATACTGTGTATGTTACTGTGTTTTACACCCTGCATACTGTGTATGTTACTGTATTTTACACCCTGCATACTGTGTATGTTACTGTGTTTTACACCCTGTATACTCTATATGTTACTGTATTTTTCGTTATTGTATGGAATTAAATGAGGTCTAGTTTTAATGTCCTTTTGGTTTTAGTTGTAGGAATCTTAGTATTATTAATTAATTAGTCAGTAAAGTTATTTAGTATTATTATGTTTGTACAATTATCAAAAGGTATTTGGTTACTTTAAGATTGCGTTCAATGTTTTGTACTTATTTGTTTTTAAATGCTCATATGATCGATTAGTGATAAAATTAATGAATTTTTGAGTTAGTTGATTAATTTTAGTAAGATTAGTTTCACTAATCTTAAACTGTCGTTAAGATTTTTGTGCTTGTATATAGTTTTAAAACTACTGACACAGTAATATAATCAGAACTGCGAATTCCGAGAAAACAATCCATTGTTTGGTCGAGTATCGTATTTCATTTCCGCGACAATCGAGTCAAAGTAAAAATAGCACCAATCATAATTTTGCCATTCGGGTGTAAATACATTTAACAAATTATACTTTTGCAATAAAATTTTAAGACGGTAGGAGCCGATAAAATTAGTTCTCAATTCAGGTTATGCCACATCTTATTTATTGTTTATTTTAGTTAAACTATATAACATTATTTTGATGATAAAAATAAAAGAACAGTTTATATGTAATATAAAGTTTTCCGAACGCCGTGTATAGGTAATTGATGTATAGGCCAAGAAGTGAGTATTTCTCACACAACACTAATCAACAAGAACATAATCACAATATACTAAAAAAATTCACTACATAAATAATTTGAGAGTTGTTTGTTAGTAAAGTTGATATTTATATAATGATGTTATTTCAGTAGATCAAATGTTAAATATTTTTTAACGTTTAATATCTAAGTACTTGTAATTCTCTTTATAACCATGAATTCAACCATTAAATTTTAAATCAATATATAATAACGTCGAATGTTTTCTAGAAAGTTTCTTGAGACCTATGATGGTGAGCTATTAAATAAAGTAGCCCATTACATTTTTTTATAATTATTTTAAAATTATGTGCTTGCCACACTGTATATTTTGTTTTTTATATAATTTATTTTGTAATTACTTTCTCAACAAATTATGCCCTATTAACACTATAAATTAGGCCTATTTCATGTGGGAAGAAGAGGGGGGGTTAATTACCATGTTACTAACATGACGAAAGGACGTCCGATATGAATATAAAACAGGCATGACATGAATTGCAGCCTGTATGAGAGTACCGTTAGAGCCGAACTATCTGGGCCACAGCACCCCTATCTCACTGCCAAAACACAATAGTTCCTTCAATTCGCAACTATAAATATCATTTGGCTGTCGGACATCAACTTTTGGAAGTGTCATTTACGACCAAAAACATCTTTATTGAACAAAATTCTAAATATTTACATAATACTTTTAAAAGAATGCACGCTTCTTGTGCCAACCTCGCACCCGTTGCATTCGTGACTTCTGAACAAAAATATTAGTGATTAAACTGTATTAAGTAAAATCGTAATTTGATGTGGTTTTTAATTAGACATTACATGCTTTTTCCTTTAACATAATGATCTGTATCGTTATAGTACCACTAGGGGACACCCCTGCACGCTTCGCTTGCCAACCCGGAATCTCGCTGTCTCAATACACCTCCGCCTTCGACCTCGGCATGTGACTTTTGACTAAAAATAATAATAGAATAACTGTATAACGTAAAATCACAATATTGAATTTATTTACAGTATTTCACTTACATTTCTTGCGTTGCTATCTATTTATTAGTATAACAGCTGAAGATTAAACTTATTCATTTATTTATTCATTTATTCATCTCTAAGACGCCGATCGTAGAGATATGGGTGAATATGAGGCATGAATGAGTGTGATGAGTGTAGATGAACGAGTGTAGTCATTGTTACTATCTGAGTTCGACTTAGCTCAGAAAGGACTATTCATTAATAGCCCAATAGCCAAGGCAACTATGGGACCTACAGCTTTACGTGGAATCCGAACCACGTAGTGTTTGTCTGATTTTCAGCTAACTGACAAGTTTGACACTTAGTTCTCTACACAACACCCGAACCTTGACTACCACTCAACAAGGACACTCCAGAGTTCTCTAGTAGTGTCTATATTGATGAGAACCACTGAGCGGACGCCGTGTCGGTATTAAGAGGACCGAGCATCCAGCCTATCTCCTACAATCTCCCAAACACTTTGTCCCCAAGTAGCTGAGTTACAGCACTGCGCCACCAGTGCCGACTTATCAGTAGTATAATGTCAAACATACAAAATAAACATATTTATTTATTTACAAAACAGTTGTTTTGTAAATAAATAAATACTAAAACCAACCCAATGTTATTCTTATGGAAAAAGGAAATGTTGAGGGGCTGCTTATACCTCTTAGGAATGGAATTTCGAAAAATCCTTTTTCAGTGGCCTCTAGGGAATAAGATAAACAAATGTATTAAATGTCATGTCTTTCTCTTTTATGATTTTTTTCTGGGCGATGTTGAATCAGTCAGTGAGTGAGGACTTGTCTTTTTATATATTTAGATTATGTACTATACCTTATCTCTAACCAAGTATTACCCTTGGTTATATACACCTACAATATATATTCCATCTAAGAGAAATATTTGTGCCAGTAATTTTGTAAGTTATTTTTGTATTGTTTTATATGTATATATATATATATATATATACAGGGTGTCCCGGTAACCAGCCAAACTTCTGGAGGTCATTCCTTGGATTAAAACAAACAAAAAATGTTATATGTACAAATCATCTATCTCGCTCCATTATCTGGCTATCTGTCTGTATGTGTTTTTTACTAAAACCTTAATATCTCTAAAGTTATTTAAGATAAAACCATGAAAACTTGTATGAATGTTGATCTTCATAGTGTTCATGTACTATTTAAATTTAATTTTTTTACAAAAATCCTTTTCAAAATGGCGGCCATTTTAAATGTTTAAAGCCAAATATCTTAATAACCTTAAATTTTACTAAAAACCTGTAAGTTTCAACAAAGTTTCAGAATAATTATTTCTACAAATAATTGTATAAAAGATTTTAAGATTGAACAACTAATAACTGAGAAATTACAATTTTTATCAAATAAAATTACGCTTAATATTAATAAAATTGGAAACTTTAGTAAAGTGGCATTTATTTACTAAAAACTAAATACAGTAGGACGTTATTACAACACAAAAACAAAGTTGCTCCGGATAATGGAGCGAGAGAGACGATTTGTACATATGACATTTTTTGTTTGTTTTAATCCAAGGAATGGCCTCCAGAAGTTTGGATGGTTACTTACGGGACACCCTATTATAATATATGTACATTATAATATATACATAATAATAATTATATATATATAATTATTATTATTAAGTCTATTATTATTATTGTTCTTGTTGTAAGTCAATTTTGTAACAACAGCTGGGTTAAACTACATTACATCATTGATTTTATGCACAAATAGATTTCTATCCAATGTTATTTTTGAGTCTCAAACTATCAGCTGTGTTGTGGTCCATTGTGGTGCGCTAGTGTAGTCCCATGTAAATGTAATTCAGTTTAAACCAGCTGTAGTAACAGACCTCACTAACTAACAAAATTACTGGCACAAATATTCCTATTTATTACATGGGATATCCTCGTATTATAGGAGTATACAATCAAGGATTACATTTACATGGGACTACACTATCGTTTCACAATGGACCACAAAAACAGCTGATATTTTGAGACTGCAAATTTAACATTGGATGGGAAATCTGTATAAAGTCAATGGTAGTACTAGATTGAACTTTGTACTAGACTGTGCTCACGGCAAGTGACAGCTGGACCAGAGACCAAAGAATAACATTATTCTTTGGTCTCTGAGCTGGTCATAGATGACGAGTGAAGTGGGGACTCTTTTATGAAAACATTAGCCTACACAAACATTTGTCTTACTTACATTCCATCAGCTGTTAAATTGTTATAAACATTATTTATATCTGATCAGCTGTTATTCTTTGACTAATTTAATTTTTTAGTCTTGTGGCTGAAAAACGTACTTTGAGGGATTCCGGTTCCTGTAGTTCTCAAAAGATTAGATAAACAACTCAATACTACGAGAAAAACATAACCGAGATTTATTTAAAGGTTAGATCAAATTTATTTTAAAGTACATTTTGTAAGCCAATGTAAAATTCAATGGATTTCATTGAAATTTAGGAGTGTTTAAAAGATTTGTTGGATTATGCCTTACTTAAAATATAAAAGAGCTAAAATGTATGACAATAATATATTATTATTAGCCTAAACAGATATGTATAGTTAATTATAAATTAGGTTTTAAACAAACTCAAGAATTGTTTTTTAAATCGGCAAATACACTTGCTGTTATTTTAAATAAATTTTATCAGGAGTACCTTTGTGGTAGGGTTGCCATATATTACCAGATATACTTGGGGGTCTAGTGGGGAGGGAAGAGATTTTGTAAACTGAATTTTATGATGTTCGGTTTGGGTTCTTACATTAGGAAAATTATAGTAACGGTATTGTGATATTAATACTGCAACTTTAATTTATTTTAAGATTTCTGAGTAAGACAATACAAACATATTTTGTATACTTTAAAAAAGTATTTTATACAGTTTAAGTCAAGTTGGAAGTGAAAAAACTCGTTCAAATGGCGCCAAAGTACCCGGTAGAGAAGGAGCAAACGCCAAAACTCTTCCAAAATGTTCACACTATTTTTGGCCAAGTTCAAGATTTGAAAAAAATTCTTCTAATTTTAAGGGGAGGGAAGTGTGTGATAGTATAATAGTGCATGGTATATGAGGCATCATACTCGGACAACACACAACCTCTCACAAGAGTCGATCTTCGATTGCCCAAAGTAATAGCACAGAATATAGACAGAATATATTCTGTGGTAATAGTAATACATGTTTGTTTTTTACGATATTAAATATTTAAAATATATTTATAATACTAAAAGAACGGAAATCGGACATCTGCCATGTTTCTCCTTTGTACGGTACGGACACGGACACAGAATGTAAAATACAAGCCGTCCGTACAAAATACGGACGTATGGCAACCCTGTTTCGTTGGTTTCAGCAGAGACAAAGAAATTTTATTTTGTGGTTTCAGCCAAGCAGTGATAAGGGAGAGACTTCTAAAATATTTGGATTTTCAATATAGGAGCGTGTAAACTTATGTTCCATTCTGCGAGAGTTGAGAGTGAAGCTCCTCCTACTGCTGGTGTGACGTATGCGCAAGGCCGATTCACTGGTGTTCACATGTTGCTGTAGTGATGAACTGTCCTTTCTACTTGAACCTGACTGACTGACTGCCGACTGGGGTGGCCAATGAATCAGTCTGGTTGTAAATCAAGGGTCCACTCAACACACCCTTTCTATTAGCCGGTGCCCTTGTGAAAGCGACAGTCTAAGCGGAGCCTCACTCTCAACTCTCGGCGAACGGAATAGATTAACTATTTTCGATAAATCTATCTACCAAATAGTAATTCAATATTTCTGGTTGTCCGTTATAATATATACAATAAAGATAGTCTGAGATAGTTGTAAATTCTAACACAGAAAAGAAAATAGCAGAGGTCGGATCTAATAGTGCACAAAACGTGAGTCTGACTAGTGTGTCGAGTAGTTATTTCTCCAGTTTGTATGCGGATGGCAGGGCCAGCACATTGTCAGTCCTTTCTTTACTCTCCCCAAATCCTCTAGGATAAACGTAATAATTATATTGATATATGTATGTATAAAGATGTAGATTAGATAAAATATTAGCATAACTACCATTTAGTCGACCTCTCTTTATTTCTTCTCTGTGAACCCAACTAACAACATTAGTGAATACTTTCGTACAAGAGATTTGATTTGTATTTAGATATTTTAGCCTACTTGTATGTTTGTTGCATAATTGATGAAGTAATTCCACAGAAGTTTTATTAAGTGTAAATGTTACCTATCGTACGTTACCTAATGTCTCTATCGATAGTAGTTGTCTTTTACATTTTAATGTTATCTGTACTTTTTACGAGTAGAGTTGAATTCAGAGTTTATTTTACATGTGTTAGAAATGTTTTAGGCTAACAATTGTAAACTTGTGATAATCCTTTGTTCCGTGAACGTAATATTTCCGACTGTATGACGTATCGTTCTTACAGCAATGATTAACGAGTTATCATAGTAATTGGTAGACAGACGAGAGGCAATGACGCACAACGCCAGAGTGCGTCAATGACAACAGATTTACTGCATATGCATACTTTACATATTTTTACAGAGGGACTGTAACTGGTACTTGGTCGTTAAAGTACCAGACTGGTACTGGTACTAGTATGGTACTAAAAAGTGTCGTTTGAAATCAACCAACTGCTGCATTTTGTTTATTCTATTATTTATCAATCACACATTTCATTACAAACAAATAAAGTACATTGATTGTCTTAATAAAACTAAAATATAATTAAAGCTTTTTTCGAGATTTATATATTCTTAGGCTTTATTTGGGTTGAAATAAGTATCAGAGTAATTTCCAATGAAAAATCAAATAAAAATAATAGCAGATGTCTCAGATTACGTTTAAGGACAACAATATATCCAAGTAGCAGTTGTATTAGGTCACATGTAAGGACTAGAATAACCCAACTAGCAGTTGTGTTAGGTCACATGTAAGGACTACAATAATCCAACTAGCAGTTGTGTTAGGTCACATGTAAGAACTACAATAATCCAACTAGCAGTTGTGTTAGGCCACATGTAAGGACTACAATAATCCAACTAGCAGTTGTGTTAGGTCACATGTAAGGACTACAATAATCCAACTAGCAGTTGTGTTAGGTCACATGTAAGGACTACAATAATCCAACTAACAGTTGTGTTAGGTCACATGTAAGGACTACAATAATCCAACTAGCAGTTGTATTAGGTCACATGTAAGGACTAGAATAACCCAACTAGCAGTTGTGTTAGGTCACATGTAAGGACTACAATAATCCAACTAGCAGTTGTGTTAGGTCACATGTAAGGACTACAATAATCCAACTAGCAGTTGTGTTAGGTCACATGTAAGGACTACAATAATCCAACTAGCAGATGTAATGTCATAAGAAAAGACTACAAAAATCCAAGTAGCAGTTGTATCAAGTCACATGAAAATACTACAATAATCCAAGTAGCAGTTGTGTAAGGTCACATGTTAGGACTACAATAATCCAAGTAGCAGTTGTGTAAGATTACATGGTAGGACTACAATAATCCAAGTAGCAGATATGTAAGATTACATGAAATGACTACACAAATCCAAGTAGCATATGTGTAAGGTTGCATAAAAGTACAACAATAATCCATGTAGTAGATGTGTAAGATTACACATAAGATAAGGACTACAACAATCCATGTAGTAGACATGCAAAGTTACATTTTCATTTTCTTGTTGTTCACTTGGGACAGCAATAATCCAAGTAGTAGATGTGTAAGGTCTCAAGGAAGGGCCACAGTAAGTCCAAGTTGGAGATGTCTATGATGACACTTAAGGACTACCGTAAGTCTAAGTAGCAGATGTCAATGATGATACCTGAGGACTACTGTAAGTTTAAGTAGAAGGTATGTAAGATTACAGGTATGGACTACAATAAGTACAAGTAACAGATGTGATTAAGGGGCCGTCCCTTAATTATGTAACGTATTTAGGGGGGAAAGAGGGTTATCAGCAGCGTTATACACCGTTACAGGGGAGGGTAGGGGGTTCTACGCAGCTTTACATAACTATTAAACCTCAACAATTTGTTTGAATTCATTCACAACATTTGATCGCTTTTCCCAAAAATACAAGATATTTTTAAGTTAGTAATATATTCTCCCCCATTAGAAGACAAACGAAACAAAATCAAAACAATGACTATCGTAAATCATATGTATAAAAATGGATGAAAAAAATGGAGGAGGGGGGTTTGATGACTTTGTATGGATATATAATATACAAAATTGTGACTTAATCGGTGAGTCACACTACCTACTACTACTACCCACACGCCCACCCATACACGTACAGTGGTATTGACCCACCCACCCATCCATACACGTACAGTGACTAAAGTAATAATTTGTAAGGGGGTTAGATATTACCGTTATGTCTGTTACACAGAGTAGGGGGGTCTGAAAAGCCTTTTTTTAGCGTTACGTAATTTAGGGATGGTCCCTAAGGATAAGTCTATTTGTCATGAATTTTTGCACAAGCAGTTTTATCCTTGTCTTATAAAGTGCTTATTCTTATTTAGATTGGCAATGGAGAAAACCACTATATTTTTTTCAGATCAAACAATACACAGAATCAAAGGTTGGAATCATTGCTTACCTTGGTGTTCCCTATGCCTTGCCTCCGGTTGGTGAACTAAGATTTGCGGTGAGTCTAACAAACAGCAAAGTACTTTTATTAGAATAAAATCTTAAATTAATGCATTATATTTTTCACAGTGTGGAAAATTTCTGAAATGCAATATTATATTGAAATTAATAGAGAATATTACATTTCCAAAATTCATTTTCTGATGTTACAAAATGTAAAAAAATGTTTGTCAAAATAACCATAAGAAGTTTATCAGTTAAAATGCATTAATTAATGCTTAAGCACTGACTCCAGATATTTTTATTTTTCTTGCGATAGGCTATGTAAAACATTCCTACCGTTGGTTGGTGTAAATAACAGTTAAAAAATAAATGGAATCAAATGTTAGAAGTCTGAGTAGACAATAATTTAAACTAAACCTTATATTCAAATCAGGTAAGCATTATTAAAAGTGTAGAATTTCCTAAAAGTGTTTATTAATCAGATACTTAAAGTATTTCTAATCCCACTTTTTTCCAATAGCTTATATTTTCATGATTAAATTCACATTATTACTAACTAGTAAACAATAATTGATTGTGTGTAATTACTGAATTACTTTAGTCTGTGTTTATACATAACTAAGCATGATTACGCTTTCTACATCAAAGCCTCCAGAGAGACACCCGGGCTGGGAGAGATCCTTGTTTGCTGGGAGTTTACAGTCCATTTGTCCTCAGCCACCTCACCATCTGTTGCCTGACATGGGAGGGCTGGCGAGGCAAGACGAGGACTGCCTCTACCTCAATATATGGACAACAGATGTAAGCTACATTCCTTTCCCAAGTGAGGAATTTTAGAATTACTTTTGGTTCACTTACTCTCACTAACCTTAAAAGACACTTAAGTAAACGTTGATCTCGAGAATTAAATAAACGACTAAAATTATTCTTGTACTTTTAATGCATTTTTCCTTTTCTTATTTGATTCATTAATCAATTGTTGATTAATGATTATTTGTTCATTAATCATTAGTTAATTTTCTGTACGGATACCAACATTTATATAAAAATATATCTAATAATAGTATTCTTTTGTCAGTCAAATAATTATTAATTAGGGTATATAAACCAATGAAGATAACCCAAAATAAAATTAATTTAAAACAGTTAACTAGTGGGCTATGTAGTTTTAAGACATTTGCTTGATGTATATGTTTTGTTTGAACATGAATATTAACATAGAGTTGTATACTAAGTATGTTCATGCATACAATTCACATACCTTAATTTTACAGATTGGTGTTAATTACAAATCCAATCAGTAAAGTTTCATATTAAACCATTAAAATGTGTAACATCATAAAAATAATAAACATTTGGATGTTCAAGGATTTAAACTGTTTAACGTATCAAAAGTAAAATTATTTTACTAATACATAAACCCAAAAAATAAAAGATAAAAGACTATAAGTCATGTTGATTAAATAATGACACATTGTGTCATTCATTAGTTGCACAAATTTATACGGTTTAAAAATAATAATAAACAGAGAGTTCAATTGACTCAATTTATATATGCAATTTATATTTTGCAAATACTATTTATATTTTCAACTTTGATTAAATTAAGGTATCGAAATGGAAAATGTAAATCTAAAAAGTGTTAAGTTTTAACCAAAATAAATCGAACTAAAGCAATCTTAATAACTTTTGGCAGTCCTTTTGATCAATTTTGATTACATTGCTTCGGTAATAATTTTTTTTTTTCACAAGACCAATTATCGTGAAATTTAACTTTAATAATGAAATTGGATACATAAACAAAGATCAACTTATTTTCCAAAATAGTTATACAACATTTTCATGCAGATTTAACTGACTCGAGCACACTTTTTTGTTTATATATTTGGTAAATCACTTTTGTAGATATCCGATTCTTGTGGGTAAGACTACAAATTAATTGCAAATTTCAATATAGGCCAACAAAGTTTATGTATGATTTTTTTCATGCCTAGCCGTCTCCTTACTTTGTTATTGAAAAAAGTTAGAAAATAGGAGTTTGAGAGATAAAAATTTAAAAATCTAAATCTCATTGCCACAATTACAGAGAAAATTTAGGAGATATGCAAACTATGTGTTCACAGGACGAAAACACCTAAGATCATTAATAGTTAAAATCAGAAAACAGGGACATAAAGTTTAAATTTATAAATAACATTTATCTATTTAATTCTTTTAGTAGACGCTGACACACATTTATTTGGAATACATGATAGAAGGAATTCTCCGTAAGAGTGATCTCTTGCTTGGGGCTGGAGTATTTTATGAAGCAAACTTAAGAACATAAGAAATATTTATAACAATACAATGAAAAGCTTAAGTGTAATCATATATTAGTTTATTGTAGCAGAAATTCTATTTTGTATCAAAAAGAAAAATTTGTCGTATTAAGGTTTATATGCTGATGTTTTTCAATCAGCATATTATTTGTTGGTAGAAATACAATACAAGGATATGTCACACAACACAAATTTATTACACTTAAATTGTGACAATTTAACTGTAACACACTTTGTACTTAAATTGTAATACATTTTTTTCACTTGTATTATATTAAAGATATAGCAACAAAACAATATTAACAGATTTATAACAAGTGATAAGATTACCGTAGAATGAGCATATTCAGAACAAATAATTGTAAAACAAAGTAAATATTGTTAGATTCAAACACATAAAAAACAGTAATAATAACAATACATATAACAACACACTAATAAAATGAACCCAACGTTTTGTGGGGTGTAAATTGAGGTCACAGTTGGGGTTGATTGATACACATTGTTCACTACAAGGTAATAACTTTGTTATAGCAGATTTAGTTTAGAACTGAAGGTGTTATAATGAGTGTGTATAAATCATTGAGTATTGTTCTATTGAAGACTGATTGTTATTCATTTAATAAATTGGCTTTATAGTTAAAAGCCACGTCTTTTACACAGATAAATTACTTATTTATAGACAATATATTTACCTTTCTATAAAAAACTGTAAACCAGTTTGAATCCAGTTCAGAAAGAGTATTGCATAAATTGTCCTGTTAGGCGATGTAGCCATTAATTGATTTATGAGTCTTGCATTCAATTGAGAAACCCACACTCCGTGAAGTACTATTGGACATCTTTTTATTCCAACGCTCAGAAAAAAAAAAAAAATAAATAAATAAATAAAAAAAATAATGTCTAGTGGGAAAGAAAGTTATAATTTAAATACTATATGATTATTTAAATGTAAATAGTGTATTATTCTATTTAAATGCAATACAACAGAATATCCCGCAATCGTTCGTCAATATGATGAGGCATATCTGGCTCCCAAACCTCATACATAATATTCAGACTTTTCTTTTTGATTTTTTTTCACGAACAAGATAAAGATAGTGGTTAGAAGTGGGCCATGTACGGCTTGTGTTTTTTTACTATATTGGACCATATTGTTGTTCAAAATTAAAATCTAACAAAATTTGTACAGTAAGGAATGTGTTTTGATCTCTTAAGTTTCGCCTGCATCTCAAACTGTTATCAGGGCTTAAAAAAACAGGCTTAATTTTGATAAAGAATGTCCCAAACAGACACTGGTCCATGGCTTGATTATTAGGGTATAACTAAACTAAACTGACAGTTGTGTTGAACTAATAAAATCTGATACAGTGATAAATTAAATTTTCTAGACCTTTGACCTGTTGTTTTTTGACTCTACTAGAGCCATTATTTCATCAAACAAACTTACTTTAAAAAAAAATATGGAAATCAGGCTTTGGTCCATGCATGGTTCAGATTTTCAGTCAGTAACTATAAAACAGTTGCTAAAATCTCACATATATGAAAGTTTTATGTGAGAAATAACATTTTCTGCGTTTTGATTTTACTTTTTCTCCTTTCCAACCCTTTGCTCGGAAAATATCCTTACTTTTAAAAACGGTTTGCAAAACTATTTCCCTGTATATTTCTTAAGAGAATTAAATCACTGTCTATAATAATCATGTGTTAAAGAGTTTCTAACCCATGCAGCTGGGGAGGAGGGGGTTGCCTATGTAAGGTGGGCATGAGCACTTCACAATTTAATTTAAGATAGACTATCATATTTTACTTAATAAGGAATTGTTTGTGAAGCATAAAGGAGGGGCTCCTACCTGGATTGATACTTCATCTGTTGTTAGCTTTCAATTTGAAAGGCAAAACTCAGAAACTAGACTTTCAATGAGGAGTTTTTCTAAATTTGAAATAATAAATTTTATTATATGTCATTTTAGACTGGGCCTCACTCAGATACATCTCAGGTGTAAAATAAAATAGGTTTTTCTTCAATAACATGTTGAAGAAATTATCAAGTAAAATGTTGAATAATGATAGTTTGATAATGTGTTGAAAATACAGCTAGCCATGAATTATCGGAATGCTCCAGTGGTCGTGTTTTTGGAAGGGGAAGATTTCATAGCAGGATCTCCAGCCAGATTCCCTGCTCAGGACTTGGCTGCAGAAGGATTTGTTGTAGTATCTGTCGCCTATCGTCTTAATGTATTTGGTGAGTTGGAATGAAACATATATAAATAGACATTCGTCTTACTTTAATGAAATATTACTTAGATCAATATGAAATCATAGGAGTTATTGAAAATATTGAGTTATTTCATTCGTAAATTTTTGTTATGTTAAGTCCCTCTACTCTTGCACAGAGTATTGTAAGAGTATTCACCAAGTTACCTTGTACTCAAGTCTCTTGTCTGTAGCTGGAGGGGAACAACTGTGTAATGAAAAATGGCTTTATTGACTAAGTGTCCAAATGGCGAGGTAGTGACCTACCCGCCCACCCATAGACGTTCAGTGCTAATGACCCATCCGTTTACCCATAGACGTACAATGGTGGTGACCCACCCACTCACCCACACATTGTATAGTGGTAGTGATCCACCTGCTCACCCATAGACATAGAATAATAGTGAGTGACCCACCCGCCCACATATACAGTGCTAGGGACCCACCCACTGACTGGATAGACATGGAGTGGTAGTCTTAATATTTCATAGATTACTACTGTACATATAAGGGAGAGTGGGTGGGTCAATACTACCGTACTGTATGACTGGGTCATTACCACCTTCTGTGTATTGGGGGGAAGATGGTTGTATGGCCTCTGAACAAGTCCTTTCAGAATTTTTAGGGTTCAAATTAAGGTAAGTAAGGGCTGTCAGAAATAAGGGCACATGGTATTACGCATTTTATAAATCATCAATGTAAATAGAGAACAAAAGAGGACCAAAAACAGAGTCCTATGGCACACCACAATTTACAGGTTATCAACAAGATTCCTCATTAGTAAATCAAACACACTGCTGGCAATCAGATAGATAAGACCTCGCCCAGTCAATGCAACTAACAGAGAATCCTATACTAAACAGTTTTAAAATAAGAAGTGGATAATATACACAGTCAAAGGTTTTAGAAAAATCAAGTAGAGTTAAAACTGGAACATGTTTTGGTTTATTGCAAAGTGGTTAACATCAGTAATTTTTAAAGGTCACTCACTACTAGTTCTTTGATTGGAGCGAAATACAAACTGAAAATTCAATGACAGTCTAGTGACCCAAGAAAATATGATATTTGCTGATATACTACCTCTACTATACATTTAGATAAAGCAGATAAAATACTGATAGGTCTAAAATCAGCAGGATTTTTTGTTGACATAACTGTGGGAGTGGCCAGACAATACCAAGTTCCCAGACTTTTGGAAATTTGGAGGTAGAAAGTGATTTATTAAAAATGATTGTAATCAAAAGAATTACCACAGAAAGGGTGTATTTCAAAAATTGTAAGGGGAATATGTCAGCTCCACCAACATTACTGGATATCCTCATGGTCGCAACCAGCACCTCAGCCTCAGTCATGGGTTCGAAAAAGAACCGTTTCAGAGGAGGATCTATTGGGGCAACATTAATTTATTGTTCAAAGTCATGAGTACCAGATAGATCAGTAGGAATATTGAAAAAGTAATCATTGATAATGTTCAGGTCCGAATTGACCAGTTTATCACTTTTACCAATACCAAGCTCTTTAACTCTTTACCATAAAGACTTAAAAGATTGCAGAACTGAGAAATTTCTGAAATGAAAGTGGATGTTGGCATTACAAAATTCTTGTTTGATTCTGTTTCTCATACTTTTTAATGAACCCAATCTATAGGAGACTTGGTACATTTAGCTTTATGAAATGCAGTATCTATTTGTTTCTGCAGATTACGCGTGAAATCACTGAATACCTGGAAATTCATTTTGATAAAAATAGATTTTGGTAATTACAAAGAGCTGTTATCTAACAGTTAAATTGATTTGACTTATACATCAATTATCATTATTTATGCTTTATTAACTGAAGTAATCGAAGTACACAGAATCATCACTCATACAAGTTAATAATCAGTTTGAGTTACCTCGTTTGACACCTAGAAGCGTCAGTCCACCCTTCTTCCCTTATGATTGACCGTAAGATTAGGAGCAAACCACTCAAGGTACAGGCGTCATTAAAAAGAGCATTCTGATTGTTGTCTGTAGTTTCTATAAGAAATAAATTTAGGGTTATGTTTAGGAAGAGACAGCCTGTACACACAGAAGATCAAGTCATGTTTTGATGCATGACATAGTTGAGATTAGAGACAGATATCATATCCAGCAATGTGTCAGTTGTAGCAGTATGGTGAGTAGCAGTCAAAGGTAGTAAAGTTAGATCACAGGACTGGAACAGATTAGTAAAGTAGGTTTTATCATAGTTATTCAGTCCAAGTAAGTTACACTTAAAGTCACCCATTGTAACTGTAACTGTTAACAATGACATGACGATAAGGAGCCATAATATTAATAGGGAGTGTTCAAATTCAGTAAGAAATCCCAGGTTAGGTCACTGTAACAAACTGCAGTTAGAACATGTGTTTCCGTTACAACTGACATCGATGCACATGTATTGGAATAAAGATTAAAGGATAGTAACAGTAAGATTAGATTTAAAATAAACAGTGACACTCCCACCGCCTTTAGAAATGTGATAATTTCTCTGATAACCTGGAAGTTCGACACTCTTACTGCTTATGTATAGCTTGAGTCAGGTTTCAGAGACAAGAATTAAATCAAACTGAGGAGTACTAAATATACTACAGAATTAATCAATGTGACCAAGAATTGACTGAACAATTACCTGGCTATTATAAGAAAAGGGTGAAGGGGGCTAATGATTGAAAGAGGACTTGGTGATGGGAGGCACCTGCAGCATGCTGGTATGGCAGTAACGTTAGGACCTCATTATGTATGTGTAATTAGTCAAATAACTCCTAATGATTTTGGATAGTAATGTGGCTGAAAGGTCACAACTATGAAAAGGTCATGTAATATGATGATTAAGATTCATTTATGGGATAATTTGGTAGTGTTATGAAACCAAATTAAAATTAAGCTCCCTTTCATGATTTTTTAAAAATTTCCTTGGACATTCAAACTTTAGGTTGACTAAAACCACTAAAAAGCTGTAAATTTCAGTTTTTTAGTGATATGATACGTGTGAAGTTAACTTAATCAGTTAAAAAAACGTTTACATATTATGATTTTATATGTATAATTCATTAATATAAATTAATAATATTCTAGGATTCTTCTGCTTAGAAGATTTGGAAGCCAGGGGAAACCTGGGCCTTTTAGACCAGTATCTGTCATTAATATGGGTCCATGAGAATATAGTTGCTTTCGGAGGTGACCCACGCAGTGTGACCTTAATGGGACACTCAGCTGGAGCAACAAGTGTCATGTACCACATGATCTCTCCGAGGACTACCAGTAAGGCAGAGTAAAACAACTATACAGACAGTAAATATAACTTATTACTTATTGTGTATACCATTTCCTGATTGTTAGCCTCTGAACTGAGATTTTTTGTTATATCTGTCACTTTTTCTGTACATGAGTGTTAAGTAAATAGGGATCCATTTGAGATATGATTGGTTTCATATACTGATTTTCTCAATGAATAGCTTGTTTCTAGGCTCAGTGCCTAGATGTGTTTAATATGTGTTTGGCTCTAGAGTTTTGGCTTAAATGAAAAATATTAAAGCACAGAAAAACTTGCTGATCTACTTTATCAGTCTGCACAGCAGAGAAATAAATCTACTTTACAATAAATTACAGAGAGAAGGAAACACTTATTATTTTTTACAGTTTTGAATGGTTATAAAAAGTACTATAGTATTTGAAATCAGAATAAAACACATTGTAAACTATTCATTATAGTATAGACTTTAAAGTAGCTGAATATGCTCTATTTTTGTTTAACGAGATAATATTATTTCCCAATATATCAGAACAGGATCCTTTTTGAATGAAGACATTCCCTCATGGTGTGCTGGAATGCTTTTCTAGATCTCTTCCACCGAGCCATTGTGATGTCTGGAAGTGTGCTATCTCCTTGGAGCCAAGCACAACATCCTGCTAATATATCCCGAGGAATCGCTCGCAGTCTTGGCTGTCTAATGGTAAACCAAACTCAGCAAATACTCTCGTGCCTACGAAACAAATCAACAACAGAAATCCTCAGAGCATTTGAAGCACAATATATGGTATGATTAAAAATGATTTAAGTTATCTCATACATTACTGGTTCCTCTGTGACCTTTAAGTTTTGCTGACGTAGTTTAGTTTGGGAGAGCAGAGAGAGAGGGAGCTCTAACCGAGCTCTAACCGCCTCTCCCCCAATCACATGTCAATCTTAGGCTTCTTGTACTCTCCTGTTGCCTTCTATAATGGGGTACTAATTTGAATCGGTTTGACCAGTTTTAGAATATTGTGAGTAATCTTGTAAGCAGATGGTTGGGTCCCTTCCCCAGATATTTGATATTCACATGGCTGCGAAACTGTTGCCATCTATCTATCTATCTTATTGATGATCTCTCGCCAAGGTAAGTTTGTCAGTTTTGGCAGTAGTAAACCCAATGCCACAGGCAGATTCTGGCCCAACAAATGAAGACAGAATCGTCTGTGTTCCAGATAATTTCTTTGGGTGGCAGAATTGTTATATTCCTTAGTCTCAAGTCCTAGATTCAATGTCGACCATGTATGGTCTGGAGAAGGCATTTTTAAATCCATGGCATTTGTTACCATGTTCAGTGTTCTGCTGTGCAGTAAAGTTACCTACACTGTTCAACTTGGAAGGCCACCTTACTGTGAGCTGAAGGTTGAGTGACAATAAATTAAGCAGTACTTTGAGAATTGCTGTTTCTGTGCTCTGGCAAACCTTTCTATATAAAACAAGAGCCCCATAGGAGATCTATAGGCAAAGAACCAGCGGCATCATAGAACCAGCGAGCCATAAGCGGCTCTATCCCCCACTTTGTCAAAACATTAAGATCGCCCACTTCACTCAGTTGATATTAACAGAAATATGATAGCTCTAAGTGATCCAGGGCCCAGGGTTATTCCTACATATTTCACTTTCTTGAATAGCCCCTGTGAAACTATGTTGAGTTCTAGACCCTTCAGAGCTCCAATGTCCTATTTCCTTGTGAACAGCAAGATGATGGTTTTCCTGGGATTAACTGAAAGTGCTTCCGTAGTACATATCTACTAACCTATTTCAAGCTATAAATCATGATTTCAGAGAAAGTATAACAAAAATTAACAGTAACCATCAAGGCTGTCATCAGCATATCCATGTCTGAAGGTATCTGAGTCAATTAATGAGCTTAAAATGCCATTAACCACTACATTTCTTAGAAGTGATGAAAGTATCCCACTGTAGGGGATCCCATACCACTCAGCAATCAGCACGAGTTGCTTTACACCTTGGCTTAAGGGGGCTGAGTGGATAATTTTCACAGTTTTGATATTGAAAACACCAAAGGTTGATACTAAAGAGTCTTTCAGGCTTCTGAACTAGATCTGCCGGGACCTGGGATTGGTAGAAACAAGACCACCAACACATAAGATCTGGAATTCTGAGCTGCATAAAGACAGGACATCAGCCTGACAGATGATCTATCTCAACAGTCCCCTGCCACCTTCACGGACGGTCTTGAGTAATAAAACAGATGTTTTGTACCCTTGAGAGAGAACCAACCTCCAATCCAGTTATTTCTTGGTCACTGCTGTCATCTCTTGACCCCTTAACAGAGTAGCAGCCGGGAGTCTGTTATAACGTCTTGTTTCATTGTTTCAAGAACCTGTTTTGAATGTTAATTAAATTTTGAAATGTTACAACCTCTTTCATAACTGCTATTTGGATATCTGACGCCTGAAACCTTCACTATTCACTAAAGTATAATATTAAATTATTAGTAAAAATATCATGTAAAGTTCTTACTTTGAGAATGTTATTTGTGTAATCTGTACTTATTATTTAGCTATTTAAATAAATAACATAACATTTATTTATTTATTACACTTCATATGAATAAAATATTATTTTGTAATTTTTGTTTTGATTGAAGTACAGAGGGTGCACATTTGTATGTTCCAGGATGGAAACTGGACAGACACAATATTACCAGTAACTGACAGTTTTCTACCTGATATAGAACAATACCTCCCAAAGTCTCCTCTAGAAGCTCTCCAGGAAGGCTCATTCCTGAAAATTCCTGTGCTCACAGGGACAACAAGTAAAGAAGGCGATATTTCCCTTGGTAATAATTAATTATATTATTATGATAAATGTAAAGATACTTATTATTTTTCGAATTATTTTTTTTTATGTTTTTCAATACAAGAAAAATAAACATATGAAAGTAAAATTAAAAAGTGTTTTAATTCGTTTATTAGTACAATGTGTAGAATGTTCAAATATATTAAATAAGTACTAGACAATTTTGACGACCATACTTCACATTTTGGAGATTGGCTACACATAGTATATTAATTTGATACAATGAAGAAAAGTTTTATAAATATTATCATATAAATTGGTTTTTATTATTCATCTATTTTTCAATTAATTCACCTTAAAAATAAAATTTGTTTTTTACTTTTTGTTTTTCAATTGATATTACTTTTTATGTTACCTGTAAATTCTTATCTCGAGGTTAAGTTTAAGAAATGTATGTTTAATTATTTTTTACACTAATAGAAAGTATATTAGTTTGCTCTTAAATCATCGATCATCAAGATATGAGCGAATATAGTTTGGAATGAGTGTGGTAATTGTATATGAGCAAATGTAGACTTTTTACAAAACTTAGGCCGACTATCCCTTAGAAAGTGTCATTATATAATATTCTAATGATAAATGAAAAGTGGTGATTATCAGTTTGATCTCTTTCAAAGTTTGTTACTGATTAGGATTGAATTAAGAACCTTTAGTTTATGAAGCTGAGCTCTAAGCAACTAAACCGATGATCTATTTATATAATTTACTGTCTACATTTTATTACTCATAATTGTTAGGTTTAAATTTAGTTATAATTAATTTTCCTGAATAACAGTATGTTTCTAAAATTAGGCAGACATTAGGTAATCACAATAGGGGGCAGTTACCTCAATTGTTTATATTTTGGATTTAAAAGCAGGCTTAAATTTGAAACAGGTTCTTGAAACAATATCACATGAAGATGTAAAAAATAAAACACCAGAAGAGATATTTCAATTCCATTCACTTCATTAAAGCTCCGTTTCCATTACTTCAAATTTGTCCCACAACAAGTCGCATGACTTGTGCCAGCACGAGTTGCAGTATGGAAACAGTCTGCAAAATGTTGCAGTACACGTGCTTGGGACAAAAACGAGTGATTTGAAGACCATCAGGTAATATAGAAACCGAATAAAAGTGGAGAATGAGATCCTAATGTTTAACATTAAAATTTTTGTACATATTACAATATTTATAAATTTGGATCAATCAGCAATATATGAAAGCGGGCAATATGGGAAAAAAGGGTAATTTTGTACATGTAAGAGGGCAATTCTTCAAAATGCATCTGGCATTATTTTTCCATGCCCACTCAACTAATTTACAAATATGTAAAAATACTTTAAAACACTACCTAATTCAACATAACAACCACTTGTGCTACCAAAATGTTGTAGAAGTAGCACACAATGTGAACTTGTATTAATGGACACAAGCAGTGCCAGATTTAGGATACTTGCGGCCCATGCCCCCTATGAGTGATTTTGAGCAAGCCAACTTTTTTATTGTTACATATGATTTAATCTCTCACTGGGCGGCTGGTGACTGAGAATCGCTTCAGTGTTCACGCTGCTGAATAAGTAATATGCTAGATTTATGCCGCGGCGCAGCCTCAGTTAGATTTTTGGCTTTGTCAAGCCTAATAATTCAGGGTGTGTGACCAATACTTTAAAGATTTTTATTTTAGTTTTTTAGTTTTCTATCGTTCTAGTAATGTCAAGTATAATAAAAATACATTTTGTTATTTTCTAGCATTTCTTTTAGTAGCAGGGAAAAATACCTTAGTGAAATGGTTTTAATATTATTATTTCTATAAAATCTGGGTCCTCTCAGTTCTGTTTGGGACTGAACAGTTATTTATTTTCTTCGCCACACTCTAATAATACAAAGTGATTAAAATTAAAATGTACCTTATTTCAATCTTACGTTGAAACAAGTGGGTAATTCAGATATTTTAATTATAGACACCAATTGAAAAACATTTATGGATGCTATCAATTATATTGTATCCTTTACCATCACGATTATGGAATTAAAGCATAAAGCAAATTTCAAATTAATACATAACGTTTATTTTAATTTTACTTTTTAAAATTGGTTCAACGTACAAAGTAAAACAAAATAAAAAATAAATGCTACCAATGTTTTATTTACATACATAAATAGGTTTAAATGTTGTTTTCACTAATTTGGCTAAAACCCCAAAAATACAACAAGCTCTGATTAACATTTCTATATTCATAGAAAATATATAATTCAAAAAGTTAACGAACAGCAGTTAGTTGTTAAAATTATTAATATTACTCAAATTATTTTATATTATAAATTAGTATTGCAGTTAATTGTTAAAATAAATAACATCATTTGAAGGTAAAAGTACATACAACAACAAAAGACTCTAAAAAGCAGAGTTGAATAGACATTAAAAGTAAAACCAAAATAATATGAACTGTAATCTTTTATTTTCATTTACTCATAAGACGCCGATCATCTTGATATGTGCGAATATGAATTTCGAATGAGTGTGATGAGTGTAGATGAGCAAATGTAGTCATTGTTACAAACTAAGGCCGACTATTCCTTAGAAAGTGTCATTAATTAATAGCCCAATGACAAATGAGCAGATGGTGGTTATCACCTGATCCCTTTCAAAATTTGTTATGACTCTGATTGGGATCGAACTGAGAACCTTTAGCTTATAAAGCTGGGATTTAACCAACTACGCTACCGGCTACAGTACTTAAAAAGAAAAATATTAAGAATACAACAAATAAACTTCTAGATTGTTCAATTCTCATTATTCTCCTATACTGAAAAATGTTCCTAGTTTGGATAAAGTTGGATTAGTGATTAACATCGATCCATGTACTTTTCTAGCTTTTTTTGCTGCAAAACATTTAATCAAATCGTAAAGTCTAAGGCTTGAAAAAGCTTAGCATTTGCATTAAAACTAGCCAAAGTAGAATCTAGAATCTTTGTCAGAATTTGAATTTTCAAGTAGTTCTTGATTCTTTTCAACACGCTGAATGATCTTTCTCCATATGCTTTAGATGTCATCATGCATAGAAGAATGTGCAAAGCTGTGTCCATATTTTTGGAAATAATATTGTAAACTATTTTTCATAAATCAATTGCAGATACTCCAAATACAGCCTGTTAATTACAACATTGAATGTATTAATCTTTAATTCTTTGCCATTAAAATCAAAGTGGGGTTCGTCTTCTTAATCTTTGCCAGGAAGAGCGTTCCTTTTTGGGAATCTTTTTATTTCAACGTCATGAAGTTTTTCGTAGGAATCAAGGTTGTCTCTCAGACTCAATACGTACTCCTTTAGAAGTTTGATTATCTTGCAAGTCACATTCAAGTCACAAGCAGTGTTTTGCAATGTTTTGCTACACTAGTCAATATGTTGTAAAATATTGTACCCCATGTTTGGTAAAGTAGCATTCTCTAACTTAACTTATTCGTATAAAAAAAATTATGTATTCCATTTACAGTAGCCGTAATTATTAATTTTATAAAGTGAAAATTAAATTTTTGTTGTAACAAAATTTGTTGTACAAAACACTGCGGCTCCCTTTTGTTTGCGACCCTAGACCACGGCTTAGTGGCAGATCTGGCACTGAATGTAAGGCTTTACAGTTCACCACAATGAATGTTTTAATTTTGTGTGAACCATCAAAGGACTTAGCAAAGATTATGTAATGGTGCAGAAGGAGTTTGTGGTCCTCCAACAATATTGAATGTTTATTGAATATAAGCTTTTAGAATGACTGATAGAATTGACAGATTTTGTAATAAGCAATATATAAATGTCATATAAATTCCATCAAATTGTTTTAAATTGCTTAATTTTTTCAACAAAATAGCCAGGTTAAAATGATGGAAAACATAAAAATAATGGATTGTTACATTGCACATATTGTTACTTTTGTTTATTTGAAAGACAACATTTTGAAAGACAAGACTTTAGTAAATTTATTTTATGTAAGATAAGTATTATTTTTATATTCTAACTTTCTGTGCATTTCTTAAACTAATGATTACATCACACTGTGACAAGCGGCTTGTGTTGCATGGATAGTGAGTGTGATTTAAGAGTTTAGGCTACCAGTGTAGTTACCTTCCAGAGTTGTGAAAAGCCATTATGAGCCCCTCGGCTGGACCCACATATATTTAAACACTCAGTGCTTCATTATTAACCTCTGACACTCCAAAAGAATCATTTCAGAGCATAGTATTTTATAAATTTCCTCAAAAACACACAGATTTCAAATCATATTTTTACTAATCATTTTCTAACTTAAGTTATTCATATTTTTGGTAATAATTACTACATTTATCCTTCAGGATTTGGAGGGGAATATGGTGAGGGACTGATAACGGTGCTAGCTCAGCCATCTGCACAGAGAACGGGAGAACTAAATACTCTATACCCAACCAGCGCATTATTAGTGAGCCCCTGTTTCTCTCTTCTCTGTGATTGTTTGGAAAATATAAATCACCTAGCATCAGTTTTGTTTACTTTTAACCTTTTATTTTCACTCTGTTTTGGCCAGGACTTACAAAAAATGGCTAAAAATTAAAATAGTAAATATTTATTTTTACTTTCACAGCTCACTGGAGTGATGATCTGACGACACAAGGATACAATCAGTTACTTGCTCTTTTCCTAAATTCAATTTTACCAATGGTGATGTCTCGGTATGGATTTCACAATCACAACAGCAAGGCTGAGATATCATCCATTCTTCAGTGGCAGTACATTGATAGTGTGCTGCCTGGTGATGTGCAGTCCCTCATATCACAAATAATAAATGTAAGTGTTATTTACTTCAATAACATTTTCATATAGTCATAATCACGTTATATGTGTATGAGACGCAGATGCAACTGTATGTATTTCCAAGTCAATATGAGGATTATATGATTGTGGGTTGAGTATAAATGACCTTTGCAGTTAATTATTATTAACTGCAAAGGTCATTTATGGCAAGCAAAGTATGCAAGGGTGGTCACTCGCTGCGCTTATTACGCCTCGGCCTAGGCATGTAACTTTTGACTTCAAATATTAGTAAAATCTGTATTAAGTAAAATCATATTATTTAAATTCATTTACAGCAGCTCGTTCACTGCACTTGATTTGTACTCTATTTATAGTATAATAATTACTAGAAACAGAGCCCGTTGTGGTCAAATACAACGGTCTCTAGTAAAATGGTACGTGTAAGCTATTTCCTGTAAAATCAAAAAAAATTATTTATAATTATTTTCAATATTGAAATTGTACTTAAAAAAAATTTGTTTTCTGTTAGATTAGATACTTAAATTAAAATAAAAATCAAACATAACGGTAACGTATTTATTTACAATATTTCTTTATACACAACATTCTTTGTAAATATTTTATTAGAGTTTTTCAACAATTTTCCTTGTTCTTTGTTGGGGATAGTTTTTATTTTAATATCATCAAAACTTTTTACCCTAGACAGTGCAACATACAATTGTCCATGGCTGAATACTGGTGCTGGTAGGTAGACACCAACTTTCTTTAAAGTCTGGCCTTGTGCTTTATTAATCGTCATGGCAAATGCTAATTTTATAGGAAATTGTCTTCTTTTTAAAACAAATGGCAATTCTGTGTCCGTCTGTGCTAAATCAATCCTTGGAATGAACACAATGTCACCTGCTGAAGATCCAGTTAAAACCTCTGCAATTATTAAATTAGGCTTTAAATTTTTAACAATTAATCGGGTGCCATTACATAACCCTCTTTTTGTGTTAAGATTTCTTAGTATCATTATAACAGCTCCAATCTTTAAATTTAATTTATGTATTGGCATTCCTGATGGTGATAGCTGATTTAAAAATTCTATAGGGTAATGTGTATCTGCATGGGAACTATCATCCGTTTCAATAGAATCCGAACTTAAGTATGTTTCTGGTTTTGCTTCCAGTAAGTTGTGAACAGTTTCATTTAGATAATCCACATCTGTGTTTTTTGAACATAAAATAGCCTTTTGGGCGAATTCATGAGAGTGTGCAATGTCCAACTTATCCCCAAATGTATCTCTGGCTATGTTACCGTGACTTAAAATTTTTGGTGGTATTTCTATTAGTTCTTCTGGTAAATCATATGTTCTATCAGTCAGACTATTTCCTACGCTTAATAGCCACTTGCTAAATAAATCATCCACTGATCGTACATTTTTACTCAATCGTAGGATCTTAAAGCATTCCCACAGTGGGTGAAATTTTATACTTGCTTCTGTTATTTTAGTTCTGTTACCATGTCTGACAACTGGAAGAGTTTGCCTGAAATCCTCACCTAGTAACATAACTTTTCCACCGAAAGAATTCTGGTTGTTCATTATTTCCTTTAGCACTCTGTCAATTCCAAGCATTCAAAGCAATTCCTGGTGCCATAGTTGCTTCATCCCAAATTATGATTTTGGCTGATCTAATGATGGTGGCTTCGAGAGAATTCAATCTTATATTTGAAACGGATGTTTCGTTTAAAGGGGGTACCAACTTGAATTGGTTAAAATATGTTTTACCTCCTTCCAATAAGTTTGCAGCAATGCCAGTAGACGCAATAGGTAATGCAATGTTTTTTCCTCCACGCACTGTACACAGAATAGTCTTATACAAATAAGTTTTCCTGTGCCTCCTGGCCCATCCAGAAAAAAACATGTTTCTGGGACTGCATTGTTTATTGATGCAATTATGTTGTCATAACACTGTCTTTGCTCGGTATTCAAACTATTTATCATTTCTTTGCTTTTTTCTTTCTCTAGCTCATGATCATAGATATCAGTATGGTTGATTGGTAGGATATCATTTACTGGCATCGGGAGATTGTATTTAAGGCAAGAGCTATGACTTGCTTCTAAGGTGTTGTTCATTTCTATTAGAGTCAAATTTTTACAACGTTCACAGTTATCTGTATGGCCTATTTTGTGGCTGTTTGCAAAGTCTTCCCAAAGATGAGATAGGTATTTTTCAAATAATTCCTTAGCATTAGATGGGGAAGCAAATATTAGAATATATGAGAATAAGTCCCTTAAATTTTTAGGCATGCTAAAATTGACAGCTTCAGCTAAAGTTTCATCCCAAATTTCGTCATTTTTTATCAAGCCTTTTTGCACAGCCGCTTCATGAAACGTATCATAATTAGTACCATCAATCGTTTTTAAATCATCATAAGATGTAGCACCAGGTACATGAAGCAGAAGAAGTCTTAAACAATACCTTTCAGGATCACAACCCAGATTTACAAAATACATTCGACCAATTATATTATGTCTGTCTTGCTGTCTGCGAATCCATTTCCTTGTTTTTTTATTAAAAACATAATTTTTAGGTATATCGCTATAGTAAATTAATCTAGCATTTTTATCTTCCGCGTTTAACTTAAACCATGCTGTCAACATTGTATCTTTCACAGCAGTTTGTAACAGATTGTCTGTATTTCTGTTTAGTGAATTTGGATGGAAGACAATGCTTTGATGTTCAGGAAGGTGAACAGGCAATCGTATTATAGTGTGCGACTGTTTGTTCATGTCATTTCCAAGTATTCGCCACATGGCTTCTGGTGCACTTACATATCTACTATCTAAGTGCTTCTGTATTTCATTAAAATTTTTGTTTCTTTCTGTGATTTGTACATTTGCACAATCATGCCCTTTATAAACATATTTAAAAAGATATTTAACACTATTGACTGTAGCGCAAACTTCCACATTGATATGGCAGTTGTATTTTAACAAAAGATATGGATTATAAGGAACCACCCATGTATTGTCAATTACTTTATTTCTCACGGACAAATCATTACCATTATTTCTTCGGCGGTATTGAGGGTATCCATCTTTGTTAGCTAAAGTTTCATTTTGAAAGGATTTAGGATAGTTTTTAGTACACTTATTTTCCTTCATACACGGTGAGTTTAAATTACACTCACCACAGGGTCCATGAATCATATGTTTTGTAACAGCTGCGTGTAAAGTAGGAAATTTGTCTTTATCTGGCAACTCAGCCGATACAATTTGGTCTATATGTTCTGGTAATTTTGGAGTATCTTGTTCTTTTAATATCAGTAGGATGTGAGCATGGGGTAGTCCCCTTTTTTGAAACTCAATTACATGTATGTTGCCTACTGGGATGCCAAAAATATGTTTTTTGTTTATATCATCCATAAGTTCTGTTAGCTTTAATTGAAAAACTCTAGAAACTAAATCTGGACGATTTTCAACGGACTGTCCATTTAAATTTTGAGTAATTTCTTCCCATTTTGGATTACAGGTTATTGTAATAAAAAGATCAGGTTTACCATAGTTCCTCACTATTGACATAGCGTCTTGGTAGTTTTGCATCATATTTCGTGGACTTCCTTGAAATGTTGATGGCAAAATGAATGGCTTTCCAGGGGGAAACAATTCATTGTCTTCTGACAAACGAATCTGGTCCATTAAACCTTTGTACTGTTCAATTCTTAGTTGAGATTGATTCTGTCGAATGAAATTTAATCTGTTTGCCTCAATTTTGGTGTAGGCATCAACAATATATTGTTGTGTGAGTTTTCCTCCACACAATAAAGGATTAAATTCATCACGTACAGAAAGTCGATATTGATAATATTGCATCTGAGTGACTCTTTTTCTTGGATTTAAAGCTTTATTTTTAATATTTTGGAGACATGATGGCTTATCATTCAGTGGAATATTTATTCCCCAACTTTGATCGCCGTATGGGAAGAACATTGGATATACCATTGGTTCCAAATTTGGGTCCAAAATGCTAATTCTCTGAGTCCTTCTCTTATTGGTTGTGTTGTTAGCACGACAATGAATCAGTAAATCACGGTGCAGAGGTGGTTCGCCATCCGTATTCTCGAAAATAACAGCAACCTCATTACATCTTGCAGAGTTATATCTTCTTTCATCATATTTTCGGTCTTGAATAATTGCCATCGTCACATCAGATGAAACAGCGTTATTCATTAATGTGTCCTGCATGCATTCTTGCTCCACTTCATACATCATTTTACATGCTTCTGCAAATGGATTATACTTTGACATGAATGAGCCTAATATTTGTAGTAAATGTTCATTGCATCCAGAGTTTTCTTTGATTTTCATTCTTTGCGCTGTAGCCTCATCAGGATCAAGTATATACAGCTGAGCATATTTACGCTGTTCTCCATTTTCAGGATGTAATGTACCAGCACGATGATAAATAGTGCCATTAATTCTAAAACAATAAGGTCCATAACTTGCAGGAGGAACTATTTGCGCTCCCATAGAAGCAAAAGACAGCGAGCTGTTAATAGAACGAATATTGTCCATAAAGTTATCGGAATAATTATGATTATTAGTCATTAGCTGTTCAATTAATAAGGCATTTTGAATCTGTTCTAATATAACTTTCCCTTTTGAGCAGCATTTAGAAAACATTTTATCATAAGGCCGCTCTCCGACAAAGTGTTTAGCACCACAAAATTCACAAACCTCACTAAGACTGCCACATGAGTGAAATTTTATTTCGTTTTCATTGTTTACAACTTTTAAGGCATCAGGCACTGAAGTGATGGGTTGTAAAATATTATTTACATCACTATCCTTTTTCCCCTTTACCTTGCGTTGGTCTTTTGATTCACGTCTGCCAGTTAATGATTTTCTTTTCCTATTCTTTGTTGGACGGCCACGTTTGTGGGTTGCAGAAGTTGCGTCCTTTTTAATTGGAGAATGGGTCACACTATCTTGTTTTGAGTTATTATCATTTTGTGTATTTCCATCCTTGTGGTTAAGTGTTACCTGTGTTAATTGTTTTTTATGAAATGTCGATTCACATTTGCCAGATAATGCTTTTCTTTTCTTATTCTTTGTTGGACAACCACGTTTGTGGGTTGAGGAAGCTGCGTCCTTTTTAATTGGAGAATGGGCCACACTATCTTGTTTACATTCATTATCATTTTGTGTATCTACATCCTTGTGTTGAAGTTTTACCTGTGTTAATTGTTTTTTATGAGAAGTCGATTCACGTCTGCCAGATAATGATTTTCTTTTCCTATTCTTTGTTGGACGGCCACGTTTGTGGGTTGAGGAAGTTGCGTCCTTTTTAATTGGAGAATGAGTCACTTAATCTTGTTTTGATCCATAATCATTTTGTGTATCTCCATCCTTGTGGTTAAGTGTTACCTGTGTTAATTGTTTTTTATGAAATGTCGATTCACATTTGCCAGATAATGCTTTTCTTTTCTTATTCTTTGTTGGACAACCACGTTTGTGGGTTGAGGAAGCTGCGTCCTTTTTAATTGGAGAATGGGCCACACTATCTTGTTTACATTCATTATCATTTTGTGTATCTACATCCTTGTGTTGAAGTTTTACCTGTGTTAATTGTTTTTTATGAGAAGTCGATTCACGTCTGCCAGATAATGATTTTCTTTTCCTATTCTTTGTTGGACGGCCACGTTTGTGGGTTGAGGAAGTTGCGTCCTTTTTAATTGGAGAATGAGTCACTCTATCTTGTTTTGATCCATAATAATTTTGTGTATCTCCATCCTTGTAGTTAAGGGGAAAACACTTGTTTTTCAACTGGAGCAAATCACTATTCATAGAATTTGGTTTCATTGATTTGTGTTTATGAGATGTTTCATGTCTGCCAGAAAATGTTGTTCTTTTTCTATTAGTTGATGGACGGCCACATTTGGGTTTTTGTAAGGTTACATCATCTTGATTATCAGAATCTTGATTATCAATTAAAACATCGTAATGCCCAGCATCCAAATTACCTGAGAATAGTAGTTTGTATACTGTTGTGCCTTCACCAACTGTTACATAAGAATCCTTGTCCTCAGCAAATATTTTGAATTGACAGTTAAGAAGTCTTGCTGCAGCTTCAATTTAAACGTTACCGGCGTATTCCCTATCTTTAGTCATTAGATCTCTGTAATCTGTTGCGTTTTGTACCGTTAGTCTATATGTCTTATCCCCTACTATAAAAGGGCAATAGAAGTCCCAATGATTTACAACTTCATCAACTACTTTGGATCGTATTTCACTGTATCTAGATTGAGATGTATAACGTAAAAATGAGATACTCCTAAACAAACAGTTTCCATCACCAACTATATAATGAACCAAAAAGTTATGCATTTTCAGACCAATATATAAAAATATATACTCCTAAGTATTTAATTTAAGGTTCACAGTAATTTTCAAATAACAAATTTTGGCTGTAAAAACCACTCACCACTTAAATACACAACTTAAGAAACACACACATAACCTAAGGGACACACTTTAAACACAAATCCCAAATGTAAACAACAAAACTATGAGAATTCTTGGATTCAACAAAGCAACAATCAGCTGTTAAATTAATAATCAGCTGTTAAATTAATAACACGTGTACCATATGATTAGAAACAGAATACTGGCAAACCTACCCCTTTTCAATGTTATGTATTTCTTACGAAGAACATGTTTTTTTCACTTTTTCACCATAAATACAAAAAAAAAAAACATCAAACTTTCATATTTTTTGGCAAATCTACATGTCGGAAGCTTTCCAACAACACATTAATTATTAAAATCGGTCCAGTGGAACTCTAGATTTAGTTGTACAAAGTTTAACTAAAATATATCTAACTCAGTATTTTTTCAACGCAAAAAATGTGTGGTAGCTTTGGTTTTTTGCAAAAACCTTTTAAACGGTGAGGAAATCGACCAAAGTGGAAGGTGATTTTCTGAAAGAGAATTAAATTTCCTACAAATGGCTACTAAGCATTTCTTGAAAAACCTCAAAAAAGGCAGCTAAAAATTAACTTAAAATAAAAAATTTGTGAAAACCCGTTTTCAATGTATTTATTATGGAGAACAGGTTTTTTGACTTTTTCACCATAAATACAAAAAAAAACATCAAACTTTCATATTTTTGGCAAATCTACATGTCGGAAGCTTTCCAACAACACATTAATTATTAAAATCGGTCCAGTGGAACTCTAGATTTAGTTGGTCGAAGATTTTCAAAACTGAATTATTATAAGAATAGATTATAAACAACCAATATTATTACTAAGCCTATTTCAAATGTTTTCAATTTATTTAACAGCTGATAACATACACACAGACAGATAGACATATATTCGCTCTTTTAATTAACTTGATATTTTACTGTGCTGCTCTCTATGTTTAAACTAACAAATTATTTGGACAGTTTAACATTTGTTTATGCCGCCAGCTGATCAATTAAAATTAATCTCCATAAGAATAACATTGCAACTTTAACACCGTGTAGGACAAAAACCTATGTGATTTTCAAAAATCTACCTCCGTTACGACTTAGAAATCAAAATTATCTTTTGAATGAAAAAAATTTCATCAAACTCGGTCAGTAATAAGTCAGGAAGCGAATGAACTAAATGATCCGATTGTTTTAATATATAGGATTGCAATTCCTGAATTTTACCCTTAATAACAGATTAATTAAAGTTTGCCTGTGTCGCAGAGAAACTTATTTTGATAGCTCAAGACAAACTGCCGGAAGGTTCTGTTCTTGCTTATTTTGACAGCTCAAGACAAACTGCCGGAAGGTTCTGTCCTTGCTTATTTTGACAGCTCAAGACAAACTGCCGGAAGGTTCTGTTCTTGCTTATTTTGACAGCTCAAGACAAACTGCCGGAAGGTTCTGTTCTTGCTTATTTTGATAGCTCAAGACAAACTGCCGGAAGGTTCTGTTCTTGCTTATTTGGACAGCTCAAGACAAACTGCCGGAAGGTTCTGTTCTTGCTTATTTTGACAGCTCAAGACAAACTGCCGGAAGGTTCTGTTCTTGCTTATTTTGACAGCTCAAGACAAACTGCCGGAAGGTTCTGTTCTTGCTTATTTTTAATTCAATTTGTATACTACAGGCATTTCCTCTACACAGTCAAGAAAAGTTGTCTATGAAGATGACATTGCTCTCACAAACTCAAGAGAACATATTAAAAACTGAAAAATGTATACAATTGATTTGGCTTTATTCAATATTATTTCAAAACTTCTAAATCTTAAATATTTGATAAACTGATTGGCTGGTCGGAAGTTAAATATATGTTTTAACAGTGTTTGGATGATAGTATATTGGATATAATTAAAACTGATCTCTGTATATTTTAAAAGTTACCTTCAATGTACGACAGCTAAAAGTAAGAACCAGAATGATCGTTCTGAAGCAAACTGCTGGATCTTCTTGTTGGAGAAAACATACAAGTTGTATAAAATAAATCTTTATCTTGTAGAATAAAGGGGGGTTTATTCCATTGCCGAATGTTATGCTCCATTTAGAATGGTGTGAATATTATTTACACCTGCAATCAGGAGCAAGTCATTATCCTTTGGTTATGAAACATGGTATTCATGATTAAGCATTTGAGGAGTAACACAAATATATCTTTAAATGCCATCGCAAAACATTCCTTTCAAAGGAGTACTGCTGTTCTGACAAAATGTTTTAGCAATTAGAAGTATTATATTATATATTATAAACTCGCTGAATTTCAAGTTCCTCCTGAAATTCAAGCTGAGGCACTACTTTTGGAGTTTAAAAATATTTTATCTGTTCAGAATTACCTCGTCCTGCAAATATCCCATAGCAAGCTAGGCAACTCAAAATCTAAAACCCACCCCCTCAACTAGCTGCCCAATTGACAAAAAAACTAGCTGGACCTCAACCTGGTGTACAATTAACAATGGGAACAAGTTTTTGAGATCATACCTTTGACTGCTAGAATTAGTTTCCGTGTAAGGGATAGACTGTATGAATCGGCTATATACAGTTGTGGGAGGATTCAGGTAATAGAAATTTAAGTTGTAGGTTAGGTTACAGGGCATTAAGCCAGGAATTAGTAAATTGGAGAGATAGGACATCAGCAAACTTACCTTATAAGACGACAAGTCCACTAACACCAAAGTAGTTTTTTTTTTTTTTTTAATTTACCAACTCAAAATGATGCAATGAAAAGAGAAATGCTTAGTGATGTTTTATTTAGATAATATGTACCTGCAGAACATTCATGTAGTAGTACTGTGTCTATGAGGGTTATGGCACATTTAAAACGTGTTTAAAAGCATGTGTCCTAAAATCTGTGTATAAAATCGAGACTAATAAGCATGTTTTGTATTCTTTGAAATTATTCAATGAAACAGTTTGAAGCGATAGCGACTAAGCGCTGAAAACTTGTTAATTTAATGACTCATAGTTTGAGTATGCGCTCCATAATCTCATGTTTGACAGTTCTCAATTGATTCCGATAGTTGCAATTTCCCACACTGGTACAAAACTTAATCAACATATACGATTCTTTACAAGGGAGATTCATCCCATATTATACAAAACTTATATGGTTTTAAAAAATTTTCAATCTTCAAATATTTCCTGATTGAGACTCAGCTGGTACACAATTGAAATGAACTATGGAGCAAGTTGAAAATGTAATTTTCTGTATTTAGGTGACCAGCACTTGCCCCTCAACAGGGTTATGGAAAAGATAGGAGGACCGTGAGTAAATAATATCTTTAAAAACTACTGCCAATTATTGTATGGTTACTAACCAAGAGTTACTTATTATCAGAAATAAGTAAATAATTGTGTGACAAAATTAAAATTGTCTTGTTAATATATTGTGGTTGACAAGACATAACATTTTTATATATGAGACTCCAACAGAACTTTTTGTGTATTGTAAGGTGATGTTGGTATTAAGAGGACAGAGTATAGAACCAATCGTCAACAATATCCACAACACTTTGTCCCCAAATAGTTGGGTTACAACACTGCACCACCAGTGCCGACTAATAACATTGTAGTATGTCACAAACTTCTTACCGTTATGTTGCCACATGTGTGGTTAATTATTAATACTTAGAGGTAGCCCGACCATGATTCCGACTGGTCGAGCCCGACCAAACTTTACACGGGATCAAATAGAATGACGCACACTAGGCGAGGTCCGACACAGATGTCAGGGTCTGGTCGTCCGATCAAAGACAGAAGGGTTTGGTCCGGTCCGACCAAACGTTGATTCTGGCCAAAAATAATATAGACTGATATGGCGTGACGCACACTAGCCCGACCACGAACCGACTAGGTCACTAAATCTTTATAGAATTTATCGTTAGATGACTCTTCAAATATAATGTTAAAGAAGGAAATTTGGCAGGACAATACAATGATGATGAGAGGCAGTGAGTGCAGCTCATTAAAGCATGCAAGTTGATTAATGTAAGTGAAATGTTTCTGTTTATTATGTCATTTTAGCTTTGTTACTCCTTCCAAATGATTACACATATTTATGAAGATTTGAATAAATAATGAAGGACATCTGTCAAAAACATGAGAATCATTATGTTTTCATGATTCAGAACTAAAATAATAATTTTTATACGCTCCAAGTTAATGTATAAATGAATGCAGTTGTAATAGCTCAAGATTACTAACTAAATTCAATTCTAAATAAAATAGTCTTTCTAGTCAGTAAATAAAACAATTATGCCAGGAGTAGTATTTAGATTAATTAATAATTTATCTATTAGTTTATATGCCTTTATATTTTTATTCACCACCTGAAAAAGTGTAAATTATTTATTTATGAAGTGTAAATATTTATTTAGTGTTTATTTGATAATTGGTAGGTGTAATAAAAGAATCGCTTTTTTTAAAAGGAATACAACGAAGACATTTTTCATTTCGTTTCAAGATTACTGCATTTGCAATACTATTGCATAAAAGTTATATTTCGATATAACAAATTTTAGATCAAAAAGGTAAATTTTTATATAGTTATTTTGCTTCTGAAGCATTCAGAGTCGGAGCTATAGCCATGTTGTACTCTTGGTGAGTACTAGCCATGTCCAGAATTGTCGGAGTCATGGTCGGGCCAGTGCACATTAGCCCATAGTCTTCAGCAATTTGTTTAAATATCCAGTTTGTTGTTGATAGTTATATATATATATATTTTTAACAATGCATTTTTGTATTATTTAGTTACAGTAAGGTATACTAACTACTATTAGGACTTACCCTTAAAACATGATTTCTATGTTTAATGAGTTCCTAAAGTATGTGCACTTTGTTCAATGTACATACTTGGCTTTCAGTTCTATACAGATGCACAGTTTAAAGCTCCACACAAAAAACAACTAAACCTGCTTGCGACTTCAGATATAAATGTATATGCCTATCAATTCGAACAAACCGGAGTGGAACTGTATGGAAAGGACTTCAACACCTCAGGTGTGTAAATCTTACATGTATTTTAGATTAAAACAATATAATAATAATGATAATCAATAGATATCAAGTTATGTTTTATAAATATTCACTTCATACTTGATAACTTATGTTTTTAAAATTAACTTATAATACACTGAAATTTAAAATAATTCATTCACATTGATTTGTAGGCATTGGTTTTTCTGATGTGTGGTGGGGAAACTTTCAACATTCTGGGGCTTTGGAGTGATGGGGTACTCAACAAGTTTATTAATAGAACTATCAAGTATAAGTATTATTTGTAGAAGTTTATATATTATAAAGGCGTTTGAATTGTAATAAAATAGAAACTAATATATTTGTATACAGTATACTGAAGGATTATTATTTAATTTTTTAACTGAACTAATAAATTCAAAGTAAACTTCATGGTTTGAATACTCTCTACTCTTCAATCATACTCTGTGTTTGATATTTTTCAAGGCGGAGGTCATGGAACGGAACTTGTCTTCTTATTTGGACCATCACTGTTTCAAAGTGCAATCGGACGCAGATTTCATCCTGCAGAGGAGAGACTTAGTATTGCTATGAAGAGGCTTTGGGCAGAGTTTATTCGCCAAGGGTAAATGAAAAAAATTGTAACATTTTAATAGTTGGGCATTTTTAATTTGAGTCAATTAAACTGCCAAATTGACTCAAATTAAAAATCTTATTTACAAAATTATTACATACTAAACACTTTTGTACTGTATACTAGTAATTATTTGAATGCAAAACTTCAAAGCTCTCATCTCAAGGGAAATTGATATATCTGTGTCAGTGGCTCTCTATAAAAGTAATCAGAAATTCCTTTATTTGTAAAGTATACATTGTACACATTAATTAAAGTCAACATATGTAATGTAAATAATATTCAATGTATAACTAACTATTTTTTTCTAATTATCTATTTTTCATTTTAAGCTATATGTTAAACACGTTACAATAAATATCGTATGGCTTTCATTAGCTTGCTACCAAACTAATAAAAGACTAAAATTATACTAATAAACAGTATCTAAATAAGTAAAATATATAGCACAAAGTCTTAGTGTTTAAATGTTGATCTCTCGCCACAGAGCTAAATACAGGTTCTGTAACCAATCAACAACTGCTTCTCCGATTGAATAAAGATCAGCTAAGCCCTCTGAAAAGAATGCAATCTATTTGGACAAAAAATATATTCATACTCTAAATGATTAAGTTTATACGTTTGAGGTTAGTATTGCTAAGTTAACTAAATAACAAAAAAATAACAGAGCAACTCAGGTGTAATCAAGCTGCATTAACATATTCCCTATTGAAATTAATATTGTCAATTTCTAAGCTTAAATACTTTGGAATTGCAGAAAATGTTCCAAAATCAAAATTCCAAAATTTATTTTGAGGTTTGTGACATCATTATGAAAGAGTCACCAGTTGTTGCCGCACCACATTGTTACATTACCTAAAATTACTCATACTGCTGAACAAACAATGGAACAACAAACCAACCTGCTCCCAAAAGTGACTGAACCACACTAACTATGGGAGCATGACAATATTTGTTCTCCCACCCTTGGACTCTAGCTTCTCGGTTGCATCTCTTAGGAGTCACCAGTGAACCCGTCACAATGAATATGTTAATCCAAATATAAATATTAAATAGAAATATATTTAATGATCTTCTATGAATTTTGTTATATAAATAGTAAGGCTAAGGCTGCATTTGTAAGTATTTATAAACAATTAATGAATAAGTTTGATTCTCCACCTACTACAGCTTTCTTGGTCAATACTATAAAAACTTGCATTACTAAAACATTCCTTAAAAAAAAAAAAAAAAAAAAATACAAACAAAAACATAAAATGAAATCGTTTAAAAAGCTCACTCTCCTAGTTCCTAGTATTAAATAAACTATTCATTTTGTGCACCCCACACTTATTTTTTTTTTTTTAAGTTTCATGAAAATAAATTATTTTTATAATAAATTGTAGCCTTCAAAAGGGTTAAATAAAAAATAATATAATCGACTTTTCTGCATTGCCTTAATAAAATATTTTGAAAGTGTAAAAGGTGTCTAAGATGAAATTATTTTACTCTTTTTAGTCAGTTTAAAGTGCTTTTTACTTACTTAATTATTTCTAAAAAAAACACTTGAAAAAGAAAAAAAAATGCTATGTAATGGCTAAATTCAAGACAGCAAAAATAAATGACTAATTAAATAAATTTAAAGTTTTCTACTGTTTCAGAAACCTTGGTTCCAATCCATATGGTTATGGGTTATCATGGCGTAGATATACTGTGGAAGAAGAGAATTACATCCTACTAAAGGCCCAAACTTCCTTGCAGCCTGGAGGACGTCCGAGCTACGATTCAGATGTTATGGCTAAATATAGAATTAGTTTATGGAATGAACTTCTTCCTAAGATTCTTAACATATCATCTCCACCCCCAACCTCGGCCAATAATGGGGTGAAAGGAATGCAACTGACTACAGGTATATAACTCCTTGATAGAAATGTATTTGAGGAAAGTTACTTCAATTTCAAAATTCCTTTATTTATATAATATACAGTTGTACATAGAATAGTGTCACTAATCCTATAACAATACATATAAAAGAGTCACAGTATTATAAAATTATTTATTAACTTGGCTATCCCAAAATTCTTCAAAGGAATAAGGTGCAAGTTTTTTCAAGTAAGTTTTCAATTTTTTAAATTTTGATATTTTTTCTGCTACGAAATTTTGTGGGAGACAACTTAAACATAGTTTGGATTAAGATACCATTAATATAATAACTCAACTATCAAATCAATGTCGTCTGTCAATCAGTGTCTCGGCGTCTCGCCACTACGTCGGCGCTAGACACGCAGTGTTGCCACTGTTGCCGGCGAAAATATATAGGCCTACCAATTACCAACCGACGACTCGGAAATTCTCCTTTCTACAAACTCAGACTACACATCCGAATATTATATATACTGTAATATTATTAAGACGGTAACAATTACTAATGTTATTTTCATGACGGTAAATCAAATATTTTATTAACATTTTATTCTAAGCGTGTAGGTACATTTTTTGCTTTTTTCCCTTTGGGGGGGGGGAGCGATCGCCCCCCCCTTAAATCCGTTCCTGGCATAAACTGTCAGTATTCCCAGATCACCAAATAAATAATTTACTATAGGTAAAATATTCCTTAGTATACCGTAGTTTTCATTGATATGTTTCATAAAATCAAACATCATACTATATTTTACTATAGGTTAGTTTTAGGTCACTCGGTTAGTGTTACTATAGGTTAAAAAACATTCACATCATAAAACAGAACTGGTTAGTGAAATATTTTGGAGCCAGTAGCTCCACTATTTTTGGACAGTCCATTTTCATTACCTTAGCAAATTTTAATATATTGTAAAAGGAATTTCATATTAATTTTAAGTTTTTGCTTGCATGAGATTAGACTATAGGGTACTAGCATTGACTATGAAAACAAACAGCAGCTTAAAGCAATTCATTTGGCTATAGGACTGATACTACAGTAAGGCATCAGTCAGTCTTTCTACAGGTCTTTGGCACCGCAAATTTGTTTTGTATTATGTTTTGTCCTTTAATATCTTGTGGACTTTCTTCAATCCTCCCAGTATACCTCTTTAGAGCTTTTGGATAAATCTGCGATAGTTAAAATTTCATGCTCAAAGAAACAAATGTGACTATATTATGTTTATTTTTGGGACATTTGGGCGAGCCGGTGGCCGAGTGGTCTACGGCGTCAGAACTTTGAGCTTGGATTAGAGATAGCGCTGGTTCAAATCCGGCCTAGACTGGAAAATTGATCAGTAATGTTCACTTTCTACTGTACTGGGTTCGCCCCCTTACTCTGTCTGAATAAGTTCCTCGCACAGATTTTTAACTGCAACTTAAAAAAAGTGAGCACCATACAACAAGTAGAAAAAGGTACAAGTATTATCAAGATCAATTTTAGTAAATGAGGTTTTCTGAAATCGATCACCATAATACGTGTAATTGTACTAATAGTGTAATAAATTTGTGTTGTGTGACATTAACTTGTTTGTGAATTTTACAAACACGTAATATAATTATTAAAAACCTCTTATTAGCTATAATCAGGTCCCAAATTCACAATAAATTCTTTTCACCTCTGTAGATCAATTTTTGCCTTAATCTCAACTATTCCTAAACTCAATTTTCATTCAAACATTTTCGTCTTGAATCTGTTTACAGAAGCAGTAGCCAATATACTCACTAACATGGCCAAACTAATCTCTCATTAATCCTATTGCAGTCAACTCTACAGTCAACAACTGATAGGGTGCAAGTATAGCTGGCTTTGGATTTATGCGTATTTTGATGAAGAAATACATACAGCTTTAGATTATACATCAAATACATTGGAGGAACAATGCGTAATTTGAACAAGGATTGTCTGCAATGGATATTATATTCCTCCAGCAACTTTTCCAATGTCAATGAAGCAACTGAGTACCAAATAAAGAAAAACAATCCTCAATTAATTTTTGGAAATTTGAAATCTCTTTGCATACACAACTTATATTATGTTAGTTATAAGTTTATGATGTAACTCAAGTCTGTCATGTGTTCATTTACTAAAACTCATTAAAAATGTCAATGTTGTGGATAGCTCGACAACCTCTGGGTTCCAAAGTGTCGAGTTAGTGAGGTTTTAATGTAGCAACATTCCTGTTTTCAATAACAATGTTTAACCTTTTCATGTGGAAACTACGGGTTTTCAGTGCATTTGCATCTTACACACATTTTTCCAAACATTAGTTAGCGTAAATAAATTTGTCTGTTGATGATATTAGATTAAAGTTATACTATTTTTTAAGTTCGATGCTCGGTCCTCTTGATACCGAAACGGCATCCGCTGAGTGGTTGCCATGACGTGGACACTACTAGAGATGTCTGAGGTGTCTATGTTGAATGGTAGTCAAGGTTCGGATGTTGTGTAGGAAGAGAACTGAGTTTCAGACTTGTCAGTTGGCTGAAAATCTGACCAACACTGTGGTTCGGATTCCACGTAAAGCTGTAGGTCTCATGGTTACCCTGGCTATTAATAAATAGTCCTTTCTGAGATAAGTAGAACTCAGATAGTAACAATAACTACACTCGTTCATCTACACTCATTCACCCCTCATATTCGCCTATATCTCTATGATCAGCATCTTAGAAATGAATTATTCTGTGGTCTGCTCGGCTCTACAGAACTACGAATCTATGCTCGGCTCTCGATTCTACTTTAGAGCATCAAAATTGTCTGATGAGTAGGTTACATTGCTAAACTATTATACAGCATCCTCAGCTTAAATATATTGACATAAAACCAACATTGATTATTTTTTTTCTTTTTCAGATCAACCATACAGAAGTGCAATGTACACATTAATAGGATTTGTGATCGTTCTTTTGGTCCTTCTGATTGTTTGCGTCATTTTATTGAAAAGAAGAGCAAAGGAAAGGGAGAGAGATTTATTTTGACGATCAGCAGAGGGACCAAGTGAAGAGCCTGACTTGGACCCTGTGTCGTTCACCCCACCCCTCCCACACTCTTGGCAGTATAACCTCACTGCAAACAAGCTCTAAACCTGTATGAAAGTGAACACTTTTCATGGAAAACAATACTGATTTTGTAAGATTAAAAATAAAAAATAGTGTTGAGATACAGGTAACACAAATACATTGTCCTCTGGAATTGTACAGGACAGATCATATAATTAGTGTACTACTGACTATGACTGTTATTAGTGATAATCTATACTCTTATCTAGATTGAGCAAGTCATTAAAAACAGATATGGTAGTTAGCTTGATTGTGAACATTTGTTAAAAAAAAGAAATTTAAGTAAATTGTTCTATTAACCACCAAAATTAAATTCTTAACAAGCTTCATCCTTTTGAAATATAACTGACGATCATTATAATTATTTAAAAATATATGCTTTGATTCTTAAGTGCCATGATTAACAAATGCACTTTTAGCCCATATATACTTCCCTTTCCCAATAAACTGATTTTTAATCAAGAGAGCTATTGAGCATCAGAAAACTTACCACAGAAGATAAACTTAACAACAAAACAAGAATATTTGGTGCCACTGGCAACTTGTTCTTGGTTCATTATTCTCCCTCTGGCATGAAAAATTTATGTTCTGTGATGATGTTATATTGGTTCTCTTCTGCTTGTACCAGTGGACTTATCTTCTGGTGTAAATTTTATGATGCATTTTATCTCTCTTAATACAGGGTGGTCCAAATGTCAGTTAAAGGAGGAATACTGAACATGCAATTAAGCGGAATACTTACAATGGTATATTTAATGTACCTGTAATACACGTTTTAAAATCAGCTGTAATACAATCATACAAGTGACCTTGCAGCCCTAGAAGAATATTTCAGAACCTGGAAGCAAAATCCTAACTCAACAAATACCAAAGTAACCGGTTTCTACCTAAGTAATCGACAAGCCAATTGAAAATCTCTCTAAATAAATAGTGTAAAACTCCATCATAGTGATAATCCACGGTGCCTGGGAATAACGATAGATCGATCGCTGAAGTTTAAAAGCCATCTTCAAAAAACTGCAGGTAAAATCAAAACTAGACCAAATGTATTACATCATATTGCTGGAACAACTTGGGAAGCCAACAGACATGTCCTGCATACAACTGCTTTGTCACTGGTCTATTCAGCGCTCCCGAATGGCTAAATATCGTGCTTATTAAAGCGATTACTGTCCAACTTAGTCATGAGAGCTATTAGTGGCATTCTCATGGTAACTTCACTTCCTTGGCACCCAGTGCTGTGCAATATAGCTCCTTCAGAGATTTCAAGAGGTTCGTACAACTTAAAAAATTCAATAAGATCTTGAATGCCGCACCTCCCCATTATAATTTTTGTCAATATATAAGATGACTTGGATCTTGATTAAAATATCTATATCACAGCTCTTTTAAAATTAGTAAATGCAATTAACTAAATAAATAAATCATTAAATTAGTAAATCCAACTAAACGTAAATAAAATTAGTAAATATACAGGGTGTCCCGGAAGTAGGCAGCCACACTTCAGGAGATTATTCCTAAGGTAAAAAAAAATAATAAATAAATGTCTATTAATATATGGTCTATATCTCTCTGTTCTCTGTCTCTTTATCTGTAAAGAGAGCTTTACAGAGCTATTTTTTACAAAAAGCTTAAAATCTCAAAATTTACTTATGATAAAATTATGAAAATTAGTATGAATCTTGGTCTGTTTAGTTTACCTATTCCTTAAACATTTCATTTTTGTACACCAATCCTTTATAAAATGGCGGCCATTTTAAATGTTTAAACTTAAATACCTCAAAAATCTTAAATTGTAGTAAAAACCTGTAACACACAAAAATACTAAAGAATTTTGTCCTTCACATTATAGTATAAATATTTTAAAGATCAAACGGCTATTAAATGAGAGATTAAAATTTTTGTTTAATAATAACAGAATTTTTTGGGGCAGGAAATTTGTTTTATTTTATAAAAATTTCAATTCTTACTAAGGCTAGTTAGTTCTTAGATCTGTAAAACATTTATACCATAATTTGTTGAGATATTTAGCTTTAAATATTTAAAATGGTTACCATATTTAAAAGATCTGGTGTACAGAGCTGACATTTTTAAGGAATATGTAAACTAAAAAGATCAAGATTTATACTGTTTCATGATTTTTTTATCTTAAGTAACTTTTGAGATATTAAGCTTTTTATACAAATTACATACAGGGAAACGGAAAACGGAGAAAGATAAGACCCATATGCTCACATGACATTTTTAGCTTGTTTTGACCTTTGGAATAATCTGAAGTTTGGCAGCCTACTTGCGGGACACCCTGTATATAATACAAATCAGAAAATCAGCTGTAATGGTGATTGTTGACATTATTATATTTAAATTTGTATTTTCTTGCATGAACCGCAAACTAATAACAGAACGCTTTTTCCTTTTACAATTTTGGTGGAAAACAAACAGAAATAGCGATGAAGTTATTCAATTATTTGTAGAAAGATTTCATCAAACTCCAACACCATCTAGACAAGTCATTTACAAATGACTTCAGTTTGGGGAATGGTACAAATGATTTGAGACAACTGGAAGTGTACATGATTTACCAAAGTATGGAAGGCCTAGAACTTCTACAAGTGAAGCCAACGTAACAACTATTGCTGAATCTGTTGTTCAGAACCTGAAGAAATCACTTCTTAAGATATCTGCTGTTTGGTATTTCATATACTAGTGTAAACTGTATGATGAAATCATTAAAATTAAAACCTTAATGTCCACAGCTGAATCAAGGTTTATTAGAAGAAGACTTTGACAGGTGTCCCCAAGTTTTAAGAATGGTTTGTAATACGCAGAGAAATTGACCACAACTTTCAAATGCCATGTTCTTTGAACAGATGAAGCTTTCTTTAAACTTAATGGCCGTGTTAATTGATACAATTACTACTGTGTCTACTGGCGTGATGTGAATCTGCACAAAGTTCTTGAGTAAGAACTAAATGTCCCTAACAGTTCCTGGAACTGTTTAGGCTGATATATGGAGTGGTGGCATTGTAGTCCATACTTTTTCAGTGACACTGTAAATGAAGAATCATAAATTGAAATGATTTGCACGAGCTACAAAATAATCCTTTATACAGAAATACCAGCCTTATTTGACAACAAGATGGAGCTCCACCACATTAGTTTAATGGTAAAAGAATTTCTTAGCACCGATTTCAAGAAATGGACTAGAAGACGTGGTGCAACTGATTGGCCCACAAGATCATGCAATCTAACATCGTTAAGACTGTTTAGTTTGGGAAATTGTTAAGAATTATGTTTTCGCTAAAAGACCCTAAGGTGTGCAGCAGTTGAGAGCAGCCATCACAACGTTATTATAAGTGTTAAATAATAACAAAGATTTATATCAACAGATTGTTTCAAGTGTAAAAAAACGCTGTGATACATGTATTGAAGTTGGTAGGAGGCATTTTGAACAATTTATTAAGTGAATTAAAATTCATATTTTCTAGCCCCTGAGCTGTTTATAAGACTAAATTAATTAATTTAAGTGAACTACTCTTGTATGGTGTAAAATCAGTTTAAATTAAATTACATTACAAATTAAATTACTTGATTATTTATTTCTACAAATATACTTACTCAGTAAACTGACTTTTTGATTGCTCTTTACATTAATTCCTGGAACAGTGTTTTATAAACTAATTTGTAATTTTTAAATAATCAAGTATTAGGTTAGGTTAAATAGCAGTAAGCCAGGTATTAGTATATTAGGAGAGATAGGATATCAGTAAACTTACCTAAGAAGACAAGTCTACTAACAACAGAGTAGTAGTAAACAAATACAGTAGTGGGAAGCAAATTTAGTCTCTCACTACTCACCTGAGCAAAGTGCCATTGGCAAAGACAATTTTGCAACATGTGTTATTACTGTATCTGTTTACTACTAGTGTGCTGTGGTGTTGGTGGACTTGTCTTTTAAGATAAATTTGCTGATGACCTCTTCTAATATACTAAATAATCAAGTAACAATTTTCTTATAAATTAATTTACTGCAGGCAGTAATTTTGACTAGAAATAGTACAAGTTACACCAATATTGTAGTTATGTATTTTGAAGTAAAAAAGGTCGACAAAATGGCAGTCGTTGCGAAGGTTTTTTTAAGCAAACTCTGAATTTTTGTTTTCTTGACAGCCGGTTCTCAGAAATGTCAGTAAAATTAAGCTTTGGACATAATGTAACTTTATAATTGTCTTTAAAAGTGTTGAGGGGCGTTTTAGATTTTAGGTAGGGTTTAGGTATATATAGAGTTGTTACCTTCTTCTGGCGTAGTAGCGTTCCTGGATGTTGTGGAGTCCTTGGTCAGCAGCTGGAGTGGTAGTCGTCCTTGAGGAAATGATGAGGTAGAGCAGAGTAAAATTACGAGTCACAACTTAAGAGGGTGTACTGATACATAAAATCAAATATAACAAAACTATATACATTGTGGTATTGTTAATGAGTCTATGGGGAGCGAGCTGGAGCGTACCGTCATCCCTGGTTACCTGTAGGCGAATTGTAAGAGGGCCGTACAGTGAGTGACCTTTGTCCAAAGCTGACGGCGGTGGGGTAACAGGCTTTAACAGCACCACTCAAGGAATGACAGGGTAGGGTAGGAATTGGTGAAGAGAAATTAAAAATGATATTTAATTATACACATTTTAGGAAAATATATGGCCTTAACATGCCCCCACCCAAACATACCTTTTGAAACTAGAGCAACATATTTAAGAAAATAAAATATTTTACACTAAATATCAACATAATGAGGAGGAAGTGATATCAGCTTATGTACTGGACTTACATACACTCCATGCAGTGTTTTTATTTTCACTGCTCGAACAATTCCATCTCTTCCAGGGAAAGTTGATTCCACTTTGCCAAGAGGCCACTCCATTGGGCTAGTGTTTTTGATTTGAAGACAAACTATATATCCCACTTCGATTTTGGGTGTGATTGTTTTAGCTTGAAAAAGATCGCATTTACTATATTTGAATATTAGATCTCTTAGTAGTTGATACACACAATCCAAAATTGTCTTTGAATCAAAGATTGTGTTATGTAAGGTCCTCTGTGCAAAGAAAGTATGTGATAATGATCACAAATCAACTTAGCCAGACGTGATGATCTTGGAATCAGAAGTGGATGTTTGGCGGAGTAAGGAACGAGTGAGTCCTTTAACCCAACAAGTGGTGACCGTCCGATATCGGACGGTCTATCACTCTCAACAAGTGGTGACCGTCCGATATCGGACGGTCAAACATCACTGTGAAAATTTGATGTTATATCGTTATGGCTACGTTTTTCGTCAAAACTAATCGATACTATTTGAAAGTCGATTAAATTCTGAATCGATTGTTATCAGTATCGATAATACTATCCACATGACAACTAGATGGAGAGAAGAAGAATCCAATGTTTACGATTTCATTTCGCCATTTCTTTAGTTGGCGTCTGTCAGTAAACTCTTTGTTTACATTCTGGTTTGAAGTACTTTATGCAATGTTTTATTAGAATTGTTAGTGAAATAATTTAGAATTTATTACAATATATATAAATAATGTATGATTGATAAAATTATAATAACAGGCTAAGAAATTTATGAATACACAATTTTATAACATGTTACCATAAAAACATCAATTTTCGGTAAAATGCACTATTTTAAGTTTTATCATTATCAATTCCTATAATAGACCCTATAAACTGTACATTTTCTGAAAGTTTATAAAATTTGGAAAATCTTGTATATCTTGGAATTGTGAATTGACTAGTATGTATTAAATTTCCAGGAAAGGTCCCCCCAAAAATCTTTTTGTTAAAACTTGTTTTTTATTTTATAAAAGGAAAAAAGTAAATAAGTGTTTATACTTATGTTATTTATTTTATATAAAAACACAGAATCTTACAAGTAAAATGATATAAAATAATACTAAATCTAAGGATCAGAAGTATTTTTAATTGTTTTTTTAAAAATATCCTTGCAAAACTAGGAAAATTGGGCTGCCAATAGAGGGTTTTTAGTTGCCAGTAGTTGGTTTAAGCGTCCCCCCACTCTGAAAAATTCCTTTTCATCCGGAAACAATTCTTAGCGGTAGTACTTAGGGGAACAAGTTTTCTCTTTTTTCAAATTATCAATATCTCTGGACAAATGAGCATTGTTGTGTAGTCAGACGCAAAGAAAGAGAGAATTTTGCAATTCAGAAGAAGTTAGTGGACCTTTAACTAACATCTGTGACCGTTTTTTGCATTGGAGGTTATGTATAGATCTTAAGACGTAAGCTAACACGCCTTTGGTCTTGTTCAAACAAGATGATTTTTCCATAATCTCTGTTAGATACCATGAGAGATTCTATTTTCACTTCCGGAATTTCATTGAAAGGTTTAAAATTTCCAGGCAGAGATTGGATCATACAAGAACTGAGGGCCTTTCCACCACAAGTCACCAGGTCTTGAGGTAATAAGCCTCTACCAGCAACATCACAGGGGTTACTCTTTGTGTTAACATGTCGCCATTGATGAGGTTTGGTTTCTTCAAGAATGTCAGCAACTCTGTTGGCGATGAATGTTTTTAATTTGTAAGGTGGTATTTTGAGCCAAGAGAGTACTACCGTGGAATCATTAAACAATAATACATCAATCTCATTGGCCTTTTCTGATACTAGCTTTACAGAGAATAAAAGTTGTGCAAGCAGTTGTGCTGCACAGAGTTCAAGTCTTGCGAAACTTATAACCTTCAAAGCTGCACCTTTAGCCTTTGCTTTTAATAAATGTACTCGTACCTCATTATCGTATTCATAGTTCATAAATAAATGTTAGCTGCATAGCCTTTTACGGATGCATCACAAAATCCTATTATTTGTGCAAAAACTGCATTTGAGGTAGGAGCGTGTCTAGGAATTTTCAAGTTTGAGAGTCGAGGTAGTGTAGAAATAAACAACTTCCACTTGTATTTATGTCTGGCCATTGCACTCCACTCAACCACACCTTTTGCATTAAATATTTAACAAAGAATTTGACTGGGGTAATCCATCCTGGAGTAGGTCATAGATTTTAGACATCTCACTTAACATAGAACGTTTTGTGAATACCATAGGATTGAGATTTATGGTGTATGAAAAAGAGTCATCTTGAGGGTTATATTGAAGACCTATAACTTTCATTAATGGTTCATCATGGTAATTAAAACTAAGCAGTTGTTCTCGATGTTCTGAAGGTACATTTTGAAGCACCAATTCACAGTTACTTGCCCATTTGAGTTCCTGTTGTAAGAGTAGAGCGTCATCAACCATATCAACACTGACACAAAATGTACTTTGGGGAAGGGTTTAAAAAGGAAACAAAAGAAACAGGATTTGTTTATTTATTAAAAAATAACAAATAACTTAACTGTGTATTTATAAAAAAGTCGCGAACTATACAATAGCTTGATGAAAAAATAGGACCAATAACATTAACTAGACATTATTCAACGATCCTTATGCCATCAGTCTTTTAATTCAATTACTTATTTTAAAAATACAGTAATTACATTATTACGTAACAATAACATTCCTTTCTTTTACTCTTACCTAATCTGATATTAAAATTTAATGAGTTTGAATTTATTAATAAAAAATTTCAAGTAAATCACAAAATGTACTTACCGATTTAAAGGTAGTACAAAACTAATACTTTTAACTTTGAAATATGACATTAGTAAAGCTCGGCCAGAATACTATACTTAGAATGTAAACAGTAACAAAATAATAAACTATTACATCACAATTTAGAAATTAATAACACGTTTCATTTATCTGCCAAATAGTCTAATTACAAAAGCGCTGTACAAGAGTCTTTGGATTACAGGTATGATTCACTGGGGTTTATTTGTGCAAGAAGACAAATTACTGCAACTAAAAAAATATGATACTTAAATGTCTTCATGTGCATGTAATTCTAAGGGGGGGGGGAGGTAAAACCCACCCAATAATATCATTACAAATTATTTTTTAATTCAGATATGAAAAATAACAGAACTATCATACTTCACCATTTTTAGGATATAATTTATTTGAAAATAATATAATATACTTTCCTTACACACTTATGTAATATGGTGGATATGTTTATTATACAATATATTACATGTATTAACTACATATTATACACATGTTGGCATTAGTAGTATTATGTGATTTTAACATAAACAGCACGTTTTTCACTGCACAAAACATCAGCAATGACGATGTCACTTGCTGAAGTAGTATCTATGAGATTAAGACTTACTACCATGTCCATTGGATTATCATAATTTTCCTCAATATTGGTAACAAAAGATGCCAAATTCTTATTGAGTACAAGTTCTTGGAACCTTACACAGTCCTCTACGGACCAGTCGGTATGGATTGGTACGACACCTGAAACATTCATTAATCAACCGTTCAGATGTAAGTAGCTACACAAAGTTTTAAACAACTTTTTATATTAAGCACTAGAGATTTTATACAGTGTGAAACCTAAATTCCATGGCTTAAAATAATCTTCAATAAGAGCACAAATTGAGTTGTACATCAAATGAAAGGTCTTCACTGGAATATCAGAAAGCCACAAAATGGACTTCTAAAATTTGATTCAAGTTACACTTTAAGCGTTTTAGTTATGGAACTAATGGCTAGTACCATTGCCTTAATTCCATCCAGTACATGGTACTGATCCGAATTTAGTATTCTCTTTATACATAGCCACCACTTTGAAGTTTAATAAATTAAAATATTCACCAGGTTTTGAAATTATATCATTCTTTTCAAAATAATTAATGCTTAGATGCATGTTATTGTAATTAAGTAATTTTGTTAGAAACTGCATGTCTGGAGAAGAAAAAAAGTTACATTAAATGAAATACTCATATTTAGTATTCTATTGTGATTTTACAAAATAGGATTGCAAACTACAAAAACCGGCCCCACACTATGCGAAATAAATATCTTTATTCACCATTAACAGATACAGAGAATCCAATATGCTTCATCAAATGAGTCATAAATTTATACTTTTATATTTATATATACTAACTTGAACTCAGATAGTAACAATGACTTCACTCGTTCAGTGTTTAGAAATGAATAATATTACTAAATACTACATTCGTCGTAATTCTAAAACTAAGAATATAGTATTCTTATTTCTATATTGCGATTCAAAATAAAAAAAATTCATCTTGGCTGAAGCTGTTATGCTACTTGCTTAGTATTAACAAGTGTGCAGCAATTTAAAACCTTTTTTAACAAAACAAAAATTGTCAATAGATCCAATGAGTCATATTTGATTTATGAGAACAGTTTTTTATGTAGTTCATAAGTCTTTTTTGAAAATTAAAATAAATATTTCATATAGTGTTACATATAATTTTTCTTCTCTATATAAAATATAATTTATTGCACATGCTATTTTAAAACTATTTTCATTTAAATATTTTTCTGTTCATTTTAAACTCTATTAAATTACTTTTGAATATAGTTCTCTCCATATAATGAAGCGAGTGACAGATACCAACGTATATTCTAACAATGTTCATGCATATCACAAATATAGATGTAATTACGAGGTTTATCTATAGCACTTGACAAATGCCATGTAAACATTAGATGAATAATGGAAACGTACATAGGCATTATTGTATTTTAATCTGGTGGAGTTTTGATCACAAATTTAATATCTGATCCAAGTCTGAATTATTTTTGGATACAACCATCATTAGTACAGTACTCTCAGAAGTCCAGACTAATGTGGCGAAAAGCCAGGCCACATCTGGATTTCATGAAAGTTGGGATGACTTAGTGATTCCATGTACTTGGTGAACAATAAGACAATATATGTTTACATTGATGAGCTACTGCAAGAGTGAACTTGTGGAAAAAGTTATAATTTCAATGTAATAAAAAAAAGGCTATTGTTTTGTATTTTACTTCATATAGTACAGTCTAGTTCAATTTGTATAACCATCAACTCAGCTGAAAGGGCAGTCAGTGAAGGCAAGGAGTGAGGAAGGGAAACACTCGAGACACTCACCCCACTACAAAGCGGTGACATGGCACTCATTTCAAAGACAAGAAATACCGGCCTTCCTTTATTCTCCCACCTTCCCCATATTTTAGTCCGTCTGGTGAAGTACGACAGAAAATTTGTCATAGGATAGTACAGCACGACTAAATTCAAGTATTTAATAAACGCAACAATTCAGAATCTGAAGATGCAAATACATAGTCTTATTTTTAATTGCAACATTTTATTTTTTTTTTCATTTCAAGAACATCGATCCAGACTACTCGGAATTTGAAGAAGGCCGATCCGCACTGCTGAGTCTACAGTATATAGTATGTAAGCAAAATTATAAATACACAGTCCACCCTTGTGATATCACTATTGCAGCGCTACGACTTAAACAACTACTTGCAAAATGTTTGTTCATAATTACCTGACAATTTTCCCTTGATAGCCATGAAAGGCAATTCACAGAACACATGTTCAATTATTCGCAACTTTGATATTGGTACACATTCAATATCCCCAAAGTCACAAAACTGCACTGCAACATGTGAACCTATGATTGCTTCTGTTACGACCATCCTACAAAAATAAACCACAATTAATCTATTTAAATCACTCTAATCACAGTTTCATCTATATTTGTTATCAAGTTGTCATACATGGGAAAATTGTTATCTAAATGCCAATATAACAGAAGCTCATGTGAACTTGTAAATTAAGTTCAATAAATTAAAGTAAAAATACATTCTTGTAAAAGTTACAGCTAAAATTATGAAATTAAAAAAAGTTATGTTTTAGGTATTATTATGAAACATGGTAAATCTATGTTGTTACATGCAGATCAGTCACAAGTTTTTCCTGCAAATATAGAGTTGAGAGATTCCCTTGATAATTCCTGTTAAGAAATTATTTTAGATTAAACTTTTCAAGCCTTAGCTCTATCAATATATAAAAAAACTCTTTTGGAAACCAATTAACTTTTTCTGATTCATTGCACTGATTGTAATTATTGATTTTAGGACTGTAATTAAAAAAAACCTGTGGCTCAGCCTCACAACTTGAAATATAATTTAGTCAGCTTTGTCCCACATTTTAGTTGCTAAAAACCTTGGGTTATTAGATACTTATAAATTGTAAACCTTACAGTTTGGCAAGTATATATTATCAATTTTGTGAATAGTAATCAATAGGTTACCTGTACCAGTTGTTGTCACTATGTAGCCCAACATATAAACCACCACTGAAAATCTCCTCTATTTTTAGTTCTGGAAGGTCCATTGTTTCATAGTAGGTTAGCAAAATAGTCATAAGGTGGTCTAGCTGTTTCTGATACTTTCTAAGCTGGAACTAAACATAAAAATAACGCTTAAGTAAAAGGTAAAAATGTGTCCCTCTGTAGCAACACAAAAATAACAATCCTACAAACAACAATGATAACGCTTTTTAATCTAGATGTGCTGATATGTTTAAGAACAAAAATGACTAAAAATAGTAACCACAGTTTTTTACTTTGCAGACCTTTTTCAAATAATTACTAGAAAATATACATGCACTACATACTTTGTATAAGGGGTCTCTTTTAGAAATATGTAGATTTACAAACAGTAACTAAATTATGATTTGAGATATTTATTATTGTGAGAAAAAAACTATAAAATTCTCTATGAAAAATCTCTTTGTATTTTTTAAGAGGTAATAATAATTGTTTATAAATAATTCTAGACTGCCAAAATTGTTTATGTTTTTGTTTCTGCAGCTACGCCTCCAACTCCCGTTCAATTTCGATCATGGGTGACTATCTAAATTTATTATGGGTGACTACCCAAGTTGTTAGCAAAGTTGACTATAGTGGGAAAGTTATTTTTTTTAAAACTAAATAAAGTTAAAGCTAATTTTCTAAAAAGTTAACTATTTAAGTTAAAAGTTAGGTTATATTGAAATTAACTGCTTAAAGTTAAAAAAAATTAACTGAAATTGAAAGTTTGGCTTTTCTACAGTGCATATAAACAAACACTTAACTCTTTGACTGTCAAGTGCCGATAAGATCGGATTTGTAGTAAGTACCCAAAAATGTCTTAGGCTGACTACATCGTCTCACCACTTCGTAGCCAGAATAGCAGAGAGCCGATCTCAGCACCATGCACTGTCGGACCAAAACCGCTGAGCCGTTCTAATCGGCATTTAGTGATTTTACCATAGTTTCGTTATTTATAGGAATATATAAATAAATGTAATATCTCGTAGAAGGTGAATGGTCTCTCTCTAAGATAATATCCTCAACAATGTTTAGTTAATTTAGTAAATTAACCTAAGATAACAAAAAATTACTGACATTGATATAGATGTCTGTGGATGATCAGCTGTTTTGTGCAATATATAAACACACAGTTCAATGTATTGAATATAGTGAAAATGAAATTGGAATCCATGAATAAACTTTATGTAACTTTAAACTTCAGTTTAAAAAAAAAATATTTTTGTGGTGAAAATTATCTTTTCTACACACTCCTGCGAATCTTTGAATTATTAGTATAACAAGTTACATATATTTTTTGTTAAATTAGCTTTTTTATTTTATTTTATGCACTTCTGGAATAATACATTACAATATGTTGAAATATAAAATGCAAGTAAGCTACATAAGTAAGCATTATTCGATTTCTGCAAAACATACAAACTGTCGCCATTGTATTTTAAGTTGTATATTACCCATACTTTTAAAAAAAATCAGTAATGTCGATGCCGGGTGATTTATTGTGAAACAGTAGGTGTTTAGAAAGAGTAAGTGATAAAAAAAATGGAGCGGTATTAGCGGTAAACAGAAAACTGATTTGCCTAGCCTGACCTACCAGCATCCACAAAGTCCATGTACAACAACGTAGTCTAACAAATTAACTGATTAGCTCCCTAATACCTGTTAATTTTATATTTTGTTTTCTTTAAAAATACAATTAGTACGTTTGTCACTTTCATACTTAGTTGCAATAAGTTTTTGTATTTTTGATATTATAAATTCACACTTTATTACGGGGGCTATTCAGAAAGTAAGGAACGTTTCCATCTAACGCCGCCAGGCGCGCGCAGATTGCGTTCATCTTTGTGTCATTCTGCTTGGCTCTTCAGTCGGCTTCCAGCCGTGACAATTGAAGCATTGTTGCGGTGCCCGTTTTTTTTATATTCAAATTTAAAATGTGTGCTGCAATAGAAAATCCCGCCAGTTGTGAGGTGCGGTCTGTGATAAGTTTTTTGTTAGCAAAAAACTTAAAACCAATAGAGATTCATCGGGAATTGTGTGCAGTGTATGGGAACAACATAATGAATGAAAGTTCTGTCCGCAAGTGGTGTATCCAGTTAAAAAATGGCCGAACCGACGTTCATGATCAAGAGAAGAGTGGACGTCCGAGCATCGTGACTGACGATCTGGTCGCCAAAGTTGATGAAAAGGTTAGGGAAAGCCGCTGTTTCACAATAACTGAGCTTGCTGTATGTTTTCCACAAATTTCACGGACTTTATTGTTTGAAATTGTTACACAGAAGCTAGGCTACCATAAGTTTTGTGCAAGATGGGTACCGAAAATGCTTACGGATCGCCATAAAGAACAAAGAATGGGGGCAGCTTTGACGTTTTTGGAGGCCTACCACGATCATGGTGATGTGCTATTGGATTGTATCGTAACAGGAGATGAAACCTGGGTAAAACACGTCAATTCCGAGACAAAATTACAGTCCATGGAGTGGGGGCACACAAGTTCCTCTAAAAAGCCACGAAAATGTCTTCAAACTCTGTCGGCAAGGAAAATCATGGCAACAGTGTTCTGGGACAGGCAAGGTGTTCTTCTTATTGATTATCTCGAGCTTGGTGCTACCATAAACTCTGATCGGTACTGCCAAACATTGCAGAACCTTAGGAGAGCAATCCAAAACAAGCGCCGAGGAAAATTGTCATCAAAAATTTTGTTTTTGCATGACAATGCACGACCTCACATGGCAATCCGGACACAAGAATTGATAAACTCATTCCAGTGGGAAGTTTTTCCTCACCCACCCTACAGTCCGGATCTTGCTCCAAGTGATTTTCACTTATTCCCAAAAATGAAGACTTGGCTGGCAACGCAGCGGTTTGACAACGACGAGGAGCTCCAGGAAAGCGTCACCGCGTGGCTGAGATCACAGGCGGCAGAATTCTTTGACGCAGGGATTTCGAAGCTTGTCCACCGCTACGATAAGTGCCTGAATTTGAATGGTGACTATGAAGAGAAGTAGTATTTTAGTCCCTCTTTCAAATGTATATAATAAAATTTTGTTCTTGTACTTGGTTTAATTTTAATTCCAAAACGTTCCTTACTTTCTGAATAGCCCTCGTATGTAGAGGTAGGTACCTTACTTTAATATTTTCAACAAGGTATTTCTGTTTATTTGATGTTTAAAAATTTGCCATTTAAAAACTGTTGTATTATTACTGAAACAAATTAAGTAAAAATTATCAAAACTATCTAAATTATTAATAAAATACAAAATAGACAATACATAACATATGTTATCATAACATATGATAACCCAAAAACAAAATGTCATATAAAAGCAAAATAGATGACAAAGTCTCAAAAAATAATTCAAAACAATCACCATGTGGAGTTCAGACAAGAAATAAATTAGTTATGAAAAAAACCAATTTACATAAGACCACTGGGACTCAAACATTAATTCCAGAGGTTAAAGATAATGAAAGCCAAACTGAAATTAAACTGAAAAGGTTAGCTTTGACCAATGAGCTCTTAAGTAGAGAGTGGTTAACTGACGAGTCTATTTCACAGTACACTGGATTGGTGAATGATTATTTATTAAAAAAAAGCGAACTTTACATTTTACCCCCTCTGATTGCACAAGCTGTAAAATGTGTTGACAGCTATGCTGATTATCTTGAGTATCAAAATCTTGGTGATAAAAGTTATCTGTTAGTACCAGTTAATAGTTCTGACAAATTAAAAGAAGAGGGAGGATCTCATTGGAGTACACTAATCTACAATAAAAGAGTTAACTGCTTCTACCATTACGATTCAATCAAGGGGCATAACCATTCCAGTGCCAAAAGGTTAGCTAAGAAAATGCTCTCCTACATAACTGGAAAGGATGAGACACCTAATATCACGGAAACTGGAGGTCCCCAGCAGAAGAATGGTTACGATTGTGGAATCTTTATGATACATGCAATTGAACTTCTGACCACTCTTTTTTTGTCCACTAAAACATTTGATCCAGAAATCTTGAAAACCCTAGTTATCTCCGACTCAGATACAATAATCAAAAGATCCTTGTTGGCCTACATTCTTTGTAACAACTATGAGATCTCAAAAAATATGCTTTCAACCCTTATTTCCTCTACTTTAAAAACCTTGACCGATTCAAATAACACCAAACTTGAAGATACTTCCACCTCAATAGCTACTGACAGTCCAAGAAATAATAAACTACCCGTTCAAAACCAACCTAAGAAAGAAGTAAAAACAATCAACATCCTCAGTGACAGTCATGGGAGGCAGATTGATCACCTTCTGCGGGATAAATTTGATGAGAACACTTTTAGTGTTAATAGTGTTATAATGCCTGGTGCAAGATTAGAGGATATCATACACGAAGCACAAGAGATCAGCAAGAACCATCGTAACTACGTCGTTCTTATTGCTGGAGCCAACAACGTGTTTAAAGGCGAAGTAAATACCTTCGTACAAAATCTCAAGCCAGCATTATTAAAATTAAGACCATGCAAAATCATCATTGGAAGTATTCCTTTCCGGCGTGACCTTCCCTTGTACCACCGTATCAACGAATACATAATGATAGCAAACCTGCACATACATGAGTTATCTTGTGTCATGAATGATGTTACCTTCCTGGACATAACTGGATTTTCAGACTACTGCTTTGAACAATCAGGTGTCCACTTAAACCTCAGAGGAAAGAAAATCCTAACCTCAAGAATTAATACCATAATTTCAAGAACACAAAATTCCCATCCTCCATCACCCTCCCACCACAGTATCATACCCATATCAGATAATATCAGCCTTTTTCACGCCAACATGAATGAAATTATAACAGAGTATCAGGGTAAGGAAAACACTGCTTTTGCACACTGAATTTCCAAGGACCTGGACAACCCTCGAAGTATGACTGCCGGAGTGGCAGTTATATTTAGGAAACGTTTTGGCAAGCCCTCTTTATCAAATTTTGTAAACACCCACCTAACACGCCAAAAACATGAAAAATCTGAAGCTATTGTCTATGGCATGGTGACCAAGCCCAAATTCTTCATGAAACCTACTGAGAATGATTATAAAACTGCATACCAACAATTATCTGATGAGCTAAAGAAAAATAAAGTTAAAGAGCTAATTTGCTCTCCATTAGGGTGTGTTCGAGACAATGTCCAAATCAATATCTTTGCTGAAAACATTGTAAGTCTCCAGCGAGCTACTGGAGCTTCCATTAAGATTATATCCTACGATCAGAAGTCAGCAAGAGTTTTGTTCAATGGACTCACCCATCACAAATTTTTAAAAGCCATACAACATGAAATACACAACCAGCTTGAAAACTGTAACAAACCAGCAGAATCTTCAATTCATCTTAAATCAACTCCAACATCAAAAAGAAATAGTCAAACTGCAACTCTGTCTACAAGCTCTCCTTTCCGAGGATGGTCCACTCCTGAAGCCCAGCCCAAAATCCAAATGGAAGCACTTACAGCACCAAATACTTCCAAAATGACAGAGGAACAGGACACACCACAACTCTTTTCCCAAGATATGAGCTGCTTCCCCCCACTTCCAACGACAAAGTCCTCACCGAACATCTCCTGTGTCAGTGCTAGTGATGGTGAAATAACAAATGGGCAATCGAGTGCTTACTCACTAACATATTCACCTTCACAAACTTCTACTTTAAATTCTACTTTAAATTTAAACTAGATTGTTACGACAAGGAACACGATTCCGCAATTTGTAACGGTAGTAATAATCAAATGCTATATCCACAAAGTACAACTGAGGACCTCTTTTTTGAAAATAAAAAAATAAATTTAAAATCAAGTAAAAATTGCAATTATCAACAACCAATTACTAAATCTTCTAATAAAACATATAGTCTTAACAGTGAGGAAACGCAGACACTTAAAATATTTCATCAAAATGTACAGCACCTATCTTCCCGTTTAAATGTTTTGAAAATTAACTTGGATGAAACTAGACCTCATATAATTGCATTAACCGAACATAAAATGACTAAAAGCGAAATAGGGTGTTTAAATATTCCAAATTATACAGTATGCTCATTTTATACAAGAGTTGACTCTATAGGGGGTGGAACTCTCATCCTGGTTAAAGGAAACATTAACAGTAAAAATTAAAAAATCCCTGCTGTACAACAACTTATTACGGAAAAAGAATTTGAGTGTTGCATTTCCGAAATAAAAGTTGATACATTTTGTTTTGTATTAGCTTGCCTATACAGATCTCCTCAGCAGTGCTTTGTTGAACCATTTCTAGATAAATTGGATATTTTATGTGAAATATTAAGTAACAAATATAAAAACATAGTAATAGTAGGTGACCTTAACATTAATGTTTTAATTCAAGATAGGACATATAACAATTTTGTAAATATTTTGAAATCGTACAATTTAGAATTTAAAGTAGATTTTCCAACTAGAGTCACTTCAGAATCCCAAACGGCCATAGATAATGTTATTTGTAATATAAAGTCTAAAAAACTCAAAATTTCTGGTTTAATTACTCATATATCAGACCATGACGGCCAGTTGTTAGAAATTTTAAATCTGAAAATTGCATCAGAACAAGTTTATAAACAACTTAGCCGAATATTTTCTACCGATAACTATGAATCATTTTATAGGAGATTGGCTCATGAATGTTGGATGGAAGTGTATTTAGCTAAGATAGAAAATAAGTATGACGAGTTCTTCTCTATATTCTCTTATGCCTTTGAAACTAGCTTCCCAAAACTAATGGTAACAGTACAGGAGACAAATTGTAATAAATGGATAACAGATGATATTAGAGATAAAAGAAGGAAATTGATTGAACTTGAAAAATTGAATAGAAAATTAAAAACGGAAAGCTTAAAGCAAGAAATTAAACAACTAAAACAAAATATTAAAATACAAAGTAATAGTGATAAAAAATCATATTTTGATAAACACATTCTAGTCAAAAAATAAATCAAAAACTACGTGGAAAATTATAAAATCTGAAATTAATCAGCTACCCAAAAAATCTGACAATATTATTGTTTTGCAAAATAATACCGTCATATCTGATCCAATTAATGTTGGTAATACAGTAGAACTTGGATAATTAGAACTTCTTTAATTCGAAATTGCCTTTAATTCGAAGTTTTGGGTTGGTCCCTTGAACATTGTAATATTACCAATGTAAAATAATCATGGATAATTCGAAGTTAAATCTCTTTAATTCGAAGTTTTTTACATCAACGGTAAAAGTGAAACATTGACTAATGTACTGTAAACAAGGTTCCGTTTGAGGTTTGCATTGTTTGGTCAGTGTGTCGGCAGGCAATCACCTTCTGGGAATTCCTTATCCGTCTCTTCCCCTCCCCTTGGCGCGCCCCGCCATTATGTTGCGATCGTTAAACCTTCATTATTGTAATTTTTACATACTGTATGCCTCTATAGTTATGTTTAATATACTGTAGTGAACTTTAAATGAATACATTATATTTTATATTAAAAAAGTAATTTGTGGGTATTATTTTAAGCCTTTTAGGATCATGAAAGTTACATAAAAAATACAACTTGGTTAATTTGAAGTATTGGATAATTTGAATTTTCGCATTGGTCCCTTCAGGTTCGAATTATCCAAGTTCTACTGTATATTTAATGCATTTTTTATTAATATAGTCGACAGTTTAATTACTACAAATATTCCAAATTCCTCAAGTGGTAATTTCAATTCTAAATGTGTAAAGGAAATTTCAACAACATTTAAATTCAAGACAGTTAGTGAAGATCAACTTTATAAGTTAGTGATGGCTTTTGAAAATAAACTTTCTACTGGGGTGGATGACATACCAATAAGCGTTGTTAAACAATCAATCTCCTACATTATTAAACCCTTAGCTCATATTATAAATTCATCGTTAATATCTGGTTATTTTCCGTCTAAACTTAAAATTGCGAAAGTAGTACCCATTTTTAAAAAAGGAAACTTATATGATCCTTCAAGCTACAGGCCAATATCTTTGTTACCAGTTTTTTCAAAAATATTAGAAAAAGTAGTATATAACCAACTGTTAGATTATTTAGAAAGTAATAAAATACTTGATGAGGAACAGCATGGTTTTAGGACCGGTAAATCTACTATTACTGCAGGCATCCGTTTTATTGAATCCATAATAGATAGCATTGATAGAAATGAAAGTATTGTTGGCATTTTTCTTGACCTTACAAAGGCTTTTGATAGTGTATCTCACGAGAAATTACTAAGTAAACTTAGTAGTTTTAATATTAAAGGTAAAGAGTTAAATTGGTTTGGTTCATATCTTCAAAATAGAATGCAATGTATTGAGTTACATCATAAAACTAATTACAATAATATAGTTATATTCAAAATGTTCGCTCAGATTTTCAAATTGTTAAACATGGTGTTCCTCAAGGTTCTATATTGGGCCCACTGCTATTTCTCTGTTATGTAACTGGCCTACCAACTGTCATTCCAAGGGGAGGATCCATCTGTTTATATGCTGATGATGCAAACATTACAGTTTCAGGGAATAAACAGGAGGATATTGAACTGGCTTCTTTTATCAGCCTTTTATCTATTAAAGATTTTTTGGATGGAAACAATCTTCTTCTAAATACCAGTAAATCAAATTTCATATCTTTTTCCACAAAACAAAATAGGTTGAAACTGCAACCAAATATATACATAGATAATTCAAAGCTTGACCAGGTTGATTCTACTAAGTTCCTTGGACTAATAGTAGATCCAAACTTAAGTTAGGATATTCATGTTAATCATATTGTTGGTAAAATGTCTTCCGGTATCTATGCTTTGCGTCAGTTGTGCAGAGTATGCAGCATAGAAACACTAAAAACTATTTATTACTCACAAGTACATTCACATTTTTCATATGGTATTGCAATTTATGGAGCCACAACAAAAGAAAACTTGGATAAAATTCTGTTACAACAAAAAAAGGCAATAAGAGCAATTTTTAACCTACAGTCCTCAGAGTCAGTAAAAGAATATTTTTCACAATCGGGTATCCCAACAGTGTATGCGTTGTACATCCTTGAAACTGTAATGTATGTCAAAACAAACCAAACAATAACTGTTCAGAATACCCATTCATATAATACCAGATACAATAGATATGTAGAACCTCATAATTTAAAGTTTTTTGAAAAGAAAACTAGTTTTATTGGCAACACATTTTTATTTTCACTGCCGAAATATATTTTTAGTGAATCAAATTTGATATTATTTAAAAATAAGTGTAAACAGTACCTAACAAATGCCTCGTTATACTCATTCAAAGAATATTTTCAGTTAAAAATATGTAAATAAATTAAAGTACCTCTTATGATAAATTGTATTAAATACGAGGGCCGTTTTTTTTTCAACCTCCGATCGCACGCCATGATGGCTAGAAAGGTCACAGACCGGCCCTGTGCGCAGCAGTCGATCGCGCATCTTCCCCACTACAACTTTTGTCACTCCCGAGTTCAAGTAGCCAGTTTGCGCTTAGCTGCAGTCGGGTAAACATGGCTGCGTCTATTGATTCTCCCGCCAAATGCGAGTTGAGAAGTGTTATTCGTTTCTTGCAAGCAGAAGGGAATAGTGCAGCAGAAATCCATCGGAGAATGTGCCGTGTTTACGGAGAAAACATTATGAGTGAAGGTGTTGTGCGGGAATGGTGTCGTAAGTTTAAAACTGGCCGAACCGACGTGCATGATGAAGGAGGTCAAGGACGCAAGTCTGTCGCTACAGACGATCTTGTTGAACGAGTTGACAAAGTGGTTAAAGGAAACCGTAGATTCACAATAAGTGCTTTGTCTTTGGAATTTCCAGAAGTGTCGAGATCTTCTCTGTACTCTATTGTTTCTGAACATTTAGGCTACAAAAAGATTTGTGCTCGCTGGGTGCCAAAGATGTTGAGTGACACCCACAACATCAGCCATTCGGCGAGTTTTGTGGGTGTCACTCAACATCTTTGGCACCCAGCGAGCACAAATCTTTTTGTAGCCTAAATGTTCAGAAACAATAGAGTACAGAGAAGATCTCGACACTTCTGGAAATTCCAAAGACAAAGCACTTATTGTGAATCTACGGTTTCCTTTAACCACTTTGTCAACTCGTTCAACAAGATCGTCTGTAGCGACAGACTTGCGTCCTTGACCTCCTTCATCATGCACGTCGGTTCGGCCAGTTTTAAACTTACGACACCATTCCCGCACAACACCTTCACTCATAATGTTTTCTCCGTAAACACGGCACATTCTCCGATGGATTTCTGCTGCACTATTCCCTTCTGCTTGCAAGAAACGAATAACACTTCTCAACTCGCATTTGGCGGGAGAATCAATAGACGCGGCCATGTTTACCCGACTGCAGCTAAGCGCAAACTGGCTACTTGAACTCGGGAGTGACAAAAGTTGTAGTGGGGAAGATGCGCGATCGACTGCTGCGCACAGGGCCGGTCTGTGACCTTTCTAGCCATCATGGCGTGCGATCGGAGGTTGAAAAAAAAACGGCCCTCGTATTAAGACATACAAATTATGTAATATTGTAAAATATAATAACTGTTTTCTTTCTATTACTTTTGGTTTTATGCAAATTTCAAATAGTTCTGTTTTAGTTTTGAATGTCTGCAAGATATATAATGTTTTATTTACTTTTAATTTACATTATAAAATTTGTAAATAAATTAAATTATTTTTAAAGATCACTCCTATCTTATATTCAATAACTTAATTATGACATAAAATTAATATTGTAAAATATAATAATTATTCTTTTTATTAGATATAAATCTCAAAGTTCTACTAGAGTTTTAAATGTCAGTCATATGCAATGATATATTTTTTATTTTTTTCTTGATATTTTATAAATATGTATCTTATTTGTATTTTAAAAAACCTCAAATAGTTCTGTTTTAGTTTTAAATGTTTGCCAGATACAATGATATTTTACGTCTTTTTATTTCACATTTACAGTAAAGACATGGTTAACTGTGTACAACGATAAATTAAGAACAATAATCAATCTAATGATAATTATTATGTGAATTGTGACGCTATTTAATGTATATTTGTACATTGACAAATAAAAGAATTTTTGAATTGAATTGAATTGAACGGTTTGATTTATGTTTTTTTTAAATACACAGATAATTCCATAAAATTATGTATTTTGTTAATTTACACCAACTATTATTATTTAAATATAATGATTTCATTAATTTGTTTAAAACTTTGTACAGTTCCTGAAGATGACTTAGAAAAATAAAAATGTACATTTTAAAAATATAATTTTTATTTTATAAACATTAATTACTGTCATTGAATGAGAGAATAAAATCTTAATATGCTGATAAGAAATAATATGTTTTTAATAAATATGTAATAGGGAATTATATTTTTTTAAATGTAGCTGTTACTTCGTAAAGTTTGCACTTAATAAGTGTCACTGTCAATCTTACTGTGCTGTAAATTCTAATTACTGCTTTGGTGATGAAAAACACATTATTATATCTTTACTAATATTTCAGAATTGAGACTATCGGATAGATTCTTATTTTTTGTTTTATAGCTAAAAAATATGTAGATTACTTTAAAGTTTAATGAAAGAGAAGTTACAAATATAATGTATAATGTTATTGTAATAATACCTTCTCAAAACAATAATATAAAAAAATAAAAATTTTAGGTGGTGAAACAACTCTAATCGAGATGGACTAGTTGTTAGTCCGAAGATCTTAGTAGTGGAGTAAGTTTATAGAACGTTGAGATTATTCTCCGTCATCCACTCTAATGGAACTGTATGTCAATGATTGCTTCAAGAAAATGAAGACAATTATACGACATCAACTCAGTTCGCTGTAGTGTAATGGTGAGTAAGAAAACTCTCACCTATTTACACCTGATGAGACGAAACAACGTCGAAACAGCACACATGGAGACCATCTGGTCCACGTACCAACATCCTTTCGGTGTGGCCAATGCATAGCGACCAACTGTTGTCAGAAGGTGTCAGAATAGCGCTCCAAATAGCGCTTGCTAAGGCACCTTCTGACAACAGTTGGTCGCTATGCATTGGCCACACCGAAAGGATGTTGGTACGTGGACCAGATGGTCTCCATGTGTGCTGTTTCGACGTTGTTTCGTCTAATCAGGTGTAAATAGGTGAGAGTTTTCTTACTCACCATTACACTACAGCGAACTGAGTTGATGTTGTATAATTGTCTTCATTTTCTTGAAGCGATCATTGACATACAGTTCCATTAGAGTGGATGACGGAGAATAATCTCAACGTTCTAACAACTCTAAGTTAAATTATTCGTTCCAAATTAGTTTGTACAATTTTACATTTTGGAAACTATTTGCTTTGATTTCTTAATGAAGCAAATACTAAATTATCATATTTATTTTTTAAGTTAGGATTTAGTAAATTCAGAACAAATCTTACATACTACTGAAATATTAGATAACAATTTTTCAATTAGTTGTAGAGAGCTAGGCCAAGGATTTTAGTAAAAAGTGAAAGGAAAGGAAAGCATACCTGGTAAAATAGTAAACTGGAGATTCACACAAAATACAAAGAACAGACTAAGTTTGTGAAATATTTTGGGACAAGTGGCCTCTTCCTCAGTAACTAGACAAATGGAACAAGTTATACTTGAAGTGGGTTGAAAAAAAATTACATGAATAACTTTATTTAGAGAAGTAAAATTAGGGACAACATGACCCTCTCTTAGAATTAATCTCTTGTAAATATTTAAACTAATTTGATCTAAACGTAATTGATATCACTGGCAATGTAAAAACACATAAATAAGTAAAAATTAAAAATATAACCTCTTTCTAATTAAGAAACAACTACACTAAAGTACAGTAGACACTCTTTTAACACTCTCAATGGGCTGTTTACAATGAGTCATTGTTATGTCGCCTCACACTTGGCTATTTTGGGTTTGTTTACTTGAGCATCTTCAGTTGTGAGGGTGACGACAATGCGTGAGTAGACATAAATACTACGTAAACCTTTATAGTAATTGTTAGATGAGCAGTTTAAATTACAGTGTATTGTATTTTAATGTTGGTTACAAAAATTAGTTAGAACAATATAAACAAAATATTTTTACTGTGAAAGACAAAATTGACAAAGCTAAGACAGCAAAAAAAAAAAAAAAAAAATATATAAATACATGATGAACTGAACATTGGAAAAAGCACTGTTAATGACTGGCGACGTAACTGGAAATACATTCAAGATTTTTTCAGTGACATAGAGACAGAAAAGGCTTTAACAGGTTGACAAACTTTAAATATTCCACAAATGAGATGGTTGGCAATGTTTTGTGGCTTTGGTTAATGCAGGAGTATATAGATACGTAAAGAAAATATTCTACCAGAACAAGTGTATAACATAGACGAGACTGGTCTAAATTTTAACACGTTCGCTGCGTATGTTACACCGGTGTAACATCGCGGAATTGACAAAACTGTGTGTGTTACACCGGTGTTACATGATATATGGATTTGCGGGAATTATTGTCCTAGGCAGATGTCTTAAGTTTTGGTGGTTCTGTGGCCAACCTGCAATGCCTGAAGGAGTGGGGGAGCGGGCTCCACGTTCCGTTTGACATACCGGCGAGTCTGAGAATGTGTATGTAACACCGGTGTAACATTCTCGTGAGTGTTAGTGTTGATTGCGTGACTCATGATGGATGAACCCCAACCTGGTCCCACTGGAAATTCAACATCTCAGGATAGTTCTCAAGATTTAGCAAGTGGAGATGAAGATGAATTGGACAGATTGATGCATAATTCGGACAATAGCGACAGTGACGAGGACGACAGTGACTCATCTGATGACGATATTCCGGTTGAAGCTCCCACGTGGTGTCCCACTACAGCTGGACTTCGAAGGATCCCATTTACAAAGATAAGTGGTTTACGATGCCCTGTTCCAGAGCCAGAACCAATTAATTATTTTGATTTAATTGTAGATCAAATATTTTACGAAAATATTGTAAATTTTACAAACAAGAAAGCTGAAAAACTGTTTTTGACCACAGAGCTAAAAGATAGATCACGAATTTGTAATTGGAAGCCGCTAACAGTAGATGAATTGAAAACATTATTTGGTCTCGTGCTTCATATGGGCACTATTAAGTTAAACAGGATAAATGACAATTGGAAAACCCATTGGTTATTTTCACTAAACTCTTTTAGGGGACAAATGTCTAGAGATAGGTTCCTAAGTATTCTCCGTTGCTTGTCCTTCTCAGATGAACCACGTACTGAGCAAGAAAAAGGCAACAGGCTTTTCAAAATCAATGAAGTAGTTACTTATTTCAACAATAAGATGGATTCAATATATTATCCAGACAAAGAGCTAAGCTTAGACGAGTCCATGATTTTGTGGTGTGGAAGACTACTCTTCCACCAATACATAAAAGGGAAGAAACACAAGTATGGAATTAAGTTGTACACATTAGCTGAGCCAGAAGTATTTGTTGTAAGGTATGCTGATAAACAAGATATATCAGCTGGTAAAGGACACCCACAAAAAATTGTCCTAGAGCTAATGAAATTCAAATTGGGTGTTGGGCATTCTCTATATCTTGACAACTTTTATAACAGTTACAGTTTAGCTTCTGTACTTTTAGCTAATGACACATACTGTACTGGTACTCTAAACCAAAAACGCCTGCACAACCCAAAAGATATTGTACTTGCTAAACTAAAGAAGGGCGAGACAATGGCCCGTTACTGTAACGGTGTTATGATAGCTGCCTGGAGAGACAAACGTAAAGTTATGTATGTTTCAACAGAATTTGAAAACAACATGGCAACGTCTATCAAAAAGGGGCATTGAACGAGAGAAACCACTCCCAATCATGCAGTACAGCGCCCATATGGAGGGGATTGATCGTACGGACCAGTTGCAAGCCTATCACCCAGCCGATCGCAAGACCATAAGATGGTATCTCAAAATATTTGAGTACACTTTGACACTTATGATGAACAATGCTTTACATCTATACAATAAAAGAATAGTGGGAGAAACAAAATGTCCCTTTATGATTTTCGTCTGGCAGTCCTTGAGAAATTGCTTCCAAAACCACTAACATTCAGACATATTCAAACACCAGATCGTAGAAGGGAAACTCAACACACTATTGAGATGACCGATACCAGAGGAAATGATGGAAGGGTCAAAAGAAAAAGATGTAGAGTGTGCCATTCCCATAAGAAGGTAAAAATGATACCCTACTATTGCCCTCAGTGCCCTGAACAACCCGGTTTGTGCGCAGCAGGTTGTTTTGAGATTTACCATGAAACCGCATAAAGAGTGAATCTCTACAATGTAAATAATTTATAGATAGTTGTAGAATAGATTTTAGTGAAATAATAGTGACATAGTAAGTAATAAATGGAATTATATATATTCAGTGACCCTAACCAAGACTGCGGATGTAACACCGGTGTATCATAGAAAGTGACCAGTGCTTGTGTTACACCGGTGTAACACGGAGACATACGTCATTTCCGGTATAAAAGGACATCATAAATCAACTTTAGACATCATTTCCGGCCTTTGGATAACCTAAGGTAAGATAATTTAAGATAAAAAAATTCCCGCATTTTAGGCACCTTCCACATTTTTTGACGCAGCGAACATGTTAAGCACCTACCACAAAAAAACATTCTCTATTGGCAATGCAAGCTCAGCTCCAAATTAGACCAGAGAAGGCAATTTTAGTCCTCGATAACACTGGTACACACCTGGCTGATCATGAATATGAAGAGTCACCCGATATAAAACTGATTTTCATTCCAGCGAATGTCACAAGTCTTACTTAAAATTTGGACCAAGCAGCCACAGGTTAAAAGAGCGTTTACTGTAAATGCCTTAAAAAGACAGACAAAAAACATATACACCAATCACACTGACCGTTCCCCTCCAGAACCAAAAGGTCAAGCATCTGCGGTTCTGGTTAGAATGGATGAGATAATAACAAGAAGAGAGTTTTCAAGTCTTCAGGCTCTTTGCACATTGGTCATGCTGAACCTTTTTGCTATCTATAACTCACTAATAACAAAGTGTTTTCGGACCTATGTTTATATGACATCATTATTTTTACTAGTAGAATGTGCTGTTGAAGTGATTGGAGAACTTCATGAATCACCTTGTATGTATCTGTGTAATATACTTAATTTAAAACAACTTGTTTAATAAACCTTTATATTTAAAGGGTATTTTTAATTGAATGTAATATAAACATTCCCACGGCTGAAGAAAAACATGTAGTTCAAATAACAGTTGTAACTAGCGCTTGGAGAGTTAGTAAACAACTTAGTGATTTAAATTCTGTGCCACTATAGAAAGAACGTATGCAGCTACTACTATCATTTGGAAAGCAGCAAGAACAACTTAATAATACATGAAAGACATTATTCTTTATGCCCTTCATAAGAGTAATTTAAGAGTCTGCAGAGACTGTCGTCCATGTTGGTTTTAATCCCATTAAAAACAATGTTATTTGCGAATCCATATTTTTTTATTTATTTATTGACCAAAAGTTGTGTATGAGGTGTCATTTTAAATGTTAACATTTTGCGCATTAGGTTTACTTTTGATATTTTTAATACATACACCTAGTTTTGAAAAATAGATCAATATTAAAACTTTAAACTAAATATTTTTTTCTATAAAACTAATTAGGAATTCGCAACGCAATTCCAATGTGCAATTTAATTCTTGATCAAATGCAATTTGTTTGTAAAAAAATCAGTTTAAAAGTAACTGTTTACTTTGATACACTGATCGTATTTCCGGTTTGAAAATAACATTGCTCTTATGGGATTAAAACCAACATGGGCGATGGCCTACGATAGCCTCTGCAGACTCTTAATATGTAAATGTCTTATAATTATTCTTGTTAGTTTAAAATCAAAGCCCCTTTAATATTATGACATTACAAAATGTCTCTTCTGACATAGCTATTTCATAAAAACAATATCATCTACATGATTTTAAATACATTACTTACAAAGAAATTTCCAGGGTTTGCAGCTAGTAGAACCCTGACTGCTTGGTAACTATCTTCGTCAAACTGGGGCTTGTTTAGGCTAATTAAGGGGATACCTAAAAAAGACACTTATAATTTATATTTCAATATAAGAAATACAACTCTAAATTAAGAAATAACTATGATTCCACTGCTGGATTAATTAGTTATATTTATTCACAAGCAAAGCAACATAATATTTACATGATTGTTTTCTATTTTGTATGTTATTACATTAAATGTTGTGTTCAACACATAATTTCCTTATATAGCTAATAGCTTTATACATAATAAGGATGCTGTAAGTAAATAAATAATATACTGTCATTAAAACTTTACATTAATTGACAAAGTGAATACATACAGTTGAAAGCCCACTCTGAGTGCACTTCAACAATATTAAAAGTTATTACATTGTATTTAAACTAATTAAGGTTGTGCAATCAGTTTTCGGTAAGTTAAGTTTTTCCCAATTTTACAATAAAAATTTGTTTATGCACTTTCCCTTGAGACAGGAAAAACAAAACAAAATTCTTTAACCACTAGATTAGAATTTGAGGCCTTTTGAAGTGATGAATTTAGCTGATTTTAAATCAACATTACGACAAAACCGTTCAAAGTACAAGTTTAATATTTAATAACAACTTTTTTACACATAACTGAAGGAATTAAGATGTTTTTCATAAAAAAATTATAAATATTTATAATTTTAAAGGTAAAAAAATGTATAAGTTTTTCTAATTTACTTATTTTAAAAATTAGTTTTTTAATTTTTATACGTGGTTTTAGTTCTTTTTAAACCATAAAAAATCATTTTAGAAAGTAAAATAATAAGTAGTTTTTTTTAAAAAAACCCCTAAAATTTTAAAATCTATTAAGGGGTTAAACACACTCCAGTGTGTGTGTATCATTGTAACGAACTCAAATATGACATGCCATAGAAAAGGTGATTTTACTTTATTTTCCATAATAAAACAGTTGCCAAAGCCCATTAACCCTACAAATGGCCAAACCCTGATATCGAGCACCGATGCATGTCGTTCAACTGGCAACAACCGAATGACGATTAGGCAACATAGACAGTTGTCATTGTTTTGGTATTTTAATGTGAAAAACTAGTCAATACACATCAAACTTTACATTCAATCTTTTATTATAGCATACATTTTGATAAATATTTGAAAAATTTTAATTATATTATTGTAATTCTTTTTGACAACATATTTGTCACGTCATCTGTAACAGCTAATGTTTGTGTATGTTTTGGTTTCTTGTGAAAATGGTTTATATTGTTTCGTTGTAAATAGTTTTATTTTTATGTATATTTAGTTTAGTTTATATAAAAACATGAGTGGTAGTAATTATAGAGATTGTCCATGTGATCTACAAGAACTGATTAATAAACATATTTCCAGTCATTTTATACAAGATATGAACTTATTACATTTCATTTTTATTTGTTTATAGCCTAATCAATTGTAAAACATTTGGAGTTGGTGTTTTATAATTCAATAAAATTACTAATGATATAAAACATACATTATAATTAATTTGTTATCTTTTATCAGTTTGTAGTTATTGTTCACAGTCATTCTGTTATTTTTGTTATGTGTTATTTAATTTATTTGTTGTTATATTTGTTTAGAGTTCATATATTTTTCTTAGTTTAGTTTTAGTTAGGCCTAAAAGTGATTTATTAACCCTTGAAATGGCAACAGCCAACATTTACTCTATAGCTTGTTCAACTTTTTATTGCTATTGTTTAATAGTTGAACTCAGTTAGTAACCAGACTACACTTATCCTTCACTCATATCATCATTCATATTTGCCTTAAAATATGCACAACATTGTGTCAGCGTCTCATATGTAAGAATAAGAATAATTAAATTTCTGGTGTAATAAACTGCACTTTGGCTGCAGCTTGTGTTTTTTTGTTCTGTGTCCTCCTGAATTCAGTGCCTTCGTACCCGCCTTCGATAGGCCCAGTGTTTGTTTTCACGAGGGTGGATTGAAAGTTTGAGCACTTGTTTCTTTAAGCAATAAATCAAGCTTTTCAGAGACTGACATGTTATCGTCGTCTATTTTGTTGCCTCCTGCATTGATGTGTGTTGGTCTGAAGCACAACATGGAGACAGGGTCAGGCGACTTGCAACTGGCTCTAAACTTAACTTGATAGGACAGATTACTTTAGATGCTCACTGTAGTATTATAACCACTACTTTAAAATGCAAATAAACAACTAAGGAAGATTAAAATTCATAATTAGGCACATACCATTTCCATTTGATTGGAGATTAAACAGTGTTTTATTCTTGCTTGTGATACTATCTGATCTGCAAAAATATTTTTAAATTAACAATTTGAAAAATCATGTTTAGATAAAATATACAACCTGATCAAATAATGCCAAATAAAGAAATTTTGATGGTAACATTAAGTTACTCACTTTGTCAAATGTTTTTTTTTTCAAAATCTGTGAATATTACATAAACCCTTTGTCTATTACATAATCTCTTTCCTTAACCCTTTCGGTACCGGAGCAAAAAAATTTTTCTATTTGAAAAATACCGTAGAGTTTAATCAAGGGACTACTGAAGAATACCGAGGCCTTTTTAGCCTAATTTACATTAATTTACATTTTTGCCTATAACTTCCTTATTTTTTTACATACACCTGTAAATTTTTTATATTATTAAATTAAAAAAAATCTGCATCAATAAACATAATAACTTTACGTATAAGTTATTTATTTTGTTTATAAAAATGTTAAAATGTACTTACCAAAAAAAATTTTTTGTTAATTTTTTCATTTTGACTTAAAAATCATGTTCAAAAAAATTACTAGTCCAAAAACCAGTAACTGCACTAACAACTATAGCTAACACTGAACACAAACACAAATTTTTGTAAAGTTTGGACTAAAATTAAGTTCTATTTACAGTAAACAAAAAAATTAGCATTTGTGGTTCGGTAAGCAAAGTTCACTACTCTAACTTGAAAAACTGAATAGCCTAGGTCGTTTCCTATCGGTAGTAATGTTTAGATTAACCAAACCTGATGTTGATGTATTTAGTGGATCTGGATCATATGAAGGGTCCTTATCGGTATCGTCAACAACAGAACTGTCTTCACTATCGTCTGATAATAATCCATCACTTAGATCGTCTTCGTCCAACTAACTGTATTCTCACTTACTGGTGATCTTGACCGTTTCATTTTTTAGAAATTAGCAGTATAACATAATTCACTATTAACTATAACCTAAAATGGTAAGCAGCTGTCGTAATAATAATAATAATACAACAACAAACACTTGACTGACGCTACCACTGCCTGAACTACGCATCGAGCAAAACAAACAGCTGACTTGTCAACACCTTCTAAATCAGAAGCCAAACAATGACAACAAAATGGAAATGTTAATAAATAGTTATATATTCGTAATCTTTGTTTATTAGTGATTAATTTCGTATAAAATATGATTCGTATAGTTTTAAAATAAAAATTACAATAACAAAATTCCAAGCGTCCTGTTATACGGACGTTAGTATTTCTCGATCGCCCAGCCCACGTCCTGATATACGGACGTTAGTATTTCTCGACTGCCCGGCTCACGTCCGGATATCAGGACGTTAGTACAGAAAGGGTTAAAATATTAGTAGATAATAAAAATGAGTCAAACCTGTGTGTGTTTGTTTCCAATCCTACAGTCAAGTTCAATGACACGATGGCTCCGGTATCCTCATTCTCCTTGTAAAACATATCCACAACTGGCAAATCTTGCATGGTAACTAGTTTTATTAACACAGTTTTGCTTTCACCCAACAAGTGCCAGAACAACTTGGCTATTTGAGAGTTGGAGAGTGCTTGCAGTGGCAAATTATTCAATGCAACTTTCACAGCCTAAAAATATAAACCAAACAAAAATGAATCAGATCCATTGATAAACACACTGCGGATGTAGGGTGTTTTCTTCTGCAGGCCTTGTGGGATTATTGGCTGATGGCGCTGTGACTGGGGGGGGGGGGAGAGATACTGACATGGCTTCCACTATTCAGAATAGTGGCACAGAAAATTTTGTGTAATTCTGTGTTTCTCTTGTGTATGTTACTACTACTCTGGTGTTAGTGAACTTGTCTTCTAAGGTAAGTTAGCTGATGTCCTATCTCTCCAATAAACTAATTCCTGGCCTAGTGCCCTTAAACATAACCTAAAATTGTAAAAATAAAATGTAATGGATAACTTTAGATTTTTTGATAGTCACACTGTTTTTGGTTATAAGTTTCAAAATTTGATTGTATATGGCTTGTTTATCACTGTAATGCCTATTTTATTTCTTTCACATTTGTATTTATATTTTAAAATATTTTATCATGTATGATGAGATTAAGTGGTAGAGAGGGCTGTGCAGCATTAACTTTAATCTCTTGAGTAAGAAATAAAGATGTTTTCATTTCATTATTTACAATCAGTTAGAAAACAAAAGAAAACAGTAATACTTTACTAGAAAATAGTTACTATAAGAAAGGATTAGCTAACATGACTGGTTATCTGCCTGTACGCAGGTTTCACTTGTCAAAAAAGTTTTAATAGTGCTAGAACTAGTACACTACAAGAAACAATTAATAGATAAAGGAAATACTCTTTATACTTATATGTATTTAACAAAATATAATAAGAAAATATGATTAAAGGAACATACTAAATAAAAAAATGAACAAAACAGATAATTCTAAAGAAAATTAAATCACTGATAAAATTAATTAAAATACTGATAAAAATATCCACTCACTCAACCAAAAGAACTAAGAAAACTAAGGAGAAAGTTGAATCACATTACTTCATCAATGTTGATAAGGAGTATTTAGAGGGGGGAATGATGCACAAGGTCAGTTCCGCCGTTAAAGAGAGCCATGGGCACTTGGTTTTGTCTATATTAACCCTTTGAGTGCCACGCCCCAAATTTTCTGATCAAAAAGTTGTACAGCCAGTCTCTAAACTCATAGTCATGCTCAAAAATACCGGGGTGAAAACAGCGATTTTGCAACAATGTTTTACAAAAATCATAGCTTTGTTTCTGTGTAACATATTTTAACAAATCTGGTATCAAATTGCTTCTTATAACCATAGCAACCAAGAAAAAAATAGTAACAAGTTAAACATTTAAATAAAAAAATTATCACAACAAAAATAATATATATAAATTAAAAAAAAACTCGGCCCTGCGGGCCTCGCCAGGGGGCAAGCCCCCTGGACCCCCGGATCTTTTTGCTTAGAGCCTACGGCTAAAATTCAAGAAACATGGAACATGCTTTGGGAAAATGGATTCTCTAATTAGGACTTAATTTTGTATATTTTTAACAAGAGTTGTCATGGAAACTAAAGATGTACTTTGATCAACGCTTGCAAATAAAATCATTATTGAAGTCAACACTGATATGTCATTGTGTTTTCATGGTTACGCGTCACCCTCCCGCGTAACGTTTTCAGACAGTTAGGTCAAGACTAAAGCATGTTCCATGCTAAAAAAAATTTGTATTTGATTACAAATAAGTAACTGAAAAAAGAATAATTTTAACGTGGGGAAATCATTTTATTTTGAACCTTATTTTATTCCTAAAATGTATATCAAATTTCATGTTTTTATATTATAAAATAAACGAATTAGCACTGTTTATATATATTTTAACAATTGAAAAAAATCATGGAAGCGGTGAATGTTACATACAACCAATCTAATAACATAATGTACTATATTAAAATATATTATCCCCTAGAGACGTTAACACTTGATTAGCATACCTATTTGTCTCAATCATAAATATGTTCAATATAGCTTCAGTGAAAAACAAATTAAAATAATCAATAGGCTTAGATTCAATAGGTGGACAGTGTCGTGGGCCTGGAATTTCATTGTAATCAAAGTTATGAATAAACTCATTACTGTTATTTTCATTTATGCTGGTCCATATATCATTTGCATCAGTTGAAAGCCCAGCTAAGTTATCATCATTACTATCAGAGTCAGAAGAACTACTACTACTCAATACTCTAGATCTATTTGGCCTAGATTGAAAACCTAACCTAGACCTAGGTTCACCAAAAGATGTACTGGGCAACTGTATAACCTCATTACACCTACTTAGGCCTACTTCATTTTCAGGAATATAATGGGGATCATTGTCACTATCATCACTAAATAAGTCATCAATCTCATAATCAGATGCTAAAGAATCATCAGACAACTCACGATCAAGCTCACGATCCGGTTCACTTGTCCTCATAATTTCTTCACCCATTGCCACAAATACACAATCACCATTCACAAAAAAACTATAATTATAATAACGCAGATTGTAAAGAAATAATAAATATATACAGATTATAATACAAACAAAGCAAATAATAACAAAACAACACACAACAACAAAACAATGACTGAATCGGGTACGCACTGGGGCAGACTGACAGTGACAGTAAACAAACAACGAACGTCTGACCAGCTGTCGTCCGCTTGGGTTGTTATTAGTTCTGGAGTGATGTTTTTTCTCCAAAGACTTTCGAATGAGTAGTAATCGACTAACAAATGTTCGGTCATCCTGATAAATGATTACGAACATCGATATTTACGTAAAACACGAGTATACGATCGAAAATAATTGGTGGCGATATATCGCCACCTGGCACTTTTCACTCAATCAACTGGTGGCGATATTTCGTCACCGTGGCACTTTGTTACTAATTATTTGGTGGCGATATTTTGTCACCGTGGCACTAAAAGGGTTAAAGATAAAAAATTACATCAACATAATGATTTACACTCATACATTAATGTCTTGAGAAATATTAAACGAGTTAATTGAGAAAAAGGTTTTATTGTCATGATAAGCTTTAACAAACAATCAAAGATCCAACTTTGGAGCCAATACTCTATAGTACACACCTGCAATCTGATAATTTTCTGTACAGTTGTGCATCTCCTAAGACTGCTGTTAGTAAAGGCTGATCCTCTTTACTTACTGGGGGATATAATTTAGTTTGCTTGTAATCCTATATGAGTTATTTAAAATTAATTTGTTTCATAGATGATGAAAGTGTTTTATAAATAATAATACAATTTTAGGTTAGGTTAAAGGGCACTAGGCAAGGAATTAGTATATTGGAGAGATAGGACATCAACAAACTTACCTTAGAAGACAAGTTCACTAACACCAGAGTAGTAGTAACATACACTTAATAAACACTGTTTTTTTTTCTCTCTCTCTCTCTACTCACCTGAAGAAAATGCCAGTGGCATTGAACATTTGTGAGATTATGTGTTTATTTTATGTATGTTACTGCTACTCTGGTGTTAGTGAACTTGTCTTCTAAGGTAAGTTTGCTGATGTCCTATCTCTCCAATATACTAATAAATAATAATACAGTCATTGCAGTTTTGTTAGTACAATAGACTTTTAGTTATCCGAGGTAATTTGGACCAGGACAACCTCGGATACGTAAAAATTCAGATAATACGGAGGTTATACTAAAAATAATGTCAAAGCCATGAAAAAGTACAAAACTAGTTTATTTCAAGAAAAAACGCAAAATAGTGTGAATGTAGTTAGAGTCCTGTAAAAAAGTAGGAATATCAGGTTGTGTCTTTTTAGTTGTATTACCGCAGAATGACAAGAAGTAGGGAATAAGTATTCCATTTTAAAACTCTATAGCAGTCGGTAAAAAACTACAATAATAGAATTTAATAGTAAAAATCTAATGTAATGTCTATAGGCAGCATTGTGGATGAGCAATTTCTTCTAACATTACATTTGTTGGCAACGAAATCTTTCGTATTTATTTCATCTATATACGGCCACAGTAGTATTCGCGTCATGGTTTTATGTTCAGGGTATCGCTCAGTGCAGGGGCTCGAGTGGAGATGTTGTTGCGGTCGGTCTCTGAGGAGCAGGTGGTTAAGTGTGTTACGAGTATGCGTACTGTCTACCTCTCACTTGATTGCGTGCGAGGGGACACAGGGGTGAGGGGGAAGGTTAACCCCACCAGTGCGCCAAACCGGTTGTTGCCTAGCAACCCGCCGTATTACTCATACTGACCTTGTACGGCGCGGCTCTCGAGACCAGCTGTGCAGTCAACGCCAGTATATGGAACTAAGACGACCTGTTGACGTATGTAATTTTTTAAATTATTACTTTATGTTCAGTTTTTGAAGTAAGTGAGTAGTGAAAATGGCATCGCGGAAAAAAGGACAAACAGTTCATAGTGAAGCGAGAGAAGTGATAAGAAGAGTCATCGAGAAATGTGATGAAGAAGCAAGAACTGGTAATTTAGTACATTTAATTAAACAGAGTAGTTTGCGTGTACAAAGTTATACTGGTGTGTCACTGAGGACAATCACAAATATTCGGAGGGAAGGAGCTGTGGCTGGCGAATCAATCTTGACTACGCCCGGAAAGAAAAGGCCTTACTTGGAGGAGACAAAATTTCATATGGATGAATTTGACAGAAGAGTTGTTCGTGATGTAGTGAATGATTTCTATTTAGTTAGAAAAAAAGTGCCTACTGTGCCTAAACTGTTAGTCGCAATAAGGGAAAAAAAATTGACTTTCCGTGGAAAGAAGAAACCCTACGCCGTCTTCTACACCAAATGGGATTCAAATGGAAACGCTGTAACAAGTTAAGAAAAATTCTCATTGAAAGGCCAGACATCGTCAATTGGCATGCTCGTTATTTAAGAGAAATTCAGCAGTTTCGACATGAAAAGAAAACCATATTTTACATTGACGAGACTTGGGTCGACAACAATCTGACCTTTGGGAAGTGCTGGACTAGCAATGAAGTGCACGGTGTGTTGAAAAACACAAGTTCTTCGAACAGACTGATTGTTGTTAACGCTGGCTCTAAAGACGGTTTCCTTGAAGGCGCTGCACTGATTTTCAGGGCCGGTAAAGCTAAGGGTGATTACCATGGACAAATGAATGGTGTTAATTTTGAGAAGTGGGTTGAAGAAAAGCTGCTGGTGAATCTTCCTGAAAACAGTGTTATTGTTATGGACAATGCGCCCTATCATTGCAAGCAAGATAATAAACCACCATCAAAATACGCAGTAGAAGGACATGATCGACTGGCTGCAAGATAACAATATACCATGTTCAGCAGACATGAAAAAGTGTGATCTGTACAATTTTGTAGAGAAGCACAAACCTAGAGAGAAGTTGTATCGTATTGCCATGGCTTTAAAGAAACGTGGTCATTCAGTTCTCAGGTTGCCACCCTATATGTGTGACCTGAATTTTATCGAGCTCGCCTGGGCTAAGATCAAGAGAGTTGTTAAGGAAAACAATATAAGGGGTGACCTTTCGTTGAAAAACCTGGATAATGCTACCAAAGAAGCTCTAAGTTCAGTAAGCAGGATGGACTGGGAAGGTTTCACAAACCACACTTTGAGGCTGGAACATGAATACTGGGAGAAGGACAGCCTGATTGAAGAAGTCATCGACAGCTTCGTGGTCGAGTTGGGTGGGATTGATAGCAGTGACAGTGAAGAGACAGATGACAGTGAGAAAGAAATACCAGACGATGAATTGGCTCAACCTCTTCCAAGTAGTGTTGATTGTTAAAAGTTGTAAATAATTGTAACATAGTCCACACTTCATTTTTATTCTTTTATTACATTGTTTTAAAAAAAGTCATTACATATTTATAAAGTTTTTATAATCTATTCGTACCCATTTCTCTACAAATGTTTTACTGCCATAGCTTTCGTTAAAATAAGCGTTTTGCTGTAACTAAAGCATTGACATGCAAACCACTGGTTTTCAAGGCAAAAGTTGACCTGCCGAAATTTGTGACATTTTTCATTGCATAATAAATAAGAAAAGCAAACCATTTATATTCTCAAATTTTTAACTGTCATTTTACAGATGTAACAAAATTAACCGTATAATTTATTTTGAAATTTTAATGTAATAGCGGCAATAAATATTAATTTAATATAGGGCTATTATTAACCTTGTTGATGATGTTATTTTTATGTTTGACTTGAGTTGTTTTGATAATAAATAAATAAATACATTATTTATATATTATCAATCATGATGATAACTGTGGAAGAAACTAATACATTTGTTCATTTGGTAAATGGTGGTGGTAATTTGGTCATGAGTGAGTGTGGTCTTGCACATGTTTTCAGTATGGTTCATAGAATGGTATGAGTTGTTTGGGGGGAAGCGCTCGACCAATGGCAGACGCATTCCTCTCACACGCATTCAAGTCGGAGGCAGACAGTAGTGGCTCTGCTCCCGGCATGGACAATATTCTTCCATCATCTTGAAAATATAATATCAATCATCTTGCGAGGCCCCTGACTCACATAGTTAATTTCAGTATCACAAAGGGTATATTTCCCACCAGTTTGAAAACAGCCAAAGTCGTTCCATTATACAAATCAAAAGATAAATTGTTAATTAGTAACTATAGGCCAATCTCATTATTAAGCATCGTGGAGATGGAAATAGAAAGGAGCGTCAGGGACCAACAACAAAAATTTCTTGAAAATAATAATTTTCTATGTTGTACTGAATCGTAATGCGCTTTTAGAAGAGTTAAGTATATGTGTAAAAAAAAAAAAAAAAAAAAAAAAAAAACTCCAAACAGACTTTGCCTTGGAGATTTCTGCTTTGTTTTTCTCTATTTGTTCTCTGTGTTTTTATTATTTGTGAAGGTCAGATCTGGTAAGTATATAAATTTAATTGTTTTTGGACTTTTTATCAGGGTTTAATTACTTTTGTATTTTATATTTATATGAGAATCTAATGTGTAAGTCTGTACATATCGTTTTTGAGAAAAATAAAGCTATTTATTATTATTACTATCAAACCAGCAGTATGGATTTACAAAAGGTAAAAATACATCAAATGCGCTCTTTTATATAAATAAAAATATAACTGATTCCATTAATCTTCATAGACTTAGCAAAGGCTTTTGATTCCATTGACAGGAAAATATTATTTAATATACTTAAAGACATCGGAATGAGAGGGATTGCCCTGGATTGGTTTAAAAGTTATGTAAGCGACCGGAAACAGGTTGTTTCTATTTGTGGTTGAAATAGCGAGCCGCTTGACGTAAATTATGGTGTGTTCCAAGGTAGTAATCTGGGACCATTACTTGTCTTAATTTATATTAATAACTTAGACAAATTGAATATAAGAGGTTGACTGTATTTATTTGCAGACGACACGGCTGTGGTTTTCCAGGGTAGTACAGTAAAACCTCCTTAATCCGACATTCTATAGTCCGGAATTGTCTATAATCCGGCATCAACGGCAATAGACACAAATTACAGAATTGCCTTCACAATGAACATTGAAAAGTGAGCAACTCGACAGTTTAATAAAAAAAATAGTTGTAAGAAGCAAGTAGATATTAGATCTTTTTCCAGCCATCTACCAGTGCTGTTGCTAAAAACCACAAATACTATAGTACAGTACTCTACTATATTTCATACTGTATTCAAATTTATTTCATCATGTACTGTAATTAAAAATGCATTTTAATATTTCTTCTGTACTTGTATATTGATTTATATTTTTAAATAACCCATGTTTAAATAATATATACATACAGTTAAGTTTTGTTGAGCAAATTATGTTATTTTTAATACACCTCCTGTATTTTTATAAATAACCTCCATAGTCCGGAATTTTCTTTAATCTGGAAAGCGTCAAGTCCTAAACGTGCCGGATTAAAGAGGTTCTACTGTACGTGGGCAGAAGTCTTTAAGACTGCCTGCCAAGATCTATATATAATTAAAAAATGGTTCGATGGAAATATTTTAACAATGAACGTAGACAAAACAAAATTCATGCTAATCATTTTGTGTGCTGGGGGCGAGCCACCTGCTGACCTGGTGGTGAAACTGCACTCGTGTGGTGACACTGCCAGCACTACATGTCAATGTCACATTATAAAACGTGTCACACACTACAAGTATCTTGGGGTGGAACTAGACAGTAACCTGAAATGGGAAACTCATATTTATATCTTGAGAAATAATCTTAGAAAAATTATCTTTACTTTTTTCCAGTTGGGATGTATTCTAAATGAAAATGAGCTTAAGATGATATATTATGCTTTTGTACAATCAAGAATTCAGTATGGCATGAGAGCATGGGGAGGAGCACATAAAACTTTCATAGACCGACTCTCGGTCGCTCAGAAGGCTATATTGAAAGCAGGACTTAATAAAAATAAAAGATATCCTTCAGAGGAACTCTTCTCAACTTTCAACGTTTTAACATTAGGCATCTGTACATAAGAACTCTATTAATTTATTCATTTTCTCACTGGGATGGTTTCTTTACCCACACAACTCAAAATTACACAACGAAAAATTCTCAAGATATTGGCATTCAAGTGTCACGTGTATTTAAATCTCTAACTTTAACAAATACATTTTATATAGCAAATATTCTTCAGAGGAATGTTCCACGTGAGATAAGGAATCTGCGTGTATCTTTAAATGTCTAGAAGCGGCTGATAACCACCTGGCTCCTCGGGATCGGCCCTGACCTTGCCGAGTCTCTCATACGCCCCAACTATACACTTACATAAATAAATGATTCTTAGAACTTGTACTTGCTATGCCGCCGTATCAGCCAAGTTGTGATTTGTAAATCTTTGCTGTTTTTTTTTTTTTCTCTTACTATGATTAATCCATTCCAAAGTTGATTGTAAATTTTTAATTTTAAATTATGAAAAGCAACTCTCTATTGGAAAAAAAACTGTTGTCTTGTTTGTTTTTCATGTTTATGCAAATGTAGTTGTCATATAGTTTTTCTTTCAGATGAGAACTCCCTTACTCATGCATATGGCCCATGTGGGGAGGTATTGTTTCATTTATTATTATAAAATGTAATATTTTATGTACATTTAGTGAAATAAACAGACTTTTCATTCAGTCCGATTACTGAACAAAATTATCCTATTTATCCTGTCGTTTAAAACAATCTGCATTACTCTCTTAATGCTGCAGAGCATTGTTAAAGGAACAAAATTATTTTATAAATACCACGATTTGTCGTACACACTGGCGACGAAAACACTGATCGATTTATCACTCCAATTTCGTTATAAGCAACTGTTCAACCATTTACATATCAAAACACTTGAAATAAAATATTGAACAATAACAGTAACAACAATAAATTATGACAATATTTTCAATACTGTATTGTAAATCACGAAAGTCAACACACTAAAACAACCACATTTAGTGCGAGAGCAGTCGACTAAGCTGATGGTGTCAGGTGGTGATGTGTCATGAGTGAATTGATTTAGGTGGGAAATTATTCCTATCGTAGGGTACAATATCATAAATAAGTTTCATGACAGCCCTCAGGGTGGCTACTCAATCATGTAAAAAAAATTCAAGCACAATTCAAGGTTTTTTCCAAGGGGTTTCAAACAAAATTCAAGGCAGGCTTACAGAGGAAAATATTTCTGAATCGACGTAATCATTCATTATAGTACAATACATAAAAAAGCACATGTTTTTAGCTAGGCATGTCAATAATCTTGTAGGCCATAAAGAAATTGAATTATTGCAAAAGTATCCTAGGTTTAATTAGCAGTTACCTAAAATGTTTTATTTCATTGATAAGTAGGCTCAAAATCTAGTGATATGCCTAGCTTACTTTAACCCTCCAGAGGGCGCACGTCGGTCTTTTAGACCGAAACTCACGATTTTCGTCATTACTGAAAAAAGAAAGCAAGCGGAGACTCCTCACAGATACTTGTCAGGGAGGGGGTGAGCTACAAAATGGTGGTGGTCGGGAGGAGTTAGTTCTTATCTGACCGGCACAGTGATAACAACAGCGGGAGTTCGGTCATTTCCACCGAAGCGCCCAACGACGTCTTTGTACGCGATCGGTCGTACAATACTACTGTACATGTATGGGAGGGTGAGTGGGTCAATACCAATGTACGTGTATGGGTGGGAGGGTGGGTCAATACCACAGTACGTGTATGGGAGGGAGGGTGGGTCAATACCACTATACGTGAATGGAAGGATGAGTTGGTCAATACCACTGTACATGTATGGGTGGGCGGGTGGGTCAGTAACACAGTACGTATATGGGTAGGCGGTTGGGTAGGTACCACCGTACGTATATAGGTGGGCGGGTGGGTCAGTAACACTGTACGTATATGGGTGGGATAGTGGGTCAGAACCACTGTACATCAATAACACCGTACACATATGGGTGAGCGGGTGGGTCAATACCTCCTCCGTACGTGTATGGGTGGGTGGATGGGTCAATACCCGTACGCGTCTTTGTGTGGCTTGTGCTGGGAATGACGGAGAAGAAAGTGAAGATGATCAAGCCTAAGATCTGTGACAGTAGAATCTTTTTATCAAGAATCGTTTATCTTTTTAGTTACATAACCTTATTTTGTATTTTTTAAGGTAAGCTATGTTTTTATGTCAATAAACATTTCAGATACTATGTAATGTACTTATTTACCTTAATTTCCATCAAATCTCTGTTCTTTTTAAATAAAAAAGTTAATTCGGTCGAAAACACCAATGCGCCTATTCGTGTCTCTAAAACCCATGCGCCCTCTGGAGGGTTAATACAATTTTTACTAATAAGCCTACGGACTATTTACGATAGGCCCAGCCTTAATTAATTACTGTTATATCAATAACACGATGAGTTGAAAACAAAACTCGTTTTTTGTCTGATAAGTATGTGAAAAACCAACATATTTAAAAATCGTTATTTTTCGACAACTTTTTTTTCATTTTACATGTTTTGGTAACCATGCAATTTCTTGTCACCTTTGAAAATACAATTCTTTGTTGAAAGTGGTGAAATGTGAGTTTTTTTGAGGTTGATTTCATCCGCAGAAAACTCTTTTTTAACGGAAAATCGAAAAAACTAGTTTTTTATCTGATAGTGAAAAAAACAAAATTATTTATTTAGCCTGAAAAATGCATTTTATACTTACCTAACCAAACATAACTTATCCTAATTGTCTATTTACTCAACAAAAATTCGTAATTTGCGTTAAATTCAGGTGTTTGGCCTCTGTGATGGCCTGCGGCAGTAACTCCGGCGGAAATATAGATGAATTTGGTTTTTGTGAATACCAGTTGGGTAATTATGCACTTTCTTGCCACCAAACAAATTTGGAACATTTTGCTTGAAATGGGTCTAGAATTGGCTGTATTTTCACGAGATATGCTTTTCATTCTGCGGAAACAACGCATTTTACAGAAAAATTCGAAAAAACCAATGTCACAACTTTTAGTATTTTTGTCATATTTCCGTTAATTTAAATGGTATTTAATCATCTTTTTTTTTATTTTGATGTGATTTTTTTGTGCTGAATACAATTTTAAAAACTATTTTGGTCTATTACAAATATTTCTCGAGAAATAACGGAAAAACTACTATCGTGGCAGATCGCGATTAGTGGCCATTACGCGATCATCATATATAACAACTATTAATCACAAGAACCGAATTCACCTATATTCCCGCCGGAGTGACAGACGGCAGGCCGTCACGGAGGCCAAACGCTAGAATTTAACGCAAAATAGGAATTTTTGTTCAGAAAATAGACAATTAGGATAAGTTAGGTTATGTCAGTAAAAAATGCATTTTTCGAGCTGAAAAAATAATTTTACTACAAAACCAGTTATACATTTGTATTAAGGATAAAAAAACACGAGAAATGGAAAAAACTTGTCTAAAAATAAGGTTTTTTTTAAAAAGTTGGTTTTTTCATTTTTTTTTTTTTTTTTTTTATTGCTTTTACGACCCTATTGGATCACTTTAGTTCAAAACTTGTAGTCGTCCTTAGCTGTTTCATTTGTTTGGCTGTCTCTTCTTTCTTTTTAGCCCATATTTTTTTTAGCCGTTCCGATCTTCGTCTTCTTTCCTCCTCTGAATACACCACATTTCGTCTTGGTCTTGGTTTGTGCGTGAGTGTTATTGTGTTTGTTTTTACCCATTCGCTGTATTTCTGTGATTTTGTTACGAGATCCTCCTTCAAGATTCCTAGTTCTTCCATGTCCTTCTGCACTTCTCTCACCCAGTTTGACTTGATTTTTTTATTCCAGTAAAAGTCGATCAGTCGTTTAGCTAGTCTAGTGTCTTCCGTTCTCAATATGTGTCCCAGGAATGATATCCTTTTCCTTCTGAAGAATTCTGTTAGTGGAGTGATTGTTTTATAGACGGTTTCGTTTGGGATTATTCTCCATTGACCTTCCACTAGGTTCTTCTTGTTTATACACTTTCTTATTATCCTTCTTTCTAATTTTTCTATTGCTTCTATCTCTCCTATTTTGTAAGGTCCGGAGATTGTCTCGCATGCGTATTGTATTTTCGGGAGAATCACCGTTTGGTAATGTCTGATTTTGGTTTTTGTTGATAAGCATCTCTTATTGTATATGTTTTGAGTTGTGAATAGAGACTTCTTCAGTTTGTCAGTTCTTTCTTTCCAGTTGATTTTCTCGTTATTGTTGTGTGTTATTGTTTCCCCCAGATACTTGAATTTTTTCACCAGTTCTACTTTAGTGTTAAAAATTGATATGTGATCAACGCAGAGAGGATCCCTGACCATGATTTTGGTCTTTTCGAACGAGATTTTTAGTCCAATTTTCCCAGCTATCTCTTCTAGTGTCTCAATTTGCGTTCTTGCCTCTTTTATGCTGTTTGCTAATAAAGCCAAGTCGTCCGCAAAACCTAAACAGTTCACTTTGATTTTCGTTCCTACTTTTATTAGTTCTGGGTTAATCTTCCTCCATTCTCTCATCAGATATTCCAGTGCGCAGTTAAATAGAATTGGGGACAACCCGTCCCCCTGTCTTAATCCTGTTTTAATTTCGAACGCGTCTGAGGTTGCTCCTCTGAATTTGACTTTAGATGTTGTGTTCTCCAGTGTAAGCCCAATCATATTGATCAGTTTGGTTTTTTCATTATTAGATAAAAAAAACAAGTTTTTCGATTTTTCGGTAAAAAAAGAGTTTTCCACGGATGAAATCAAACTCCTCAAAAGATATAAACTCATTTTTCATCACTTTTTTAACATGAAATTGAATTTTCAGAGATGGCAAGAAAGTGCATAATTACCAATAGTTGTTATATATAATGATCGCGTAATGGCCACTAATCGTGATTCGCTGCGAAAGTAGTTTTTCGTTATAACTCAAGAAATAATGGTAATAGACCAAATTCTTATTCAGTACAAAAAACACATCAAAATAAAAAAAAAACTATGTTTAAAATACTATTTAAACTAACAGAAATATGTCAAAAATACTATAAGTTGTGATATTAGTTTTCCGAATTTTTCGGTAAAAAACGTAATTTCCGCGAAATGTTTTTTATGCTGATCACGAATATATAATTGGATTATCCGGTAACATTATTTTTTTCGGCATGAAAAATACACTTTTTACTGACCTAACCCAACATAACCGAACTTATCGTGACTTTTTACTCAACAAATAGACATAATTTACGTTAAATTATTGTGCCTGGCGGAGGTGACGGCCTATCGTCCTTCATTCTGGCAGGAGTATGCGTGAATTCAGTGTGTTGTGGTTAAAATCTGATGTATATAATGATCGCTAATCGTGATTCGCCGCGAAAGTAGTTTTTCCGTTAGGTATATCTCGAGAAATAATTTGTATAGACCAAAATAGTTTTTAAATTTGTATTTAGCGCAAAAACAACACATCAAAATATTAACGGAAATATATCAAAAATACTAAAATGACATTAGTTTTTTCGAATTTTCCGGTAAAAACGATTTCCGCAGAATAAAAAATTCTCACGAAATTGTAGTCAATTACTTACCCATTTCAGGTAGTTTTCAAATTTTGTTTGGTGGCAAGAAACTACATAATAACCTTGTTGGTTTTAATAAATAATAATTCACACAAAACTAAAACAGTTTGTCAAAAATTACGATTTTAGAGTTAGTGGGCCTTTAAGTCAATAAACTACAACACAAAACGTCCCACACTTGAAACAACATCCAATGAACTTTATATTAATGTTTTTATCAACGATAAATTGTTTAAGTAATTCTGCATTTTATTTATAATAACTGAATAAATAAACTGGAAGGTTAATTAACAAAACACGCCGTTCACATTATCTCTTCTTGTTGCCCACCTGTTGTTGCCAGTAATGGTAAAAGTAAACAAAACAAATGCATCAGCACAGCCTGCTGTCGATGTATTTTCGTTATTTAAAAAGTACGCAACAGTTTCATTAAAACAATAATTCGGCACCAAAACATTTCAAAATTTTGCAAATAGCTGCAGTAGAACAGACAGCAACAGTGAGCATCATCGGATATCAATAGAACAAAACGATAACTCCAAAAGTTTAGTCGCAACTTTAACCTGCAGCGTAAGTTGCAACAGAATGTTAACAAATCTAAGAGGCGACGCTCGACATTGGATTGATTTGCGTGTTTCGGCAAAATGCGGTGGGTGAAGCTATCATATTGTCTGCAACAGCTTCGTTCAACTGTTTCGACGTCAAAACTGTTTCGGTTGCAACCGTTTTGTCAAACTATTCCATGCGTATTATTTTGAACATATCAAATGTGCCGAGTCGACTCGTGTCTTATCATACGAAGATTGAGGATGTTCCCCGAACTTATCACTTGAGTTTAACTGGAGCCCTGAAGTCTGAACCTTCCTGACGTCACCGGATTACTCTCGTCTCGCTCGACGAGAATTCCCGATGGTTACTGAAATTCAAGCATATTTCCAGGTTTTTTTCAAGGCACCGTAAAATTCAAGCATAATTCCCGGTTTTCCCGAAATTCCCGGTGAGTAGCCACCCTCCGCCCTGCAGCACCTTAACCTAGCACCAACAGCCAATAGACACACTGATTACTTGTAAAATGATTACATGATGTGTCGCGCTAGTTTTCCATTTATTAATAGCTTTATGTTTATTTTTCATCGTCTGATGACTAGCTCGGTTAACCCGGAGGCTCGGTTAACCGAGATTCTAATGTATAAAAAAAATTGGAATTTTCAGTATTTTAAAGAATATCGATTAATTTAAACATTTCAAACAGAATCAACACTATCATGAAAATTTACCTGAGGAGGGAGTTTACCAATTAGAGGAGGCAGATTGTCGACTTCAACGAGGTCATTTATACTGACAGTTTCAGTATCGCCATAATCCACAAATTGCAATGCTATCTGAAATCATTTTATGTTAATTAACTATACATATTTTTTATAAAATCTAACAAGTATTTTCAACAGTAAATATATTCATTAAATCAAACAAATATCTCTATTTTGAAGTTTTCATAAACTATTTAACAATAATTTTAAAACCATCTTTCAAATTAAAGAACAAATAAAATCGACAAGTATGCATTCCAGCAATTCATTTTGATTTGGTTTATGAAAGAAAGCTAAAAACTAGATATTCAAGCACACGTAGAAGTCATAACTTTTTGTTTGATTACGAAACGCCATAAAAAAAAAGTTAGGTAACACAAAAAATGACTTGTATCTTTTTTCATTGAGTCAATTATGTACTCCACAAGCCTAAAATTGTGTTTCATTGGCCTGGAGGCGTGTGCATGAGCTTTATTCAAAGTGCAGTTCCAAAGCCTTAGCTACTGAGCCACGACGCTGGCACGGAAACATAGCTTATCTGAAAACATTCAGCTGTTTTTTTTTATACAAAGATTTTTCAAATACAATGTTTTCCATTATTTTGGAACCAGTTGAAATCAAAGATTAAGATATTCCAATTCCATGATGAGAAGGTTTTGCCTCAAGAAATTATGTCACTATCATGCCATGACGGAGCTCTCTCGCTCGATTGCATTACCGTCTTTGCTTGACCATTTACTGCTAGAAAGCATCACAAATCAGTTGGAAATTAAATATTTAGTAATTGTAAGGACTATTCAACATTTTCTTATTGGTACTACTGGGTTATAAGTTATTTCTTACATCATATGACTGACCTGACATGTTGTTTTCAACCTGGCACTTGTAAACGTAACATGACAGAAGGTTATTGTGGTTTGAAAAACAGGAAAATTTATCATAAATAGGTAGAAAGATGAGGCTGAAAATTGAAGCAGGCAGAGCCACCACCCATCAGTGATATATTACTGCACATTTAGCCATCAAAAGTTCTCAGTATAGCTAGCTTCATTTTACTACTAACTACAAGCAATTAATTGTAACTTGTATTGGCTGTAACATTTATTTTCTCAATTCTGTAAAATATGTTAAACTTTATATACTAAATGTAAACGATATAGGTATTGTTTCAATTTAAAATACCTTGTTTTGTTGGACTGAAGGAGTAGCAGTGACGACAGCTCGATACCAGTTATGGTATTTGCTATTAAGGGAGAGGTAGATCTTGTTTAACTTAACCTGTCTGTAACTTGTCAGCTTATTTTTGTTCATTACATCCGGTCCAAGAGATTCAATAAGTTCTACCATATGGTTGAATCTCTCAGTGGGGATTTGTACAAAAACTTCGCCTATTTTTGAAATATGACTTACAGCCACCTCAACCGCAAGACCTTCCTGAAATAAACAATAATACAATTTTCAAAATAAAACCTTATGATGGGTGGAATCACTCAGGGTTAATGAATTATATACAAACATATCATTTTTGGTCAATATTTGAAACATTTTTTTTAACACAGTTCTTCTTGTGTACACCCCCTCCCCATAATAGTGAGGCTGATCTCTTTAGCCTTACTCTGCCCATTCCCCATAGACCATGGAACTGTATTGAGAACTTATCACAGTAGGAAGAGAGAACCAGTACAATACAAGGTATATATTACTGATAAAAACTAACAGTCAAGTCAAAAATTTTAACCTGCGCTATCTCTAACAGGTACAAAGACTAACGCCTTAGACTGCTCGCTCACCCCAAACTTAGTTTTATTGCATTCACAACTTAATGGTAGGTAGGTATATTTAACTATGACTACAGAGTAATATAACTGCAGCTTGCGAAGGGTTGATCACGTTTCAGTTTTGGTATAAAACTTCAATCATTCAAGAATACCAATTCTTCAACAGATAATGAATTATTCAACGATGAATTAAATATATTTACGAACAAAAATCTCATTTTTCTGTCCTCTTTTTCAGGGCGTGGACAATCAGACTAAGCCTAAATAAATAAATAAAAATTAAACAGTTAAAAAAACTTACTGGTAGAACTGGAACAGAATTAGCAAAATCAGACAAGAAAGAATCTCTTATTTTCTCATTTATGTTTATATCATCTGCTCCCGAAGTATCAAAGAGTGTAACTTTAACAAATCCACTTTTTTCATCTCTAGAATTCACTTTAGCAATTAAAATTTTTCCAATCAGATATTCACTGGAGGAAATAATTTCACAGCATAAGGGGTCTTCACTGAAATTCTCTAAGCCTTCCAAACAGCACTGCGTTGCCTAAAATCACAACAAGACATACAATAAAATGATCAACACATTTTCTGACAAAAATCCTTATATTAAATTAGATTTATTTTACCAAAGCAAATTCAACGACATTTAGCATGTCAACACAAATACAGCATAATTAAGGCTAATAAGAGTATAATTTAAATATCGGTAATTGTAGTCTGTATCTAAGTTATCTTTAGAATCTATTTATCAATAACGCTCAAGTTTTTTTTTTACGTTATTACAATAATAACATTTAGCTATACTAATTGATATAATATCAATTCTATTTTTTGGTTATTTTGACTAGGAAAATTGTTAAGAGAAAGTTTCAAACTTTATGAAATTTTAATTCAGAATAAAAGTATCATTTCATATGAGGACACTCTTAATAGGTTTTTACAGTAAGATATACAACAACAATCATATCAACCTCAAAACAACTGCAGTTTTTACAGATTTCGGTAATTATATAAAACGGGGGCCAGGTTGATTTTTCGGCCAACGTTTTTTTTTCATGGTAGATACATAGCTAAAAAATGAGAATACAGTTTCATTGTTTTTATTTTTCAAAGGAAAAGTAGCAAAAATAACGAAACTGAAGAAAACATATTTTGTTTGTAAATATATTGATGTGAGTACTCAAACCAAGCAGAATTTTCCCCTGGTCATAAATATCAAAAGGTTTTTACAATCAAACCATTACTAAGCATGTTAGCGTCGGAAATGTGCTGATTTCAGTGAGTTTAGGTTCTGTTAGGATAGGGCTAGGTTGAGTATTGATAGGTTAGGTTATGTTAGGTTTGTTTTTCTTATGTTGTGTTAGAATTAGTTATTATTAACACTTCACTGAATATTATATTCACTGGAATAATAATCAGTTATTAAATAGTTACCTGTCTAGGTAAAGTGCAGAATTCAATGGGCAACTTATACAAATTCTTGAAAGAAAAGATATCAGTGTCACCATGGTCAATTAGGTAGGCATTCACTGTCTTAGTATCATCGTTCACCTTAGTGATACAGACACGAAACCAACCATCGTTTGATTCTGCAGCGTAATACTGACCTTCTTCAATAGTTAAGGCTAATTGGCTTAGACCATTGGTCTTGTAGAATTCTTCCATATCATTTAACAATTCTTCATACTTTTCCTAGAGAAAAATGAGATAAAATAATATTATATAATTACTACATAATAAATTATCATTAACAATGACACCTCAAAATGTGGCTCCTGGAAAAACCAAATATGATAATTTGAGAGAAGGGAGCAAACAGTTATGGCAAAGTTAAAAAACGAGCAAGCTCACAAAATAGGACAGAGCCTCAAGGGTCCAGTGCAGAAAAAATATTTCTACGAGGGTTGTCTCAAAAGTAAGTTACACTATTTTATTAAAAGTATAAAAAACATCAGAAAATATTTTAAATGATATATTTTGAAAAGTACAAGTTAACCCTATTTTTCTACATAATTTCCATGATTTTCTAAACATTTTTGGTAACGTGGTAACAGTTTTTTCAGTCCCTCATCATACCATTCTGCCGCCATATTGCTTAGCCAACTCTCAACCTCTTCTTTCAGCTCATCGTCATTTGCGAAGCGCCGACCTCCAAGATGTTGTTTGAGGTGTGGGAAAAGATGAAAGTCACTTGGTGCAAGGTCGGGGGAGTAAGGTGGATGTCCAAAAACATCCCATCGAAAATCTGTGAGCAGGTCTTGGGTCTGACGAGCAGCATGTGGGCGAGCGTTGTCATGGAACAAAAAAACTTTTTTCGTCAACTTTCCTCTTCTTTTGTTCTGGATTGCTCTTCTCAGTTGTTCCAAAAGTTCACAATACCGTGCTGCTGTTATTGTAGTCCCACGAGGAAGGTAGTCGATCAATAACACACCTTTGTTGTCCCAAAAAACCGTCGCCATGATTTTTCCAGCGGATTCCACAACTTTTGCTTTTTTTGGTGTTGGTTCGTCCTTTCCTTTCCATACCATACTCTGTCTTTTCGATTCAGGCGTCCAATGATGGATCCAGGTCTCATCCCCAGTCACTATTCGATCGAATAAATTGTCTCCTTCATCATCGAAAAATTGTTGAAATTGCAAAGCAGCATCAACTCTCTGCTCTTTGTGCTGTTCTGTGAGAAGGCGTGGAACCCACCTTGCACACACTTTTGACAGATGAAGATCATCAGAAATAATCCTGTGGAGTGATGCACGGCTTATTTCCACATTAGAAGGCAGTTGACAAAGGATTTCGTCAAGAGTCAGGCGCCGATCGGTGTCAATGACCTTTCCGACATCTTCAACAACAGTTGCCGCGCGAGAAGTGGAGGGGCGGCCGCTTCGTTGTTCATCATGCAGTGTTGTCCGTCCTTCAATGAATGATTGACGCCAACGAGATACCATTGGCCTTGACATCACACCTTCACCATAAACACTACACAACTCATGATGAATTTCAGTAGCAGTTTTATTTTTTGCTGTTAAAAAACGAATAATAGCGCGAATTTCACAATTGGCGGTAGGAACAAGTGGTGTCTCCATATTGCCTGTAGTCTGACTGGCCGATCGATCGACGCACACGCATAGGAATTTTACAGTGCTGCCACTACGCCCAGACGCAAATACTCCGCGACTCCCAGACTTCTGGCGCCAACAGAACGGCTTTAACAAAATAGTGTAACTTACTTTTGAGACGACCCTCGTATGTACAGGGTGTCTCTGAACTCTCTGATAAGCTCTTTTGGTTATTGTTTCTGGTTTATTTCGAATCACAAATATCATATTTAAAATGTTCAAAACACCTTGGTTATTCTTGCAGCCGCCATTTACTTTTTTTTAAATATATATCTCAAAAACAAAAAGGTGTACTAAGCTAGGATTTTGTATGTTCATTTATGACATTAACATCCATTTTTAGAGAAATTACTGGTTTTCCTGTATCAAAAATTTCAAAATGGCAGTCATTAAAAATGTTATAATCCTAAATAAATCATAGTTTATTAAATATTACACAGAATAATATTTTTTAGAAAATTCAATTACAAATCAAATGATGTAATGTTTTTAAAAATCTGATGAAAAATAACAAAGAAAAGATAATTTATGTGACAGTACGTACAATGCAATATGCAAGTACTGTCAGCGAGTCACAAGAAGTCCTCTGAACTTCTTGCCTCTGTGTATTGAAAGTGCTTATTTCTATTGAAACAGCACAAGTCATTAAGTGTACCTGTTGAATTACTAATTATAATATGTACACTACATGACTTGTGCTGGTTTGATGGAAATAAGAGCCTTCAATATCACAGAGGCTAGAAGTTCAGAGGACTTCTTGTGACTCGCCGACTATACGATGAATGTGCAACGCACATGTAACAGCTGATGATAAAAAAGTAATTTGTAATAGTCTTAAATCAGATGTTTACATAAACTTTAATGTGTTACTGATCAGCTGATTTAAGATTACTTTATTATTATCAGCATTTAAAAGTGTGCAACACATTGTACTTGCATATCGCATTGTACGTATTGTCACATAAACAATTTCTTCTTTTCTTTGTTATTTTTCATTCAATTTTCAAAATACATTATTATGAGTAATTTTTAATATAATAATTGGTTTATTAGTTATATAGGATTTAAAATTGTAAATAGCTGCTATTAAAAAACTTTTAATACATAAAAAAATGGATGTCTATGTAATAAAGAATCATACGAAATTCCAGCTTAAGACACCTTTTTGTTTTTAAGATGTAAATTAAAAAAAAAAAAAAAAAAAAAAATGGCGGCTGCAAGGTTAACCGATGTATTTTGGACACTTTAAATATGATATTTGTGATTCTAAATGAACCACAAGCAATAACCTTATCAGAGAATTTAGAGACACCCGTATAAGTTGACAATATTTATCTAGAGCTTGAATATGTAAATAATTTTATTCAGGCAGAACTAGACTGATGTGCCCTCAAGAGAACATACACGATGTTGATAAGCTGTGATCTAGAGAGCAACATTCTTATGAAATGTCCAAGTACAAACAATAAGTCTGCACTAGTAGCGCAGCGCTGTAACTCACTGGGACAAATTGTTGTGGAGATTGTAGGCGATAGGTTCTATGCTCGGGCTTCTTAATACCATGTTCTTAATACCGCTTTCCTTGTCATTCAACCCATGTGATCGATTTTCAGCAAGGGCCAGTTTCATGGCACCTGCAGGCCTGTGTGTGAACTTTTTTCAACAAATGAAGTACTGACCAATAGCTTAGTTGGATCCGGACTTCGAAGCCTTAAACACTGAACTATTATGCCAGAAACTTCTTCAACTTTATAAAAGAGTCATTTCATTATCTTTCTTTTTTTGTCTTGCGAGGAAAGAAACCAAGAAACTAATTTTTTTTAACTTTCTTAAACCAAATAGTTAAGCTATATGTGAATTTTTCAACATACCAAACTTGTACAATTAAATGTTGAGTTTTCCCTTTTTCTTAAATTGATTGTTATATGCAGTTATTAGTTGTGCGCAGTTTCACTTTAAGTGGGTTTTTAATCTGTTGTTAAACATTGTGCATAAATAAATAAACATCATACACACCAAGTATGCTGCTTTTCTTTCGCCGTCTTATGATATAGTATTTATTTTGCTAATTTGTGCACGTTTTAACCTCAGAGACAATATAATTTAGATGATAAATAAACTAAGCACACTTCTTAAATTTATATTTTGAACATTTTATTAATTTAGGGACTTAAAAAATAATTTCTTTGTGTAACATAAATCATATGACACACACAAATCACAAATGACATAAGAATGGTGCAGCAACTTCAACATGTGCCTTCAATAAATAAAAATGCTTACCTCCAAGAGTTCAAACTAATATCGTCAAAAGTTATTTTACTACAATTTATTTGCTTTTGATTGTTCAAGTGCATCTCAATTCATATCGGTAAATAAACTGTAACAATACTTACACTATAGTTTTCACCAATAAGACGAACCCATACTTGATTGGTAGAATGAGCTGCGGTAACAAATACATCCCAAATTTCCTCTTCTGGAGGGACTAGAACTAAAGGAATTGACGTAATAATTGGCTCATTCAAATCCTTAAACAAAATTATATCCATTAGTTCACATAAATGAGTTCAGTCATTTCTATTAATATACATACCTAGACTCGATTTAACATTGTCTTGACCCTTAAAAAAATTATTCTTTAGGTATTCAAAAGAGACTTGGTAGGTAAGAAAGAAGCAAAGTAAATAAATCTTCAATTTAAAAGGATATATAGTGTAAAGCTTATTTTACTGTTGTATCATAATAAGCTTTACAACTGTATTATATATTTGGCTGATAAAGCCTCTTGCTAGCCTAACGGATAGCACTCCTGAATTAAATGCAGGAGGTCGCGGGTTCAAATCCCAGGAGGTCCTACTAGATTTAGCTTGATGGGTTTGGACCGTTATCCTGTAATAACGTATCAATAAAAGTGCCATTGGCGTTAAAAAACAAAAGAAAAGCCTATCCACTGTTTGTGAGTTTACGAAAGCTCCATCACATTTTTGTTGGCTGATTGAAACTGGTGGGGCAGTGCTGCAACCCATCTACTTGGGGACAAAGTGTTGCGGACCTCTTAATACCGATACGGCGTCCGCTCAATGGTTACCATCAACAATGACACCACTAGATAAGTCTGGGATGTCCATGTTGGATGGTAGTCAAGGCTCAGGTGTTGTATAGAGAAGAGAACTGAGTATCAGGCTTGTCAGTAGCTGAAAATCAGACCAACACTTCGTGGTTCAGATTCCACATAAAGCTGTAGGTCCCTCACTTGCCCTAGCTATTGAGCTATTAATAAATATCTTTTTCTGAGGAACGTCGACCGTAGTTAGTAACAATGACTAGACTCGCTCACCTAAACTGATTCACGCCTCATATTCGCCCATATCTTGACGATCGGCGTCTTACTAATGAATAAAGCCTCCCCACTTTTTGTGAGTAACGAATGACCTTCATATTATTTTTTCTGATAAAGCCTCTCCACTGTTTGTGAGTAACGAATGCCCTATTACATTTTTGTTGGCTGATAAAGCCCCCCCAACTTTTGTGAGTAACAAATGGCACATCACATTTTGTTGGCTGATAAAGCCTCCCCACTTTTTGTGAGTAATCAATACCCCTCACATTTTGTTAGGTGATAAAGCCTCTCCACTGTTTGTGAGTAACGAATGCCCCATTACATTTTTGTTGGCTGATAAAGCCCCCTCTCCCCCCACTTTTGTGAGTTACAAATGGCACATCACATTTTTGTTGGCTGATAAAGCCTCCCCACTTTTTGTGAGTTAACGATTGCCCCATCACATTTTCCACCTGAACTAATTGAACTAACGTGAATTTCTCATCTTTTTTCGCAATTTCTTCATTGAAATACAAAGCCTTTTCTTTAAGCAAGGAGCCATTAACCTTTACCCCGTAACCTTTTCACCACAAATAAAAAACTGCAAACTCTTGGGAGTTTTTGCAATTTTAGCTTATTGTATTATTTTTTTAAATTTTTAAACATGCATATTTTTTTTCTTACATATACTATAAACAATGTTTAAGCAATATTTCTGGGTTATTTATTATATTTCGGCCAATAAACTATTGTTTTTAGCCAAAAATGACAAAACTTTATTATTTAAAAAAATATATATATAAAATATGATAAATTTATTTACAAAGTCAGGCAATTTTTTTCTAATTTTAGGGCAAATGGTTATGACGATCACACAGAATAATTGTTAAATTGTGTAGTGTCAACTATTCAGTACACTCATTTTTTTTTTCACACAACTGTTCCAAGTTTCAAAAATAACTTTAGGATGTTAAATATTTTTTAACCATACTTACAAATAAAAATAAGAACACAAAAAAGACTTAAATTATGTTGCTCAAAACAATGTCAGAGCCTATTTCAACTTGATTCCACATCAAATAATTGTTTTGGTTAGAAATAGAAGCTCTAGGCCTATCATCCACAACTGTAATATCTGTATCACTTTCCGAAGAAAAACAACATTACTTGAAGCCCCTGGGTCATCTATTTCGAAATCTGAATCATCATTATATCCATCCAGAGATTCATTAATTTCATTATCATTTATTATCTCAATATCTGACATTTTTATAAAGCCCAGGAAGGTTACAACAGGTTATAAAATAGTGAACAAACTATTAACCTAAATACTTGCCTAAAAGTTGATGAAATGCACCCCAATACATACACATAATACACCCGCCCACCCATACACGTACAGTGGTAATGACCCACCAGCCCACCCATACACGTACAGTGGTATTGACTCACCCTCCCACCCAAGGTGGTGTTGACCCACCCGGCCTCCCATACTCGTACAGTGGTAATGACCCACCTGCCCACCCATACACATACAGTGGTATTGACCCACCCGCCCACCCATACACGTACAGTGGTATTGACTCACCCGCCCACCCATACACGTACAGTGGTATTGACTCACCCGCCCACCCATACACGTACGTTGGTAATGACCCACCTGCCCACCCATACATGTACAGTGGTATTGACTTGCACTCAACTAACTTCAAAAACAACTTTAAACTACATTTAGCAAAATGAGTTTCCCTCTCTACTCACCTGAAGAAAGTGCTAATGGTACTGAAAATTCATGTGATTATGTGATTCTTTTGTGTATGTTACTACTATTCTGGTGTTAGTGAACTTGTCTTCTAAGGTAAGTTTGCTTGGAGAGATGTCCTATCTCTCCAATATACTAATTCCTGGCCTAGTGCCCTTTAACCTAACCTAAAATTTATCAAAATAATAAATAAAAAACAAAATTACAAATTAGAACAATTAATAGTAGACACAGTAAAAACAAGACCAAAACGTAAACAAATATGCACCGGCAGATGACTGAAACCTACAACAAACGAACACGCCATGTTACTTGCGTTAGTTAAACAATTCACCACATGTCTGCAGCAGTAACCAGACAACAAAGAACGCTGTTTTTACTCACTTGGGACAATAAACGACTTACACAGCTAACGGAGAAGTTTTTCTGCCACCATGGACTAAAGTCGATTTACCCGCTCAGCGCTATAGACGACAAATCGACTGTTGTCGATTTACGCGGCAAAAAGGTTAAATATTCATGTTTACCTTTGTGCATTATTTTCTTCACTTCAATCGTACTTCCACTGGTTTCAGATGAACACCATTTTTAAATTTGTTCCTGATTTCTCCAGTTGATAACCTTATTTGTTCTAACTCTTAACACGAAATGAATTTTTGTAACAGATTCCCCAGCTTCAATATGCATTATGGAATAGAGTTTGTCCTCCACTACTGGAAAAACCTGTTTACCTATGTTACTCATTTAACTCCAATACGAGACACAAATATAACATAAAAAAAACAAAAACAAATTGTCATATGCACATGCACTAATACTGCCAGTTAAGTGAACTGAATGTTGTGAAGGAGAGGTCAATGCCACCAGGCCCTACACTATCCCCACCCCCATACAACTTTTATTGTTTGGTAAAATTCTTAGACAGAATGACATTAATTAATTGTTGTCTGAAACATAAAGGGTCTGGTGCGTGACTATGCAAACTACACAACTTTTGTGTAGAGCAGGCTGATAGTTTCAGAAGGCACAAAAATATCAAGTTTTGTTATTATTTGCAAACTTTTTAAATTTTAGATTATCCATCATGACTGCTCACTACTAGTGTATTAGTATTGTTCCTAAAAATTATAACGCCTTTGGCATTAAATTAGTGATATTAAACAGCATATTTAATTTGTGCAAAATTGATATATTATGCTAGTGAGAAATACTGAATTTCTCATTTTATTGTAATTTAATGTTCTCAAAATCCTTATATCGAAATTTCTTTATATAAATGTGTGTATACCTAAGTGAACCCTATAATTTTTAAAATCAAAATTACTCTTTTTAGGATTAAAAATAACTTTGAAAAATATAATTGGCTGCCATTTTGAAATGATACGAGATAGACATCTAAAATGCTATACCAAAATAGCACTTGGTATACAACATTGTAAATATACCTTCCTGAATTAGTTTAGACAGTGAGCTATTGGTCCACCCGCCCAGCCATACATGTCTGGTGGGTTATTATACTCACCCGCCCTCCCACATACATATGGTAGTAGTGGCGCACCCACCCATATACATAAAGTGCTATTGATTGAGGAAAGGTATATCAAGTTACAAATCAATATTTTAAACTATTGAATATATAGTTAATTTTGTAAAATCACAGACTGGCAAAAAAGGCTAAAAACGAGGAATTTGAAAAAATATCCTACATTTTTTATTTATTTTTGGGCGTTGAATCTGAAAACATGGAGGCACCTTTTTTGTAACATCTTGTATACATTTCATAGTAATCATAAACAAAATCATAATACATGGGTTAAGTACAATAAAATGAAACGAACAAAATAAATAATGATCATCCTTACCAAACTCAGAGCAGAATCTCTAGGAAAGATAATTTCACCATTGCAAGTGGTGTCAATTGTAAAGGTTGGAGAGTCTCTGAGTGTTAGCAACCAGTCATTCGGTAGCTGTTCCTTATAATTTTTAATATATTCGTCTTCAACATTCTTCGCAAACATGCCATTGTAGATTCCAGCCACTATCTATAGACATAATCATAAGAATCTTAAGCTTTAGTAACGAGGAAAAAAAAAACAGACATGGAAACATCAAGAAAATAAACTAGAAGCCATATCCATGACATTCCCCTATAGCTTCTTATTATGTATTATGATTGTGCATCTTACTTAAATTCCCAATTTACAAAAATCTTATTTAAATTCCCAAATGATTAGAAGAAGCCTATTGTCACATGAAAATCGATATAAAGCAAGAACGTTTATTTAATCTAAATAATAAATTATAAAGTTTCACTAACCTTTTTATCATATGGAGAATAAGGTAATTCTTGAGAATAGAAAAAAGTTAACCCATTGCGGATCACTGACGAGCTCAGCTCGCATAAGATATCTATCTGCTTTTACCTCCAAATAGTTAAAATAGACCCTACTAGGTTACGTAAGCGTCTTTTCATCGACTGCATATTTTTAAAAACTGGTTTTGTTTATAAAAACTTTTATTAATACCCAATAGATCGCTGTAGTATGTTGAAGTTGAAGAAGCAGTTTATATTTTGTTCAGTAATATAATACTGCATTTAGTTTGGATATGGTGTGTTTCTATCCACATTAGTGAAACAGACACAGAGGACTGAGAGGTAGCCGTTGTTTTCGCCAACCCTAGTCTACGTATTCGATGACTCAGACGTTGTTATCCCTTTGTCTGAACTGCATGTGCGATATTTAGATTATGACTCTGATATCGTCCCCGCCACCCAATAACCTTCCTCGCCACTTGTTGCCACTGCTATATCGCCAATACCTCAGCAAGCCACTGTTACATCTATCTAAGCAATTACCTGCAGTTTCATTGCGTCACGCTGTTACTGTTCTGCCGGTGCACAAATTAATTCGTACCCGCTGGGGCGCACACGTCTAATTAAATCAAACCGCAGTGGGTTAAAAGAGAACACTTCTACAAAATGCATTCCTTTCATGAAACTTTCATTTGAAATTGTTTAACACGTTTTTTAGTTGAATACCAAGCTATACATTGACTATTTCTGGTTTTAAAAAGTAAGCTTGTTTCATGAAATAATGGTTCAAGGTAAAAAAGTCAAGGGGAAGAAGTTTGAGAAAATTTAATACCTCACCGCTGATACTTTTGTCAAATTTGAATAACTTCTTTTATGTTGTGTGCTAAAAACTCAAGCCAAGCATGGTCCGATTTCCGGTTATACTTGCCTTTTTCTACAGTAAGCCTATTTTATATGAAAACAGTCTAAGATACAGAAGAAATCAAGTGGTTACAGTCATAGAAAATGTAATTCCTAAACTTCAAATTTTGTCACGTTTTGAATTTGACAACTGTTTTTACGTTATAGCTAAAAATGCAAGCCAACAAGTTTGGTTGTCTGCAAAATATCCAATGTTAGTACTAAATACTCCTACTAAAATACCATGTTCTAGGGAGAGTTGCCCATTTCTTCAAGATGTTTGTGTTGAATCAAACTGAGCTGAGAGTCATTCCAGCAGGCTCTATTGTGGAAGAAAAATGGTTTTTGGGCACTAAAACATGATTTTTTCTATCAACTTTAATTCTTTAGGTTTCATGAACATTCCCAACTGCATAGAAGGAATGATTTTCTAAAAACAATGTATGAGATAACACAAAAGTAGATAAATAAGTCTGAAAACTTAAGTTGTAGGTAATTTGTCCTGACCTTGAAAAATTCATCACATTTGAAACTGAACAAGTGCTTTAAAGTTTTATCCAAAAAAACTTAAGCTGTGAACTGTATTTTTTTATTCTTAGTCTAGATGGCCTGTTTTACGAAATTGATAATGTTTTTGAGATAGAAAAAAGCCACAAACCATTTGAAGTTCTTTGATATTAAATTCCAGTCAGTCAAAAACTGTCTCAGCTTTGAAATTTGAACAACTATTTTAGAGTTACAGCCCAAAGATACCAGCTTTGCAGTCTTTTTTCAGTTCCACCTTTAAAGGCTGCCTTTTTATTAATGAGTAAAATAATATTATAGATTGAAAGAGCTTTAATTTAATTATAAGTTGGGTGCCAGGAAGTGTAAAACCATTTTGTGACAATGAGTAGTGATTCTATATCACATCCAGCATTATATTATACAGTGTTTGTAAAGCTCCCTCCATATATATTTTAACAAATTAGAAGAAAGTAATTTCCTTCAAGCAATGGTATAACTTCATTGGAGACCAATTTTTTAAACCATTTGAAAATCTTTTATGTCCCCGAAAAAGAGGGATGAGGTTACGTCAAAATTTTAAATGTAAAGCCCCTTTAAGTGACAACTAATTTTAAAGGGTTTGTAAATAAAATAAGATTGGTGAAAGCTATCTATAAATCTCCATCTCAAACCAATCACAAAATGACGGCCCTGGAAAGTTTAATATAACATTAATCAAATGTTAGTTCAATTTAATTTTTTATACACAAACTTTAGTTTCAAAGTACAAAACATAGCAAACTTACAGCAAAATAATGTATTAGTGCTTATACAATAAAGGAATCATGATTTTACCATGAAAATTATTTATGCAATTAAAATGATATTGTTCGAACTGATGTTCATTCTCTTTTGGCAGTGTTATAGGTGTTGGGTAAATTCTTTTCACTAATTTCCGAAAGTATGAATAGGCATGTTATGACAGGCTTCATAATCCTATTTCTCAAATCTTTAACATTTTCTACAGGTTTTTTTGTGTGTAAATAATGGATTTTAAGTATTCCAATACAAAAATGTCTATTGGTGTAGGGTCTGGTGACCAGGCAGGCCACTCAATTTGACTGCGCTGACCAATCATCTGGCTGTGCATTTATATAATATTTCTAACACTAACTTCAAAGTGGGGTGGGGAATCATTTTGCTGAAAATAGACAATGTCTTACTGAAATTCATTTTCGATTTGATTAAGACAATCAAGTCAATATGTCTTATTGTAGGAAAAAATAAGTCTTGTAGCATTTGTAAATAAAGGTTACAATTAGAGTTTCCTTTTTCTTTTGATGAAAAAGGTCCTATAATACATAAAAAAATGCCCGCTCAAACATTTATCTTTTCAGGGTACTGAGTACCAGATTCTTGAGTAATGTGAGAATTTTCACTATCCAAATACACACAATTAACACAGTTAACAGTATAAAAACCTCAATAAACCGTTAACAAATAAAGTACCTAAAATCGTCATTGAAGGCTAAGTTATGAACTGACTATGGATAAGTAGAAATTAAACCGTGCATTGCTTCGTAAAACTGAAGACAGTGATCAGGATCACCTTCGTTTAATTCAAGTACAAGTTTAAGGGTAGAATTTTAATTTTTAACAATTTATGCACACAGTTATTTAAAACACCACACAAGATTGAAGCTGACCTGGTGGACTGATGGGAATCTTCAACGAATTATGCTGCAACTTCAAATGCTTTATCTTCACCTAAAGCAGACCGACCAGAGTGTGGAGCATCTGCAACTGATCCTGTTTGACGAAACTTAACTATTAAATTTATTAAGAATTACCTTCAAACAGGTCTGTCAGCATTGCTACATTAGACAATATTTCTGCTTCATGAAGCATTGTTATTTGCTGCACCTAAAGTTTAATACCATTTCTATTTTATCCCAAATTGTTTAGGTTATCAGAGTTATGCCTGTTCTCTCTTGAAAGTTTAAATCTTATCATAAGTAATACTACAAAGCGATTAATGGGCTAGGCTTATGAATTCAAGGATAGAACATTGAAAACCCCTTCGTATAAAGACCGAACCTTATCACTTCTGGTACGCTTCAGAATATGATGTGCCACTTTTAATAAACTTCATAGCTGTTTAACTACTACTGCTAACAAGTTGCAGTTATTAGACTTGACAAAGTAAGTGACTTGTGTCTTACAGAAACACTATATTTCAACAAAATTTAAAATGGCCACCATCTTTGATAGCTTTTACTTAGAGATGTCTAGTTTTCGCCAATCTTCTTTATTTTTTACAAAACCTTCAAAATGAGAGATCACTTAAAAAGGCCTTACAATTAAGCATTTTGAATCATTCCCCTTTTTGGGAGACATAAGATTTTTTAGAATGGTTAAAAAATAGCACAAAATTAGGTTATACCATTGCTCAAAGAAAATGAATTTCTTCATATTTGTTAAAAAAATATTTAAAATTCAAATGAAACTTTATTCCACAGCTTGATTATACAAATATATGCATTCGGAATATTGTGTAATAAGTGAAGAAGTTTCCATGGAGATTTAAATATGAAAAAAACAATTTTGTTAGGATATTGTAAAAGCCTGTGGAGTACAACACAATGTAGTACGAACAAGAGATGAGCAGTGTTTTGGAGATGATTACGTGAATGAATGCCTGCAACGTACCGTAAGACAGAACATTCAAGGTATTTAAGGTGGAGTTGCATTGAAAAATCATTTTGCACAGTATTTTGTCAGCCCTGAGAGAGAACTGTCTTAGCAAATAGGAAGAAAAATAAAGCTATAAATGTAATTTTGTACAATGTCGTTCTTAAAATTAAAATAAATTATCTTATCATGGAATATACAAAATTCTTTATTTTAATCTGTATTTTCTTGTACCTTCTTATCCAACCTTGCAAAGTCGTCAACGAGATAAGTGAACATTTATTTCCAGGCTTCTGTTTCATAACTTTATTTTTAAATGAATCAATTTGTATATTCTACAAACAAGGTCTTGTCTCGACTAACTCAATTAATGAAATATCACCATGCTTTGCCATGTTAACTTCATAAAACAAACAAAATAGACGACAGACTGAAATGATACAACTACTCCCACAGTTTTCCAAAAATCGGAAAGCCTGTGGAGTACAACACAATGTAGTACGAACAAGAGATGGGCAGTGTTCTGGAGATGATTACATGAATGAATGCCTGCAACGTACCGTAAGACAGAACATTCAAGGTATTTAAGGTGGAGTTGCATTGAAAAATCATTTTGCACAGTATTTTGTCAGCCCTGAGGGAGAACTGTCTTGGCAAATAAGAAAAAACTAAAGCCATAAATATAATTTTGTACAATGTCGTTCTTAAAATTACAATAAATTATCTTATCCTGGAATATACCAAATTATTTATTTTAATCTGTATTTTCTTGTACCTTCTTATCCAACCCTGCAAAGGCGTCAACCAGATAAGTGAACATTTATTTCCAGGCTTCTGTTTCATAACTTTATTTTTATACAAATCAATTTGTATATCCTACAAACAAGGTCTTGTCTTGACTAACTCAATTAATGAAATATCATCATGCTTTGCCATGTTAACTTCATAAAACAAACAAAATAGATGACAGACTGAAATGATACTACTACTCCCACAGTTTTCCAAAAATCGGAAAACCGTGTAAACATGCTCGTTAAGTTGCACTGTCCTCGGCTACCGGGTGCCAGTCCGACATCTGATTTGTTAAGAAACAGCAAGACTGTACTTCTGTCCACCTGGAGCCTGCCGATAATTATTCCGGGCCAGGCGTATTGTGAACAACAACATACAATAACATTGCTCACGTTACCGGGTCTGGTTCCGATTTTGCTGGTGTGCTGAAAGAGCCAATGTTAAGAACATAAATTTTTAACAGTCAATGGTAAGAAATCTAAATTCCTTCCCATCTTAACTTACGCTAATTATGTTTTTGAGTACTGCGAATGCGTTTTACATTCAATAATGAAACAAAAACTATGTGAACTTAGATACACATTCATTCAGCTTAAAGGGCTGCTGTTTGAGGGTCATTGCAGGACTATTGACATCTGCCTAAAATATCGTTAAAAATAAAATTGATTTTTGTAAACTATAACTACAGCTTGCTTCTTACCCAACTGATGAGTTTTGGAACAGTAATAACTGAAGATAGTGCTACCTTTGTTGGTCGATTTTTTTCTGTGTGCGTGTATTCAAAAAAAAGTTATATTTTTAAAACATATATTTCCCACTATCAGGCTCATAAATGAAAATATTTTTTATCAAATTTCTTTAAATTAAAGAAAGTGTAAGTAAAAAATGCAGATCTAACTCTAAACTAGCCTTTTACCAGCTAAGCAAAATAATAAATCAAATCTCAATCACACAAAATAAAGTCTAAACCTCACACTAATAAAATTTAAAATTAAATATTTTAAAATTAGTTTAGAATGTAATGATTTTATTTACTTAAATTTTTGATCCTATCCTTGTACATTTTTTAGAAATAAAGATATTTTGATTTGATTTGAATATTTGCAAACAATAAAAAAATCAAGATCGTATTTATTTAGATAAAAATTTTGTTCTAATCACAACTATACACAATATTGGTGAAAGTTAAAAGAATAAGTTTTTAAGAAATAATCCACAGTAGGTAATACACAAACATTTGAACTTCTTAGTCTGAGTTACTTCTAATACTTCTCTGTCCTCCCATATGCACTAGTATTGAAAGGCAATAATAGTATTGTACACTGTGTGTTGGAGTATTATTTACATTGTGATTACTACTTACAGGATTATTATATGTACTATTTACATGCATTTCGATGTTAGATGTTTTCAGGTGATCTCCATCATAAGGTGCTTCCCACCACTACCTGACAAATGATCCTATAGTTCGTCCATTTAAATAATACCATCATTTTCATTAAAGTCTTTTTGTAACATATCAGTCTCCACCTCATCTGATTACCCATTATTCACATATATCAAAACACAGGCAGAACTGAGATTAAGTCCCATGCAGTCCCCAAATCCCATGCAGAAAAAAATAAGTCAATTATATGCAACAAACAATTATATTTAAACAGGTTTGAGCAAAAGTTTGGAATATATTTATTAATTTTAAAAATATTGAAAAAAAAACTACTGTCATGAAACTTCTTAGTTATGTACATTTCCCAATACCAAACACTTATTCATATTATAGTCGTTTTTCGTGTGGCCAGGAGTTGACCAACGAAGGAAGTTCTTGCTTATTTTAAAGGTCTTTGTACAACACATAAGTGCAAACCAAATGTCAAAAGAATTACCCAGTAACAAAATACAGCCTCTCAAAGAATTTAATGTCATATAAGTAATATTCTTTAGTTATACGGCTATTTATTTATTTATCTCTGTTTGAGGTCCCTGGTGTTGAGTATGTCCTTCATTATGTAATGAAAGGATATGTTATTTAACAAAAATAAAAAATTTGAAAAAAAAACACTTGAAAGTAGGTTTACCCTCAAGATAGTTTAAGAAAATTACTATAATCATTTGTTACACTTTTTTTATAGAAAAAATGAATTAATTTTATGTCAACTAAATTATAGAAAGAAGCAGCAACTGACAATAACTATCTTATCCTTGTTTTTAAGAAGTATTATTTATACAACATTAAATTCTTTGAGAGACTGTATTTTCTGACCGGGTTATCCTTTTGACATAAGGTTTTCACTTTTGTATTGTACAAAAACCTTTACAATGAGGTATAACTCGAGGTAGGGTTACGTTTAATATTTTTAAGACTTCTTTAGTGGGCTATCCCCTGGCTACACGAAAAAACAAGTAAAATATGTCTAATTGTTTGGTATAGGAAGATGTATATAACTAAGAAATTTCATTACATTTCTTTCAATAGTTTTAAAATTAATAAATATATTCCAGACTTTTGTCCAACCCTGCATAATTCATACACCCAGAATACAAATACTGCGGAAAGAACTTAATAAAGCATGCAAAAATAAGAACTTATATGTATTTCTACCTAATTAAATTGATTCTTGAGAGAAAGCTTGACACATTTGAATAGTCATAGCAAAGTGAGTTATGCACCGTAAACTAAATAAAGAACAAGTCTGAACACCAATAACGCTCATCTGCAATCTTTTACAAATATATCTAAAAAAACATAATAATTAAATGCTTGAAATGGGGCATGATGTTTATTTAAATAGGAATACAAAATTTCAAATGTTTCCCAATAACTCTAGTTGGGTCTTTGGGTTCTTCAATCAATAAAAAATTCTTTATTTGTGATTTCATAGAGAAATAAAGTATTTAAAAAAGCTGTATACTAATTTGTTAACATTAGGGAATTAGAATAAAGATTAAATTATATAATTTGTCTTAATGGACAAAAATATGAAGAGCCATGAAAGAGTTTTGGAATTCCTGTTAAATTCCCTGTCAAAGCCTATACGAGTCAACAATGGGGTAAAACAAGGGTGTCTATTATTACCTATCCTCTTCCTCATAGTACTGGATATGGTAATGAGGCAGTATGATAGCCAGAGATGGAGGAGCTAATTTGGATATCACAAGCTACCTGAATAAAGCAAGGAAGCCTTTACACAACCGAGACCTTTATGGAAAAATGTAGTGATTAGGAAGAAGACGAAGCTCAGAATATTCAACTATCTCTGATGTGAAATCAGTTCTGTTGAATGGCTGTTAAAGTTGGAAACTAACAAATACCAACTTGAAGAAACTGCAAACTTTTCTCAATAAGTTTCTACAGACACTTTTAAGTATATGGTGGCCTAATACCATCTCAAACAAAGACCTGTGGACAAGAACATAGCAGGAACCCATCATATCTAAAAAGGAGAAAGTGGAGATGGATTGGACACACCATTCCATAACCGCAAGATACTGCAGCTCGACAGGTCTTGGAGTGGAATCCGCAGGAGAGAAAAAAGAGGAAGTCCTGGAATTACCTGGAGACGAACTGTAGAGAAGGAGGTAGAGGAGCAAGACTTGACTTGGGCCAGAGGTAAGGAAATGGCTGCTCGTTGGAGAGCGTTCGTCGAGGCCCTTTGCTTCCCCTAGGAGCTAAAGAAATCAAGTCAAGTAAGTCAAATCGGTCAGCACTATTTAACATAAGTAATGAGCATTTTTGACATCATTCATGGTTAACAACTATAATTATATGTATATATTCAATGATTAATTATGGGTTAGTTAAAGGACACTAGGCCAGGAATTAGGAGAGATAATACCTCCCTATACCACTGTTCATGTATGAGTGGGTGGAAGGGTCAATACAATGTTAACGCTGTTTTAGATATTTGTTTTACAAGTCCTCTCCTAAAGCTTGAGGCATCCTGTTTCTAAAAGTTGTAAGGAATTAAGACGGCCCAACAGGGTTCAAACTTACCAAAGAAGACAAGTCCACTAACACCTAACAGTAGAGAACAGATAAAGGAACATCACATGACTCAAATTTTCAGTGACACTTCCACATTCCTCTATTCAACGGAGGAAAGTTCCATTGATACTGAAGTGATGTTCCTTTACATGTTTACTACTGTAAGATATTAGTGAACTTGTCTTCTTTGGTGAGTTTGCTGATGCCCTATCTTCCCCATTTATTAATAATGTTGATCCTCTAATTTGTCTTTATTTTATTAAAACCTAATGCTAACTAAAACAACCTATACATTGACTGTGGTAATTTCTAGACTCCAAAGTGGCTGAATATTTCATAACATTTTAATTAATACAAGTTAATTTTTACCCCATGATATTTTAAAATTAAATATCATAGTGTTGTTAACACTTTTTTTATTAAAACCCGGGTGAAAATGAATTAATACTTTTTATAGCAGTCAAACTTCAAAGATTTTTTTACAGAAATATGTAAAATATCATACCCTAATAATGAAAAAACAGTAATATAAATTTTAAATTATTGTTACAAATTCCTAAAGAGGTTTTTTCAGTATTTAGTTTTAGAGTAAATTATGCGAGTACAGACACAAATTGGTACAATAGAAATCTATTTTTAATCCTTTAGTTCTGAGGATACATACAATGAATTTAATTGAGGACAGAACTAAATCAGGCCACTTGAGTTATTTGAGTTTTATTGATTTTACATTTATATTTTGTTGTATATGTAATAACTTGACAATAATAATAATTTAACATAAATGAAAGTAAGCACAGAAAAGGACCAAATTAAATTCTAAATAGTGATAAACTAATTTTTTTTCTTTCAATACAAAACAAGAAAGAAAACGTTCAACTCATAATATCTTAATAAACAATCCCAGCTTGGACCAAGTTTCCTCCACGAAATTTCTCAATTTAACCTTAGGTGGGATCTGCATACTGCACAAATAATTAACTGGGTCAATTATGGATCAGTCAGTTAAAATAATTTGACTGAACTAAAAATTTTGAGAGTGCATATAATTTATATTTTAGAATGTGTTATGTATGTTAAGATCCATCAATACAAACTCAAAATTGATTGTGAAAACCATACCACGAATAAGAGGGAATTAGCAATACCTAAACACAGTTTAGAATTTCATAAAAAACTTTTTATGCAGGGATACAATTTTTATAATCAATTAAAAAAACAGCAAAAAGAGTGGATAACATTATTAGACATTTAAATCAATATTAAAATGTTACTTGATTCCAAAGGCAAATTATTATTTATTCTTTTGAGGAATTTTATTCAATTTATTAAATTCAATGAAATTTTATTTTATTCTAATTATGTAAATTAGTTGTAGTGACACCATGTAGATAGTGTAAAATAAATTTATTTTCACTTTGAAATATTACAAAATATTGCATTCATAATAAAATAGTATCACACGTGCTGAGTTACCATTACACACACAATCACAACAAGTGAACTTGTTTGCTCTGTGAGTTTAGCTCACTATTTTTAAATGGACATTCATGACTCAAGCAATGCTTAGGTGCAAAGAAAATTGGAAAAAACTTATTTCAATTGAAATACAAAATGACATGAAAACTGTGATCCATATAATTTCTATTTTATTTATTTTTTTTTATTTATTCATAAGACGCCGATCGTCAAGATGTGGGCGAATATGGATTTCGAATGAGTGTGATAAGTGTATATGAGCGAATGTAGTCATTGTTACAAACTAAGGCCGACTATTCCTTAGAAAGTGTCATTAATTAATAGCCCAATGACAAATGAACAGCCGGTGGTTATCAGCTGATCCTTCTCAAAATGTATTGACTCTGATTGGGATCGAACTGAGAACCTTTAGCACATGAAGCTGGGATTGAACCAACTACACTACCGACCAATTGTTATGAGTGGAAAAACTTACATTAGATCCTGGCCTAAAACCCTCTAACATAACAAAACGTTATTCATGATTATCAATTAGAATCTTGGAAGAATAATGTTTAATGATAACTTCTAGAATATATAAAAAAAAGTGTAAAAAGTCTTAATATTTTTTTTTCTTAAAATTTGTTTTTTGTTCATTTTCATGAAGAATATGTATGAATTAAACAAGATATGAATGACCTGATAAGTTTTGTCACACGGCTTTGTTCTTGAACTGAAACTCTGGTCGGGGAACAATCTTGTTTACTTCATGTCTCTTATAAGATGTATTGTAGGATTTTAATATACGTTGACGATTAAATATTGTTTAGTCACATAATTTTGATTGCCAAAAACAGCAAGTAATACTGCGAATTTAATAATTTGGAGCAAAATATTTTGACTTTAATGTTTAACTGTGTGCTGTTATGACTTTCAGCATCGGGAATCAAACCATCCTTGGTATGTATCAAATTTACACATTTTTATCCTTATTTTTAGAATATGTCTTACTAGGTTTCTAGAATTATCCATGACCATTCAAAGGAATGATGAGTGTGTGTGCTGTGATCATTCAAAGAAATGAGTGTACAAGCCAATGAGATCAATTAAGCATGATTATTTCATGAGCAACATTGAATATTAACAACCATGCACCCATTGAATTTATTTAAAAAAATAATAATAATACTCACTTTGCTAATCCTATCGATAATAATATTTCTGTCGGTACTAATAATGGTTTGTTGTAGTTTCACCTTTTCCTCTTTGCGTAAATCTTCTAGAGCTCGTTTGGCAGCATAACCTTTGGCAACAATTGCACTTTCATTTTCAATAGGATAGCTTGCATACTTCTTTATGTCATGACCATTTTTACTTATCTGCACAACAGAATAATTATTAATTAACAAACGGTCATTTAATCATTAATAATTAATTGATTTCATATGTTTTTATTCTTCTTCAGGTTACTGAGAATACATTGAATAACTTCTTGTTCTAACTTACAATTTAGACAAGCTATTTTTTATTGCAGATCTAAGATTAACACATTCAACTAGTTAGAGTAAAATTTACATTTGCATGGTCTGTTGGTAATATTCACTCATCAATAAATAAGTTTTCATCGTAAAATTACAAAGGAAAGTTTAAGAAACCCTCTTGTTTACCAAAGATGAAAGACTATTGATGATTCAGACAAGATTAGTAAAAAACACAAGAGATTTTTATTTATAAACTTCTATGGACATCTCTTATTTTAAATCTATCATCTTCACAACAACTTACTTAATTGACTAAATACTAAACTTTACATGAAAGCTTATTTAATTGTTCTGTTATTATAGCCTACAATGACTTATAATCCACCTGTATAACAGAGCAATAAATGATTATACATTAAATATAAAGATAATAACAAATAACAGAGATGGTTGTAACTAACAAGCAAGTACGAACACATAGAAGAACAAGAGCTTTTGAGATTCTGAGATATAATAACAGAATTTGTTTCCTAAAAGGACATTGAAAACAACAATTCAACTAAAATTGAAGATAACTAATGAAAAAAATACATAAAAACAATTGCTTAACTACATAACTACTTACAATAAATACTAATAAGAATAAATAACATTATAATTGCAGACTATGATAATGATTTAAACTACACATACAGAGAAATGGCGACCTGACTGCATCAAAGCTACAGTTGCATCACCTTGTGTCTAAAGTCACTTTGTTGTCTCTGAATAGTCAAGGACCAGAACGTTTTTACCTGGTAATTTTTTCAGATTGCATAGACACGGAAATTTAAAAAGTTGGTATAACACAGCTCAAGGTATAACAAGCTCAAGCAAAAAAATGCTTTCACCTTGGGGGAGGTTGCCACCCCATCCAAGGGTGTACATGTTTTTTATATTTTGACTTCATTTTTAATACTTATATATATATATTTTTTTTATTTGCAACTCCAGGACAAACGATTTCCATGGAAGTCATATCTGCTGAAATTAAGCATTTCTGTAGAGCTAGCAAACATGATTTCTTTCCTTACGCTGTTCATATGAATCCAGTAAAAGCAACAAATTATTGGTACACTCTGTTCTATTTTGCCAATGTAAACATTAAGTTTCTGTTAGATGTGATCATGCACGAGACTCTAGCATTATTAAATCTGAGAGAAAGCCGTTGTGGCAAATTTTCTTTGTACTTTATAACACTAATTTTAAGGATCAACTACCTCAATATAAAACATTTTATTCGATTTTCAAAACAACGAGAAACCTTTATAGCACGAATAACAAGAGCCAAACAACACTATACCACGAATTAAACCTTTATAAGATGAATTCTAATGGTCAGTGCGAGGAATTTATATTTCAAATAAATTCTTGTTAACCCTAGTTCATGAGCATCAGGTGAACCAATGTGTGTTCCCAACTGCTAGGTAATTTTTTCGGCGCTATGCAAGCTTTTTTTGTAAAAATCATAAAAAATACTAAATATGCACCAAATATTTAGATCATATCGTTTATCTACTCAAAAACTATACTTTCACATACTACCATCAAAACTTACAAAAAGAATTAGTAAATTATTATTGTCATGAACAATTTTTAAAAATTTGTATGTAAATTATAACTTATAACCCTCCTTACGAGCATTAAAAAATTGTTGTAAATAATTCCAAGACAGCCAAATTGTTTATTATTTAGTGCACTATAATAATATGTTGTTACATTTTAGATAAACTACTAGGTTTTTTTGAAGTGTTTGTTTACATAAAACGCAAAAATGAAAAAATGTTCTGAATAGACCATTGAATAAACAAGAAAAAGCTGTTTAGGAGAAATATTGTACCCATACACAAATTTTTATATTTTTAGTTTATTGGGAAAAATTAAAATTTTACCACGGAAAAGAAAAATTTCAGTGAAAAATTACATAACAATCCGAGAATAAGGGGTTTGTATAATTTTTTGCTACATGTTCTGAGTATTAGTATAATATATTAGCTACAAGAAAATGTAAAATATATGAATATTCCAAAAAGTATAAAACTTAGTCAGACTAAGTCAATATAAAAAGTATAAAACTTAGACACCATAAGTCAGCGTCCGCAAATTGTATAAACGGCACTAGACAAATAATAGATATTGTAAACATTATAAAAAATATAAAATAATTTTTGGGAATTTTTAGAACAGTAACACTTGATAGAACACATATTTCTGAATAGAAACTATAAAAAATCTATTACAGTAGTGCCATAAATAATATTTTGCACTATATAACAACATACTACATCATATTGTTTTTGCATAAATAAAATAAACAATCTATTTAGAGTGCACAGAAATCATACATACTATTTTTATTTTTTTCTAAGATTATTATAAGTAGGCTACACTAATACCCTATCCGTACACACATTGTTTGCTGAAATCGGATAAAAAATAAATGTTTAGGCTGGTACCTACATAAGTATCAATTTCACTATTTCTTTCACAATTCCTGATTATTTAGACACTAAAAACCACTATAACACATTGTACTATGACTACACTAAACACAACACATAATTTTATTCATTCAAATAGTAATTTATAACACTTACAGCGAATAAAACACTCACAAAGAAAATTAGACGTGCAAAAAGTAAAAATAGCTATGTCTACTGTGGCATTGGCGGGCTCTGCTTCTTTCAGTAAAGTGAAAACTTTCACGTGACCATTGCCAACCTACTGCATGAAATTCGCTCGAAGTGGCACCAATCAACTTGTCAACCCTCTGTCTATCTAGTTAATTTTTTTTAGTTTATATCTCAATAAATAAATTAGTAGCTAAAATTTTATCAACAGCATAAATTATGCCGTACCTCGCTTTTGGGAAATCATGTAAACAAGGGTATACAAAAACACTTTTGTAAAATACCCAATGCTGCTAAGAGAATGAAATTTGTTTTGTTGGATAGAGTATTTCATTCTCTACAGACTGATATTTGGTACGCCTTATTCCGTCTTCTGATTATTCTTCAGTGATATGACAAACATCAGCAATTTTACTCCTTCCAGACCTCCACCAGACGGGAATTGAGAGGGGGTTTCGAGTTGCACGTTCTAATTTTATTTCCTACGTTTATAAAATTGCATAAAAAAAATATTAAAAATCTGAAATGTTTAGAACAGAACATTCTGCGCCGATTGGTACCAACTTTGTTGCGATTGCTTGATGATAAACATGTTTTATTGATTTTAATGCAACAGCATAGATTATGCCCTTCCTCGCTTTTAGAAGGGATTTTGTGAACCACATAAATTATGTCGTTCCTCACGATCTAGGGTTAAAACAGGAAAACTTAGATTCCAATTGTCGCGACTTCTGAAATTGCAGGTGGCATTAGAAAGTACAGATTTAGTTCAGTTTAGTTTGATTCTATTGTGTGTTTGGTACTGTTCTGTGCGATTGACGATATGACTAGGTTCTTACAGTAAAAAAAATAGAAGTGTGTTGCTTTAAGAGGAATGTGATAAATGTAGATACTGTTGTACATTGCGCAGTAATTAAACTTACAATAAACAACAATTTGTTCAATAGTATATATATTAAAGCGAACCTCTACAAAGCGAATTTTGCCTGTTTTAACTTCACTTCCATGAATCTTGCCATCACGAATACCATTGTAACACAAGTATTTTTTAATCTCTTCAGATCCGTGGTATTAAGATTCTACTGTGATAGCTTTCCAGTATGAAATCTATAACTAATTCAATCAGAAAAATATAGTCAGCGGGTCATGAGAATTCCTCTGAGCTTCGTGCCTCTGTGATATTGAAGGCGCTGATTTCCATGAAACACCACAAGTCATGTAATGTACCTGTCGTAATTACTAATTATGATATGTACACTGCATTACTTATACTGATTCAATGGAAATCAGCACTTCCAATAACACAGAGGCATTAAGTTCAGAGGAATTCTCACGACTCGCCGACACTATAGATGACTAACAATATTACCATAATTAATGTATTTTAATAGATTAAATTTTAAAAATTACAGTAAAGCGTTCAAAAAGTAAAATGGAAAAAGGAATTACCTGGACCCGGGATCCAAATACAGTATGGGCAACCCCTTTTGGTCTTCTTGGGAACACACTGTATTCAGGGACTGACCAGTTCATAGCCAGTGCATACTGTAGTAATAAATTAACATTGTTATGAACAAAGTTTTCATCTGGAGTCGGCACAGCAGGAACAATAACTGGCTCTACTTGACTAGGGGATAGAGCATCCTTCAACATAATTAATACCAAATTAATATTGAGCATATGTACTATTATTTTGTAAAAGGTTGAATTCACATAAACAAAACTAATGCTCTGACCGCAAGAAAAAATAAATGGCAATTTAAAAGAATAATACATATTATTTTAATGTTTAGGGCTATATAAATTGATAGAAAAATGTCAATGTAAGACATAAATACCTGCCTCATTTAATTGTACGCTTGACATATGCATTTTAAAATTTTTTTTATGCTTTGATCATTTTCATCCTAGTTGGGAAAAAAAGTACCAGAATTTTTTAAACTAGTTTTCACAGTTCATCAACTTTCACTTTTATTACTTATAAACCTGTTAATTAATGCACTCGCATTTTTATATATGTTTTCTCTAAGTTTTATCAATTTCAGAATAAATGTTAACTTAAAAAAATGTGTATCAATTTCCTGAAATAACATTTTCTTGGCTTCTAGAAGTCATAAAATTAGTTTATTGGTCACATTTAATCCTTGAGAAATATGCACATTATTTTTATAAGCAAAAGTAAATTAATTGATTTTAAATTGAATTTTTCTTCTTAAAAAGTTAAAATTCTAACACATATAAAACTGATAGAAAACATTTGTGACAACCACTTATGAAAATATGATTGTGATAGGCCTACATTCATAGGTTTTTTAGTAATAAAATTGTAAAGGTGATGCACAGTGAAAACTAGTGAAAAATTCTCATACTTTTTTTGTTCCAAGTAAGATAACAAAAATAATATAACTTATAGTAAAATTAAAAAATGCAAGTGATAATGTACAATTAAAGGAGGAAAACAGCGGTGTGATTGCACTTTTTTAGGCCTCTTAGTTTTGTTTAGCAACAACCATCAAACTCGAGTAAACGTAATTTTTGTGCTGACAGTAGGGTTACTAACTCTGTAAGAACAACCGGGATCAGATGGTTGTTGCAGATGCTATGTAAAATTGTGGGTGTCCTTAGTGCAATGATTCCATAGTACAAAATTGAAATAAAATACATAATACATGAAACATAAACATCTGTTAGGCCAGATTTAGAGATAGTGTGCCCTGAGCAATTATTTTACTGCAAGATTACTTGCATGTATGGCATTATCAAGAGTTTGATGATTTGCCATAAAACCTATATTTGCTTGGAGGCCCGTAAAGACACATGTATTTAAAATATGGAACAATTAAAACCAAATATCGTCAAGATATGTATTCTGGAGCCCAATGTTAACATAAATTTGGTTCTAAAACACGTTTTGGACATGAAAAGTATCCTGGGCCATCAAGATGAATCTGGGTATTTATGTACATATTCAGACCTATCAAATTTGTTGTCCATTCTTCTAAAGATTAAAGTACATATAATACTATATAGTTTTCTATAGGACGAAATTATAATTAAAACCATACCAAGTTATTACATCATAGTTGCAATCAATAAAGAGCGTTTATGTGAAAATTTGTTTTAGTTCATCCAACAACCGTTATAAGAAATCTTTAAACAACACAAAAAAAATATAGGTTGCATCGTTTTACCATAGTAAGAAGTTTCATAATAACCCAAGATAATTAATAACTCAGCAAGAAATCTTATTTAAAATATAAATTTACTGTAAAAGACCTTAAAAGATGAAACTTTGCACTACAAATCTTAGATTAAAATGCGTCTTTTGTTGTTTTTATTTTTTAGACTGTACAAATTCATTATCTGAAAGTTTTATAAAGCATAAAATTACCTACAACTTTCAAATATAAATTAAGTTTCTATCTATTACAGTTTTTCTTTTTTATAAAGGTAGTATTGATGAAAAAATATATAGTCTGTATGTTTTCTTATAGTTTTTCAGTATAAGATAAATAACTTTAAAATCAGAAAAATGTATATGCGTGCGTAAATACTTTTTACAATATTTTTCCTCAAGTAGGCTGATGGTTGCTGCTCTAAGCTTGTCCTGAACGGACCATTTTTTTTTTTTTTTTTTTTTTTTTGAATGGGCTACTTAATTCTTTTCTACTGCTAAAGAACTGTTCCATAGAATCCTAGGCTATGTGAACATGGTAACAATAGAGTTTGATCTGACAACAAATAAAACAGAACAAATGTAAATACGTTAACATCTTAGCAGTTTTATATTGTCCTTCATAAACACTAATGAAGCATTAAACTTACTTGAACTTGATTTGAGTTCTGCACTGCTCCTTCAAAATATAAATCGTCTAACTGAACATCCTAGAACGCATATTAAGTAATTAGGTCCAAACAATCCAAATATATCATATAGTACAATATAGAGTAACATTGGCATTGCTTAGAATGTGGCAATTAGAGGTACATTAATTTCAGGTTTAAGGAAATTATAGAAAAAAGCAACAAAACTTTTTCTAATGGAAATCTAAAACATTCATATTTTATAATAATAATAACAATATGTTTATAAAAATTAATCCTATTCACAGCCATTATTAGTCATAATTTCCTTTTAAAAAACCCTTACAAGCAGTAAAAATGTTTAGATTCTAGCCATTCTTTCAAATGTTTCCTTGATTTGGAACTATCATCAATATAAATATTATAATTTTAGATTTACAGGAATTTGTTAAGAACACACAAATATTGCATAGTAGAGTTAAAAAAAACTAGTGTATAGTTTGCAGGCTTGGTGCATTTCTTATTATGAATAGTTTCTTAAATGTGTGAGTTAGCTATTAAACACCTTCAATAAAATAATACTTTTTGTTGATAAAAAAACTGTTTTACACAACAGTGTTACACAACCCTTTACATGATACAGTAGTCTCGCTAATCCGAACTTCGATAATCGAAAATCGGCTTAATCCGAAACACAAATCGACAACAGATTTTGCAAAAATTAAAAATGCAGTTACTGTAAGAACCACTACTTTATATCTAAAATTTACAAGAAAATATTATTTAAAGTATGTAACTGTTAATAAACTTTTCAAATATTACTTTGGTTTGGAAATATCAGTTAAATTTCTTTGCTTTTAAAGAAAAATTCTTAAAAACTAAATTACGCCAGCATCTCAAAACATGGTAGCCACTGCGGTAAGGGTGTTGCTCTACAGAGTGTAGTATGAGATTAAACGCAGCTGGAGCGTCTGTATGGGTAACAACAAAACTGAGATACGTACACACACAAGTTCGAACTGTTGATAAGAGACTGACAGCGGAAATTGGGAACAGTGCTGTCCGAGGTAGTGTGAGAACGCCAGAAATATGCACACAACTTCCATCATCTGATTACGTGGCCTACTGTAGTGGCGAATGCAATGGAATCAAGTAGCGCTGGGGCTGGGATTGATTTCCACTAGTGACTCCAACTTTTTGTCTTGAAAAATGGTGTTTGATCTTACGTCTCAGTTCAATGTATTCTTCTATTAAAGGGTTCATTCTCCTTTTTATAATCATAGACTATTATTGCATTGAAAACTTAAGTACTGTACTTTATGCTAGGCATATTATTTATGTTATATTTTATCAAAAGAGCGTTTTAAAAAAAATCTGTTTAATCCGAAAAATTCGGTAATCTGAAATGGGTTTGGTCCCAATTATTTCAGATTACCGGGACTCCACTGTACTGTATTTTGCACACAGTTTTTAAACACGTTGTATTTTATTAACTCTATTAGTAAAAACAATTATTAGTAGTCTTAACAATTTTTACAGCATTTCACAGTTCTTTTTGAAATGTTAATTGTATCTATTTCAGTTTTTTTAGTTTTCTCAACCAGCTCCACATTTATAATGTTTTAAACTGATATGAAACATTATTTGTGTTGTTATAGATATAAAGTTGTTATAGATATAAATGGTCTTTGAGTAATACATTAGTTTAACTCTAGTACTGGCAACAGTTCGCTTTCAGCTCACTGTTTTTTGTTTTGTAGTGGCAAAGTGCGCTTTTAACGTACTGTTGACACGGCCACAGACTCCTGTTATTATCTAAAACATTTATTTAGCTAAAATAATGTGTTTGGTCTCAATGGAATCTAAATTAGTTGCCAATTACAGTGATATGCACAAATCAATTATTTGACATAACATAATGATTTCGAATAGGAGAAGTTTGCTATTTTCAGATTGCTAACAGTATGTAAATATACGACCATAGGATTTTTATTTATTATGTGTTTTAGACTGTTTATATGTTGATCAGTGTGTAGTAGGGAGTGTATTTAGTGATATTATAATAATATAAAGTGAAATATCAGTGTATCATATATGGCCAAAATAGCTCATACAATATTTGTTTGTCATAACCTTATAGGTTATTAATTGAATATAAATATTTTTTATGGCTATGGATATTGTAATAAACTTATTATTAATTTATTTTTCTGATAGAGCATGTTTTTAGCAAAATTTTAGTGTAAAAATGAACTCTTTAGTGTTTATAATAAATTCTATAGAACAGTTTTTAATATTACTGTTTCCATGGTAGCAAATGACCAGCTAATGTAGTGTTTGTAAATTTATAGTATATTTATTTTTGCCTATATGATTTTAAATGTATGTATTTCACGTTTTTATTTTACTATCCTAACATTGCTTCTAAGGGGTACCCTCACCTTTACATTATGCATGACAGAAAATTTACAAATGTTACATACCACGAAAAAAGAAAAATCCATTCTCTGGATAGGATTCATAATTCATATGATAGCCTACATATTTATGAATATATTGATACCCAATATAAGTAGGTTTATAGTAAATAGCTATTTTTTATGAATTTAATAACTAAGTTCTGCACATTAGGCAAAAATGGCCTGCCATTTTGAGAAAAAAATAACTGCCAGTTTGAGGCTTAAATTGTGGCAGTTGCTTGAAAGGTGTTTATGTATTTATCGTGTAATAGCATGATTGAGAAAGAAGTTCATGGTTCTAAACGAATCAAAGTCACAAAGGTAAAGGTAAAGGTAAACTTGAGCATCAATTCCTTGTTTAGAAATACATTACAGACAATTAAGCAATATACTCGAAAAAGTCCTAGCACATATCTTTAAAATCATTATTTCTCAGTTATTAGTGTATTTATTTTAAAACCAAACATAATATAGCTTTCAACTTTTCATTTTTAAATTTTTGTAAATTTTGAACCAACCATCAGAATTCTAGCAATACGGAAAAATAATCTGCCACCATTTTGAAAACAACCAATCTATTTTCATTCAATTTTGTACATTTGTTTTCACCGCTAAAATACAACAACAAAATATCTACACTAACTTAATCAATTTATAAATTAAATCTATTTTCTTACAAAATAAAGTAAAATAAAATGGTGTGTAGTGGGTAAATAATTGACAGTCTGTACTCACCTGATGAAAATAATGCCAGTGGCACAGAAAATGTATGTTATGTGTTGTCTCTGTACTACCCTTCTCAGGTAATTTTGCTGATAAACCTCTCCAATTACATTATTTTCAATTTGTGCATTTGTTGTATTATACATACAAGATTCTCATTATTTATATAATGCTTATGATAAATAATGGTGTCCATACAATTTTAGAATTATTAATTATCATAGATAAAGATCTTTATATAGTAGAGTTTAAATAGATTTGAATACACTATACGTATTATGCAAGACATGATATGATCTCTTAAGGGTTAGAATCAACTTGATATTATATGATATGAATCAACTTGTTATTATGTTATGCAAGTTATATTTTCTTTTCTTAATGTTTACAAGTTTCAGGTTTAAGTAGTTTCTATTAACCCTCAGAGCTTGTCAGTCCACTATACATGGACAGAGCAATTACCCCCTCCCCCACCTAGGATTTTACTTTCATTAGATTTTCTGCTCAACTCTTCTGTCCATGCCCCATGGATGACACCATTGCCCTTGACAGGTCGGAATTTAAATGTTGTTGTTTACGTCTGCAGCTCAGATTTTAATCCTGTTATGTTTTAATACGATAATGTTGTCAAAGAAACATCACTATGGTTTTATTTTTATAAACTGAAATGCAAACTATGACTAAGACTAGCAATAATGCTGTCAATTTTACAAGTGATAAGTTGTCCACACATAGTGGACAGCTGAGTACAAGGAGTAATTCATGACGCCCACTACCTGTGGACAGGAGAGCTGTGTGGATGGCAGGCTATTTTTTATTTCTTAGCCACTTTGCTGCAAAATGGCCTTGTCCAAACAAGTGGATAGCTGACCTGAGATGACGCTTTTAACAATCAGTTTCTGAGTGCTGAGGGTTAATATTATATTTTATACACAAGTTTTCATGTTTTTAAACTAATTTTTGTGTTTCATTAATGTTTGGTAACGTGGTTTAATGAAATTCGTCACCATGGGATTTGTACTTATATTGTGATAGAAGACACTGAACAAATGTCACGCAGTTGTTTGAAATAAAAATGATGTTAGGCTATTGGGCTCTAGGCCAAGACTTATTGTAATAAGAGATAGAGAGAGCATAACAACTTGGTAAGTCCATTTAAGGTAAGTTTGCTGATGTCCTATCTCTCCTATTACATTCAAATAAAGATGTTATGTTTCACAATGATCATTAACTTTTGTAAACATATTGTTTGTGCATTTGTTGTAATTTTAATTACAATATGAAAATGTGAATAGCAATTAGACTTTTGATAGACAATATATTTATTCATTATCATAGAGATAAGAAATGTGACAACAATAATTAATTATAACAAGTATTCTTAGAGCTAGGTTGTTAGTTTAGATTGTCGTTTCTCCAATTTTGAAATTCTTCTATTGTATAAAATGGGTGCTTCAGAAGTTCAGATATTTTTCTTCGGAACTTCTTTTCGTTTCCCAGGTAGCTTATTATTTCTTTGGGTACGATGTTCAATTTAGCTCCGGCGTAAGAGGGTTTCTTCTCAACCAAAGTTAATCAGTGAGCAGGAAGAGAATAGTTTGTGGCATATCTTGTATTGTAGTTGTGTGAGTCGGTTCCTTTTGCCAAATTCAGCTTGTAAAATCCATATGATAGGTGATGATATTGAGGAATGAGTTGTGTGACTGTTATGTGTGTTCGGTCTGAAATACGGAGTCCCATTGTTCATATTTTACAAGGTGATTTAGTAGTAGTAAGTTCCTTTCATTTAAAACCCTGCGCTCTAAGGTTTGTTTTTTGTTCATAGTTATTGGAGCCAAGATGGTTGTTATTTGTCCTGTATGTCTGATTGTGCATATTTATACCACTTACTTCTGGGTTGGATGAAGATTGTTAGTGCATATTATATCTATGGATGTGGATTTGGTAAATATCCGTGTGGGTGGTAGGGGTAGTCTTCTTATATTGTAGGCTTTAAGCATTTCTTGTAGTTTTCTTTTGTTTATGTTATTGTTTTGTAATCAGTCTATGTTTATGTCTCCCATAATGACCACTGGGCTGTTCCAGGGGGGGGTCATACTTGGGATTAACGATTAAAAATAATTAACGATTAAATTTAATCGTTACTTTTTCTATTAACTTTTTAACTTATTCGTTAGTTTTGGTAATGTTTAACTTCTAACTTTAACTAGTTGAAAATTTGGCTAACGGTTAAAGTAACTCAGAGGAATGTTTACTGGGCAGAAAGTATCTAAAACTCAGGTCAAAGACCGATTGCTTTCCTCATCCCACAATTGTCACCGACAAGCAAGGTCACTGTTTTGAAGACGCACCCCCTCCCATATACTTACATTTTACTGTCTTATAAATAAAAAAAGAGGACCAAACGAGTATACCATTGTTGTGGTATTGACTTATGTCCCTGAGGTGATCATTTCACTTGACTAGTTTATGTTTAGGGATAAAGTTGAGATAGTCATTTAGTTATTTTGTTTTAAATCAACGTGTTGGACCTAATCTTGTTTATCTTTCATAAACTCTAATACTGAATTTTACCTGTTTACCCATCTATCTGTATAAATTAATTAGGAAAATCAGTTGCATTTTGACGTTAATGCTGTCAATACTTGATTAATTGATCATTACATATCTAAATTGTCCTGTTCAAAAGTAGTCGGGAAAACCCCGACCCCGATATTTCAAGTAACAATTGCTATATGTCGTTCTGTTTTCATTATTTTGCTATCGGCACCGTCGAAAAGAAAAGAAAATGATAATACTATCTTTAATATTAATATTAATAATATTATCAATGGTTATTAGTTTTGTATTTTTTTTAATGATTTATATAGTTTTCATAATTTTTAATTAACTTATTTCAGTAAGAATAAAACATGCACTCAGAACGGCAAATTCTTAAACATCTAATAAACGTAATTGCTTATCGAAAATAGTATGAATAGATCTGCTTTCACTCACTTATAGTGTGAGTAAATTTTGTTCAGTTTTTGTTTACCGCTAATCCCCATACTTTCTTATCAGTGACCCTTCCTTATCATCTCCAGCCTGATAAAAATCACCTGGAGTCAACATGTCACGATATTATTTGGCCTTTCTTATTGTCTGCGCCAATTAAAAAAAAAAATGTTTTGCTATCGTGAATTTCCTATAAGATAGTTATTGATTTTTTAAAGTATAGCTTAAAAATGTAAAACTTTAATTTCAAAGACTTATGTCAGTTTTTGTTGATAATTTTAGAAATTAAATTAAATATTTAATTTTTAAGACTTCGGACAGTTATATAACAAACATTACTGTATAAATTGCTATAATCTAATTAATAGTATTGTATAATAATGTATTATAAATAGGCCTATTTATCTAAGATATTATAAATAATACTTTATATCACATTAAGTATAAGTATCAGGTTAAGTATTTGTTAATGTATATTTTACTGTGACACCAAAACTAACTTTTAACTTTCAATTTCAGTTAATTTTCTAATAATTTAACTTTAATCAGTTAGTTTCAATTTATTCTAACTTTTAACTTAAATTAGTTACTTTTTTAGAGTATTAACTTTAACTTTATTCAGTTTAAAAAAATCATTAACTTTCCCAAGTATGGGGGGGGGGGGTATATATATATATATATATATATATATCCAGAAGGGTAGATAAAGTTGTTAGTACTTCATCAATGTTGTTTTCAGGTCTGTAAATTCCAACAATGTGTATTGTTTAGTTTTAGTGTTATCCCTGATAGTTTACATAGTCGCTCGACACTATGTTTGTTCCCACAAGATCCTCTTGCATAATGAGCTAGGGTTTTCTTTACGAATATAGCTACTCCTTCTTTTATATGTTGTTCACTGCAGAAGTTTTCAATTAAAGTGTATCCATGTATTTGAGCATTTTCTAGGTTTGTCTTATTTAAGTCATCTTCAGTGATATATTCTTAGTTTCGTATCCTGTTGGTGTTTTTTTTTTTTTTTTTTATTGTGTGTACCGTTTGGCTGTGAAGAGTAGTGTTCCAGTATATTCTTGTCTTTTATTTCTGTTCTTTCCGGTGGTGTAGGACTAAAAAAATGCTTAGTATATGTAATATTAGTGCCATTTTTCTGGGGTCCGTGAGTGTCATGGGATATAGTTGAGAAGGAGCTATATTTTGTGTGTGAACTGAAGTGGTTTTGTGTTTTGTTTATATAAGTTTCACTAGGGGTTGTTCTGAATTGCCATAAATGTTCTTGATTGTAGGAGGCTGTTTTTTAGATCCAGGAGCTAATTACATCTACTGGGTCTGGAGACATGTATAGCAGAGATTCTGTGTGGCGTGAGATTGCTACGATGCAGTGTGAAACAGAATTGTATATCTCTTCATTGCTTGATGTTCATATGATTGCTACATGTTTAGATTGTTTTCCTTGAAACTCTTGTATGGTACTGGCAGTGTAACCTAGTCTACGTAGTTCTGATTTTTCACACTGTTTGAATGCAAGTACTTTAAATTTCTCCTTGTCAATATTGTATCTTGTTAGGTTTTATTTATTTTTGTATTTTAATTAATACTTGTTATGAGTGCGGGGGGGGGGGGAAATTATTACGTCTTATTAATTAGAACATTGTCAGTCATTCCTATAATTTGGGGTGTACTCACTGTTTACAATCAGTATGTTTTGTAACTGTCATAAATATATAAAAAAATCATTTGAGTATTAAGTACCCTATAACAAATGAACTGAACTAACTTAAGGGACTAACTTCACTAAATAGCTATCTGGAACTAAGGACAACTTACCAGCTATTGCTGTAGGGATGTTTAATTCATTCCTATTTCTATCCATTATTCTATACTATACAGGGTAAACCATATAAGTCACTTGACACTGGCAATTACTCACTATCAATTTGAGTGCAATTGTAACTTGTCAGGTGTCTGCTACAACAATACTGTTTTGAGGTTATGCTGAAGTTAGTTTTTATTATTTCATGATACAACTGAATGGTTCAACTGTAACATTTTAAATATAAAGCTATACAAATAATAATTACTCCAACAAAGCATTTTTGTCAAGTGACTTATGGCCCACATTGTACAATATTTTCTGTCAGTGTGAAGGGGTGGTTATTAGACAAATAGTTATATTGAGTAGGGTATTTCAAGTAACCAGTAGTTCTGTTATGCAGTTGCTTTGAATAAGTATACAAACAAACATTTGGGTAATTATATAGAACAGGAGCATTGTCGATTTTTTGGCTGAATTTTTGTTCATGATAGATACATAGTTAAGAAACAAGAATGAGATATTTTTTTCAGTGGAAAAGCAGGAAAAATTATAAAAATGAAGAAAGACGGAAAAATATCTTTTTATATAAATATAGCGTTGTGGGTACAAAAAGTTTTTCCTGATTATGAATATAACAAGGGTTTTGCCATCGAACCGTTACCAAGCATGTTAGCGCCAGTCATGTTCCAGTTCGTGTAAGGTTATGTTTTGTTAGGATAAGGCTAGGTTGGATATTGATAGGTTAGGTTTGATTAGATTGTTAAGTTTGGGATTAAGTTACGTTAGGTTAACTTAACCAAACTTAACATAACATAATCAAACTTAATCAAACCTAACATAAGATCAATACACAACCTAGCCTTATCCTAACAGAATGTAACCTAATGAAATCGGCATATTTCCGGCGCTAACATGCTTATTTACAAAATAATTTGATTGTAAAAAGCTTGCCATTTTCATAATCAGGGCACAATTTGAAAAACCACATCGCTATAGTAACGAAAAAAAAATTATAATATTCTAGTTTTTTTATTATGTATCTACTATGAAAAAAAATAATCGACAAGGGCCTTGTTCTATATAATTATCAAAATATTGTACCACCATTTTTGAAATTTGTATTAATTGTGTATGTTATTTTTGTTTAATACAATCTAACTGATAGACTAACAAATATGAAGGTGTTTTTTTGGTAATTTTTCATACGTTACAAAATTATCTTGTAGCCAGGCTTAAGATTAAATCCGATAAATGAGCTTTTATGATGGTTTAAATCAACCGTTTATCAACAGTATCTGTCGGAAATCCAAACTCTCCTTCAAGAGATTTTGGTTTTTTTGTGAAAAAAGGGATATGGGGTAATAAAAATGTCTTCTTGAAATTTATTTGAAAAAGGTAGAAAAATTTATTTCATTCAATTAGGAATTGTAATTGTATAACAGACACATCATTCTTCTTCACACACATACAGCTCTCAGTAAAAACCAATCTAAAAACACTTAATGTGACCAATAGAAACTTGACCGGTTCCCTTGATTGTTGACTTGTATGATCAGTCTTGGATTTTTATTTGAAGAATTTTCAAACTGAAACACACAGTTAATAAATAATAAACGCCCTACCATTTGAAATAGAAGAAGAAATATATTGTCATGAGTAATATTCTCTAAATAAATACTATAAGGAAGACAAGATCATTCATTGTATCCTGAATATATACAGGAAGAAAATACGAATTAACCACCCTCTTACTTTGTCAACATAATAAATAAGGAACAAGCAGATTTCTAGAGAGCCGATAGGTGTGTGTTTAGAGAAGAGGAATTCATTAGTGAGAAGATCTATAGCACGCACACTTGATGTAAACTCAAACTAAAATTTCTTTATTCACAAACAGGTGACATAACTGCATAATAGTGTCAGTATTACATTCGATACTTATAATTAACAACAGGGCCTTTAAACAAATGTGCAAATAAAGTTACTGGTAATAAAATACAATACATGATCATTTTCTACTTTAAAGTTTAATGCTACTAAGCTGTCAGGCATTAGATGAATTTCCCGACAAAGTAAGAGCACCTTTTAATAGGACTTGTTGCCAAAACGTATCCTGTCGCTTTCAGTCTTAAAGTCTCTGCCAGTGAGTTGAAGAGCTTGATTCCGTTGTAATTGGGGGTTTTTTTTTTTTAAAAAAGGCAGTTCTATGAAGAGGAATGGAGATGTTATTTTTACAGAGATTGTACGGATTAATATACGATTCTTTTTTAATGAGACTAATTTTTGCTGTACAAATAAGAGAATAAATAAATAATAAATAGATGGAAAAGTTAGTTGTTGTTTTAAAAAAGATCTGCATGAGAATTTGCGTGGCTTTTTGAAAATGGCTTGGATGGCATGTTTCTGAAAATTGAAAACAAACACAGTTCAAACACATTCATGAGCCAATATTGACATCATATGTAGTGAGCTGTTAAAAGAACTTCTTTCTCTGAGAATTTCGAAAGGCTCTTCAACAAAAAAAATTCCTGAACTGAGTTTACGACAGACTGCATCTATGTATGTGCTAGAGTTCAAATTCTTGTCAATGTTTATTTCAAGAAATTTCATTACAGAGCAGGATTAGATTTCATTTTCATCAACAAAATCGAGTTCTCATCTGGTTTTCTCAAATTACTTATCTGAAAGTCAACTATATTTGTGTCTTTGAGGCATTCAGCAACAAACGATTTTTCTCAAACCATTGTAGCAAAGCGCTGGTCTCCTCATATACCTTAATCTCAAGATCTTGGCAGCTACATGCACATACAGTGAGTGATGTATCGTCAGCATAGAGACAGATGTTTGCGAGTGTAACGATTTACAGAAGGCATTAATAAAAAGTAGAAAGAGGATTGATCCAAGGACTGAGTCCGGGGGGGGGGGGCACCTTTTGTGACGGTTTCTGTCGATGACTGCACCCAAATTAAATAACCAAATGGGTCAATAAATGGGGTTTTGACCACCTGAGTTCTACCGTAATGGTAACTGAAAATCCATAAATGACTTACACCTCTCACAACAATATAGGCAAGCTTTTCTAACAGGATGCTGTGTTCAATGAAGTCAAACGCCTATGTTAAATCGAAGAACATTCCAGCAGCTGAATTACCAGAATCAAGTTCCTGAATGATTGTAACTAAAGAGTACATGGCGTCAGCAGTAGACTTTTCCTTGACAAAGCCAAATTGACTGGGAGACAGAACTGAATTTTTTTTCAATAGTTTGAGAGCCTGAACACAAATACTTTCTTTTTTAAAGACTTTGGAGATATTAGGAGTTAGAGATGGGTCTGTATTTATTACAGTCATCTCTTTCACCCTTCCTGAAAAGAGGTCTGAATTAAAGAAGTGTTACACAAAAGTTATGAGGAGGGACATCTTGTTCATCTGGGCATGTCACACGCAAGGACAAGATTTGCTGAACTGGATGATTATAAAAACTGTTATAAAAAAAAGTGGATATTGAAATGCACTGTTTTTCTCATTTTTGGTTTATGTTAGTTTAATTGGTTAATTTTGTATGTATCAAAAGTTAATACTAAGATAGTAATTATTATTCATTCATAAGACACCGATCGTCAAGATATGGGCGAATGAGTGTGATGAGTGTAGATGAACGAGTGTAGACATTGTTACTAACTAAACTCGACTCTTCCTCAGAAAGAGCCCAAAAGCCAGGGCAACTAAGGGACCTACAGCTTTACGTGGAATTCGAACCACGTAGTGTTGGTCTGATTTTCAGCTCACTGACAAGCCTTACACTTAGTTCTCTTCCTTACACAACATCTGAACCTTGATTACCATCCAACATGGACACTCCAAACTTCTCTGGTAGTGTGCACGTCGATGGCAACCATTGAGCGGATCAATTATTTTTTTTAAAAAGCTATATTTTTGCTGATGATATTGCATTAAACTTAAAAACAGAACTGTTCCTGCAGTAAAGTTAATTTGAGTTTTTATGGAAATAGTACCAAACTATTTAACAACTTCCATATTACTTTAAATAGCTACCACTACACGAACTTTATTATGTTTTCTATAAATGAATTCTAGTTATTAATTTTACTTTTATAACTATATATATCTACTTTTGCCATATACTTTTGAGAAAGAAATGTTACTCCTGAACAGAGCTCTATATAAGCGTTTTTATTTTAATCCTGATCACCATTGCTGGTGATGTAGAGCTTTTTAATTACTTTTCAAACGTCAAATTATGAAATTTATTTACACTGAGCTATTTATGTGATGCAAATCTTTAACATTACTATAATACACATACTAGAGCTTAAGAAATGGCTATAAACAATTTAAAATTTCTTTGTTGAGTTTTTGTTATATCAGTCTTTGTTTTGTCAATCTAGATTCTCCAAACGAGCATGTCGTTATAAAAAGAAAAACAACAATTACAATCAAATTAATGTACGGGTACAGATAATGTCCGCTCACTTGAGCATTGCTCAGTAGAAATTTTAGCAAACTGGGAGAAATCTGGGGAAATTTAAAAGAAAAAAGGAACTTAGTTATAACAAACTAACAAATATAATCATGATACACATATTAAAAAAACACAGAAAAACTAAATAGCATTGAATTACACGAGAAACCTACAGCAATAACATTCTTTGCACCAGGTAGCAGACTACGCGACTCAATATAAAAGTCAAGAGTGGCAAGACAGGCGACAGTGTGTGTAAATATCAATCAATAATTTCTATTCAACGTTTTTGTATAGTGTGATAAAAATACCAAGAGCAAGACTGTAAGTAAGTAAAAGTACTTGGTGAATATCGTAACTTAGTTTGGTATCTAAAAAAGAAATATAAGAGCAGTTCAAACTATGAGTTTCAAAAAATTTAGTTCGCTCAAAAATATCCCTTTTATATATTCAAAAATATACTTTCAAACTAAACTCCTATGATGAACAGAATGACGTTACCGCTCATGTCTTACTACAAACATTTTGTTACATTAAAGTTTTCTTTTATTTTAGGAAATTGATAACCAAACAAATGTTATTTAAATATGTTTTAAATTTCTAATTTAACTAGTATTCCTCTATATTTGAGGTAGTAAAATAAAATCTTACTATCTGTTTTAATTTGGAATTAAGTAAAAATGTATCATCCTGATTACTTTGTTTGTGTGTTACATTTTCTTAACATTTGTTAGTTTCAATTTTAGTTGCTTGACTTATTTCTTTGAATATTAAATGTTCACAATGACTTCTAATATTTATATGTTTAACTGTAAGTTGTAAAATTTAGAAATGTTCTATAAATATATCACTCTAAACTCACATTTTTCTGTACTTCTTCAGCAATATATTTTAACCAGAGCCTTTTATTCTTAAATAATGAATTATTAGGTTATAATTGTTAAAAAATACGTGCATGGGGGAAATTTACCCATTAAAAATAATGCCCAGTTAAATTTTAGGTGTTAAATAAAACATGTTCAGCAGCCCTGAGTTAAGGTAACATATCATTTTAATTTCTATTCTTACCTGTTCTTTGGCACGACCAACTGCAATCAATTGACTTGGTTTTAAGGCTGAAATTATATTCGTATCGATCTCTTGTAACCTTGGATCAGGCTCACTTGGACTATCAAGAAACAAAGTGTCTTCTACATCCTGAAAGTGAAATGAACAATTTTTTCAAAAATAACAATAGTTTGTGTAATGTAGTTTAATATTTGATGGCAAAAATAAAGTTAAAACTGAGGTTAGTTGTAGCAGAAAGAAAAGGATTTGTTTTAAAGGATTCTTCACATTTTTACATGATTTGAAATCTATTTAACCATTTTATTTCTCTCAAATGGACAGTGCAGATTATTAATAACAAATTACCCTCAGTTCGCGATATTCACGGGACAAGTCAATCTTATGAGGAGGCAAGAACTTTTCTTTCTAGCAGGTAGGTTCTACGATTTCTGAATTTTAAATACACAGGTTACTTTTAATGGTTATATATAATGGTTAGGTGTAAGAGAGGACTATAGTCCTAAACCTAACATTTGTATACATAAAAAGAAATAAAAAAATTTTTCATTTTATTACATTACTTTTAGGACACTAGGCATATGACTAGGAAGTAAAGCCAGATCATGGTAAGATGGTCAACTAAAAACAGAGACAGAGACACATACACAACACACATAAAGTCAGTGATCAATGACGTTACCGCTCATGTCTTGCAATTAACATTTCGTTACGTTAAAGTTTTATTTTATTTTAGGAGATTGATAAATAAACACTTTTATTTAAATGTTTTACATTTCAAATTTAACTAGTATGCCTGTAAATTTGAGGTAGTAAAATCTTACTATCTGTTTTAATTTGGAATAAAGTAAAAATGTATCATCCTGATTACTTTGTTTGTGTGTTATTTTTTCTTAAAATTTGTTAGTTTCAATTTTAATTGCTTAACTTATTTCATTGAATATTAAATGTTCACAATGACTTCTAATATTTATATTTTTAACTGGTAACTAAAATATTGATCCACTGGCTCCTTCCTATGTCAGTAGAATGGTATATGTGTGTCTGTCTTCAGTTTATATGTTACCAGGTACACTGCTAGTCTAGTCTTATAAGTTAAAAAAAAAATAAATAAAATTCCTTTCATTTTTAACTATAATTAAAATATAGAACATTCTTAACAAAACGCCCTAAACAAAACACAAGTACTAACATTATTTAATAAAATTTCCATTTGATTAATGTCAATATAAGCCAGTATGTTTGCACTAGTTGTATAAAGTTTGTTTGTTTCCTATCTCTTCCTTTAAATTAATACAGTACAAGTAAACGTCATACAACACAAATTTATTACAATATAAGCACAAAATGCACAAATATATTACAATACAAGTACAAAATGCACGAATATTATGGTGATCAATTTCGGTGAACCACACTCACCTTCCTCAGACCAGAGGGATTCACAAAAGAATCACCATAATATTTGTGCATTTTGTACTTGTATTGTAATATATTTGTGCATTTTGTGCTTATATTGTAATAAATTTGTGTTGTGTGACGTTTACTTGTACTGTATATGTACCAACACGTATTATGCTAATTAAAAAACTATTTTAAATTAATCCATAGTCTAGAAAATAAACCCACGCAGTGTTTGACATAGCAGTGAAGGGCAGACATGCATGTTATCCTTCACATAAGGGCACGGGAGTAACATATTATTGAGTCAAAGAGAAGGAATCATCTCAGCATCTCTTAGAGACTGCTAAGTTTTTTACTTCCATTCTAAATTACTAATTTATCGTGTTTAGTTAGCCAAAAATAATGGTATTTTACGCAAAATTCCAGGAATTAATTTTAACAGCTATCTAAACTTGAAATAGAGAGAAATGACTGCAATTTATTTTGGTTTGAAGTTTGTCTTTGCTGAGAGTATTTTTACATTGGCTTTACTTCACTGTTCCAATCTACTTTGGCAAATGTTTTGCCTAGCCTGACCTACCAGCATCCACAAAGTCCATGTACAACAACGTAGTCTAACAAATTAACTGATTAGCTCCCTAATACCTGTTAATTTTATATTTTGTTTTCTTTAAAAATACAATACGTACGTTTGTCACTTTCATACTTAGTTGCAATAAGTTTTTGTATTTTTGATATTATAACTTCACACTTTATTACGAGGGCCATTCAGAAAGTAAGGAACGTTTCCATCTAACGCCGCCAGGCGCGAGCAGACCGCGTTCATCTTTGTGTTGTTCTGCTTGGCTCCTCAGTCGGCTTCCAGCCGTGACAATTGAAGCATTGTTGCGGTGCCCGTTTTTTTTATATTCAAATTTAAAATGTGTGCTGCAATAGAAAATCCCGACAGTTGTGAGGTGCGGTCTGTGATACGTTTTTTGTTACTAAAAAACTTAAAACCAATAGAGATTCATCGAGAATTGTGTGCAGTGGACGGGAACAACATAATGAATTAAAGTTCTGTCCGCAAGTGGTGTATCCAGTTCAAAAATGGCCGAACCGACGTTCATGATCAAGAGAAGAGTGGACGTCCGAGCATCGTGACTGACGATCTGGTCGCCAAAGTTGATGAAAAGGTTAGGGAAAGCCGCCGTTTCACAATAACTGAGCTTGCTCTATGTTTTCCACAAGTTTTACGGACTTTATTGTTTGAAATTGTTACAAAGAAGCTAGGCTACCATAAGTTTTGTGCAAGATGGGTACCGAAAATGCTAACGATCGCCATAAAGAACAAAGAATAGGGGCAGCTTTGACGTTTTTGGAGGCCTACCACGATCATGGTGATGCGCTATTGGATCGTATCGTAACGGGAGATGAAACCTGGGTTAAACACGTCAATTCCGAGACGAAATTACAGTCCATAGAGTGGGGGCACACAAGTTCCCCTAAAAAGCCACGAAAATGTCTTCAAACTCTGTCGGCAAGGAAAATCATGGCAACAGTGTTCTGGGACAGGCAAGGTGTTCTTCTTATTGATTATCTCAAGCGTGGTGCTACCATAAACTCTGATCGGTACTGCCAAACATTGCAGAACCTTAGGAGAGCAATCCAAAACAAGCACTGAGGAAAATTATCATCAAAAATTTTGTTTTTGCATGACAATGCACGACCTCACATGGCAATCGGACACAAGAATTGATAAACTCATTCCAGTGGAAAGTTTTTCCTCACCCACCCTACAGTCCAGATCTTGCTCCAAGTGATTTTCACTTATTCCCAAAAATGAAGACATGGCTGGCAACGCAGCGGTTTGACAACGACGAGGAGCTCCAGGAAAGCGTCACCGCGTGGCTGAGATCACAGGCGGCAGAATTCTTTGACGCAGGGATTTCGAAGCTTGTCCACCGCTACGATAAGTGCCTGAATTTGAATGGTGACTATGTAGAGAAGTAGTATTTTAGTCCCTCTTTCAAATGTATGTAATAAAATTTTGTTCTTGTACTTGGTTTAATTTTAATTCCAAAACGTTCCTTACTTTCTGAATAGCCCTCGTATTATGTGAGGAGGGTCTTACAATACTTAAAGAAATTTGTCTTTGAAAACACTCACACAACACGTTTGGATATATTATATTGTGTTAAATGACTTGATAAGTTAAGTTTTGTTGGTTCATACCACAGACCAGACATATTACTGGAAGGTAACATACCATGCATGTTTTTGAGCCTGGCATATAACAATTAGAATCTGAAACTACTAGTTCTACAAACCTCTTAAGTGCTGCACATAGTGATTTGCTTAACTCCTGCCTGTACTTGTCAGTAGGGGAGTGCAAGTAGCTCGAAATTCGAGTCTTTTTTCCAGTTAAAAAAAAAAACTCAAACTCAACCCGAGATTTAAAAAAAACTCGAAAAAAAATCAAGTTGAATTTTGTCATATCTTTATGCTTAAAACGCTATAATCAAGACAAAAGTCGCATTTGTATAATAGATTATAAAGATAATCATTTTATGTAGGCAACTGTATTTAAAATATGATCATAATATCGTATTCATAACCTGCTATGTTCTCGCGATGTATTCAGATTCGTGATTCACGCACACAAGTCTCGATCGTACAGCCATGGCGATTACAGTGAAAAGTATTCTCGTTATTTATAAAAAGGCACAGCCAAATAAGCTGTTCAAAATAGCCGTCACTAGTTATTCATACAAAGCGTGATAACTGATCACAAAGAATCTGTTACTAAACCGTTTCAAAACTTCGATACATAACTACTTTTACCAACATTTGAAATCAACAGTTGCATTTATTTCAGGTCCATACTTTAAAAGTTCATAACTAAAACTATTCTAAGGCTGACAATTACCGACAAATTTAATTCAATCGTGTTCAATCTGTAACATAAAATACGCATGGAATGTTAACTATTGAAATTGAAAAGCTATAATAATTTGAAATAGAATGCCCGGAACAGTTTCGTTCCGGCACCATGACTAATAAAATAACGATTAATAGCTACTACCAGTACATCGCCGACACGACGAGTCCCAATATAAAATGTACTACTAGCCTTGGATTTGATTTGTATTCATTTTGTTTTGAGTTTTTGTTGATGTTTACACTAGAGATGAGAATTACAGTTACTTTTTCGATAACCTGTTACGTAATTCTATTATGTTCTGATAACGTGTTAATAATCTGTTATTTTTGTAACCTGTTACTCTCCACCCGTTGACGTTCCAGACAGTTATTCTGTTTCTGTTATGGCCTGATGTTACTTAATGGCTCGAAGCCTCGTTACGTCTGGTGTAGATAACGTTGCAAGTTACCTAAGGTTATGAAGTTAAAGCAGAGATCAAGTAAGTTTATTATGTTTGTTGTGAGATTGAAGTTATGCCTTATGTTACGTTACGATGTCGATAATGAGTTACGGTCATTGGGTTTTGCTTGCCCATTACAGAGTTACCGCTCAAAGTTCGTCCTTTACCGATAATTTTACTGTAAACTGCATTATGTTACGTTACGATAGTGAGTTACGGTCGTTGCGGCTTTGCTTGCCCATTACAGAGTTACCGCTCAAAGTTTGTTCTGTTATCGATAATTTAACTGTAAACTGCAAGAGTCTTAAGTTTTGTTCCTTGTTCAGTTACAGTTCCGCTTACTTCTCAACGTGCTATATTTACTCTCCATTAACACCATGCGTTACAATTACAAAAAGTTTGTTAAAACCTTATCATTTATCATGACTGGGAGTTACAAATATAACAGTATATTTCGTGTAACATGTTAAATCTATAACAGGTTTCGTTAAATAACCTGTTTTAGATGGATATTATTTAACGAAACGTTATCTATAACAGGTTATTTAATGAAACCTGTTATAGATAACGTTTCGTTAAATAACGTCCATCTCTTTACGACTCAACTTGGCACATGGAAGGATGGAAGTACAAATAGTACAATGAAAACCAAAACAAGGTTAACCTTGATTAGTCGCACGGCAGTTGTTATCGCTAGTTAGTATTGTATTGACATTAATTATTTTGTTTCTGTTAACAAAAGAAGTGGAAACAAAACATTGCAGTCAATGGTGACATTGAGATTAGATGAAAAGAACATATTGTTGTGTTTTCATTTTTGAAAATTGAGGGTTGTGGCGGGTAGCCACGCGTATCGAGAAATGTAACTATCGCTCGCACATGCGTGAAGCTTAGGGAAGGGAGGTTGATGCGACGCATGGGAGTCGTGCACCTACGCCGCCACGGTCAGGAGTCCCGGTCACCCTTGTGGATCTGGACAGATGAGTAGACTTGTAGTATAAGTTATTTGCAATCATTTAAAATGTTTCAATTAGGCTAAATTATCATGAGGGGGGTAGTAGAACCATTTGGGAGTAATCAATTAGAAAAGCTTTTAATGTAGAATCACATAAATTGAGGGCACGAGGGGATCGCAGCCAACCAAAATGTTTGCACCATTAATCATTAAATTAAACTTTTTCAATTAATTAGTTTAGAGCTGATCAAAGCTGGCTGTGCTTTATAGGGAACCCGACAAATAGCACTCACGTGGCCCACTTGTCGAATTTAAACCCACGCGCTTCTAAATTGAGCGGGAAACAGGGGCGAAATAATCTTGCCACACAGCCTCTGATTAAATGATACCATTAAACCGACAAAGCACTGATAGCCCACGTTTTCCACCACAAATTGGTTGTCAGCCCGAGTATTTTCCCTCAGGGTTAAATACTCAACTCGGAAAAAACTAGAACTCAAAATTATGTCTAAAAACTCGACTCGAATCCTAAAATTGCTCCTCGCACACCCCTACTTGTGAGTCACCATAAGTCCATTAATATCATGTTATTCATGGTGTTAACATAAAATTTAATTTTCAATAATTCAAAAATGTTAATTTGTTCATAACATAATTGTAGTTATGAACTAATTACAAAATCATTATTAATTAAAAAAATTTTACAATACGGTAAGATTGCATGATAAATCCAAAATGTTGCAAAGGCCACAAAGGTAGTGCCAAAGATCGCTTCAGGATTGTAACATCAAAGTATGTGCTAACAGTAAGGCTAAGGAATCAAAATATACTATGACTGTTTAAAAACAGGAAAGGTCAATATAAAGAAGTGACTACCTCTATTGTTACCTGATCTCTGTCAATAGTAACTTATCTAATCTCCACATTGTGGAATGTTAGGACATAGAACAGATTCTTGTTGAATAGAAAATAATTCGAAAATGTGGGCTGAGCAAGTCATTTAACACGGTCACTGCTGGCCACAAATTGGGCCCTGGCATCGATGCAGGAGTTTTACGAGATATAAACGAGATGTTGATATTTCAATTCTTAACAATTATTAAAAGAAGAAAAAAAGAGTAAGAGCAGAAAACAGAGTAAACATAAAATAGCTATAACTGTTAATAAGAACGCAATCACTAAGCACAAACTGATTACGCGTAGGCAGGAAATAATAAGATAAGAAGCATGATATGTAAACTGAACACAAAAGAACGTCATCCGAAAGTGACATACGATACAGATGATGCACTTTTACGCCATCCACAAAAACCTTTTTAGGTACAGAATAACCTACTGTTAAGATTATAATAAACAAATGATAAATTAACAAACACCACTGTTAAATAATATTTGCTGAGACGAACTACAAATACAATTTTTTACAAGTGCTACTGTATAGAATATTTGAGTTTATTAAGGATTAATTTAGACAGCTGACCCGGCATTAACAAGGAATCCAGCTACTTTATAGATGTACTCCTTGTACATAGTTACATTAAGTTATATGAAATATAATTTCACAAAACTGACAAGACAAAAAGTTTCCTGTTTATAAAACATTACACAACAGGCTAGAGTTTGAATTTAAATGCCATACTTTGCACCACAGAGTACAAGTTAGTTTTAAGGATAGTGGCAGTTTAAAATAAGACCAATTAAAAACATAATTAATACAGGGCAAGTTGCAGCTCTATTTAGAAAATATTATTCTTCACCTGCGTTATATCACTAACAGTAGGCATCTGTAGAGTTGAAGGGGTTGAGGTGCTTGACGGACGATTCTTTTGGAATCTTGGAGGAACTTCATAGCCAGATTTATGTTCTTTTGAGGAAGAATATGACGAGTTACTGGAAATGTTTGAGTCTCCAAACACAACCTTATAAACAAATAATAGTTATTAAGCTTTAAACATACTTTACTCAGGAGATATAAAAATTGTTGATTACATAATTTCAATAGTTTCTCATTCAAAATAATCTCCAAACTATAAAAAATCCAATTCCATTAATTTTAAGTTATTTCTTCCACTTGGATCTTTCCTAATGCTTTAGTACCATTTGTTCACCAGTCGAGCTTATAATTATCTGTTGCTATAGTAGCATTGGCTACCCGGCTAGGATTGTAGTAATTTTGATTTAATTGCATTTAGGTCAAAAGACATTGCAGGTTTCGAAAGTTTTTAAAAAGACAACACCAATATATAAGGACTTAAAGTCGTATGAGTTGTATATAGTGATACACAGGAAAACTTTGTCTTGTGTGTATGTAGCAAAATGATATTTATTAATTTTAACTTAACCCTTCAAGGTGTGATTTTTTTAATAGGTCCCAATTTTTACTGATTTAAATATTAATTCTAATGTTCATTAGATGAAATTTTTTGTATGTCCACTTTTTAATGTAAATTTTTAATGTTCAATTATTAAGATATTTTTTAACGTATATTAACACATTATAAATAAATATAAAAATACAGTCAATTAAAATACTGTCAATTTCCACCCAATATGCCGGACACCGATCATTTAAGTTGGGCCCTACACCACTATAATTGATTGACCAGTGCCTTTAAAAGCATTTTTAAGATTAAGCATTATGTAAGTTTTTTAGTTAAAAAAATAGTTTAAATTTTTAAAAATATTAACGGATATTTACGGTTTCACAGTTCATTTTGGTGATTTTACAGATGAAAGGGGTAATGCAGTGGTAATAGCTTTACCACTCATGCAGTGGTAATAGCTTTCCCACCCACCCAACATGTATGTATAGGTAGGCAAACAGCAAAGAAAATTTATTTTTTAATTTGTTTACAAAGGACAGCTTGCAAGCAATGTAAAAAAGTTATTTTTTTCAATCCATTTCAGTCAGTAATTTGATATTTTGAATATTACTGAGGGAAGAAAATCTCCCCTAGACAAATTAGGATCAAAATCAGAATAGAATTTTATAACGAACAGTTTATCACAGGGGAAAAGTATTTTACCTGTCTATTGTCATCCTTCACCCTAACCGTTAAATGTTCTTTCAAGTCTACACTGTTGCTGGGTGTTTCCTTCTTCGGGTAAGTTTGTCTCGATGAGGCAGAAGCATTAGAATATCGGCTGGGTACTGAGGACTCTCTAGGCATTTGTCTTGGAGGATAGTTAGTTTTTGGATAGCTCCCTCGATAAGAATGGCCCCCTTGCCTTCGTTTTGGAGGTGGAACCTACACAAATAAAAAATTATATACGATGTAACAAAATTTTGTTATATCATCTCATTTACACTAAAATTAGGAATGTCACAATTCAATTCAAATTCAATAAAAACTGACATTGGTTCACCCCAGTGCTGGCAACCTAACCAGACATGTACAGTAAAATTACATATATGTGTGGATAAGAGGGCACGGTGATAATTTTAGGCAGGTGGTCAGTGCTATAAGCTACAAATTAATGGTAAAATTAAAAAAGTATTAAGCATAACATAAAAAGGAAAAAAATAAACAGGTCATAGATAGAAGAAAATCAATTAAAGGAACTGTAAAGGAGAAAGTAATTGCATAAGAATCTGAAAAGACTTAACCCTCTCCCGGTCATATTAACATTAAGCGCTCACAGTGGAATGAGACTTATTATTTCATGCCACCGCGGCAATCTATCTTCACTTCATCTATTCCAAGTTATAATAATTAGTTTTAATATTAAGCTAAAATATTTGTATAAGCTACAAAATATCTACTAAATAAACAAAGCAAACACATGAAATCGTCCATTTTCACACCTAAACTAACGTAAAAATGATAAACAGTAATTCTATCTAAATGCTACACTAGTAATCTCTAGAAGTATGAGGAATTATAGTAGTTCCTTTAAAAGCTGATGTGTACCAGCACAATATGGATACAGTCAAATCAAATCAAATCAAATTCTCTTTATTTCACAAACATTAAGAATGGAAATGGCGTCATAGTAAATAAACATAAAAAGTTACAGTATAGAAGTACAACAGTCATAAAATTCTTCTAGGGTGTAGATTGGTCTTTTCTGCAGCCATCTATGTAGCTCTTTCTTCATTTTGCTCCCCTTTAACGTCCTTAGAGACTGTGGCAGGTGGTTGTACAGCTTTTGTCCAATGTAAGATGCCTTCTTCTCAAAAAGTGCTGTTCTGTGGCATGGAAGGGCATAGTTAGATGCATGACGAGTGTTGTATGAGTGAAAATCCTGTCCTGTTTGCAACTTCAAGGTGAGTGTATGTAGTATCACTGATTCAATATACAGTCCTACAACAGTCAGGATGCCCAAATCTTTAAAAGATTCTCTACAGGAATCGCGTGGCTTAAGATTTGCAAGTATACGAACTGCCTTCTTTTGCTGAGTAAGAACTCTTGTCATATTCCCAGTTGATGTTCCTCCCCAGACCACAATTCCATACCGCACATGGCTTTCCAGCAGGGAGCTGTAAGCTGTTTTGGCTGCCTCTAGATTGGCTATCCATTTCACTCTTCTAATTACATAAATTGCTGTGTTAATTTTCTTAATGAGTGCATCTATGTGTGCTGTCCACGAGAATTTGGAATCTATAGTAACACCTAGAAGTTTAACTGTGTCTCTTTGCATTATTTGACCATGTTTCTTTACCTGCTTTCTTTTTACTAAAATTTATTTGGATTGTCTTGTCAGGGTTTACTGCAAGGTCAGATGCTTGGCAATAGGAGATTGTTTTATCAAGAGCTACCTTGGTAAGATCATGTAGGCTAACAGCAAGTTTGCTTTTGAGGAGAATAGTTAAATATCGTCAGCGAACATCACGATATTAGTATTATTATTTTTTATGTAAGTTGGAAAGTCATTTGTCAGCAAAACAAAAAGAATCGGTCCTAACACAGAACCTTGAGGACCCCTCGTGACAGCGGAAGTTGTTTTGATCTATAAGTGGTTGTTCTTCCCTTTTCTGTCTTCTGTATGTCTACAAACTGTTTCCGGTCTTCAAGATAGCTTTTGAACCATATTTTTGCAACTCCTACCACTCCTAGGCTTTCCAATTTTTCCAGTATCAATCCATGTCCAATACAGTCAAACGCTTTGCTATAATCGATCATGAGGGCAGTCACAAATTGTTCGTCATCAAGATTGTCAGCTATGAAACTTATGATACTGGTTACGGATGTGATTGTAGATTTGTTTTTTATAAAGCCATGCTGGTGTTGAGTAAGAAGATCATGGTCATTTAGATGCTTGATTAGCCTATTTGACATTGTTTTTTTAATAACTTTAGAAATACTTGGCGTTAGTGAGATAGGACGATAGTTTATACAATCACTTTTCGAGCCTTTTTTATGTAGTGGATAAACTTTTGATGTTTTTAGTTGAGACGGAAACACTCCACTTCTGAAGGACTTATTTATAATAGATACAAGAGGTGGAGTCAATTCTTCTGAGCATACTTTTATTAGTTTCGAATGTATTTCATCAATTCCACATAATAGCTTGGGTTTTATTGTCGCTATTACAGACTTTACTTCTTCGTTGTTGGTTAGTGTTAGTTCTAAGCAGTTTCCTGGTAAAACTTGTGTATGAGTCAGAAGTTGATTGTTGTTTGCTGAATTTGCAACTTTAGATTTATTAAGTGTTAGTTCAGCAATTTCTGTGAAAAAAGTGTTGAAATAATCAGCTATCATTATAGGGTCAGTCAGTTTTTTGTCTTCTACTAATATTTGCAATGGCTGAATTTCTGATTGGCTCTGTTGTCTTTCTGAATTAATAATGCCCCATAGTGTTTTCATTTTATTATCAGATTTATTAATTTGGTCGCTGATCGCCTTTTGCCTAATTTTTCTCAAATACAGATCATACACTTTCTTCTTTTCAATCATATTATATTTGTCGGCACTGGTGGCGCAGTGTTGTAACCCAGCTACATGGGGACAAAGTGTTTGGGAGATTGTAGGCGATAGGTTGTATGCTCGGTCCTCTTAATACCGGCATGGCGTCCGCTTGGTGGTTGCTATCGGCGTGGACACTACTAGAGAAGTCTGGGCTGTCCATGTTGGGTGGTAATCATTGTGCTGATGTTGTGTGGGGGAGATAACCGAGTATCAGGCTTGTCAATTAGCTGAAAATCAGACCAGCACTACGTGGTTCGGATTCCACGTAAAGCTGTAGGTCCCTTAGTTTCCCTGGCTGTTGGGCTATTAATAAATTGCCCTTTCTGAGGAACAGTTGAACTCAGTTAGTAACCAGACTACACTCATCCACACTCATCCTACACTCATAAAACCATTCATATTCGCCTTAAAATACGCACAACGTTGTGTTGGCGTCTCATATGTCAGAATGTCTTCTGTATTTCTAGAGAGATGAAATTGGTTTAATGTCTCAAGGTATTGGTTTTTAAGTTCTGATGCTCTCTTGTCGAATACAACCCTTTGTTTAGGGCCTAGTTTCTTAATTTGTTTTAAGGGGCATGTTGCATTCATTGCTATTATTATTATATTTTGTAGGCAGTTATACGCTTCATCCACACTAGGAGCATTATGCACACAATCCCAGTTTTCTTGAGCAAGAATATGCTTTAATTTTTCAAGGTTTTTAGTAGAGAAAACTCTTTTTTTAATTAGGTTTTGATATTATGTTCTTAATTACACACTCTTGTGCCATGTGATCTGATATGCCACCTTCATGGATTCCAATTGATATCTGGTCATCTTGCAGGTTAGTGCATATACAATCAAATGATGTGGCATTGTGTAATTCTTGTTGCTGGTAGAGCATGTCTGATGATGTTATGAGTTCTTAGGTTTTCAGTAAATAAGAAATTATCCCTACTGTTTATGAGATTGTTTATATTTATGTCACCCATTATTATTATTTTCTTATTCTCAAGTTTACTTTCATCTAATATGTTCGATAACATTTCCAGAGCCTCACTTAGTTTTCCTTGAGGTGGTCGATACATGCCTAGTATAATATATGCTTGTTTTTTTTTTTTTTTTCTAAGAGTAACTTGAGCTGCTTCAAAAGCCGATTCTTGGCAGTATTCAGTTATGTCCATAACATTTATGTTTTCTTGTGGTACTTAGTGCTTCTATAGACAGCCACACCTCCGAACTTATGGTTTTCCCTACTAAAACTAGCTACTAAGTCATATCCAACTAAGCGTGTGTTGTGTAATTTTTCTTCTTCTAGTCCATGTTCTGTTAATACTACTATTGTTGGTCTCAGGGTGTGCAGAAAGTGATTTAACGCATCAATCTTTTTGGCAAGTCCTTGGACATTCTGGTGGAGTATTTTTAAATTTTCGTCTCCAGTGCTTATGTCTGGCTCTGTAGTTTGTGTCTCTGGCTCTACTGTTATGTGAGGTCTTTCCCCTCTGGTCCTACTCCTAAAAAAGGGCTGTCTTTTTGTTGAAGGCAGTTTTTAGAGTCTTCAAGGGGTGGGCATACAGCTAGTTTGGGAGTTTAGAATGTTGCTCGCGAGGGGGAGGGGTTGTAATAAATGTTGTTTTGCATTTTCTATTTTTTAAATTTGTTTGTAATAGAAGTCAGTTATGGTTTCGCCAGTTTCGCGCTTTGTGGCTGTGATGGGGGGTGCTATTGTCACTTTGAACTTATTTTTCTTTATTTCATTTTGGTGTGGGGCACTTTTGGTCTGGAGATTTTGACAAGTTGTTTGTCTTATTGGGCCTGTGCTTGTTCCATGATTTAACATGTATTTTTCTACCTGTAGCGATGCACTGTAGACATTTATTGTTTTTTGTGGCTTTAATATTTTGTGTGTGGTTGGATGTTTTTGATTATTTTTTTGTTCTGTCTTTTGAGGTGTTCTTATGACTATTGGGGTTGTAGGTGTGGTTTTCAGCTCTTCTGCATTTTTAGGCGGCCTGTCTTGAGTTTGTTGTTGTCTTATTGTGTTCAATTTTTCTAATTTGTCCAGTCGTAGTTTTAAATCAGCCAGTTGTGTTAGTACGTACATGTTTGTATTCATATCAGGAAGTCCATTACTACTTGTTTGTGTTTCAGAATTTTGTTGTGTTTTCTTGTATATTGTATGGTTTTCTGATGTGTTTCTAGTATTAGATTTGTGTTGAAGTTCTTGAAAATGTTTTTCTAATTTTTCAATTATTCTTCTTTCTCTTTGTCGTGCTCTTCAAAGTCTTGTATTAGCTGTTCTTGCATTTCTTTTTCTAGCTGCCTTTCTAGACCTCGGATTATATCTTGTAAAATGCTGTTTCTGTTTAGAGTGTGGTCCCTTTCCATTTCCAGTTGCGCTATTTGTTCTTCGCAGATCAGTTCATTTTTACTTCCTAGTTCAAGAATTCTTGTTGTTAGCTTGTGGTTCTCCAGACTCATTTGGTGTAGGTCTGCTTTGAGTTTTTGGTTTTCTATGAGTAATGCATTCCCTACTTTGGCTGCCAAGGTGAGTGACATTTCAAGATCCGTGTTGTCTTGGTTTTCAAAGTCTTTGATTTTGGTTGTGATTTCAATCATGTCAGTATCATAGATAATGGGGTTGTCGAGATTCCTTTTGTTTCTTAGTTCTGTGGTATCTGAGGAGTCGTTTGAAGTTTTTGTGGATTTCATGGGTGGTTCTGATATATTGAAGCATTTCGTGCAGAGCCAGTTTTTAATTTCGTCCTTTGTCAATTTCTTCAGTTGCTTATCTGTAATGTTTACACAGCCTCCATGAAACCATAGATGACATGGGCCTGTGCATTTAATTGATGAGTATTTCACTCCAATGCCACAAGAACCGCAGGGATATTTAGGACCTGTTGTTTTGGTTCTGTGCATTTTGGAGTTTTGAAATTTTGGTATATTTGTTGTTAAAGGGAGGAAGACAGTTTTTTATGCAGTTTGGCTGTTTCTCTATGTTAATATATTGTGTTTAGGCAAATAGATATTCAGTTTTTTGTCGAAGGTTTGGCTGATTCCTTAAGTCCAATGTAAATAAACTAAAATGTGTTCAGTTTTATTTTATTCAATTTGTCTGATTCTGAATGTCAATATTATTTTTTGTCAAATTACTAAAGTGATACAGTTTTATTTTATTCAGTTTGTATGATTCTGAATGTCAATATTATTTTTTTCAAATTATTGAAATTATACAATTTTATTTTTTCAGTTTGTCTGATTCTGAATGTCAATATTATTTTTGTCAAGTTATTAAAATTCTAGTTATATTTTATTCAGTTTGTCTGATTAGTTTGTCTGCTTCTGGCTATCAATATTATCAATGTCAAATTATTAAAGTTTTATGTTATAATATGTAAAAATATGTTATATAGACAATATCAAAATTGCATTCTTAAAATGTGTTGACAAATGAGGATATGCCTCTTGTTATGATCAGGCAGTGAGTTGAGGTAGGCTCTGTAGGTATGCGTGCCAACGCACAGTCAGCACAGGTGTTGGATTGCCATTCAAGCATACATAACTTCACTGCTGGTAGTAATGGTATTGTGTTATTGTAATATTGGAAGTCTAGTTGTCTGAGTTGATGATTTGGCATCTGACGTCACTTCCAATTGCCAGCATAGCCAATGTTTTCATGCAAATTACTTAATTAAAATACAGTAGTCCCTCATTAATCCGACACAATTCAGACCAGGTATGTGTTGGATTAGTGAAAAAGCCGGATTACTGGAGTTCAATTGTAAAACATGATTAAATTACATAATAGAATGTATATTGTAACTAAAAAAGTCAATTTTTACAATAAAGATGTACAATAGTTTCAAAGTAAGAAAAGTATGGTACACCAGTTGAAATGTGTTACATAACACTGTTGCATATGAATCAAAAACAAGTTAAAAAGCTTACAACAATTGAAAACATTAATCCTTTAAAACTTTGCAAAAAAGAAAAAAATAGTTAAAATAAAATGTAACTATTGATAAAATAAAAAAAAATAGTAACATTATTAAGAGTTGTCTTGTGCTGACAGAATATTATCATAAAAATGTATTTTTCAATTATATTGCCTATCATTTTTTAATGCAATGTTTTGTATTATTAATAACATGTCTAAACAAAGAAACTCTAATATATTTACCTCACTATAAAAACCTTTCAATTATTATACACTATAAAACTAGAAGCATAATCATTTTCATGAGATATGAATTGTAAACAGAATGGAATGTTGCCATCAGGTGTTTTTATCGGGCAGGAAGTGATAAGAAAGGGTCAGGATAAACAAGTGTGGGGCTCAGGACGATCTTCCTCTTTACTGCATTTGGAATTCTAATGTTATCTGTTCTTTCAAGTGCTGATAGTACTGATAAGGAAAAAGCCGACTGTGGGCAGATATTTTCTGACGAAGTTATTTTATTTATCTTACGGTCTGAAAAAGTTATTTCGTTTATCTTTTGATCAGAATTTGTCGTTTCATTGTTCTGTTTATCAGCACTTTTCACTCCTGAAACATTCCTGATATGAAAGCTATCTCCCCCTTTGGTTTTCTGGAACCAGAACTGGTTCTGGTTCTTTTATCAATACGATAGAACCGGCCGGATTACTGGGGGGGCCGGACTGGCGCAGGGCCGGATTATAGAGGGACTACTGTATTGTATTTTCTCTTTAAACATTGAGGAAGTATTTACAATAATTATTATGCTTCTTTTAAAATATTGTTATTATTGGTTATTTGGTTTTTACTTTGTGATTTAAGCTTGTTGGTCATGAATAGTGTCATTGAATACTGTTGAAGATTTTGTTGGATTCTCCTTCAGTAAGTCATATTAGTAAGTTATTTTTTATTTTACTGGAATGGACTTACGTTCTTCCTTTTAGTTGTTAGTATCCTGGATAACACTTGTTGGTTTAGTTAGCACAGAAAAACTTAACTTTAGGAGAGAGTATATTCACAGTTTGTGTTGGCTGTCAGCCATCTTGTGTGTAGATTCATCAGTCACTTTAGTTTAATATATGTTAATAATTTATAAGTTTTAAATATCAATATGAATAATCCGGCTGATTTTGATTTTGTGGAGGTTACTAAATACATCATAGTCAAGTGCTATATGTATTTACGTATTTTTTATTACACGTGTTATGTGCAGGCCCTGTCTTTATCAGTTTATGTACAAGTAAATGTACTCAATTATACATATTGTATTAATTGTAATAATATTTTGTATTGATTCATACTGTATAAGTGATCTATGCTTGAGGCTTACTTTCAAGTAAAAGTTTGCTTATTTACATATTCATATATAAGAAAAAAAGTTAAAGTAAGCTAATATAAGTTTCAAAATGTAATCATATCTTTCATCTTCCTGTACAGAATTTTAAAAATGAGCAACTAAAAAATTTTATTTTGATTTTTTTACAATAAATTAGCGTTCAATGGAAAATAGGTATTGTATAAATGGCGCTCTAAGGGTTAAAGCCATAATTTTATCATTAATACTAGCATTTGGGAAAAGCTTATAAAAAATAATTTAACATAAACTCACCAAATTATTCATTTTTTGTCTTATAAAGTGAGGAGACCTATACATTTATTTCTGCAGATAAATTTTCTCACAAAACATGTAATATATTTTTTATTACAAGTACTAAGCCAATCTGAACTGGCTTTATTCCCATGGGTGTTTTGAAATACTAACCTAAATTGATGTTAAACAAACGCTGACTGAGCAAGAACTGTTTACTAATACGTCATAATGTTTAATCTTTACCTGAATGACAGTAAGGTAGTCTAATTTGTCCAGTCGTAGTTTTAAATCAGCCAGTTGTGTTAGTACGTACATGTTTGTATTCATATCAGGAAGTCCATTACTACTTGTTTGTGTTTCAGAATTTTGTTGTGTTTTCTTGTATATTGTATGGTTTTCTGATGTGTTTCTAGTATTAGATTTGTGTTGAAGTTCTTGAAAATGTTTTTCTAATTTTTCAATTATTACTTCTTTCTCTTTGTCGTGCTCTTCAAAGTCTTGTATTAGCTGTTCTTGCATTTCTTTTTCTAGCTGCCTTTCTAGACCTCGGATTATATCTTGTAAAATGCTGTTTCTGTTTAGAGTGTGGTCCCTTTCCATTTCCAGTTGCACTATTTGTTCTTCGCAGATCAGTTCATTTTTACTTCCTAGTTCAAGAATTCTTGTTGTTAGCTTGTGGTTCTCCAGACTCATTTGGTGTAGGTCTGCTTTGAGTTTTTGGTTTTCTATGAGTAATGCATTCCCTACTTTGGCTGCCAAGGTGAGTGACATTTCAAGATCCGTGTTGTCTTGGTTTTCAAAGTCTTTGATTTTGGTTGTGATTTCAATCATGTCAGTATCATAGATAATGGGGTTGTCGAGATTCCTTTTGTTTCTTAGTTCTGTGGTATCTGAGGAGTCGTTTGAAGTTTTTGTGGATTTCATGGGTGGTTCTGATATATTGAAGCATTTCGTGCAGAGCCAGTTTTTAATTTCGTCCTTTGTCAATTTCTTCAGTTGCTTATCTGTAATGTTTACACAGCCTCCATGAAACCATAGATGACATGGGCCTGTGCATTTAATTGATGAGTATTTCACTCCAATGCCACAAGAACCGCAGGGATATTTAGGACCTGTTGTTTTGGTTCTGTGCATTTTGGAGTTTTGAAATTTTGGTATATTTGTTGTTAAAGGGAGGAAGACAGTTTTTTATGCAGTTTGGCTGTTTCTCTATGTTAATATATTGTGTTTAGGCAAATAGATATTCAGTTTTTTGTCGAAGGTTTGGCTGATTCCTTAAGTCCAATGTAAATAAACTAAAATGTGTTCAGTTTTATTTTATTCAATTTGTCTGATTCTGAATGTCAATATTATTTTTTGTCAAATTACTAAAGTGATACAGTTTTATTTTATTCAGTTTGTATGATTCTGAATGTCAATATTATTTTTTTCAAATTATTGAAATTATACAATTTTATTTTTTCAGTTTGTCTGATTCTGAATGTCAATATTATTTTTGTCAAGTTATTAAAATTCTAGTTATATTTTATTCAGTTTGTCTGATTAGTTTGTCTGCTTCTGGCTATCAATATTATCAATGTCAAATTATTAAAGTTTTATGTTATAATATGTAAAAATATGTTATATATACAATATCAAAATTGCATTCTTAAAATGTGTTGACAAATGATGGATATGCCTCTTGTTATGATCAGGCAGTGAGTTGAGGTAGGCTCTGTAGGTATGCGTGCCAACGCACAGTCAGCACAGGTGTTGGATTGCCATTCAAGCATACATAACTTCACTGCTGGTAGTAATGGTATTGTGTTATTGTAATATTGGAAGTCTAGTTGTCTGAGTTGATGATTTGGCATCTGACGTCACTTCCAATTGCCAGCATAGCCAATGTTTTCATGCAAATTACTTAATTAAAATACAGTAGTCCCTCATTAATCCGACACAATTCAGACCAGGTATGTGTTGGATTAGTGAAAAAGCCGGATTACTGGAGTTCAATTGTAAAACATGATTAAATTACATAATAGAATGTATATTGTAACTAAAAAAGTCAATTTTTACAATAAAGATGTACAATAGTTTCAAAGTAAGAAAAGTATGGTACACCAGTTGAAATGTGTTACATAACACTGTTGCATATGAATCAAAAACAAGTTAAAAAGCTTACAACAATTGAAAACATTAATCCTTTAAAACTTTGCAAAAAAGAAAAAAATAGTTAAAATAAAATGTAACTATTGATAAAATAAAAAAAAAAATAGTAACATTATTAAGAGTTGTCTTGTGCTGACAGAATATTATCATAAAAATGTATTTTTCAATTATATTGCCTATCATTTTTTAATGCAATGTTTTGTATTATTAATAACATGTCTAAACAAAGAAACTCTAATATATTTACCTCACTATAAAAACCTTTCAATTATTATACACTATAAAACTAGAAGCATAATCATTTTCATGAGATATGAATTGTAAACAGAATGGAATGTTGCCATCAGGTGTTTTTATCGGGCAGGAAGTGATAAGAAAGGGTCAGGATAAACAAGTGTGGGGCTCAGGACGATCTTCCTCTTTACTGCATTTGGAATTCTAATGTTATCTGTTCTTTCAAGTGCTGATAGTACTGATAAGGAAAAAGCCGACTGTAGGCAGATATTTTCTGACGAAGTTATTTTATTTATCTTACGGTCTGAAAAAGTTATTTCGTTTATCTTTTGATCAGAATTTGTCGTTTCATTGTTCTGTTTATCAGCACTTTTCACTCCTGAAACATTCCTGATATGAAAGCTATCTCCCCCTTTGGTTTTCTGGAACCAGAACTGGTTCTGGTTCTTTTATCAATACGATAGAACCGGCCGGATTACTGGGGGGGCCGGACTGGCGCAGGGCCGGATTATAGAGGGACTACTGTATTGTATTTTCTCTTTAAACATTGAGGAAGTATTTACAATAATTATTATGCTTCTTTTAAAATATTGTTATTATTGGTTATTTGGTTTTTACTTTGTGATTTAAGCTTGTTGGTCATGAATAGTGTCATTGAATACTGTTGAAGATTTTGTTGGATTCTCCTTCAGTAAGTCATATTAGTAAGTTATTTTTTATTTTACTGGAATGGACTTACGTTCTTCCTTTTAGTTGTTAGTATCCTGGATAACACTTGTTGGTTTAGTTAGCACAGAAAAACTTAACTTTAGGAGAGAGTATATTCACAGTTTGTGTTGGCTGTCAGCCATCTTGTGTGTAGATTCATCAGTCACTTTAGTTTAATATATGTTAATAATTTATAAGTTTTAAATATCAATATGAATAATCCGGCTGATTTTGATTTTGTGGAGGTTACTAAATACATCATAGTCAAGTGCTATATGTATTTACGTATTTTTTATTATACGTGTTATGTGCAGGCCCTGTCTTTATCAGTTTATGTACAAGTAAATGTACTCAATTATACATATTGTATTAATTGTAATAATATTTTGTATTGATTCATACTGTATAAGTGATCTATGCTTGAGGCTTACTTTCAAGTAAAAGTTTGCTTATTTACATATTCATATATAAGAAAAAAAGTTAAAGTAAGCTAATATAAGTTTCAAAATGTAATCATATCTTTCATCTTCCTGTACAGAATTTTAAAAATGAGCAACTAAAAAATTTTATTTTGATTTTTTTACAATAAATTAGCGTTCAATGGAAAATAGGTATTGTATAAATGGCGCTCTAAGGGTTAAAGCCATAATTTTATCATTAATACTAGCATTTGGGAAAAGCTTATAAAAAATAATTTAACATAAACTCACCAAATTATTCATTTTTTGTCTTATAAAGTGAGGAGACCTATACATTTATTTCTGCAGATAAATTTTCTCACAAAACATGTAATATATTTTTTATTACAAGTACTAAGCCAATCTGAACTGGCTTTATTCCCATGGGTGTTTTTAAATACTAACCTAAATTGATGTTAAACAAACGCTGACTGAGCAAGAACTGTTTACTAATACGTCATAATGTTTAATCTTTACCTGAATGACAGTAAGGTAGTCTACTATCCACATACAATTCATGATATATACTGATCTTTACTATGAGAATAATTACCAAATGAAAATAATAAGCAGTTTAATATACATCATAAACAAACTATTTAGACTAGTTTTCATAAACATCATAAAAAACAAACTAGTTTACATTGAGTTAATATGTATAAAAAATGTCAAGTAAAAATCCTTAATACCTATATTAAATATTTTTTGAATAGATATTTAATTTTTACAATAAAAATAAAAGAATTGACGGTTTCATCAATTTTTAACTTCTCAAAGTGTCTTATTACATTTTATTAGTAAAATATTCTTGTGTATTATGTATCAGAACATTCATATTTTTATTACATTATAAATAATTTAAATTATTTAAATTAATATATATATATATATATATATATATATATATATATATATATATATATATATATATATATATACCAAGAATCTACAATAACAATATACAGAAAAATAATTGGACAACTTTGGCTCTCAAGACAAATAACATTAGAGAAAAACAATTTAATTCTAACTTGTAAGAAAAGTATTTAAAATTTTAACATAATGCACAACATATTTGTTTTATAAAATATATAATGCAAAGTGGGTGGCTGACTTGTATTTTTAAACATCTAAGGTAACTGTTCAGATCATTCATGTTTAGACGTACAAATATCTTGCTTGGAAGATCTAAGATTAAATTCAAATACTGGACTTCACCCTTAACCCTTCCCGAGCTGAACCCAGTTTATAGTCTGGACGGAATTAAATAATGGTTGGAGCAGACAAATTTTTTTCTAATTTTTTATTCTAATTTGTTGGAAACCTAAAATGATATTTTACATTTTAATAATTTTTTTGAGTATTATATTTAATAAAATATTGTTGGCGGATAATTACGTCAAACGCTCTGGCGGGCATGAAAGTGAGCATCTTACATACATAATTGTCAATTTCACGAACATTATTGGTATCTTGCTCGGAAAAAGACATATTTAGCCATTCAATGTATATATTTGAAAAGTTAAGATTATCATGTGCAGCCATCTTCCACTAGTAGATGCACCAGACAAAATGGAAAACCACTGGAATTATGACAAAGGCGGGAAGCATTGCAGCGAGCAGACATGAGAGTGGGGGATGGAGACAGGCATGGAGAATGTTACAGTAGGGAGAAGGAATGGAAAGGATAAGCCAAACAACGCTTTGCTCACGTCAGGCGATAGCGCAAGTGGTGTTGACGGATAGGTCTGTCAATCGCCCGGACCGCTAAAAACAGTATGCGGGTAGTCATCTAGTCATTCCGCCCGCAGAGCATAATAATCTTGGCGGATTATTTTGTCAAACATCCTGGAAGGGTTAAATAACAGTTAAGTAATCTGATCTAATTGAAAAATAAGATTATAATATGATTTATATTAGGAATACTGCCTTTTTTTTCATACCCAAAACTACCAGTTCACACCATAATCCTACACAGAATGTCAATATTTATCAAATTACTAACTAGGCTTTACCTTAACATCCTTGTAGAGAACGAGTAGAGGATAGACTATCAGTTTCGGAGACACAGCTCCATCATCAGGCATCCTCCAGTTCAAAAATCCAACTAAAGCATGCCTGATGATGGAGTTGTGTCCCCAAAACCAGAAGTTTAATCTCTACCAGTCAAGGATGTTAAGGTAAAGCTTAGTTAGTAATTTGACAAACCATGTTAATACAAAACCTAAAACTACCATACTTAAAACCTACACACATACAAAATGTACTAAGAATAATATAAACGTTAGTTACATTTTTCTTGGGAGCTTTCTGCTTCGAGACTAATTCAGAAATATGTGAAGAAGCTTCACTTGGAAGAGCTTCAACTAATAAATCTCTTCCAGAACCACTCAGTCTAAGAGATGGAATGCTTTGCAGAAAACTTTCCAAGGTCTGGTAGTTAAATGAACGATACGGTATTGGATTTCCTATCAATGTCTCATAATCACCTACACAAAGAACATATATATTATAAGATAAATTTGTTAAGAACTTAAATTAAATTAGAAATAAAAATACTTCATAATGACTTAAGGTTAGGTTAAAGGTCACTAGGCCAGGAATTAGTATATTAGGGGAGATAGGATATCAGCAAACTTACCTGAGAAGACAAGTTCACTACCGTAACACCACAGTAATATTTGTTTACTATTATGGTCCTATCTCTCCTAATATACTATAAGATGAGTTACTAATTATTGATATAAATATTTAATTTTTAGACAGATTTTTATGATTTATGAGTCATATATGTTAATAAGCGTTTGAACATTGAATTATTATAGATACAATTTTATAAAAAACTTGTAATATTCAAATATTTTACTTGTTATATTTTTGTGAACTGACAATACTGACAGGTAATGTGCTGTTATTTTAGAACCCATTACAAAAATATTACTCATTTTATAGCAATGGAAATTGCATGTTTCATTTTAGGTTAAATAAAATAAGAGTTAGCAAAATATGAGAGGAAACAAAACAGCAAAGTTCAGAAAAAATGCATTACACACATTAATTTCAAGCTGGCAAAAAAACTGAGTCATTGACATAAATATTGGTAGGGGCCCAGTTCACATAAACAAAGAAAGGAGATGAGGAAAGTTGGCAAAAACAGACTCTTGGCACTATAATTTATAAACAACATTTCAGATTCCACTTCTTTTACATAAAATGTGTTAACTGCATAAAATTACATTTCAGTAACATTTTACAATTCCTTTTTTAAATTATTTATTCATAAACTAATATTTATAATAAAACAAGTATTAACAAAATGGATGTGATAAATCAGGTATAGTACTGGCTCATAACTTCAACAAAGACAAGATGATGTAACATCTAGTTCGTGACATATGATTTTAGTGCTCTTCAGACCTTTTGTGTCTACAATATATTTTTAAAATAAATAAAAAATGTGAAATTAATAAAAGTAATAAGAATCCTGAAAGGACAATCAATGACAACCTTTTCTGACCTGGCTAGGAAAACAGGATTCGGTTTGTGGGCTTGTGTGTTAAGACATATATCCTTATAAGGCAACTAACAAAACGTTAAACAGAGAAAAACTGTTGTAAGACTTAAAAATGTGTGTGAATAACTCTAATAAATGTATGCATCTTAAAATGTATATATATTTCAATACCACCATATGTGTCTGGGCAGGCGGGTGGGTCAATTCCGTATGTTTCTGGTTGAGTGGGTGGGTTAACCGATTCAGCCCCACACAACACACCTGTTGACTGGACACAAGGATCCATTTAAAAATGGCAAAAATGCAATGTTTCAGTAAATAGGACATAAATCAAACATTGTCGTCACTAGAGTATTATTTAATGTGTCATTTTACTCAGTATTAAATTTTCTACAAAAGTCTAGTATTAAAATATGAAAAAAAATCTTTTTAAAATCATAATAAATTGATAAATAATCAACTTATAAATTCGTAAGTATATTTTTTTAAAGTAAACTTATTTTTAATACTTGAATATATAAAAGACTCAATTAAAACTTATTTTTTCTAGAAGAAAATGTAATTCCTTACATAAAAAGTATAACAATTAATTACTCTTACATAATATAGTAGTAAGAAAAATTATATTTTGAATCACTATTCATCATACTTTTTTAGGTTTTAGGTTAGGCTTACAATGGATCTCTGTATTACTGTTTGGATTACAGTAAGATGGCTTGTTGGTAGCCTATATTCAAATTCCCTATAAAATTACTAGTAGGTATAATGGACCTATGTGAAGAATCAGATAATTTTGGTGTAGGTTTATCAACACTCTGTAAAAAGATAAATCATTATTATATACGTTGCCTTCAAGTGCTTGTTTTTGTGTAGCTTGATAATTATTTTCACTAATATTATCTTCATAATTTTCATCCACAACATCCTATTCAAACAACTCATGGTCTATGTTTACATCACGAATACGTCTGTTAATAAAACTAGGTTCATTGTCTTCACTACTACTTTCTGATTCATTTCTTAACTAACTCCCAATTTTCCATCATTCATACTGTTTATACTTACAATTTATAAATTAAAAACCCAAAACAAAAACAAATTATTCATAACCTAGACACAAACAACAAAACATAATATACAAACATCGCACTAGGACAGTATGTGAGTGACGACTCACAAACGAACGTGACGACAGCTGGCACAATAAACAAACAGCTACTCACTGTTACAAACACACAGCTACTGCATGTGTTTTACTTAATTCCTTATATTACTAACTAGTTTATTGTAAAATAAAGTGGTGTAAAAAATCTTGCACATTAATTTTTTGGCAGGGTTGTTCAACAGGACTATACCCACCCGCCCACCCATACACTTACAGTGGTATTAACCCACCCGCCCACTTATATACGTAGTGGTATTAACCCACCCGCCCACCCATATACGTACAGTGGTATTAACCCACCCGCCCACCCATACACTTACAGTGGTATTACTTATTTATACTGTAAAAACAGCTCTTTTAAAACAACTCAAAGACTTGTTTTAAAAGAAATATACCTGTCAAATCGAGTACAACTTGAATAATATACGGTTCAAACATATCTAGATCGATTATTATTAGTCACGGACAATCTTTCAAAGAGAACATATGTTAAAACTAATTATAAAAAATATGCAATACTACTACAAGTATACTCGCATTTGAGCATATGGGCCAGAAGCGGCACTGCGAGTATACTTCAATCTGTGGGTGAATGGGTTAATACCACCATACATGTCTGGACGGTGGTTGGGCATAGTTCAATAAATGTCATGATTAACTTTTAATAGTTATAACTTTTAAAATTTATAAATATACTAAATTTATAAATTGTTCATAACAATTATATAATAATAATGCCAGTTGATGAAACCTACGAAAAATCTGAAAGTGTAGCTAGCCTTGTATGTGTACTATATATACATGATATGTTTTGTTTTCAGTTACTATTTACTAATTTAAAAAAGCTGTGATATATTTGGATCAAAATCCAAAATTCATGTTATATATTAATAAAAATATAAAGTGATAATATATAATGATGTTTATTTGTTATAGTTTATTATAAAAAGCAAAATCAAGGTTTACTTGCCTAGAATATGGTACTGGTTCGCTTATATATGTCTAGGTACACCACGATTCTTATTGTAATTTAATTACCAGGATATAGTACAATCTAAACATTATTGTTTATATGATTATGATAATTGATAACATAATAATAATTTTTGGAAATATATGATAGTCATATAATATTTAGATATATCAGTTATGCAAGTAACACGATGTCTAGACTCTGAAAAATAAAATCTGGGCTAATAGTAGCAGTTTGTCTGTCTTCTTCCTGACTCAGTAATATATCAAATATTAAAAATCATTATTATCGTGGTTAGTCAAAGACAGTCAAGGAAGGAATTATTGGATAAATATGTTAACATTCAATCATGAAATGTTCTCTAATACAGTTTTTTACATCATAAAGTCCTTCTATTAAACAATGAAAACTTACGTGACAGATTCCTTAATGGAATAGCAAACTTAGATGACAGAGCAACAGCTCGAATATTAAAAACCACTCCGTCTAGATCGTCGCCCATCTTCTAAGCAATGTGATCTGTAATACAAATATAAAAATTGTCAATTCTTAATATTGTCTTCCTTTTTAAAATTTGAATGATCTTGTGGATAGCTACATGTAAAGTCACTACTAATCAATAGGCTACATGCAAACTCACTACTAATTAATAGCCTACAAGTAAACACACAACTAATTAACACAATTATGTTGCTAGTAAGTTAGATTATTAAACCTTATCTAACCTAAGATAGATTAATACCAACCAACACTTTACCATCATTAACGCATTTAATATTGGTCCAATCGGGAAACCCTTTTGCTAATTTTAAAATAATTCTTCTAATTTTCATAATTTTCCTGGTTGGAGTTTTCTGAATACAAATACAATCATATTCTTTTTTGCTAACTATTAATCTACAGTTGATCAATCTCATAATGTTTTTGAAAGGACACATTTCTGAAAATAATCAGTATTATATCGGAAAACAAGTTTCAATACACTTCATACTCCGGAGCAGAAGCTTAAGAAAGATAATGTCTCATACATAAACCAGTTAACTGTTAATAAGTGATGAAAAGTATGACTCTTAAAAAGAAATGACTCCTATTTTTCGTCTCCACTAAAAGAGTTGACACTGTGACTCATTTACTTTGCTGATACTGATCCTCCACCTGCTCCAACCAGTTGTTTCCCATTCATAAATGTTATTTCTATACTATTACAATTGTTTGTGCTTTGGATAAAGCTACTTTACATGTATATTGTCACTCTAACGCATCGGCTTAGTAAAATTGTTACAACGTAACAATTACTAAAAAGTAAGGTAATTTAGTTAATAAAAATAAAGTTAAAAGAGGTTTTATTTTACCGAATGAAGTTAGGGCTAAGAGGTCCTCTTTAACACAACCTGAATTTACATTTTAAATTTACAGATTACACACCAATTTACTTTCTTCTTTTATAAAATAAATTATGTAAAAATGTTTTTAACTAGAAATGGATTATTTATAATAATTTGAAAACGAAAATAAATGATTTATTCAATCATTATAAACAACATTTAAACAAATGTTTAAAAATATTAACTATGAATAACAACTGCCAAAATCTCGAGCAGACTGCAACGATATTATTTACAAATGAAAAACAGAGTTGAGAGTCCATGTTTTACTTGATAATTGATCAGAGAACCCTTCTTTATGTAGTCTTATCTGTTAAATTGGATATCTGTTTGCTTACTTTTTTACAATATATTAAGATTTAGTTGAAGTTAAGTTATTGTTTAAATGTACAATTTAGTAATTGAAGTTAAATTACTGAATGAGTACATTTTTACAATATAATTACTGATACAAAAACATTTTAAAAATTATGTAGAAAAAATAAATGATACATAAAAAAAATAAATATAACAAAACAAAAATGATCTCTGCATTAAATCAGCAATACGTGACCAATATATTTATGAAAACACAGAAACGTAATTTAGAATAAAATTATTTAATAAGTAGTCTACATTATTAAGAAACATAATTTCTCCATAATTTAAAAGCCATGATTTTATATTCTTTGGATAGTTTTAGACTATTAATTTTAATGTTGGATAGTGTATTAATAATTGGATTGCGTGTTGGAAAATTATTAAAATTTATTCACTACATATATATCAGGATTCTATATGATTTTATAACTGATATTTTTTTTTTTTTTTTGAGCTACTACAGCAGTTAAGAGTTTCAATTGATTTTGCCTAGTGTGTAGGCCTAATGTAAGGAATGTCATAAAATTTTACTGAATAAAACAATTAAATTTTGATTCTAGAAATTACGGTACCATGTGTTTCACAATTGTTTTGTGCATTTTATCACAAATAAAAGCAAAACAATTCATATAAAACCGATAAAAATTTAAAGCTTCGAAAATAACAAATTAAAAACAGCTATAACTAATATTAAATAATACAAGTACTTTAAACAAAGAAAAGAAAGAACAACGCAGAATTAGCGGTAAATTCTCAACCAGTTAATAGAAAAACAACCGCCTAACCCAGTAAGAAGCGAGTTGGATTGGAAGGGGGAATGCCTGTAGAGTAGTGAGCCGAATGACTCAGAGAGAACAAAGGACATGCTGAATAGATGGAGAATGAAATAGGCCAGATGAATGACAGAGCCAAGAACACAGAAAGAGGGAGGGAGTAGACGAATCAAATTGTGCCTGATGGATGGAGAATAAATTAGACATGAATGAGGAGAATGAATAAGAGAAAGATGGGAGGGAGCAGAAAGAGCCAATTAAGATAAATATCGGAAAGTGAAACATATCGCTATTCCAGCTCTCTCCAATTTTGTCTCTTGGACTCAACTGAAGAGTTACTGCCATACATCAAATACGCTTTTCAATGTTGCTTGGTTACCAACATGTTATGCATCTATCCAAAAAACAAAACATATTATCATGCCAAAACCATCAGTGTCAGATTTGGTAACTTAGCAACATTGACAGTAAAACGTATTTTAAAGAATTTGTATTTTCATCACAATACCCTTCAGAAGTAAACGTAACTTATAAATTCCTGGTAATGTAGGCTTCGTCATATTTCTGTTCAGGTACATTAAAACCATAGAAGTAACCTAGGCACAATATAGTGCAATAAATTCAACCAAACAGGCCTATTGATTCATGAATGCAATTTTACAATTGTTTTCTTTTTTTTACAGACGAAAGTTAGGCTAGAAGAATTCGATGCACACTATTTATCCTAACTCAAGTTGTTGGTTACAAACGCAAGATTTAAAAGGTTGAATCAAACAAAAATTACAGACTTCTTTATCTGATGTATTTTGTTAATATAATTGACAAATAAAATCGCCAACTCAAACTTTTCCCTCCCTCAGTCAATATATCAAAGCTCTTATTAATACAAAACTCTTTGAAAAAATAGTGGGGTTAAATATTTAAGTGCTCACAGTAACCTATAATAATTGATTAGAAGAATTTGTAATGACAAAAGACTATATTGTATACTTCAGTATTAAAGCTGTGAATACATAAAATCCCTAACAATAATCCCCTAAAATACAATGCACTAAATTTTAAAATCTTTATTTCAGTATAATGCACAATAATTTTCAAATTAGCTGATTTTTTATGATACACATACTTTTTTTTATGATAGTCATTGTTACCCGCATTCTTTTTAGTTAACAAATGCGAATGAGCTTTTTATTGCTAGGATTTAAGGACTACATTTTTTTATACAGTGGTAGTTATCTCAATCAATTAATTACCTAGCCATAGTTAAAAATAATAAGTAACACTAGATAAGGGAAGTAACAGTTGTTATAATAACGAAGCTTACACTTAAGAAAAATGCAACAGGCTCAACGCTAGCACCCGTAATGGTTGTGTCACAGAACTACGCCATATCTCCGCTAGACAGCATGGCAGTTTACAAATGTTGCAAAACAATCAATTGGGTGGGAATATTGAAATAATATCGTTAATTTTCTTACCCCACCAGCTGTGCACTCTACCTCACCGCTAGGTTCACTAGCATCACTTGGTCGCAAGTAAAACGGTTAAGCTTTGCTGAATGTTAGTATGCTGTTATTAAACTTTTATTAAATCAGTGATTCTTGGAATAAAACGAAATTATTTTTATGAATCCTGCAGAACGTTGCTTTATTTTTTAGAATTAGAGCTATTCTATAACATTATATTGGCCTCTATCTAGCCTGGTGATATCCACTTTTGCTTTAAATGTGTCACGGGTTCAAATCCGGAAAGATCCACTAAAAATTTACTTGATGGATCTGGAACGTTAGGCCTATCCTTTGACAATGTTAGAATCTGAGACTTACTATAAACTAAAAATGCTTCTAATACTAAAAATACTGGTTTTTTATGTAGTTTCTTACCACTTAACAAAATTTTAAAACTTTGCTTAAATGGGTCAAGAATTGGCTATATTTTAACGTGATAAGCTTTTTATTTATTGTGGAAATCTCTGAATTTAAATTTACCAAACGTATTTACCAAATATAAGAATAAGATATCAACACTTTTAGTATTTTTGACAGGCTAACATACAGTAATTTAAATATTTTAATCATCTTTTTTTTGCGCTGAATACAAATTTGTTGGTTTATTACAACTATTTCACAAGATGTAACAGAAAAACTACTTTCGTTGCGAATTGCAATTAGCAGCCATTATGCAACAATTTTTATCACCATTATATTAACCACAAAAACCAAATTCAACTAGGCCAATATTCCTGCCGGAATGACGGCCAACTGGCTTGACTTGAATTTAACACAAATTACAAATTTTTATTGAATATATATTGTTTAGATGAGTTGGGTTAGGTTTGGTTAAGTAAATATTAAGTGTATTTTTTGGGCTACATAAATAATTTTATTAGAAAACTAAATATATATATTTGTGTTCAGCATAAAACAAAACATGTAAAATGTAAAAAACTAGCCTATCCAAAACTGAAAATTTGTAGGTACCTAATTATTAAATGATGCAATACCAATTTCTTTTAAAATTAGTTTTAAACATTAAGCCTATCAGATAAAAAACTATATCTTTTTCATTTTCCTGTAAAAAAACAATTTTCCACAGTTGAAATAAACCTCTTCAAGAGATGTAAACTTATTTTTCACCACCTGTTTAAACAAAGATTTGTATTTTTAACTGTGGATGGAAATAGTGCAAATACACGAACTAGGCCTACTGTCGTTACTCCGCTAGGAGCACAACATCGTGTGAGAGCAATTTATAACAGAGTATCACCATTGATTATATAATCAATGATATCGCTACTATATGTCAAAAGACCATGGTAGGCTCTAATACTTTTAAAAAAAACTCGGATATATCCCAAACAATTTGTAGAAAGTTCGGTCACACAAAAATGTAGGCCTATGGCCGTTTCAGCAAGTACCCAAGGCCTAAACAAGAAAGCCCTTTACATGTTTATTCGAGGCCTATATTATTTTTTTCTAAACACTTGCTATAAAGGCTATGGATTTACATTTAATACAATTAATTATTACAAGTTGATTAGTTATAGGCCTACAGGAGCTGCTTATTAACATTTTGTTTTATTTTATTTTCAACGGTCACCCATTTTACAGCAATGTTACATGCAATAGTAAATTCAATATTTTTTATTATTTCCCATCATAATATGTGGCCAAGAACAAATAAATAAACTATCCGGTATTTATGCAGTTTCTTGCCACCAAACAAAATTAGAAATTTTTGATTGAAATGGGTCTAGAATTGGCTGTATTTTCACGAGATATGCTTTTTATTCTGCGGAACTCACGTATGTTACTAGAAATTTTAAAAAATCACAAAGTGTAGTATTTTTGTCATACTTCCGTTAATATGAATAGTATTTTAATCATCTATTTTTAATTTTAACACTTTTACCAAAACATCAATTTAAATAAAATAAGTTTTAAAAAACACCCGGTCTGTGAGGCCTCAATTTTTTTGGCTTTAATAGAAACATCCGGTCTGAGAGGCCTCAATTGTTGTGGCATTATTAGAAACACCCGGTCTATGAGGCCTCAAATCGATCAACCATCAACAGAAACACACGGTCTAGGAGACCCTATAGAGGTTTAGTTACATAAAACATATTGTAGTACCTGGAATAGGTAAGTATAGTAAGAAGTATGTAAGTAAGTAAGAATAGCTGTAAGAAAATAAAACAGCTTATTGATATGAAACAATTATAATATGCAAAAAATGAAAAACATTAACATATACCAACTGGTCATTACATGTTCAAAGTGTTTTATTGGTTTTGGGCACATGGCAGGCAAATCTTTTTGCTGCATTCAAGGCAGATTGGATCGTTGCACAGTACACACTTGTATGCAGTCTTTCTTCTTTTAGCAGATGGACACTTCGAACAAGTCTTCCTCTTTTGGAGTTTGTCGTCAAGTTGCACATTAGATTATTGGGGTTTCTTGAGGAACTCTGCCAGTATGCTCCTGATGTCACGAGGTAGATTTAGTATCGCAAATCTTCTCTCCAGTTGAGGCTTGATTAGCTCCATTGCCAGGTCATGGATAAAATCAAACCTGATGGAAAGTGGATTCTTCCTGAATGTACTGTATATGATGAAACTATTTACAGAGCTAATATCAATCATCTGGAAGAATATTGCTAAGGGCCAACGCCTTGTCCTAGAGTTGGAGGAGTAAACAGCACATCTCATATCTAAGAGATCCACACCTGCTTTGGTTTTGTTGTAGTATGCAACAATTTCTTGTTTACTTTTGTTTCCATCTGTTGCAATACTGTGGTGCATTGATGATATGAGTAACACAGCTTGATTTTTCTTTGGGACGACAGATAAAAGTGTAATCGTCCCACCAATTACACGAGCCATAAAGAGCAGAGTCAACCCTCCGTTCTTTTGAATGAAGAAATTCAGGAGGTATTTCTGTTTTATTTTTTTTTTTTAGAGTACCAACATACATCAGAGAGCGGTCTCCTAGTTCGTCTGCCAGCTGAATTGAGCTGAACCAATTGTCGCCTGTTACGTTTCTATTGCTCCCTTCAATAGATTTGCACAGCCGGATCACAGATTGTGTTGGTTTTGCTAACTTCTTTTCTTCAGCTGTTAGACCCTCACAATCTGTGTTTTTCCCCTTGTAAATATAAGCATCTACTAGGTACGATGTTGCCGAGTCTATGAGGCACATAATCTTCAAGCTGTATTTTTTGGGCTTTTTTGGCATATATGTCCTAAAAAGCACACTTGCCTCTAAAGGGGACAAGCATCTCGTCTACTGTTACGTTTGTGTCTGGAGAATATAGCTCCTTACAATTTGTAATAAATTTATTAAAAATAAAACTTATGGAAGCAGCACGATCTGTTCGTTTCCTTTCTTCTCGCGTTCTGGAGTCATCAAAGCGGAGGTACGCCAGCAATATTTCAAATCGCTTTACAGAAAATGTAGCTCTAAAAATTGGTCTACCAGTAATACTTTTTGAAAACAAAGGCTTGATTTTTTCATTGAAGCATCGAAAAATGGATTTCAACATGAGTACACCAATCATTGCTTTTATTTCAGTGGCATCCGTATTTTTATAGTTAACTCTATTTGTAGTTTCTCCTAATTTCGATCTAACAATATATAACTTCTCATTTGTATTAATAACAATCTCATTGATTATTTCATCGTCAAATAAACTTTTCCATACCTCAGATTTAGTAGGACTTTGACCCAAGTTCCGGCTTCTCACTGTAAGTCCAGGCAAAGGTCCCCGTATAATATTGGTATGTGGTGTCCTTCTCTGTGTCGGAGGTTCTTTTTTCATCCAAACAGTTCCATCTTTTTCCCAAAAGAACTCGTCTTCTTCATCATAGTTATAATTTTCTACGACAAAGCAGTCTTCATTTTCTAATAATTCTTCTTCAGAAATAGCTTCCTCTTCGTCTGTGGATTGGTCACTTTCATTTGGAGAGTAGTCTGGGTCCTGATCAGAATCATCAACCTCATCATCGCTTTCTCTGTTTTCCAGTTCACGTAAAAATTTTAATATTTGTTCACTGGACCTAAGATCGTCACTTCGTATATCTTTACTAGTTGACGGTAAAGACATTTTAAAACTTAAAACCTAAAACACTATGTACACCTATATACAGTCACTTTCACCATCAAAACTAACAAACGTTAAAAGAAACATACGGTCTTGGAGGCACCAAACAAAAAGACAGTGACCGAAACACATGGTCTAGCGGACCGGCAGACTTTCCGTTAACGATCAATAGCTCAAGGTCGCCTGAGTTAAACTGAACACCTGCAGGGTCTTGAGGGAGGGGGAGGGTTCGGTGACAGCTACTGTGGAGGGGACCGTTACATGAGGCGCAGGGTTGCCAATGCACATACATTAAATTTCTCAGTGGGCCTCACAGACCGGTGTTTCGGTAAAGGTGTTAATGTATTTTTTGTGCTGAATACAAATTTTAAAACTATTTTGGTCAGTTAGAATTTTTATCTAGATATAACGGAAAAACGAATTTTGAGGCAAATTGCGATTAGCAGCCATAATGTGATCATTATACAACAACTATTAATCACAAAAACCGAATTCACCTATACTTCCACTGGAGTGATAGCCAGCAGGCCCTCACAGGGACTAGACACTTAAATTTAACGCAAATTACAGATTTTTCTTAAGTAAATACACAACTAGGAAAAGTCAAGTTATGTTTGGATAGGTCAGTAAAAAATGCATTTTTCGTGCTGAAAAAATAATGTTATTGCAAAACCAATTATATATTTGTGTTCATCACAAAAAACACATAAAATTTTTTTTAATTGTTGAAAAATAATGATTTTTAAGAGTTAATTTTTTCTCTTTCCAGATAAGAAACATGTTTTTGATTATTCGGTAAAAAACAAGTTCCACGGATGAAATCAACTTACTCAGGAGATATAAACTCATATTTTACCACTTTTTCAACAAGAAATTGTATTTTCAAAGGTGGCAAGAAATTGCATAGTTACCAACTATCCAAAGTATTCATAAGTAACAAAAACCATATAAATAACATGTAACAAGAATCAAATAACCAATCAAACAACAGATAACTACAGTCAACACAACAGCAATCAAACTATATACTAATAAATGAAATTTTCAAACCAAAGTAGCAAACAACACCTGGAATAAACAACACACAATGGTATGAATCAGTACAAGTAAATACAATTAACTATAATAATTATAATTATTATAGTTAATTGTATTTACTATGATACATAGTAAGTTGATGGTAATTATGCACTTTCTTGCCACCAAACAAAAATGGGTCTAGAATTGGCTGTATTTTCACGAGATATGCTTTTCATTCTGCGGAAACAACGTATTTTACCGAAAAATTCGAAAAAACCAATGTCACAACTTTTAGTATTTTTGTCATATTTCTGTTAATTTAAATGGTATTTTAATCATCTTTTTTATTTTGATGAGTTTTTTGCGCTGAATACAAATTTGAAAACTATTTTGGTCTATTACAAATATTTCTCGCTCGAAATAAAGGAAAAACTACTATCGCGGCAGATCGCGATTAGCGGCCATTACCCGATCATTATATACAACAACTATAAAATGATTGTTTCGGCCGTGTCGGGCCGGCGTGTCCTGTCTCACACTGCCTTGCCTTTGCTGTCAGGATGTACAGGATGCAATTAAAAAGTTAAAATCAAAACGTACCACTGGTCCTGATTTGCTCCTACAGTACTTGGTTAAAGGATGTTCTGAATTATTAATTAAGCCCCTAACATTTTTATTTAATTTAAGTTTAACATTAAATATATTTCCTGAAAAATAGAAAATTACTAAAGTGACGCCTATTTTCAAAAGTGGTAAGAAAGATCAAATAATCAACTATAGGCCAGTGGCGGTTTTATCGTTACCTGCTAAAATATTCGAGATGATTATACATAAACATTTATTTGGTCACTTTAAAAAATATGTTTCTGATTGTCAACACGGATTTATTCCCGGAAGATCAGTCAACACAAACTTACTAAATTTCATTAATTATGTTTCCTCGGGATTGGATTCTGGGACCCGAACTGATGCTTTATTTCTTGACCTGGCCAAGGCGTTTGACAAAGTAGACCATTCAATTTTGTTAAACAAGCTGCATTTTTACGGAATTTCAAATAATCTGTTGTATTTCTTTAAATCATACATTATGAATAGAAGACAATTTGTTTTTTACAACGGAATTTCATCAACTACATTTAATGTTCAGTCCGGTGTGCCGCAGGGCTCGAATTTGGGGCCTTGTCTGTTCACTATTTTAATCAATGATTTAAGTGATTGTATCTTATCGTCAAAGGCCCTACTATTTGCGGACGATTTAAAATTATTTAAACATATTAGGAGCCCTGTGGATACAATTAGTTTGCAACAAGACTTAGACAATGTTTTAGAATGGAGTATCAATAATAAAATGTCTTTTAATGTCACAAAATGTCAGTTGATGAATTTTACAAGAGCTCAAGATTATATGGAAACAGACTATTTCCTAAATGGAACTGCAATAACTGGAGTGAATCAGATTACAGATTTAGGAGTTCATATGACTAATACATTGTCTTTTAATCCTCATGTCGAATCATGTATAGCTGTAAGTAGTAAAATGATGGGATTGATCTTTAGACAAAGTGTTAATTTTAGAAATATTCAAACCATAGTTAACCTGTACTACTCTTTGGTCAGGTCAAGGTTGGAGAGTGGAGCGGTCATTTGGAACCCTTTTCACACAACTTACCGAGATGCACTCGAAAGAGTTCAAAAGCGATTTTTAAGGTTTTTATTTTACAAATGTTTTAATGTTTACACTTATGTGGTTCCATATCGTGATTTGCTAGTGATGTTTGGGTTTCGGGAGCTAGCTCTGAGGAGAACACTCATGGGTCTGGTATTCCTGTATAGACTGGCCCGAGGTGAGGTAGATGATGCTGCTTGCTTGGCCGGTCTGTCTATCCGTGTGCCTACCTTCCAAAGTAGAAATAAACTTCTTTTCACTCTCCCATACTGCCGCACAGCCTCTCATGCTTTTCCCCCTCTTTTTCAGTTCATGAGAGCTTACAATTTACTAATCTCTAGCGAGCAGGAAATTGATATATTTTTTGACCCTCCAAACATTTTTAAATCAAAATGCCTAACAGCGTTGAGTTTATTAAATGTATAACTAATTTTACTTTTATAGCTTGTTGTAAAATAATCTTGTTATCTGATGTATGTTGATCACCATTTTTACTGTATTATTATTTATTATTATTATTTATTTATTTATTTGTTTTTATTTTTTATATATATATATTTTTTTATGTGTTCCGGAAAATTGTATGCGCGCTAAATGTTGTTAAGGTTAAATTGTATTTATTACTGTTTGCATTTGGTTATTAGAAATGATCAGTCACCAATTTATACAATATTAAGTTACTGTTATGAATCTTCAGAGTAGGCTATATTTCTCATTTGTTATTTATTATATTTATTGTATTTATTATTACTTTTAGGTTAACACGTCCAATGCTGATGACGCCAGTTGGCGTCACACAGAATGTGCCTTGTATGCTGATGACGCCAGTTGGCGTCACTCCCACCTTTTTGCAAGCCAACAAGAACGTAAAAACAAGAACGACGCCACTTGGCGTCATTTATTATTTTTTACATTATATTGCTAATGTTTGAATAAAACATTTCGTGAACATGTACATAATAAATTATGAAATAATAAACATCTAAAAATAAAATAAAATATTTCAGCATTTGCACAGTAATGAATTTCCATGTCAGCAGTGAACGTGTTAAAGCATGTTACTGTTGATAATATTTTTAGTTATTTATTTAACTTATCTATTAATAAGAGTAATATTATGGTTTATATTATGTGCATGAAGTGAGCTCAAGAAACCCCAGCATGAACTTTAAGAATAAATTGAACTGCTTTAGTGTAACTGGTTTTGTAAACTGTTCTAAAGCATGCAAATAAAATAAAATAAAATAAACTATTAATCACAAAAACCGAATTCACCTATATTCCTGCCGGAATGACAGCCGGCAGGCCGTCACGGAGGCCAAATGCTCAAATTTAACGCAAATTACGAATTTTTGTTGAGAAATTAGACAATTAGAATAAGTTAGGTTGTGATTGGTTATGTCGTAAAAAGTGCATTTTTCGAGCTGAAAAATAAATTTTTCTACAAAACCAGTTATATATTTGTGTTCAGCATAAAAAAAAAACATGAGAAATGGAAAAATAATTGTTGAAAAATAAAGATTTTTCAAAAAGTTGGTTTTTTCTTTACCGTATTAGATAAGAAACTAGTTTTTCGATTTTTTGGTAAAAAACGAGTTTTCCGCGGATGAAATCAAACTCCTCTAGAGATATAAACTCATTTTTCACCACTTTTTTCACATTAAATCGTATTTTCAAATATCAGACAACATGACAAATATTCTACATATAGCAAGACTTAAAGATAGTAATATAGTGAATGAACAAAACAAACAGTAAAATAATATGCTAAGCCAATACAGGTAAATTAAGTAAGTTCCATTTACAATTACGTATTACTACTATAAACTGCTAGGCAAATGTAGCTAAAAAATTGCTATGTTAGATAAGCTGACACAAGACAGTGAGAACAGTTCTTATGAAGCCTATTGGTGACAAGTTGAAAAATTCTTCCTGCGAAGAAACAAGAATGCCCAACTTTTGAATTCTATTTAGAGAGCTGTTCTGTTAATACAATTCGTGGAGTGGTGCATTCTTTTTATTTGTATGTCATTGAATTTCATAATTCATAAAATATCACATTAGGCTACATTAATTTGCATGTCAAAACTAATCATAGGCTTAGTACCATCTTGATTTTATTTGTAACAAAATGGTAAAACTGATGGAAATAAATGTATAAGAGTTTTAGTACACCAAGGAGGCCAGGAATATGCCAGTAACAAGGTATTATGAAAAATGATGATTTAATATGTTGAGTTTAGGTTAAGTATGTGAAAGTGTTTGTGTGGCCAAAATAACAATTTTAATGCAAAAAATTAATGTAGCCCTAAATATTACTACTTAAGCCTAGGCCTAAAAGAAAACCGAAATTGGGCTAGTATGTAATTTAAAATAGTATGAAAGGTCCAAAAATAAAAATTTCTATTTTAGGTTAAAAACAATTTTCCACTCCACATTTTCAAATATATTTTTATCCACTTTAAAAAAACATTCCTAATTTTTGTGGGGTTAAGTATAGAAAGTGCATCGTAATTAATTTGTCTCTCCACATACCTCTTGACAAATCCTCGTGGTAGTATTACTAAATAGAAAACACACGACTAAGTGGATAAAATTAAATAATGCAAAATATGTCCAAGTTCTTAACTACCACCGCTTGCAAGTCACAACACCCTAGTCTAAAACATCACATCCCTTAATTGTTCAATAATTTCAATAGCCTTTCAACTTTCAACAACTATTTATTTCCCTTCCCATGTCCATTCCATAAATCCTGTAAACTATAACGTAACTTCAGTTTCGTGTTAGTCCAACCCCAACCTACGGTAACTAGAACAGACAAACGGTAGGTGTCACGGTTCACAGCTTGTCAGGGGAGTTAAACGTGATTTATCTATTTACGGCATACACCATTTTACATATATGACACACATTTTATATACATTTTGTCTATTTGTTAATGGCTGAACAAAATTAATTAATAAGTAACACATGTATCAAGTTCGCTTCTGCTATGGCTATTTGCTGAGACTAATCTTCTTCTATATTTATAAAAGAGGATGTTTGTATATATGTGTGTGTGTGTGTGTGTGTGTGTGTGTGTGTGTGTTTGAAGTTTATGCGCTGCCAAACCATCCAACCGATCGCCATGAAACTTTAGGATGTTGTCCTGTATACTCCCGAGATGGTTTCTGTGAAGTTTGATGCTGATCCGTCCACAGGGTCCTACCCAACGGGCTCCTAAAAATCCCATATTATTCAAATGGAGAATCTGAATTGTTTACAAAAAACATATGACTGTGTGGTTTAATGTAGTTTCACATGCCATAAGCAGATTGAAGTTCTCACAACAACAGTACTGTATATATTTTGATTTATTGTAGTTCTACATTTCACCTTGAGAGTGTAGCACACACTACTTTTACTTGATCAGGTGATCTGTATTTGGTATATACAGATCAGGTGATCTGTACAGGTGATCTGTATATACCAAATACAGGTATGGACTCACCCGCCCACCCATACACGGACAGTGGTATTGACCAACCCGCCCACCCATACACGGACAGTGGTATTGACCCTCCCGCCCACCAATACACGTACAGTGGTATTGACCCTCCCGCCCACCCATACACGTACAAGGGTATAGACACACCCACCCACCCATACACGTACAGAGGGCGGGCTGGAGAAAATGATGTCATAGAATGGGTTGGTGTTGACGATAATGGCCACCAAGAATACAATGATGAGGAAATCGTAAATTTGGTTCAACCTCAAAGCCCTAATGAAGACGAAGAAAGCGAGGAAGAAATTTCCCAACCAGATCGAGTGTCCCACCTACCAACCCCTACACGTACATTGATATTGACTCACCCGCCCATCCATACACGTACAGAGGTATTGACCCACCCGCCCACCCATACACGTACAGTGGTATTAACCCACCCACCTACCTATACACGTACAGTGGTATTGTACTGTACCCACTCGCCCGCCCATACGCGTACGGCAGCATTGTACGACATGGGCGTATTTAATCTTGAAATTCTGTTATGATCTGGGAGAGACATTTATCTTCTTATGTATTCTATACTTTGTAGTTATTTAAATTTAAGTCAAACTTTAAAAGTAACTTATGAATGTCTACCATACAAATAGTGTATGTAAATTGGTCATAAATTGATACTGTCTGATACCCACCCGCCCGCCCAAACACGTACAGTGATACTGACCCACCCGCCCACCCATACACGTACAGCGGTATTGACCCACCCACCCACCCATACACATACAGTAGTATTGATATTTGGTAAACCCAGTCATTACCACTGTACGTGTATAGGTGGGCGGGTGGGTCAATACCACTGTACGTGTATGGGTGGGAGGGCGGGCCAATACCACCGTACGTGTATGGGTGGGAGGGTGGGTCAATACCACCGTACGTGTATGGGTGGGAGGGGGTCAATACCACCGCACGTGTATGAATGGGTGGGTGGGTCAATACCACTGTACGTGTTTGGGTTTTTTTTCACTGTATTAAGTTTTTTAGGGACTGGCTAGGCAATCTAAGCCAAGGTATGACTGAGTCAGGAGGAGAGAAAAATCAAATAACAACACTCCACCAGAACATGGATAGATAGCAATTAAACGAGGAAGATTAAATCATCCACTAGATGATATTAAGCCAGACATCCTTATTTTTAGTAGAAAAAACTACCTTAAAGAGTGTGTAGTTATTTATAAAAACATTATAAAAAATACCAATGTACGTTTATGAGTGGGCGGGTGAGTCAATACCACTGTACGTGTATGGGTGGGCAGGTGGGTCAATACCAATGTTCGTGTATGGGCGGGCGGGTGGGTCAATACCAATGTTCGTGTATGAAGTGCACAAATTAATAAAAAAAAAGGGTCTTCATCGGTATGGTTGGCTGAGTCTATTGGCTTTTGACTCCAGGGTCCGGGAGGGGAGATGAATCATCACCTGTATTGCCTTCCTCCTTGATGTCCCCTGGAGACGTAGTGGAGTCCATTCCTCGCACATATCAATAGTCTATGAGGAATGGACAGAGTATATTCAAGAAGGCGATCAGCCTGTCCTTAAAAAAAATTCATTCAACGTATGTCCTATACACGTACAATAGCATTGACCCACTCGCGCGTCCATACACGTACAGCCATATTGACCCACCCGCCCACCCATACACGTACAGTGGTATAGACCCACCCGCCCACCCATTCACGTACAGTACCATTGACCCACCTGCCCACCCATACACGTACAGTGGTATAGAACCACCCGCCCGCCCATACACGTACAGTGGCATTACCCCACCCACCCGCCCATACACATACAGTGGCACCCGGAATCGGGTTGACCTTACAAAGAGTCTTCATATGACCCCAAAAGCTGCTAGGGTTGTCCTTCACTCCGAAGTCAATACTTCTCAGATAATTATTGTGACATGCCCTAGTAAGATCTTTGCAGTAATTTCTAGCAGTCTTGAAGGCGTGATAATCAACATCTGACATGCTTTTTTTGAATTTCTTGTGTAAGATTTTCTTATGGAATATGAAAGATTTCAGATCACGTGAAAACCAATGAGGGAAGTTAGATCTAGTTTTTTTCATCAAAGGGGAGTTAGTGCAGATACAATTTCCAAGCTCTAAGCAGAACTGCGAAAACAACTTCTCAATTGTTTGACTCGTAGGATCAGGGTACTGCAATGACTCAATCCATCGCCGGACTTCAGCAACGTTACTTCTAAAGTCATGGATAAATACATCTTGGTTCGGTACTTGGGAGCAGACGAGTGGTATGGTGAATTCAAGAGCAGGGTGGAAGGGTTCCTGAGCTAGAAGAGGATCAGATGCGGCAACAAGGCAAATACCAGCATCAGAGGCAAACACAAGATCGAGGAGGACTCCACGAGCATTGAGAACTGAGTTGAGCTGGAATACATTTATGTAGTTAGCCAAATTCCAAATGTATACAGCGGATGCACTATTAGGAGCGACACGGGTAGAATCAGTCCAATCAGTATCGGGTTGATTTAAGTCCCCGGCAATGACAATTTTGGTATTTGGTTCACAAGTAGCATAGATCTCCTCCACAAAGTCACAAAAGCTGGCAACGATTTGACTAGGGGAATGCGGGGGAATGTAGACTCCACCGATCAGGATGGACTCGCCATAGATGCAGGCAGATACGAAAACTGATTCAACATTGGTGACCGAAGACGTGACCATTGAAGATAAATGACTATTATGAACAGCCACAAGAACACCACCCCCAGACATCTTTGCACTAGTTTCATTAGATCTGTCTTTGCGGAAAATATTATACAGTAGTTACTTAACCCAAGTTTGGAGGTGAGAATCTCAGGAGAAAAGTTTGTTTTAGTGAGTATAATGATTTCATAAATACTTGAGATAATTGATTCTTTTAGCAAAGTTAGTTTGCTCCGTAGCCCATTCACATTTTGATAGTAGGCGCAAACTGACTTGTTACATGGGGTGTTTAACAGTTTTTTGGAAGTGAGACAATAGTAGGCACTCCGTTCTTGTACTTGATAGTGAGATCCTTTTCGCCGTCCTTTAGCCACCTCTCAAGTTCATCTCTCAAAGAACTCAAGTGCTTGCGCTCACGATCGGTTCTATCCCTAGAGGCACCAACTGAAGAAAATTTACCCCCGCCTTCCTTTTACTTGGCATCAGCAAATTTATCGAGGAAGGTTTTGTCTTCGGTTGGAGTTTTAAACACTAGCTTCAATGGGCGGATTTTATCTTTTTTAGGTCTTCCAATTCTGTATAGCTTAGTTACTTCAAAATCCAAAGTGTAGCTAACAGCATGTCCAAGCTCAAGCAACAATCTTTTCTAAAATGATACCGTACATCTTTTCTAGGTTCCGTGGTCCTACCATATACCTCCCATTATACCATAGGGATCAAATCTAAACACAACGGCAAGTATATGTAAACATTTATTTAGCTAGTTATAAAACACATTCTAGTTCATTATTATTAATATTTGCACAAAGGACTTGTTTGTGGCCTAGGTTAGACAAAGTATAAAACCCACTGTGGTTTAATATGGACACAGAGTAACGAACCCCAACCGCTTAGCTTCCCAACCAAGCAATCCTAGCGGTAATAACAAATAAACTATTTGATTTTAATATTTACATTCAATATTTGTATTGCAACATAAGCAAACTGCCATGATCCTTACAATCACTAGGAGCGCTAACGTCGAGAAGTAGAGTAAGTTGTTTATAGATTTTTCTCAAGAGTAAGCTTAGCTACTTTGTTTTTATATTATACTGTGGAGCTTTCGTTTTGACAATTCCGAATATTGAATTGTAATTAAATTATAAGGCTAAGACCCTAGGAATTCTGGGCAAACTCGGACACGAAAGAGTCCGATTAGTTACCGATAGTTTAGTTAGGTGTAGAGTGAACGTATGAACGTGCAGGCCCAGCAGCTTGTTCGGTGCGCACGCAACATTTAAAATAAGAAACATTTTTTGGTCTGTGTGATCCTGTGAAAATATATAAGCAAACAAAATTATTTATAACTTAAGTTAACTTGAGGAAAATTTACGTTTGACTTTTCCCTGTGGCGTAAGGCCTTAGCATAGTGAGAAAGGTACCCTAATGAATTCGAAATATCAAGCAGAACGTCCGCTTAATTTGACATGCATACTTAAATTAACATTTTTAAATCTGAAAATTTATTTGCCTGCAATTTTCTGCCTCTAGAGAATAGAAACATAATATTTTTTTTCAAACAAGACCTTTACATAATCATTTACACAACCCATTTCGAATTACAAATTCTCATTTAATTAAATAAGCTAATCAAACATATGTCAAGGGTAAATTACTTTTAGAAAATGTCTAAAATAAGTTCCATAATTAAATTGAAATTACATAAATTTAGAGATTCATTCTCGAGAAGACTACCATTTACAAGTTACACAAGTTAATTATTATTAGAACAATTTATGAGAAAATATTTACATCGGAGGATCAATCCATTCCTCGAGGAGTCAACAAAATTGGAAATAATTCCTAAAATTAAATTACGTTATATTACTAATTAAATTACAAATTATTAACATTTTTTGTATACGTCATCAATCAAACATTACTGAATTTAGATACAAATTTAGAAAACTTTATAACATTATCAAATCATATAATTGTTGCCAATATCTTAAAATATAGAATATACAAATACAAGGTTTTACATGTTACGTTCGATTGACTTCCTAGCCGGAACTTCCACGCTAGTAGCTCTTTTCACCTGCCGAAACTAGCTTGGACTGTCCACATCGCTTCCGTATCGTCACCGACCTCCCATCACTTGCCAACCACGTCGTCTTCCAATTGGTTGATCCTGTTTTAATTGGCGTTTTGTTACCATATATGGTAACAATGTACGCACCAGGTTGCGCCTCGAACATTTGGAGGGCCACGTTTACTTCCACTTTTTATGATTTAAATTTTTATTGGTAATTTTTTAAATATAATATCTATCTTACGCTTCCGGGGTTAAAATGGTTTGGTTCTTCCACGGACCAAACTGTTTTATGCCGATGTTGCTACTTCTACTTCATCACGGTGTCTTGGCTGCCTGGCTGTTCGTCTTGGCGGTGTTTATAAGTAAGATAATTGTTATATTATGTTATTATTTATCATGTTGTTGGTTACTATGCTATTTGTTTATAATGTTATTATTTATTAAGTTTTTATTTAGCATATTATTGTATTGATTATAGTCAGCTGCATCTTATAGCAACTATGTCGTAATAGTGAAAAAATCAACAGTGTAATGGCTTTGCTTGTTGGTAGTATTGCAATTGTATATTTTGTAATATTTTGCTTAGTGAATCTCGTTATTTGGGCATCATCAACTCATGCTGTTAAGTTATGAATTTTGGTTTAAACCGTTAATAAGTTGAGCTTGCCTATTGACAATTGTTTGATGCCTTTTTAAGTTTAATGCTTACCAACTTGGACTATTGTTGTATCTTACTTTCATATCTTGCCAATGTACTGTATGTATTAATTCATAATTGTAATATTTGTGAATGGTTTTATCCGTTAAATAAATATTTGATATTATGTAATTTCAATGTTTCATTTCTTAAATTTAAACTTAACTCGAATCAAGATAGAATTATATTACCCGAAAATACAAATCTCGCAACCCCAAACTCGATCTCCTTTTGGTCCTCCACAATAGACTCACCTTTGTAAGGCTCTCACGCTCTTGTGAGCTTCACTCTCTGTTTAAGTGTGCTCAACTCCCTACGTCGTCACAGTCTCTTCTCTTTATAAATAATTTTTTCTTTATATTTCCTAAATTCCAGTCTTCTTTCATTCAATTCAATGCTCTCCCTGTTGTTTCCCCCTCGCGTCACTTCCAGACGTTCAAGAACTTCAATTGTGCGGTACACGATTGGTTTCTGAACACTCATAGTGTACGGGCTTTCGAAGCCAACTGTGACGGTAACCCGTGGACTGGACTCCCTGAAGTAACAAAATCTACTCCAGTTATGCCTAGTAGTCAAGTAAACTCTGTGGCGAATCTGTCTAAAACGTTGTTAAAAATCCTGCCCTCTTGTTCAATCTGTAATTTGCATCTATGAGGCAGTGGACCTCCATTTGCATTCTCAGCAATTCTTATTTTTATCTCTCTCTACAGAGTCCATCTGTACTTTTATGTTGGGATTAGGGATGTTTCGATACTTCTTCCGATGCAATACTTGGTATCGATACAGTATCGGAACCATAGTATCGATACCAACGTGGTATCGCAATAAAAGTATCGATACCCAGAGTATTGGTATCGGAAGAGTATCGCAAGGAATGGATTATTTGCACACCTGAAAATATCGTATCGGTAGGACTCTGCACTCCAAAGTATCGTTTCGACATTTCATATCACTGATATGAAATATTTCTGAGTTTATCAATGCAATTAATTGCAATTTAAGTTTTATTTTTGTTTTGGCTAAAATAAAAGAGGCGTTGTTTGACATAGTAATAGTTTATTTTTACAGTATGATCTAGAAAACTTATGATTTTATTTTATTTCCAACGGCAATGCAATGCCAATATATAAAAGAAGAAAAAAAGGTTGACAGTAAAGAAATGAAAAAATAGCATAGATTAGGGATGGGAAATGTAGTTCATCAGACGGAGTTAGTTCACTCCGGAGTTATAATGACTCGGAACTAGTTCCGCGGAGTAGTTCCAACTCCGAACGTCGTTCCAGTTCAACGTGGAGCGAAGCTCAAGTGAGTCGCTCCGAGTGGATGCGCGCGCATCACGTACTTCACTCCTTTGTTTTGATCGTTCCAACAACTCCGGAACTATGTTAGTTCCATGGAGTGGGGAGAGATACGTCGACACTGCAGCCGCTCTGACAGTGGTTGCGCGCGCATCTCGTTCTCACTCCTTTCTGTTGATAGTTCCAAAAAGATAGAAACTAACATATGATTTTTAGGTTATATCCAGCTAACAATTTGAATTGTGTATTTTATTTAATTATTTTACAAAGAAAAAGTATGGATGTCTTATGAATTTTCCAGCAGAAAGTAAAGTATTGTATATTTTATATGCGTATATTTATAACATATAATACTCATTTATTCTAGTTCCGAAATGAACTAGTTCCGCACTAGCACTCGGAGTTGGAGCTGTAACTCCTTAACCGGAGTAGTTCCTTTGTTGTCGTTCACTCCGGAGTTACCCATCTCTAGCATAGATAGTAAACACACAATACACAGTACTCTAAGTAACTGGTGATAGTTAAAAGAATGGATAAGAACTAGACCTACACTAAAAACAAGAAATAGAATACTAAAACTAGCTAATAACTATAGGAACATAAGAATACAAGAGAATATGACAATAATATTTAAATATAAACAAAAATTCAATGTACAAAATTAAACTAAATTAAGCTATGGACTACAAGGCCTATAACTAACAAATAAAATGTGATAAATTATAAACAACAACAGATTATTATTACTATTAGTAACTAGGTAGTAAAACAGGCATTAGAACCAACGCAGACAAGAACAAAAACCACTCGAAAGATTGCATAATAGAAATACAATTTAAAATACAAAGGTAAACTATTCTGAAGTATTAAATAAATAGACTTTGACAACGTTTTCAATACATATAGTGAATAAAAACAAATTTTAAGCGAGAATACAGTTTTAATTATTCATGATGACCTTTGTTGTTGTTTAGTTTTGTTAAAGAAATTGCATTTTAAAAAGCAATGTTGGGCTAAGTATATTTTTATATAAACAAAAAAGTTGTCCTTAACATTGACAGTGTAATAAAGCCATAAAAATCAGTGAGTTAAACTGAGAAAAATTTTTCAACCAAACCACTCATTGTCATTCACACTTCCTAGGAAGATTAACTTCTCCAGGTGTTTTCCTGTTAGACGGTTTCTCTGGGTTGTTATGGTGGCTCCTGCTTTGGAAAAAAGTCTTTCGCAGGGAACAGAAGTGGCCATGCTTATTAAGTTTATTCGAGCCTGTTTGTACAGGCCTGGAAAAACATTTTTCATGTCCTCCCACAACTCCAGAGGGTTACATTTTAAAGGACTGACTGGGTTGGCGAGGTACAATGAAATTTCAGAAGTGTCTTCTTGTCTTCTACTTTTGTTTTTTCCGTGAGCCAGATCCTTGTGGACTTTCCAGAAGTCATATTCTTTCTCCTCTTCAGAATCGCCTGAGGATGAAAAAGGGTCATTGGGTACTACAGACGCAGTTTTCAGCTTATTGATAGCTCTTGAACACGCGATAGGGTTTTGGAAATGAATGTTCTTGAACCTCGGGTCCAATAGTGTGGCAATGGCTAGACGAGAGTTTTGCTCAACACTACCGAATCTTTTACTCATTTCTGTTTCTAAAGTCTTTTTAACTGATTTAACATTTTGGCTGGTTGCCTCAAACTTGCTTAGCTGATTGTTAAGGCAATACACCATTGGAATTACTTTCGATATGGTAACATATCGTTGAACTGACATTTCACTTGTAACGTATTCAAATGGTTTCAACAAATTTACCAACTGCCTTAGATCTTCAATTTCTTGATTACTCGGTAGTTCAGGACTGTCAGCATTTTCAATCAAGATTTGACTCACCATTTTCAACAAAGAGAGAAAACGTTCCAACATGTAAAACGTTGAATTCCAACGGGTGCTTACGTCTAGTACCATTTTTTTTACTGATCCTTCAGCAATGCCACTATCAGTTTGAATTTTCCTCAGTTTATCAGAAACATTTACACTGTTTTTTATGTGTTTCACAATTTCTCGCACCTTTTTGATTGTATTTATAATATCAGGATGTGAAACAGCTGCAGTCGTAACCAAGTTGATTGTATGGGCAAAACACGGCAGATGTTTATTTTCAAGAATTATCTGAACTGCTTTGATCATATTTGCTCCGTTGTCGGTTACAGCACACACGATCTTGTTCTTCTCGATTTCCCATTCTTGTAGAATGTTTTCAATTGTTTCACCCAAGTACTCAGAAGTATGGTTCGACTTCAGCTGTTTAATCGAAACATCAACTGAGACAATATCTATGCCCTTTAAAAAATGGACAGTCATCCCCAAAAATGCCCTTTCTGACATTGTTTCTGTCCAAACATCCATTGAAATACTCACATGATGTGCTTCCCTGATTTGGATTCTGACCCTGCTCGACACACTTTCGTATTTCAACTGAAGTTGGCTTTTTATGTATGATACAGAAGGTATTTTAAATGTAGGTGCCAACTCATGGAATAGTTTTTTGAAGCCTTCACCCTCAATCACACTAAACGGTCTGTTGTCTTTACAAATAAAAAACAAGAGGCACTGCACAATCTTAGAATAGCGTGTGCCACCTACTGAATAGGCTGTTGCCTTTTTAAAAGACTCTGTAATAGGGGAGGTAAGTTCAGATTGTTTACTAACAGTAGTTGTGCTTTTGCTTTTATTACTAACATTAATCACAGTGGTATTGGCTATGTTTTGGCTTGGTTCTCTACTACAACTAGGCCTAGCCTCGAGAACAAAGGAAACTTGGCCAACTGGAATGGTGCCTTCTGAATCTTGAAGCGATAGATTCAGAAGACTTTAGTTGTTTTGTTTGTAGGAAAGAACTCACGTTGACTAACTTACCGTGATTTGACTTTAAATGTTTCATGAGGTTAGTAGTGTTGCCTGAAAACTTAACCTCCTTCAAGCACTCCTTACACTGTGCACTTTTGTCACTTAGTTTTCTAAAAAAAAGTCCAAACTTTACTTACAGGAGGAGCCATGGTTCATAGATTGATCAGAAACAGTAAATGTTAAAACTTAGTACGCAAAACACATGAGTATCGGAGTACAGACAGCAGCGAACCGCGGAAGGATTTTTGCAGTGTTTCGATACCGTACTAATACTTTCACTACATTATTTACAAACACGATAAAACATTACACAGGTTTAAAAACAACTGAATACATTGCTAAACAAGAGATTTTTTAACTTTTTGTCTTTTCATTCAAGACAGTATAAGGCTTTCTTGGTACTATTTTTTGCCCCGTCAATGAACGGGATTCGATACTTTTCCGATACCGATACCACATGTTTTCTTGCGATATCCCGAAAATATCGGAAGCCCGATACCGATAATATCGGAAGCAAAGTATCGATACCAAGCAGTGGGATAGGCTAGCATAACTAGAATCGGTGAGGCAGGTTTTAGCTAGATGGCTTGGATTTAGCTTTGTGACAGAAATCTATTTATTAAATGTACTGTAGTGTGATATTAATTATTTACTAAATTTTGTACTGTTGTCCCTCAACAACGGTGGAATAAACAGTGAAAAAATTCAACTGTCAACGAAAATAGAAAGAAAAAACAATAACAAATAACACGAATTTTTAAATATACTTGGGTCTTGTTCCAAATATGTATTAATGCTTATTTTTTCATTAATAAATGGTAGCTCACAAGAAACCATACCATATAAATAAAACAGCATAAAACCTTACCTTAAGTGAAAAAGGTAAGGTTACGTTATATGATTATCCATTTTAATTAAAGATTGAAGTATTGTTGTACTTGTACAGAGATGTAAACCTTATTTCTAATTTATTTTATTTTAGATGTAATTGCAATCTCAATACTAATCATAATGCTATGTGTAAATTATTCACAATACCTAATTAAACGCAGTCAAGACTGTCGTTGGCGTCTTATTAAGTTTTAATGCTTACAGAATTAATGTTTCCTATATTAATTTGACCATTCAAATTGGGTTTACTTTCTTGATTGATTACCTCCCCTATTCAGCAGTATAGGTCTCACCCTGACGAGGAATTAGTTTTTTTTAACAATTTTTTAAATACCAATGTCGTTTTTGGTGATGGTGCAGAGACCGCCAACTAACGCAACCTTGGATTATCGGAAACTGGTCCAGCCAGGGTTGCCTAATATTAATCTTTATCATTTTAGACATACAGAGATCAGCAACCAGCTTCTCAGCAGCATTTGTACGAAGAATGGGATTTGAGGGCTCCTGTAATGAAAAATCTTAAATATATTGTAAGTATGGCTCCAAGGTATGCAATTGCAGTTGGTCTCCATAGGGATCATAAGACTTCGAAGATAACAATGAATAAAAACAAAACAGACATAAACTATGGCCTGTCTCTTAGAAGAACCCCCCATTCTCCCTGAGCTAGCAAAGTTTTATATGGACAAGAGTGACAACTGATTTAGTTAAATATAAAGGGACAAATAGTTAAACATAGTGCTATTTGACAATTTATTTGTTACTATCATTTTACACATGTAGATTAATAAATAGGATGTATTCACAATTCCCCTTTTTATTTTTCAACACTTTTTCTTTGTTAGTTAAAATTTAGCTTAATAGGTATGGATCGTCTTCCAATGAACGTTGGACTGCTTAGTAAAAAATAACGATGGCGTTGATATAAAGAAAAAAGCCAAAGCGCACATCACAGCGTTAATTACTTCATTATTTTAAATGTTCCGTATAACCGGTTGACTTTGGACATTTTCAAAGTTTATGACCAAATAAAAGACAGTAATTATTAATTGATATTTATTTTTATAGGCTTAAAAGTACAGTCTTGACCTAAATACTATAATCCAATACAGTTTCACCTATTAAAAAAAATACCCTTTTTAAAAAAAAACCATGAGTGTCCAAAGTCAGCCTCAAAGTTGGGTGGCTTTGGACACACCTGGTTTTTTAATTATTATCCAAAATAAACCATTGTTATGGTGACTTTGGACAGTAATATACTTTTTTTAAATATTACAAACAATCCTACCTTGATACAAACCTAAAGAAGTGAATTTGTGCCTATTACACATAATATAAAAAATAAAATAATACAGCTTCTGCTAGTTAAACATAATATAAAAAGAAAAGAAAACAACTTCTGTTAAAATATAGGTAGGCCTAAATGAAAATACTTTAAGGCACGTATGGTAGGTAGGCATTTAAACTTAACTAAAACACAACTTACAGGAGTTCATAGTTCATACGGGAAAGCATACCTCCCACGGCGGATGAACAACGGTTTTACAATTTGAAAAATCTGATTGACTGAAACATCTTCTTCAGTTGGAAAAATATAAATATGTTTAGCCTTTGAAGACTGCCTCAAAAACGAACACTGTATAGAATGATGAGACGATTTCTTTTTTATCTGACAGATAATTTTTTTTTGAGGTTTTCTTTTTGGAAACTTCATAATCAAGTTTAACGATTGCAAAGTCTTCTTTATTGAAGTCATTTAATGAAATATTTTCTTTTGGTTCATCATCTAAGCTTGTTTCATACCATTCACTTTCTGGAGTTAGACTATGAAAATTCTCAACATCGGCAATTTTACAACTCAGATCAGAGTCTGAGTCTTCAACCAGAGTGGATTTCTTTTTTAAAAGGGGCTTTTTTTGGACCACTTGTTGATGGAGCTGCTTCAACGTTACATGTTTCGTCAAGGTTTGTAACACTTTTCCCAGGCTGAATGTCAATTTTCTTCCTTTTCGTCTTAGTTCCAGAGGTTTCTGCTCTATGCATGTCACGAAGAAATTCTTCAAAGGTTGTCTGAATCTCATAGTTCGCGTCGTCACCTTCATTTTCAATCTGTGGGATGTGTTTAAGAACTTTTTCACGGTCTAGTGGGTACAATCCTGCAGCCCTAAATCCAGAAATCAAATTGGTTTTCCTTTTACCATCTTGGTTCATTAGGTCAAGGCAAGACTTGAGAAGTCGGGGAAAAGTATCTTTTGGAATAGTTCATGTTTTCAGTTTCCAATTAAGTTTACTTAATACTTCCCTCCACCTGGACTTCAATCCTCTGAAGCAAGCTACATCTAATGGTTGTGTAAGGTGAGTACTATTAGGTGGAAGAAGGCAGAATCTTATATTCTGCACAAGATAAGTGACTGGATAAATTGTCACCAATCAAAGCTTTCGGAGTTTCTTTTGGTAACGTCTTAAAATATGGTAATACAATTGTGAAATACCAGTCTTCAAAGGCCTCAGTTGTAAACCAACCATTTTTCGTATGGTTGTAACGGGCACCCTTTGGTCCACCCATCGTCCAAGAGTCATAAAGATGCTCAGCTTTATAAACTATGTACGGCGGCAGCCTCAAACCTTCTGCAGTGCCAGAAAACATTACAGAATATGATTGTTTTGATGTATCAAAAATTCGAGATGGATGCTTGGTTCCTATGCGACAAATAATTTTTTTAACTCCAGGGTCGTCAGTTAGGTTTGTTTCGTCATAATTTACGATTAAATTTGCTTTGACATCCTTTAAGGAAATACTTAATTCATCAAAATATTCTGATACAGTTTCATAACTTAGAGCTGATCGGCATCTTTTGACGTTTTGACACATCCTTTGAGATAAAACGTTTTTGTGTCTCATTAAGAAAGCAGCACACCAAAATTTACCAGGCATGTTATTTTTGAATTTTTTGACTGTACGACCTATTTTATCCAAATAGGCCTTTACCAACAATCGAATGTCAAAAGAAGTGAGTGGAAACCCCCATTTACAAGCTAAAATAATATTTTCTGTATTTTGATTTCTTCCTCAGAAGACAAAATACACTGACCTCCAAAACTTGACTGGTGCTTTCCTTTAGATTTATTATCGATAGTAGATTTGGGAATTTTATATTTTTGACTTAAATAACATAAGGACTTCCCCTTTGATCTTTCAGCAACAGCTTTTTGGAGTTGTGCTTCAGTATAATTTGCATAATGCCAACTTCCAACTTTTTTCTAATATTTTCCCATGACAAAAACCTGAAAAAGCGAGGTGGTACCTATTAATAAAAGTGTCTATAGGCCTTGACCAACCAAAATATAATTAGTATATATAAATTATAGGCTTAATAAACTCTAACATTCATTAATTATTATATGTACTTTGTCGCCATATCGACCTAGGTGAATGTTGTTAGGTTGGAGGTTGACTTTGGACAACGTCCAGTCACCCTCCAAGGGTACTTATAAATAAAAAATACACAAATTTTTAGGTTAGAAAAATTAACCAAACATAGTGCATAACCTTTAAGAAGCAAATAGCACATGAGGTAGTTAAAATGCTACTTTAAACACAATTATCTACATAACCAAAGTTTAATGAGCAATATTTTTCACCAAATTTCAAGTAAAAATTTAAGATATTACAAACAAGCTTTACCTTTATAGAATCAACACCCAATTGTGTTCCCTCCAAACTCAACTATTGCACAACTACTTCTGCTGGTTGGAGAAGATCTGTTTTTTTCTGATGCCAACTGAGCAAAAAAAAATTCTCCATTAGAGATATTCAGCCTAATCAGACACGTTATTGGCCACATCATTAGGTGTCTTTTAAGAATTCTATAAGTGTGTGAACGGTTATCCACCATGGTATAATAACATTGTGGATAACCGTTGCAACTAATCCAATAACAGCGGGTGGGGTGATTTTTTGCCGCAAACTGGACAGATTCTCTGTTGGTTTATTATTTCCTGGTGATTGTTTACCAACAAGTAAAACGAACTTTTTGTCTTTTGTCATTTTTGTACTTTTCTAAACTAAAATAGGTTCAAAGCCAGAAACAATACGAAAATGAGGAAAAACGGTATAATACATTCTTTTAAAATATAGTGATGGGTGTGTGTGCAGAATTGTATTCTAATTATGAATACGACAAGAATTTTGCAATCAACATTAGGCATATTAAGCGTGCTAGTGCTAGAATTATGCTAGTTTCAGCAAGAGCACAGAATTGTCTATATTCTGTGGTAAGAGTAAGGTAATTTTTATTTAGGACAGGCCACAGGTTGGTTATACCTATTGTTATGTTACGTTTGGTAAGGTTATGTTATTTTAGGCATACTTAGGTTAGACTTGATCATTAGATTTGTTGGTTTAATTAGCGTAAAGTAATCTAAAACACCTTTCTAACCTGCCAAAACTAACCTAACAGAATGTTGGTTAACTTAATTTATTACCCAATCAAGCCCTATCCTAACAAAAAAAAAATCTTACTGAAACTGGCACATTTCTGATAGTAAAGCCATAGACCTTCTATTATACGGAACGGCCTTATAGCTTTCCTTCCCCTCAGTAAACTAAATTAAGCGATTTCTTACTAACAATTTTTAGCATTGTGTGGGGCTTCTGTACCTGCTTATTCTGTAATGTAGTCTATATATTAAGATATGTCTTAATTTTAATACTAATTATAAAAGATTGTTCAAATTATTAAGTTGTGCACCAAATTACACTGTGTAATTTAAAATATAATGAATCAAATCAACTGACCATAGTAAAATTTCTCACAACTAAATTTATATGTGCAATTGGCAAATCCTTCAGTTCTTTACATATTGTACATACATTTTAATCTTAGTTAAGAATGATTGACAAAATAAGTTTAAACCTGCAGATAAACCGCCAGCGGAGTGAGGCAGTTGGACAGTGAGTGCTAACTGTAGACACAACTGGGTCTTCCCACAACCACTGTGACCTGATAGCTCTGTGATACCTCTAGTTAACACACCCCCTTTGAGGAGGTTGTCAACTTGTGCACATCCTGTACTTAGACAGTTCCATCTTTTGTTACAAGTTTTTTGAACCTGGTCACCTGCCGTAGAAAACAATTATTAGGTTTTTTTTATATGGCATAACAAGATCTCTATTAGCAGATGCTTTCTGTCTAAGTTCTATTGAGTTAATTCTTGCTTATTTATTTATTTTCCTCTGCTCTATCTGTGGCAAGTTATTCCCAATTTCCATCTATGTTAAGATTTCTAATAGCGGTTAACAAATTGTCTTTATATCTCTTAGGATAACATACTGCTCTTCTTCCTTCCAAAAGTTCACATAAAATACACATTTTGTTAAACGAGTATCATATCATTCATTCGGAGAAAATGTCTTGTCCATCTTAACTTATTTTTAGTTTACTTCTTTTTCTACACTTTTGTGCTTGCAGTTGTAGAACCTGTGCGTTCTACTATTCTTCTAGGTTTTTCTTGCGATTATGCTCATATTTATTATGATGGCAGTATTTTTATAAGTTACGTGACTCATAGCATTGTTATACTCAAGATTATCTTGTCATTCTACGTCCATTTCTCACTACATACCATACATTTTTACATATCTATGAAATGAAAATGACTATTAGGTTAGCTGTAATGTTTTGATTTGTGAGTTGTGATTTTATTTTTTGTGATCAAATTTAGGTTTTAATTGTGTTATTATTTTACTTTTTATAATTATTTGCTTTTAAAGTGATACAGTATTTAATACTCAGTTTTTAATTTGTTATCAATTTATATCCAGTTATCGTCAAATAATAATTATTTGTGCATTCGAATATTTGTTACCCAAACATAACCAAAACATATATTGAGTAGCTCCGAATCAGATATTTATCCGTTATTGTTTGTATCGTGAATATGGCATTTCAAGATAAAACTGTGTGTGCCCCATGTTTTAAGAAGGTTCTGGACTCTGAGGAGAGTGTTCAATGTGATGGTCAGTGCGATCGTTGGTTTCATAGAACGTGTGCTAGTCTCCAAAAATGAATTTACGAAAATAGCCAGTGATAAATCCAATAAATGGTATTGCTCCCGCATCGATTACAAACCCCCTGAAATCGTACCTGATCTGAATGTGATACTCACAGTACTATCTCAAAAGATAGATGATATCTCCTCCAAAGTTGATCGCCTTAACGACCTGCCTGATAACGTTAAACAAATTCAGGAAGACGTTAGAGCTATTCACGATAAGTTTGAGTTACTTGAGCCTCGTATAGAGCAGCTGGAGTTTAGAGTCACCGATATTGAAAATAAAGTCAAATGTATCAAATCAAACTCTGATAGTTTTGAAGACACCTTGATGGAAATGAACGACCGTAATAGGCGCCTGTGTAACGTAATTGTCTAAGGCTTGGCGGAGAGTTCTAGCACCAATGTTGAAACGAAAAAGGAGCATGACAAACAACTAATTAATAATCTTGTTTCTAGTGTTCATTATGATGCCAACCTGGAACGAGTGAAGGCTTTTAGAATTGGGGTATTTAAGAAAAATGAGTCCCGCCCACTGAAAGTAATTTTCCCTGACGAACACCAGGCCAAACTGTTTTCCCAACGATTCTCCGAGAGGAATATTGAAGGTGATAGTGAAGTGAGAATTTCCAGGGATCGGACAGTTCGGGAACGTAACCATCTCCGGAAATTAAGGCAGGAACTTGAAGAGAAAAAGAATGCCGGATAGAAGGATCTGACCATAAGATATACTAACCAAGTGCCCTCAATAACCAAATCTAAGCCAAAAAAACTACTAAAATCCAATGGTCTACTTAATGTAACTTTGTATTTCCAAAACGTTAACGGATTAAGAACTAAACTTCCAGCTCTCCGTCAATCTTTGAGTCATATAGTTTATGATATTATTGTATTGGTGGAAACAAATCTCACAGATGAAATTAATACCTCTGAACTTGGCTTCTTTAATTATAAAGTGTACAGATGTGATAGTTCCCCATCATATTGTTCTAAGGCATATATATGGAATGCTGTGGTTTGTTTTTCTGATCGGCTATATTTGGCTTCAATTCCAAGTCAATGGCCATATTATGTAAGACTAGTGAGGCCAAATTTAGAGTATGAATCTTCCTTATAGTCACCTTACCATAACATACATATTGATAGGATCCAGTCTATCCAGAGAAGTTTTATAATTATTGGGTGTTAAGAATGGTTTTGTCTAAAGGAGTGTTCTAATTGCTGAAATCGAAACAACACTTAGGATAACACCACTTGCTACTAGACGTCGTGTAGCTGATGTCACATTTCTTTATAAACTATTAAATGGCACTGTTGTTTGTCTACCGTTATTTCAACTGATCTGAAACTACCAGCTGCACAGTCATATTTCCAGAATGATGAGAGAGAGGAATAGAATCTGCCAGTGCCATCTTGTGGACTTAACGTTTTCAATAGAATCCTTCAGACGGTTGGTTCTCTTCTTTGCCGTCAATGGGTGTGATGTAGTGCTTTACCTCACTATGTCAATGTTGAAGTATCTGTGAACAAGTTAATCTGTAAAGTGAGTGATTTCTTGGTACCTGTATTAGTGGAGGCATGGTCTCCCTACGTCTGGTTGTTAATATTAGCTGGATGTATAATATTTATTTGTTTTATTATTGTTTATTCATATATGGATTATCTATTTTGTGTAATTTTACATATTTATTATTGTTAATTGTTGCTTGGTGTTGTTATTAGGTGTATAGCTATTATTTTGTTGCAAAATTGTTTAGTCTATTTGTAATTTTTGTAATGGATGTTTATGTACTTTATTGTTATTGATGTATACATCTGTCGATCATTTATTTATTTATTGTTATCTTGATTGCTGTTTTAGTTGTGTCTAATTTATTATTATAAACATTTTTATAGTGTTTGGATTGTCGTTCATTGTTATTACTGTTGCCATATTGGACTAATGTTTGTAAACTTGTAAAATTGGTATGCACAGTACCGTTGAAAATAAAATAAAAAAAAGGTTTAGGACTTCAAACCACTTATCTATTGGTCATCTCACAAAAGTCATCTCTTAACACCAAATTATCTTTAGGAAGCATACAAATGATCTTTAGAATATATAAAAATATGTTATTTGTTTACTGTTACAAGGAGGTGTATTTCAACCCCCTGGGTTGCATGCTCATCACCATCATCAGTGTCTAAATTCATTTGTCCTGTATATTAGTTGTAATTTGGCCTTGAGCACTAGCATCTAAACGAGTATCCTCAGAATTAATCTTCAATTATATCAGTTTTATGTCTTTGTCATACAAGAACTGCCAGAAATTACAATACCGATCTTTGGAAATAGCCCTTGTTCAATATTAATTTTAAATTAAAAATATGTATGCTAGGAAACACTTAATAAACTCAGAAAAGTAACAATGAAATATGTTCAGTTATATGCAGTGTAAACAAACTGATTATTTCCTTATTCAAATAATTACAGTAATAACTAAATTAGTAAGATATATATAAACTCACAGCTTACAATAACAATGAGACATATTTATTTGACTTATTTCAGCACTAATGACCTGTAATCATGGCATCAAATGTTTATAAAGCATCATCAAACAAAACTTAACTAAGGATCAAAGGAACAAAGGTTGGACTAGGTAACAAAAGGGACTGCCTTTATGCAGTCTCAAATCCCAAATGTAAATAGTTTTCAAATCAACAATACAACACTGACCAGTTATTTTTGGTTGTTTATGCACTTTCTTTTCATCTAAACATAATTTTCTCAAAATATAAAAATGAGCTTAATTTGCTGGAAAGATTGTGTTTTTTTTTTTACGTTAAGATAAGGTTGGTTTTAACTGAACAGCAATGTAAGTGTATAATAGATTTTATGGTAAAATTACAGTATTACTTAATCATAAAAGCTATCTTCATTTTCACAACCAAACATAACAAAACCTGCCGGCCATCCCCAAGGCAGTAAATACAATATCATTTTTAAGATAGTATTCATCAGTGGGCAGTATTTAATTACTAAAGTACCGTCATTTTTGCGCTTTTACATGGAAAATAATTGTTGAATAGACATAATGTTTTTAAGGCTTATGCTCAGCATGAAATCAATTTTGGAAAAATTACATCAAATAACTAATAAATATAACAAAATGTTAACCCTAGAACTGGCACGCATTTGACTCTTAGCTGGCAGGTGTTTTCAGACCCTTATGCAGCACTTATTTAAAAAAAATTTAACAATTGGTTACTTAGCAACAGTTATAATGTATTATATATCAAATTGTTAGAAATAACATGCTCTACAATATAATAACAATTATGAATGGACTTATGCCTAAAACTGGCAATTTCCCAGCATCCAAACACAAAAAAACACTTTTTCAAAAAAAAAATTTTTTTTGGCCACACACTGTCGGAAAACAAATAACTATTTCAAAAAAGTTTAAATGCAAAAAGTGTTCAAAATTTTACAGAAAAAAATAAAATATACACTGTTAATACTTTATCACAACACACAAATTCAGAAAAAAATGTACAACAAACTATGTACAGTGGTGGCGATGGGCTGAAAACTAGTCCGAGTCATCAGAGTTATGGGCTCTCTTTCTTCCAGCCCTGATTGGCCTCCACTATCCACTCCACTACACTGAAAGAATAGGTTTACTATCCCTAGGAGGACAGTTCCTGATACCTGGGTTCCTTGGAATGAATTCAGATGTAAGGTCTATTTCTGGCTCAGGTGGATAAACACGAACCCAAAGACGACCATCATCTTGTGGTGGATTAGGCCTAGGCCTAGGATTAGGGTCATCGGCATCACTATCTTCACTAGAAGATAAATTATGAGGATCTGGGACATAATCATCCCCACTTCCATCAGAGAAATCTTCTAAATCAACTTGGTCAGGGAAATCTTCGATTGACAAGTCACTTTCTACATCCGACAAATCAGTTTCAAATAAAATGTCACGAATTTCACTGGAAGGTAAATCAGTAAAAATGACGCGGCATTTATACATAACAAAATACATCAAATGAAAGCTTAGAATCTCACGTGTATAACGATATATTATTTAACCTTCCACTCACTATTTTAGTATTGATAATGAAGTAAAACGTGAGGGTTGTCTAATGCGTCGTGAATGACGACTTTGCCAGTTCAGCGGCAGATTAATGAGTCGTCAAATACGACTTTGCCAGTTCAAGGGTTAAATATTGAAAATAAAGTTTTCTGAGTAAAAACGTGTTTTATTTGGAACAAACACTATTCCCCCCAAAAAGTTATGCCCATTATTAACTAACCTGTTTAAAAACATTAATTTCTGGATTTAATTTGTTGGTAAGAAAGTGCATAATTACGGAAGGCACTCACCATACTTCTTACTCTCATTGTGAAAATCTGAACGATCGGTAATTATGCACTTTCTTGCCACCAAACAAATTTAGAACATTTTGCTTGAAATGGGTCTAGAATTGGCTGTATTTTCATGAGATGTGCTTTTTATTCCGCGGAAATAACGTATTTTACCGAAAAATTCGAAAAAACCAATGTCACAACTTTTAGTATTTTTGTCATATTTCCGTTAATTTAAATGGTATTTTAATCATATTTTTTTATTTTGATGTGTTTTTGCGCTGAATACAAATTTCAAAACTATTTTGGTCTATTACAAATATTTCTCGAGAAATAACGGAAAAACTACTGTTGCGGCGGATCGCGATTAGCGGCCATTACGCGATCATTATATACAACAACTATTAATCACAAAAACCGAATTCTCATATATTCCCGTCGGAGTGACGGCCGGCAGGCCGTCACGGAGACCAAACGCCCGAATTTAACGCAAATTACGAATTTTTTTTGAGAAAATAAGATAATTAGGATAAGTTAAGTTATGTTTGGTTATGTCAACAAAAATGCATTTTTCGAGCTGAAAAAATAATTTTACTACAAAACCAGTTATATATTTGTGTTCAGCATAAAAAAACACGAGAAAACAAAAAAAAATTGTTGAAAAATAACGATTTAAAAAAAAGTTGGTTATTTCATTAATAGATAAAAATCTAGTTTTTCGATTTTTCGGTAAAAAACGAGTTTTCCGCGGATGAAATCAAACTCCTCAAGAGATATAAACTCATTTTTCACCAGTTTATTAACATGAAATCGTATTTTCAGAGGTGGCAAGAAAGTGCATAATTACCGAACGATCATTAATTTTAAACAATCTTTAAATACCGTAATTACTTTTTATTAATAATGCTATTTATTATATTATTTCATTTTTTAGTTGAATGAGAAAATCACATTAATTATGTCATTGAATGTCCATAGGTGAAATAATTAACCTTCACTTTTTAGATTTCATTTCCACAATGTGTGAAGAATAAATAACGGACCTGCCTAAATTGGATTCCAGTGAACCACAATGGATTTAAAAGAGAATGAGCTTACACCACATATATCAGACATGCTTTATAAAGGTATGTTTTTACTCGTTCATTTGTTATTACATGCAACATTTAATTCCAGCATTTAGTCAGGTTAATAAAGTTTTCTTGCAACACAGAAATGTTTACAAGAACTGTGTCAACTCAATGATAGACTAAAACAAGGCTATTTCTTGTTTCTCTTCTATTTAAAGTACATATTGCTTTTCTACCACAGTCTAGAACTGAATATTGTGAAATATAAACTTCTAATTAGTAGTAAAATATTTGCAGTAGAGGTTGATTTGCCCCCATTTAAGCCTCACTGGTGGCTATATGGGAACAACCTCACCAATGAGGTTAATCTACTTTGGACGGAAAGTGAAGTGACGGTTGATTTAGTGTTCTAATTTTTTGTTAATTTGTTCTTCTACAATGAGGTTAATCAACAATGAGGTTATTTTAGATACAATAGTTCAATAGCCTTTTTAGCACACTTTTAATGGTTGAAATGAGTGAAATAGGTCTATAATTGCTAGTTTATGTGGTATCTCCTTTCTTGAATTTGGGGTAGACCTTGAATATTTTCATTTCTGATGGTAAGATTCCGTCTTTGAATGATTAATTGAATATGGTTGTCAGAAGTAAGACCAGTTCATCTTTATAGTATTTTAGAGGAGACGTTGATGCCTGCAGGGGTCTAAATTGGTAATAATCTAAAAACAACCTCTTCCAACAAGTTTCTCAGTTTATTTAATCAGACTTTTTGTTATAAGTCATCTGGACATCAACCAGGGATATGTTTGAAGGTGATGACCCATCCTGCCAAACACGTTAAGAGGTAATCAGCCACCCACCCAAAGAAGTATAGTAGTTATTTGTTTCTAGTATTATGGCTGCTATAGGGAAGATTAACTCTCTTATTAGAAATGGTTTTTCTTAAGCCATGTATGTATTTTATGGAAATATGCGTGGGTTTGGCAAAGCAGAGTGTAACAATGGATCAGTAAGAATAGCTATTACAGACCATTAGAGTAATGGTTTTTTATGCATTCTAGGACCGATATAGTGACCATTACTTGTTTGGTGTAACAGTGAGTTCTGCGTGTATGTAAATGAATGAGGTGAATTGGTAGACAATTCTAGTTTTACCTCTATAATTTGTCATTGGGGGAAATATAAAAAGGGATTGGCAAACTACAAATGGGTCGGACAGATTTTGACCTGCGTATTGTGTTTAGCGTATGTAGGCTTTTAAGGAGGTAGGGGTTCAACTTATACAGCAGTGTTTAGTTATAAAAAATAATTGTGACGAACTGTACAAGTTTGTTTTATTGTTAATAAAAACTTGCCAATTAAAATAAAGAATGTGCAGTACTTTTTATTCCATAACAGTATACGGTTAAAACGAAGTATTTAAAATAAGGCAATGATATTATTTTAATTTATTAGTCACATATTGTAATAATATGACTAAACAATCATAGTTTGCCAATTATTTTTACTGTCATTTCAACATAATTTTATTTTTCAGCTAATCTTGTGTCTAATCAGTCAATTTTAGAGATTCAAGAATGTGATCTTCGTAATGTCGGTTGTATTTCACAAGTGGATATTCAAAAGATATACAGTGTGACAGCTAATAAAGTCAAACCAACATTTTCCCCAGGTATTTCTATAGTTTATTTAGTAAATGTTTCATTAACCCATCCCACGTTAAGAACAAATTGCACATCTTAGGTAATGTGTAATAAGAGGTGGCAAAGTAAATTAATAAAATAATATTTTCCCTCAACATAAAATGTTATCGTCAATAAATGGATAAAAATATTTAGTAAATATAATAACGTATAATTTAATATACCATATGTTTCCCAGATTTGTAAATTTTTAGAAATAATATTGAGAATTACTGATCAGTTGCACTACTTGCATGTTTTTAAAAAATATTTGAAAAAGTACAGGTTTCAAGATTTTATTGAAAATAATAATACTGAAAAAACCCCAATTTGGATTCCAAGAGTAAATTTGAAAGATTCTTCAACATTTTGAACATATCCTGAAGATTTATTAAATCCAAATATTTTATTCCATTATGGATTTTTCGGACGGAAAGTGAAGTGACGGTTGATTAAGTGTTCTAATTTTTTGTTAATTTGTTCTTCATCTAGAATGGTTCATACCTTTGTTTTTATATTGAATATATTCTTAGTTTTAGTCCATTATTACAGTAAAACTTATTATACACTTGAAAGATATCCTGTTCGATGTTCAATGTAATGGCATGTAATATAAAAACAAATAAGAGTTAAATGTAACTACTATCAAACCTGTGGTACAGTAATTTTCGATCACATTTCAAGTTATGGAACATATATTTTATGAACAAATATACCTTTTTATGGAAACCAATAACATCTTAAATTAATCTCTATATGGATCCAGTTGCAGATTTAGGGGGGGCTTCCAGGCTCAAGCCCCCCCCAAAAACCAATGAAAAAGTTTACCAACAGGTGTTTAACGATATCAAAAAATTATTGATGATGTGAAAACTATTTGCTTTTTCACAATCATATTAACATGCATTTTTTAGCATGAATTATTACTATCACAATAACTAACTTAGTAAACACTGATGTAACGATATGAGTGATGATAAGAAGTGAAATATGTGAGCAAGCTTCTCATACGAGAGAAGCATGAGGACTGAAGAATTCTGATGCGGTAAAGTCATACGGCAAGCATGGGGGACTAGCCAGTACACAAAGCGGCGCTGAACTGACATGATTACAAACCTATACGAAACCTACTCTATATACCGAAGTAGCTTATTCCAAAATTACTAAATATCATCATAACGAACCCTACATCGACATTCTAAGACAAGACGATCCATTCCGTGTAGACAAAGTTGTTTCAGTAAATATAGAACTGTTTTTCTTACGACAACATTCTTAAATGCATAAAATAAATAGAACGCACTATTATTTATTAATTAAGAGCTGCATCCCTGAGGTTCGTCATTTGTTAACGTATCAGGCTTTTGCACGTCCTTGAAAACCGATCTTACAGCAGAAACCAGTCTGAACCACATCAATATTCGTGTATGCGACTGTAAATATACAAAAATATAGTCGTTTTCAGTATGGTAATATTATAATTTTGAAACCGCAAAGTCTGTCCACTGATTATACTGGCTAGTAAATAAGTCTGATCAAGTGTGCTTCTTTGACGACAGATTTTATTTAATAGACGTCCACTTCTGGCGCAACCAGTGCCAAAATGTAAATCAGTTAATATACTACAAGCGTATAAAAATTAATTGTATTATGTATTGTAATAGTACTACTATAAGGCCTCAAAAACCGTCCACCCAGGGACACCAGACGTAAACCAATCCGCTACACGAGACGTTTTTGTCGACCAACTATTCAGTTATCTCGCATCCGATTTAGACCTAACCAGTACCAAAATGTCTTTCGTGTAATAGACTATAAGTGTATAAAAGATTATTTCATTCCGTTCTGTAATAATAATATTACGAGGCCTCGGAGTTCATACATTGAGGTTCACCATTCGTTAACCAAGATCAAGGTTTACATACGTCTGATGACTGATCTTGCAGCAGAAAGCAGTCTAAATTAGGCCTAACCTGTACCAAAGCATTAAACGTGTATGGGAGCATATCAAATAAAAAATATAGCTGTTTTATGTATCATAATAATATGAATATGAGACTGCAAAGTCTGTCCACTGAGGATACCGGCTAGTTAATTAGTTTGATCAAGTGTGCGTCTTTTACGTCCGAGATTTTATTTAATAGACTCTGATTCTCGCGTAACCATTGCCAAATTGTCAATCAGTTGAAATACTATAACCATATAAAACATTACTGCATTATGTATGTAATAAAAATACCATCAGGCTTCAAATTCCGTCCACCGAGGGACGCCAGGCGAAAACCAATCCGCTACACCAACGTCTTTGACGACCGGCTATTCAGTTATCTTACGTCATATTCCATACTTCTTTGGTACTGTTTAAAAGTATATTCATCCGTTTACATTTAAAACAGAATAAATTAAAATAATTAAGATAGAATAGTTGTAGGTCTGAATAGTAAAAATTGGTATGTTCTAATAATTCTGAATATAATAACAACCTTTAAAATTCCAATTTATTATGAGGCTTGAGCAATAACTGAAAATGTATGAAGTTTATATTTAATAATTTTACTAACTTTCATTGAGCTGTTTTATTTATTATTTAGGTATTTTCCTTTTTTAGAGAAAAAAAATATTAATAAGAAATAGTGTTTTACCTCTTAAATGTCAAACTGTCTTTTAAGACCACTGATTTGTCACTCAACAAAAATAAAAAAAAGGAAATAAATATATATATACTGTTGAAATCAACATAAAACTAAAAGTTGACAATTTATGTGTTTTGACAAGATTTATAGTCTATTATAAAACGTCAGATTATTGAAAATATTGGTGACATGGACTTACATACAAATATATAGGTGTAAATGGTTTGACAGTAATTACATGTTTTCATGATGAAACATGAATTTAATGTTAAATAATTAGTTTTTAAGCATATAAAAACGTGTTTGCTGTAGAGCTAGGCTTAACCATGACTGGTTAAAATTAATTGTTAAATTTAACTTTACAAGCTCTGGAATGAGTTTTCTAAATAATGTACCCACGACCCCCATAAACTCTGATTAGCCCCCCAAAATAATTTTCTAGATCCGCCACTGTATGGATCCTAAATGAATCTCTGTATGGTTTTAGGATGGGGAAATCAACAGATGGGGCATGGATGACCTACGAGAGGGGTCTGGAAAGTAAGTTAACAATTTTCGTAGTTAACTTATTTTATTTCATTGTTGTATAGATCAGTAGCAGTTCAAACTAATTTCAACAGTTTTCGAGATAATATTTCTAAATAGACTACTTCGTTATGGAAAAGACAAACGCGTAAAGTCAATGTGAGTTCAGAATTCTTAGTTTTACTACAGTGTTATATTACTGTATATCTTAATGTCATGGGCCATATATTAACTGTGTGTGTTTTATGACATGACAAAGGCCTTATCAGTAAATGTCACCACATTGTCAGTCCACAATTTATTGATGACTAGGCCTGCCTGTTTACTTTTATAGGCTTCTTGCCTAATGGTAGTAGGGTAGACCTTTGGTATACTACGGACAGTCTGTTGGTCCGTGAACTATCGCCGTTGTTATAGCCAGATGTAGTTTCTCAGTGGAATTGTAATGTTCTTCTTCAGCCCTATGATCCTTCTTTTCTAACAAATGATGTCACATATTATCTTCCAGCAATCCCTTCTTTGATTTATCGCTAGTGTTGAGTTAACTTTTAAGAGTTGCATGCCTACAATGCAGTCCAAACGACCTACCCGTAGGCAAGATATGCATTGTTACTGATTACTATCAGTGTTCTTCATTAACAGAAAACACAGAGTGCTAGACATGTATGCTAGGGTGGGCCGAAAAACAATTTTTTTTTTTTTTAGTTGTAATACCACGGAAAACTTGCAAAATATTATTAGGAAAAAATATATAAAATTTTTTTTTAATCGGTTAACAACTTCCGGTCGCGCACCGGCCTTAAAGTTTGTATTTTTGTGAAAAAAAGTTCATTTTTTCAAAAATTGAAAAAACCATATTTTATATTTTTTTGCAACGTAATAGTTTGTAATATCTTAATGTGGGGCCTAAAAATACAGTGTTTTAATTTGGATTAGATTGCTTAATATCTTCCAGTCGCGCAAAAGCTCCAAAACATACCAAAATATTGAAAATTTCACTTTTTAAGGATTTTTTGGAAAGTCCTAATTTAATTTTTTTTTTCGTAATAGTTACGATATTTTTATTTTAGCTTAGAAGAACACTATCTTTTAATTTGGCGTTATAAAATTCACATCTTCCAGTCGCGCAATGACCTAATTTTTATACACAATTGGTACCTAAAAAACAAAGTTATGTTTTGTGTGACATATTGGGTGGTAATAACAACGACCATGGAACTTATAAACTTCCTCTATATTTGTCTTGTTGTCACCTAAATTGGCTCAATCAATGTCTCTATTTTTTAGCCGAGGGCACTTTAAAAACACACTTGCTCTTGAATTCTGGCATGGCTGATCTGGACAATAGGGTGCTTCTGATAAATCCATCTCTTGCTTCAGCTCCACAAACTTTACCCGATGCTTCCGTTACAAGCTTAACACAGCGTTCCACGGCCTGTGTGTGTACTGGTAACTCTTTGTAATTGGTATTCCAGTCAGGGATAGAGTCACTGTTAATGTAAGATTTTATTTCGTCATCACTGATGTTGGCCAACAGAGGGGGGGAAGATAGTTCACAGCTCATCCAGTTTACAATATCAAAGTAAACTTTCGCTTGAAAATTTATTTTTGGAGGCGTGAACGTCCTTACTGTCTTTCTTTGAGAATCTATTTTTCTCGCCTTCAGGATTCTGCGAAGTCCTAGCTGTCTGATGTCCTTATTATCATCCTCAATCATGGTCAACAGCATGTGTGCGCGCGTGCGTGCGTGCGTGTTTTTTTTTTTTATTATTACCTTTTAAATAAATCTATTAATGTTATTGTCAATTTTAAGGATTTTTACTTCAATCTGATTCCATAAATTAGATGGTATAGTAATAAAAATTATACGTTGAGATCCCGGTTACTACAAATTTACACGATCAAAGTTTCTGTAACAAAGAATCTGTAACAACGCCAAAGTCATGCAAAACACTTGATGCGATCGCCGCAGTGGCGCGATCAGAAACCCCATAACGGCTACTTAGTACTGCAGTAGATTTCAATTTTAATCTCATCTGCCAAACAGGCTTAGTAGGTTTTATTCTTCTATCGGTATAATCCAGGTCACTATCACTGTCCGTACTAGGAATATGATGGCTTTCATCATCAATCTCCTCTACATTTGAGTCGGAATGAGTGTTTGTGCATGATGGTTTTGCTACATTCGTTACAGAAGTGTGATCGTCACGTACCTTCCTTTCCAATGTTTTTTTGAGCTTTTTTGTTTCATTTAGGTCTAGTGTACCAATTTTTCCTATTTTGTGTACTCTCGTTAGGTAAAGAAATCTTAGTTCAATCAGGGGTATTTTTTTTGATCGTTCACAGCTGCAATCAATTGTAACCTCGCACTGGCACAAGTTTGGCGTTTTCTTACAGGTACAGTTAACAGAAATTAAGCATTTGCAAGCAGCAATATCAAAAAGTGTTGAACATTTTTGTTTGAAATCATTTACTTGGTTTTTAAATGATTCTTTGTTTTTGTCACGATTGTAAGATTTTTTGATTTTGTAGTACTTATCATGCAATGCTGTTATGAGCTGTGCGATTCGTTTGTCCGTAACCGTAGGGATTGATGCTTTTTGATACAGGGTAATCAATTTGTTAGTGACTATTTGCGTGACTTGCTTGAAACTAACGCTAGTGTTATTAATTTCAATGGCCAAATTATATCTTACTTGGAAACAGCACCGAAGTATGTCATCACTTGTAGGTAGCTTATTTGTTGGTAAGTCTTTAGGGGTACCAAATATTGGGCAGTCGAATGCTTGTCGTGTGATTACTTTCTTCGATGCAGCCATTACGTACAAGTAACCGTTTTGTTGCCCACACTACCCACACCACAGTCAATCAACAGTCAACACACAGCACAAAACGATGACAAAAAGTCTCCAATGAAACCAGCGAGAATGGACTGTGTTGCCTAGCAGAAAGATGTAGCGAGCACAACACTGACAAATGCAGACTGACAAGTGACAAAGAACAATGGCGGCCGGAGACAGGTGGTGTGATGCTCAGAACAGAGTGGGAGTGTCAGCGGAGGGGGAGCGCCAGCCAAGGTCGTTGCCGCGCCGTGTAAAGTTTCCTCCCAGCCTGTTTCGAACACTGTACACGACAGTTTCTAAGCTGTTGCGCGACTGGAAGATGTTAATTTTATCACGACAAATTTAAAGACAGTGTTGTTTTAATCTAAAATAAAAATACTGTAACTATTACGAAAAAAAATAATGAAATTTGGACCTGAAAAAAAATTGTAAAAATGTGAAATTTCCAGTATTTTTGAATATTTTTTAGCTTTTGCGTGACCGGAAGATATAAAGCAATCTAATCCAAATTTAAACACTGTGTTTTCAGGCTCTACGTTAAGATATTACAAACTATTACATTGCAAAAATTTTAAAAATAATGTTTTTTTCAATTTTTGAAAAAATGAACTTTTTTTAAAAAAAATACAAACTTTAAGGCCGATGCGCAACCGGAAGATGTTAACCGATTTAAAAAAAATTTTTATATATTTTTTTCTATTATTATTTTGCAAGTTTTCCGTGGTATTACAACTAAAAAAAAAAATAAAAATGTTTTTCGGCCCACCCTAATGTATGCCCCAATACCCAAAATCAATTACTTTACTAGTCTAATTAATTAAATGGAATTGTTCTAATCTTAAATATTATCAGATCTGGTCTGAGCAAAATGTATCGCAATTTGATCTGTGTAAAATTGAAGTCTTTAAGCATGTGCCTTGTGATAGTTTTTACTTTCTTCACATGTCACACAAAGTGAGTGTTGTAATATTTTTTGGCCCATCTGAACAAAAAAACTGTTGACAAAATATCTGTCCATGTGTAGATGAATGAGAATCGATGCATCCCTTAAGTCTGCATTTGTAGATTGATATACTATCAGTGCAAAATGTTATTTGTCTAAAAAAATGTGAACATTTGTTGTTACACCATCATCTTTTTTAAGTTATCAGATATGTAATCAGGAAATTGCTCTCCCAAGGTTCAAATAGCTATAAAGCTTCAAAAGAAGATAATCAACATCCTTATATATATAATAAGTGAGGTAGTTTTTTGTCAACGCAACTCCTCCTTTATTTCTTAACCAATCGAAGTGGTCGAGGTGTCAAAAAATATGCCTCTGTTCGTAGTTGTGCAATAAGGTGTAACTTCTTCGAATTTTTCACCCTGAAGGGCAAGGGAAGCCCTAGAAGTTCATTTTTCGACCATAAGAATAACAAGGAGAAAGATTTATATGATTCGAAAAGTAACAGCTTTTCAAATATAAATAATGATTCAAAAAAAGTTTTAACACCTTTTGAAATGTAAACAATGATTTTTGTAATTTTGATGAGGTTAGATATATCATAATGTTAAACCAGGAAAGGTTGTAGGCATGGTTGAAATGGTAATTGAATGCAGTTATTTTATGTATCTAATTAATATTTACCTGTTAAACAAAAAAAAATTAAATAAACACGTTTGAAATAGGCTACATAATATCATTGGGTATTTATGATAATAAATAGGTAGCAACACAAGTAATGTGAGTGAGATACTGTAAATAAATATAATATTGTGATTTTAAGTTATACAGTTAACCTACTATTATTTGTAATCAAGTCACTGGCAGAGGCCGAGGTGTAACGAGTGATGGGGTTGGCATGTGTAGCATGCAGGGGTGTCCCCTAGTAAATACATAATGAACAAAACAAAAGCACTACCATATAACAGATTATTAATATGAGAAAGTCATCAAGAAAGGAAATTCCAAGTAATAAAATGTTACAGACATTTGCTCAAACTAATACCTAAAGTGTGTATATAGTTAAACTTTCTTTAATTAAGTAAAGCCAACTAACTGTAGTTGTAGTGGCTTATCGTACATGGAGACAAATTTACAATATTTTGTTTTGTAAACTACATTTGTTTCATGAGCTAAAGGGTCTCAGTTTGATCCCAATCAGAATCAATACATTTTGAGAAAGATCAGCTGATAATCACCGGCTGTTCATTTGTCATTGGGCCATTAATTAATGACACTTTCTAAGGAATAGTCAGCCTTAGTTTGTAACAATGACTACATTCGCTCATCTACACTCATTCAATATCCATACTCGCCCAAATCTTGACAATCGGCGTCTTATGAATAAATAAAAATATATTTTTTTTATCAAAAATATAGAGTAATTGTTACCTGCAAACTTGCTTTTTAGTTTTAAGATTGCAAGATAATACTCAATGCAGCATGTGCTCTGGTTACTTAACCTGTTTGAAAGAAATTCTATGTATTATACTCATATTTAGTTAAACCAAAAATAAAGATGCTTATGTAAAAAAAACCTAATAATTGTTTTCTACGGCAGGTGACCAGGTTCAAAAAACTTGTAACAAAAGATGGAACTGTCTAAGTACAGGATGTGCACAAGTTGACAACCTCCTCAAAGGGGGTGTGTTAACTAGAGGTATCACAGAGCTATCAGGTCACAGTGGTTGTGGGAAGACCCAGTTGTGTCTACAGTTAGCACTCACTGTCCAACTGCCTCACTCCGCTGGCGGTTTATCTGCAGGTTTAAACTTATTTTGTCAATCATTCTTAACTAAGATTAAAATGTATGTACAATATGTAAAGAACTGAAGGATTTGCCAATTGCACATATAAATTTAGTTGTGAGAAATTTTACTATGGTCAGTTGATTTGATTCATTATATTTTAAATTACACAGTGTAATTTGGTGCACAACTTAATAATTTGAACAATCTTTTATAATTAGTATTAAAATTAAGACATATCTTAATATATAGACTACATTACAGAATAAGCAGGTACAGAAGCCCCACACAATGCTAAAAATTGTTAGTAAGAAATCGCTTAATTTAGTTTACTGAGGGGAAGGAAAGCTATAAGGCCGTTCCGAAAATTGCCTAATAAAATGGGGATTCTATTCCAATCAGCTTATCCAGCTCTCGTTTTCCTTAGATTATCTACCATTCTTTCTTCTGAGAGCTTGTCCCTGATTCTCCTTCTCCTGAGCTTCGCACTCAGTTAATAGATGTTCGGCAGACTCAAAAGCCTCTCCACAAAGCTGGCAACTTATGTCTTCACTGCAGATACCAATCTTTGCCAGATGTTTCCTGAAATAGCTTAAGTCACTAGCCAGATCATATACGGTGCTGTAGTCAAATTGGCTGAGCAAAATTACCAAACTGTGCTTGTTGGCTGGCTGGGGAGCCAACTTTAGTACCTACATAACCTAACCGTAATTGCGATAAAAAAAATTAGTTATAGCCACGTGATGAAGTAAGGAAAAAAGTAGTGGTAGTGAATTAATGGAAAAGGTCCTCTCCCCAATATCAGCTAACATGTACAGTTAACCAGATCAAGTACTTTTGATAGTACTTTTTTCAATAGTAAAATATATTAACTAGTATTATTTATGTATTACTCCTTTATTCCATCAAAAAATCTTGCATTTTATTTACATTGTGTATTTTTCAGGGGCTGGATTTATATGCACAGAAGACAGTTTTCCCTCAACAAGATTGAATCAACTTGCCACTACATGTCCTATAGTAAAGCAATTTCCAAATATCAAGTTTGCAGATAACATTTTTGTAGAACATTTTCATGAGACAGTAAGTTAAAAGCCTATGATAATAAGCTTAACTTACTAAACTTGTATAAATACTGTGCTGGACAAAAGTGCCTCTATAAATTGCTTTTTACATCAAATCTGTTGTGATCCTTTGCAGTGTTTTATAATTTTATTATTTAAAATGGTCTCTCATATACAAAGATTATGTATGAATTTTAATTTAAAAAAATAAATAAATAAAATTCTGCTGTGGTTAGTTCAAACACAAATTTATATAAACATGTCATATCTTGAGCCTTTTCATTTCAAAACATTTATAGTTTATATCTTGCAGGCAGATCTTCTAAAATGTGTGGAAGAGCGCTTGCCACAACTTATCCAAAAGCAGGCAATCGGTCTTGTGATAGTGGATTCTGTGGCAGCAGTGTTCCGCGCTGACTACACACCTGCTGAAGCTAAACAAAGAGCTGTAGACCTGCGCAGCTTTGCTTCCAAGCTCCACTTGTTGGCAAATACATATAATATTGCTGTTGTCTGTGTAAATCAGGTAAAATTATAACAGTAACATTTTAATTCTTATGTTTCTGTCCAACTACCTACAGGTGTTTTGACAGTTGTAAATTATCTGGGTACATCAGTCCACACAGGTCAGATGTAAAAATAGCTGTCTGATTGTCGTTCCCTAATTAACTGACCTATTTTCTATTTTAAACAATTAAAGCACAGAAAATTTCAATCAAATTGTTAATTTATAATATTTTTATAGTTGCCTTCATACTTTTTAAGCGCAATATTATTTCCATCTGATGTATTCAAAATTAATTGGGAGTCATCCACCAGCCCATACCCGTACAGTGGTGAAGAATATTAATAAACTAAGGTGCTCAAAGGCATCAGAACTTTAGCCTACTGTCGAAGAAAAAACTATAAACACGAGTTTGAAACATCACTGTAAAGAAACTAATTACTTTAGAAAAATACAAACGCCATTAAAAATTTCCTTGTTATTGTTTTTATGCCATACAAAATTTTATTCCTGCTCTATTGAGTGTAACAGGAAAATGCTTATCTTTTAATAGTTTTTTTTAAAATCACGAATAGAATAAAAAAAGCGTGATGTCTAATGCTCTTTACCGAAACGTCGACTTTAAAAATGTCTACAATAAAAAACCTTTTGTCAGATTATATTGAAACTTCTAATAGGTCATTTATCAACTATTTCACCAACTTATGGTAGAGTTTTATGAGCTTTGATTGATTAACAAAAGTGTTCTTATGGAACATGTAAAACATCTTTTTCTAGAAATTGAGTAGGCCTACGAAATCGAATAAAACTTTGTTTTGTATATCACAATACCATAATTAAAAAAAACGGTTGAACGTTTACATAACATTCTTTTATGAATTTATATGGATTAATAATCAAACGCAGGGCAGTGTGTAGCGGCACGTGAAATGGCGGCACTTCTACCGATGACCAGACGGGCAAAACAAAGCGACGTTGCCGTGTTGATGTCTGTTTCAGGGGCTTTTCTTGCTTCCCATAAGAACTATGCGTAACAAATTCTAATTTTGTAGTTTATATTTATCAGAAATATATTTATGTTCTTACAACAGTTTTATGTAACAATTTTTATCTATTACGATCAAATCTACTACGAACTATTAAAAATAATTACAAATCTAGCACTGAACGTTGTAAATTTTTTATTTTGATGTTTTATTAAACTTTTTTACTGTGTTTTAAGATTTGGGGAAGAAATCAAATCAAAATAAGTTTATTCCTCCAATATACATATAAAACAAATAATTTACAGTGCACTTCTATTTACAAACAATAAATTCTAAAATTAACAAATATATTTAAGAATGGAGAACAAAATAATGCCCACATAGATAAACATCTGTGCGTGGGCATGAGTCGTCATTTTCAAAGGTCTATTTGAAAAAAATAATATTTTTTTAAAAAAGTGAGATTAATTGGAATTTGTAAAATTATCAATATACACCAGCAAGGATATGTTGCAATTTAATTTATTTGATTGGATCTACCCATACATATTTCATAATTGTGAATTTGTTGAAGTGAATAGGAATCTGATTGAAGATAAAAAAAATAGGAAAGAGTCATAACAAGAAATTATAAGGTCAGAGAATTAGAAAGGAAAAAATAAATAAAAATATGTAGTAATAAATAAAACACCACGACAGATTTTTTTATGAGAACAAATACTTAATTTGGTAAGATCGTGGTTGAGTGGTGGATATAAATGGTACAGGCCAGGATGTTAGCTATCTATAACTGGATGCGATAAGCAACTCTGATAATAAGGTCAACAACCATTCTGTAACTTTCCTTTTGTACGTTACTAGCTTAAGTTGCTGGAATTCTTTGAGTTCATTTGGGATATTTCTAAAAAGGTATTGCATTATGAAATGGGAGGTGGATAATGAGTACACTTTCTTAAGTCTTTCTCTTTGTATGTTAGTGTTTTGAGAATATCGGGTAAAATAATTGTGGTCGGGTTGAATGTAAATACTATTAAAATTATTATAAGAGTATAAAAGTAGTGATTTAATATATAGCTGTCTAACAGTTAGTACCTTGAATTCTTCAAATAAAATGTCTGTTGGATATCTTCTATTTTTACCCAATGCGGTTTTTATTATTAAACGTTGTATGACGTTTAATGGTTCAAGTATTGATTTGAAAGCACCACCCCTAGCTATATTCCCGCACAAAAACAGAGATTGGCAATATGCATAGTATGACAATTTTATATCTGGCAGCTCGAGGATATCTTGTAACTGTCTGAAAACAAATAATAGTTTATGAGCCTTCTTTTTTACAAAATCAATATGATCACACCACCTCATTCTTTTATCGTAAATCACTCCTAAATACTTATATGAATCAACCTGGTCGAATTCCGCACAGGTACAAGAATCCCCAATGGAACAATTGGTATTGTGCAATTTTAAAGTTTTCCTACCTAGGTCTGTAATGGGTCTTAGAGATATCGCCATAAATTTAGATTTAGAGGTATTAAAATGTTTTCACTAATTTCAGATCGTTTTCTGCGTTTTTGCAAACCAAGTTCCAATTGTTTCCCTCAAACAAAATAGCCGAATCGTCAGCAAATAAATATAGCTTTCCATTTAAATTTAGTTTTGCTAAGTTATTTATATAAATTAAAAAGAGTATTGGCCCCAATGTGCTAATTTGCATTACTCCATAATCAACAGGTTTAGCATCACTTGATATTCCATTAATTGAAACAATTTGCCTCAAATTGTTTTACAAACTCTCAAACCATGTAAAACACTTTCCATGACAGCCAACTAAATTTAATTTAACTAAAAGTTTGGACCGATCCACCGAATCAAAGGCCTTAGCTAGATCTAGATAAACCACAATGGAATGTTTGTTGTTACAAATTGAGTAATTAATATCTCGTGTAAGTTGATAATGAGCATCAGAAATATTTTTGTCATTTCTGAAACCAAATTGCCCGTCAGACAGGATATTATTTGTTGTTAAATAGTAAACGAATTGCAGTTTGACTAATTTCTCTATAACTTTTGAAAACACGCTTAGTAACGAAATTGGTTGAAAGTTGCTTTTGTATGTAACACCATTTCCTTTATATAGCGGTATCACTTTTGCTGTTTTAAGTAAATCTGGAAAAACACCTAAACTAAAGTTCTGATTAATAATATGCAGTAATGGGGTAATTAAGAAGGCAATGTTACTCTTGAGAAGGGATGCAGAAATGCCGTCGCATCCAGGTGCAGACCCACCCCTTAAACTGTTAACTTGCTGCAATAGATCCTGTTCAGTAACTTTGTCTAAAACAAAGTTCGTGTTAGCTCTGTTATCGTTATCATTCTATATAGTATCGCCACATGGTTTGATTTTCTCGGCCAAATTTTTTCCTACCTCTGAGAAATATGAATTAAAATCATTGGATACTTCTTGAAAAGCGACTTCTGATAGTGCAATATTTGGATTGTTCATATATTTCTTTATTGGGAACGCATCTTTTTCTTTTTTTCTACCAGACAGTTCGTTTAATATTTTCCAGTATTCTTTCGGATTGTTGCGATGTTCATTAATTCGGTCTCTGTAGTAGTTAGTTTTCGCTATTTTGACTATATTATTTAAATTGTTTCTATATTTACAAATTGTGTTTTTAATATGATATTAAATGGTTGTTGTTTTAAAAGCTTACTTAATTTATCTCGTTTTCTAATACTAAAAATTATTCCCCTTGTTATCCAAGGTTTAATTCTAGTCAGTCGAGGATTTTCAGACATTTTTATTTTTGTTGATTTATCTATACATTTATTTAATATAGTATAGAATTCCACAGTGCAATCATTCACGTCTTCAATATTAGTCACGGGAGCACATGATTGCTCACTAATTAAACGTGAAAACTTAGTCTTATCAAACCATGTGGCCTTAGTGTTGTCATAGTTGGTGTGAGAAGTATGTCGTGTACAAGTGATGCAGAGTGTGGTGCTGTAGTAGTGGTCAGTAATGTGCGTTTGTACAAAAGCTGTCTTTACCTCATCCCAAGTATTATGTATATGATCTATGCAGGATTTACTTTCATCAGTTTCTCGAGTTACAGAATTAATACAACTTATTAATCCTGCATCAAACATTGTGTTCAAATAACAATCTGTACTGTGTGAAGTACGTAGAATATTAATATTTATGTCTCCAACGTAAATGTGCGTCTTATTTTTATTTACATTCTCGTAGTATTGTTCAAGAGCGTGTAGAAAATGATCCATTTGACTATCATGGGTGCGGTACAATGCTAGTATGTTAAATAATTTCCCGTGCATAGAAAAGTCTAGTGAAAGTCCGTACACATCCCGAATGGTTACCTCGCGAGAAATAGCCGAAAGGGACTTATTTACATACACCACCACCCCGTCATTGCGAGTTTTCCTATTTGAAGTCCCCACCAGACTGTAACCCTCAATGTCAACACCATAAAAACCCTCACTTAACCACGCCTCCTTCAAAACAATAAAATCGAATTTAACTTTAATTGCGTCTAAATAAACCAATAATTCATCAACTTTTTTAGTGTAGCTTCTTATATCTGACATTCTTACATATAAATTAGTATGGATACAACATATATATTGTAACAAGATATATGTAAAAAAGATATAGATATAAATACAAAAGCAAACACATACAAATATGTATACACATACAAATCTGCGATAAATTGAGTACTAACCTTTAAGAGTAACCTCATGCCCTCACATTACAAACAGTTTGATAAATCAAACAAAAATGTAAATTTACAAATATGGCATAAAAGGAAAAATATAAATCTATATAAATACATATACAAAAATTTATGTATGTAGGTGAGAATATAAATGTTTAAATAGGCATAGAGATTAATATTAAATTTATAATTATTATTGTCCTTTACAAAAAGAAAGAATTTTTATTGGCGTTGAAGTTTTATTCTGTTTAAAGACTATACCTTAAGAAAGATGTTAGGCATGTATTATGGATATGGATTTTTTTGATAATTATAAAACAAAACAAAAATGTATATCCTATAAATATAAGAAAAGATTATTAAACCTGATATTGAGAAAAAAAGATAATATTGACTCATAAATTTAATAAGTGTATGGGCTCAAAAATAAACAAATGCTATTTATATGGTATATGTTTCTCATATAGTTACATCAAATTATAGACAATATTTAAGTATAGAGAATATATAAGAGTTATGCCCTTAAAAAATAAATTAAAATATAAAAAATATAAAAAAATTCGGCTACATATCACCTGCGATATAGATGGCCCTGGGAGTAAGAGTAAGTAAGTATAAAACTATTAAGATAAAAATTTTCCTTTTACACTCAAAAGCGCAGCAATAAACAAGTAAATTTTTAATGGCATTTGTATTTTTCTAGTGTAATTAGTTTTTTACAGTGATGTTTCAAACTCGAGTGTTTATTGTTTTTACTTCGACAATAAGCTAGAGATAACACTGATTCAAATCCTGGCCTTGACTGAAAGTTTGTATCATGAATATTCACCTTGTAGTGTACTGGTTCTCTTCCTTATTCTGTAGTAACAATTTCCCCATTGTCTATTGGGAGTGGGCAGAATAGAGTTAAGACGTAGATTGGCCTCTCCTTTTTTAATATTTATTGTTTGAAACGTAGATTTCAGCAATAATACATGTTTACATACACTAATTATCAACACATTATAAGACAATTTAGAAATTTTGGGTTTCTAATAGTTCCCCAACGTTCTTGTAGTACGTTGGGGAACTATTAGAACCCCAACTCTGAACTAATGTAAATAATATTAGTTCAGTTCAAAATAGTCAGTAGAAGTATTATATCAAATTAACTCAAACTTGCATATCTAACTGTTCGAATCGCCTATATTTTGTAAAATATAAGATTAAAACAGAATAAACATTCAAAACAAAATGAACTGTAGCAAAATCCTTACATAAAATTAAAAAAAATAAAATAGTTTCTGTAATCAGAAGCAGATCTAGGGGTGGGGCACAGGGGCACGTGCCCCCCCCAGACGGATTAAAAATACACTAGATATTATAGAGAGAGATTTTAAAACTTTTTAAATGTTTTAGTATATAGTCTTTAACTTATATAATATATATAATACACATGTCTATAATACTGGTTTTATTTCACAATAAGCAAGGACATTTTTAAAATAAAATACGATGTAATTAAAGCCGTTCCTTGGACCGTACCAGCGTCCTAAGCCATTAGCGTACGTGCGTTGCCGCGTAGGCCTAATGGATGGAGTCACTCACTGATTTTGAATATCTCCGCCAGGAGGCAGTGAACTCGAACACACTGCCCGCTCACCCGCCAGTTTCTCTATTCAGTCATCCACAGAAGTTGTGATAGTTACCAAGTGTATATTGTTTACAGTGGACGTTACATTGTAAAGTGTAAAATGAGTGGGAGCGGTGGGAAAAAAAGGCAACTAGGTCTTGAATCTTTCTTTCATAAAAAAACTAAGGTAAGTTTAAAAATTCTCTACAGCAATCTATGATTTCCATTCTATATTCACATGTATTATGTTTTCTCGTTAACTTTAGTTTAGTACTGGGCTAGGAGCTTTCCTCATAAGAAAAAATCCACTGGAAATCTAAAAATAGACTATAGTTTAACGATGGGAGAAAGTGAGCATAGCTGTTCGTTTTATCTTTGTTATTGGAGTAGATTGATCCCAATTCTTATAATACGGATAAAACAACTACACATTTAATTTAAGTATACAACTTAGATAACTCGATCACTTTGAATTTACAGAATTGGAAGTAGGCCTTAGCTAAACAGAGGCACACAATAGAAAGAATTAGGCCTAAGCTCTGGTCTATCATGTCTCTGTTAACCAGTTGAATTTTTATCTTAATGTTAAAACATTGGGTAATTATGCACTTTCTTGCCACCCCTGAAAATACGATTTCATGTTAAAAAAGTGGTAAAAAATTAGTTTATATCTCTTGAGGAGTTTGATTTCATCCGCGGAAAACTCGTTTTTTACCGAACAATCGAAAAACTAGTTTTTTATCTAATAATGAAAAAACCAACTTTTTTAAAAATCGTTATTTTTCGACAATTTTTTTCCATTTCTCGTGTTTTTTTTATGCTGAACACAAATATATAACTGGTTTTGTAGTAAAATTATTTTTTCAGCTCGAAAAATGCACTTTTTACGACATAACCTTAAGTTACGGCACACGAACGAAACCCTATCCTAATTGTCTATTTTCTCAACAAAAATTCGTAATTTGCATTAAATTCGAGCGTTTGGCCTCCGTGACGGCCTGCCGGCCGTCACTCCGGCGGGAATATAGGTGAATTCGGTTTTTGTGATAAATAGTTGTTGTATATAATGATCGCGTAAAGGCCGCTAATCGCGATCTGCCGCGATAGTAGTTTTTCCGTCATTTCTCGAGAAATATTGTAATAGACCAAAATAGTTTTCAAATTTGTATTCAGCGCAATAAAACACATCAAAATAAAAAAAAGATGATTAAAATACCATTTAAATTTACGGAAATATGACAAAAATACTAAAAGTTCTGACATTGGTTTTTTCGAATTTTTCGGTAAAATACGTTATTTCCGCGGAATGAAAAGCATATCTCGTGAAAATACAGCCAATTCTAGACCCATTTCAAACAAAATGTTCCAAATTTGTTTGGTGGCAAGAAAGTGCATAATTACCAAACATTGTTCTAGCACATTGCAATATGATTTTATTGTGTTGTTTTAATGTTTAGCTATAAAATTTGCCCAATGACGAAGAATTAGCAAAACTTTATTTTTTTCGTAACAGAAGATTAGATTATTTTGTACGTGTCACGATTTATGATCTTACTGTTCTTGTTTGGCTCTTCAATTCAGGAAAATAGGCTACTTCCACTTTAACATTATTTGAACCACAAATTATGTTACGTTTCATAGACTATTTGTTATTGGTATACCTCATCAATATTTTTAAACTGTATTTGAAAACATACAGTAAAAGTTCCACCAGCACTTTTCGGGAAAACTGATGTTTCTATGACTATTTTATGAAAATATTAACCTTTTGTGGCAAGCTATCCTTTAGATTGACCTAGTGTGTATTTTATATTTTCAAATAATGTAATACTGTTAAGGTTGAATTATTGCCAGTTGTTTTCTGGCCGCAAGCAAACAGGTAATAACCAAAGTTTTTATGACCTATATGTTCTCCACATTTCTCTTGAATTAAAATTTATTTCATATCATTACCATTTAACCTAAAACATTATTTTATTAAACAGTGAACCTAGTGTGATTTATGTCCTTTTCAGACAAATGTTTCAGTACCTTTGGATTTTAAGTTGGTTAAGAGTGAATGCTTCCTTTTCATTGCCTTCACCGAGACATACACTCTTTTATTTTATGACAGGTCTTCTAAGGGCATTAGCTCCAGTTGTGTTGTCATTGTAGGCCTAATGAATACAATCAAGTTACCTCTTAAAATCACAGTTAGGTATGTAGACCTGTTTTTTTTCAGCCAGACCCATCAGATACGCAGGAGAAGGATAAAGCGGACTCAGTCATGCTAGAAGAAAGAAGTTTTGCTCAAGAAAGCTTTGCCGCAAATGACCATGCATTGCAATCAGCAGCAGACAACATAGACAATTCATCTTTAGATCATCGTGATTTCGGTCAACTTTTGATGAAGAGGGAGGAAATTTCGATACTTACAGATGAAGAAAAATATCAGTGGCTGAAAAACTGTTGGGTACCCTCTCAAAACTACAAATTTCCTGCAGTGCCAGAAGGAAACAAAACCCGTTATTTTCAACAGAGTTGGCTGCATACTTATGACTGGCTGGCTTACAGCAAACAATTACATGGGGGTTTATGCAAATTTTGTATCATGTTTGGTCGATGCGAAGGCGGAAATAATGATATAAAACTTGGGAAATCAGTTATGGAGCCTATGACTACGTATAAAAAAGCTACAGAAACAATGAAACATCATTCGTCTACAGAATATCACAGAAAAAATACTATTGCCTATCATAACTTTTCTATGACACATGAGGGCAGGGCAAACAATATAATAGCGAGAATTAATGCTGCAGAAAGAAAGACAATTGAGGAAAATCGCAAGAAGCTGATTCCCATAATTAAGACTGTAATATTATGTGGTGCCCAAAACATACCTCTGAGGGGACACAGAGACGATGGTAATATTGACTGCACTGGAAGCTCAAGTAACTTCGGCGAAGGTAACTTTAGAGCTTTACTGAAATTTAGAGTTGACGCTGGTGACGAAGTTCTAGCCTCACACCTAACAGCTTGTGGGAAGAATGCCAGTTACATAAGCAAAACCACTCAGAACAAAATAATTGACTGCTGCGGTGAAGTTATTATTGAAAAGATTGTAACAAAAATAAAAGCCTCGAAGTTTTTCACAATTATGGCAGATGAGACAACAGATGTGTCCATTAAGGAACAACTATCAATATGTATAAGGTATTTCAACACCACGGATTGTAAGATCGAGGAAGACTTCATAAAGTTCGTTGATGTGGAGGACCTCACCGGTGAAAGCCTAGCTCGCACAATTTTGCAAGAACTTGGAAAACTCAACATTGATTTGACTTACTGCCGTGGGCAAGCTTTTGATGGCTCATCCAATATGAGTGGAATATTTAAAGGTGTTCAAGCACGAATTTCCAAGCTTCAGCCTCTTGCAACTTACAGCCACTGCGCCAACCACAGGCTAAACCTAGCTATTAGCAAAGCCTGTTCTGTAGCTAGCATTAGGAATGCTATAGGGGTCATTTCTTCGATGGCAACATTTTTCCGTGATTCTGCAGCACGATTCCAAAGTTTAGAAGAAGAAATGCATGGAAATCATAATTTTCAAGCTAGAAAACATGGTTTGAAAAAGTTATGTGAAACAAGGTGGATAGAAAGACATGAAGCTGTATTGACATTTATGGAACATCTTCCTGCACTCCCCACTGTTCTAGAAGCTATAGCAAATTCACCAGGAGGTAAAGGAAGCAACGCATTTGCTTTCTTGCACTCTATCCTTTCATCCGACTTTTTGATTAGTGTAGTAGTTTTAGCTGAGGTTTTTGGAATAACGTTACCCTTAGCCCGCAAACTTCAAGCAGAGTACATGGACGTACTGAATGCTGCAAAACTTGTTGAAACAACTATACAAACTCTGGAAGAAAAACGAGACAATAGCGCTGAGACCTTCAGAGAGCTATATCATCAATCAATTAAGATGGCCGAAGAAATGGGCACAGTTATTCAAAAGCCAAGAACAACAAGTCTACAAAAGAACCGATCTAACATACAGACAGAGACAGCTGAAGATTATTACCGGATGACAGTGTACATTCCATTTCTAGATTTTATTATCAGTGAACTGAACACGAGGTTTCCTAAAACAGAAATGGAATGTGTGGGTAAGCTACAACATCTGTTATCATCAAAACTAAATGATGAATGTATTAACGATATTCTTCAAGGTGCTGTCAAATACAAAGACGATCTACCATGTTATTCTGCTTTGAAAGGTGAACTATTAATTTGGAAAAACATGTGGAAGTCAAATCCTGACAAAAAAATGCCTAGTCATCCGGCTGAAGCTTACAAGTTTTCTGAATCGCTCCCAAACATTCAAGTTTTATTGCAGTTGTTGTGCACTCTTCCTGTGACAACTACCACAGCTGAGCGATCGTTTTCAACACTACGTCGTCTAAAAACATATTTAAGAAGTACTATGACTGAAGATAGACTTAATGGTCTTGCTTTACTTCATGTACATCAGGACATTTCCAACGTTCTGAAAGCTGAAGAAGTGCTGGACGTGTATATAAGAAAACACAAAAGAAAATTGTCTTTGAAGGTTTTGTAAATGTTTAATGAATAAACGAAATCCCCTTATTCATAACGAAAATCTAAAACCCCTTTAACATCAGGTATTAACCTCTTATCAAATTTAAACTCCCTAGCCAGGGTGTCCAGTAAACCTCCTTAAACAAATTCCCTGACTTTTCCCTGACCGAACCGTGATTTCATACAAAATTTCCCTGACCCCAAATCGACATAGTACTGTTAATATTACTATTTTACTTAATAGTAATATTATGTACTACCATGTACATACATTATGTTATTTACAGTCAATTACAATTATTAATAACCGAACTATGTATATTTCAAAAATATATTATTATTGATAACAGTAATAATTAAATTCAAAACTATTACCTAAAATAATTATTCTTTTTAAACTACTTAATAAAAGTAGAGGTAGAATTTAAAAAATATTTATAATTAGCCTTGAGTAAAAAACAAACATACCTTTTATTCTATTATTAAATTATGACAATTTTCAATACCTTGAAAAACGGTGCTAAATTATAATTTCCCCAAAACCAACATAAATTTTAGGTCTATGACTTATTTAACAAGTACTAAACAGAGAATTATTTCAGTAAGTTTTAAACTTTTAGCTATATTAAACTAGATGTATGAGGCCGAACAAGCATAAGCAAAGGAATTAAGTAGCTTTTTCATAATTTAGAATATTAAATGGCATGTAAAATTAACATTTAGTACTGAACAAAGTAAAGGATTTTTTGTAGCGCACCCAAGTATATAGTGACTATTACAAATCACAACAGACTTGTGTTCTTGTTAGGATTTTCCAGGTTTAGTTTCAAATTCCCTGATTTTTCCCTGACTTTTCCAGGTCATTTAAAATTCCCTGACTTTTCCAGGTTTTCCCTATTTTCCCTGTTGCTGGACACCCTGCTAGCCCAACAACAGATGCCACCCAGATAACACAACCTAACCTTACCTTACCTATAAACTACAATTTTAGTAAAAAATCGCGTAAAACTCCTGGCTGCTCAGACAAATTTGTAAATAAAAAATTGTCAATTCTACATCACAATGTACAATGAGAATTGAACTTGTATTAGCATCTTGTATGGGGCGAATGTGATTATACATATTGTGGGTGTGTGGATGGATTGTATATATATATATATATATATATATATATATATATATTAATACTTGTGTAAGTTACCATTGTTACTCATGTATCTTGCTATTTAATGTAATCTGTTGTTATTGTATTATTGTCACATAAGTTATCATTGTTCATTATACTGCATATTTACATTATTATACAATGTCATTTATGATGTACTTCTACTGAACTATTTGTTGTCATGGTCTTGTATTATTGTATCTATCATAGTAGTCTTAGAAAGTTCTGTTGTAGATTTAGATAAACATGTATCTTGCTATTTAATGTAATCTGTTGTTATTGTATTATTGTCACATAAGTTATCATTGTTCATTATACTGCATATTTACATTATTATACAATGTCATTTATGATGTACTTCTACTGAACTATTTGTTGTCATGGTCTTGTATTATTGTATCTATCATAGTAGTCTTAGAAAGTTCTGTTGTAGATTTAGATAAACATGTATCTTGCTATTTAATGTAATCTGTTGTTATTGTATTATTGTCACATAAGTTATCATTGTTCATTATACTGCATATATACATTATACAATGCCATTTATGATGTACTTCTACTGAACTATTTGTTGTCATGGTCTTGTATTATTGTATCTATCATAGTAGTCGTAGAAAGTTTTGTTGTAGATTTAGATAAACATGTATCTTGCTATTTAATGTAATCTGTTGTTATTGTATTATTGTCACATAAGTTATCATTGTTCATTATACTGCATATATACATTATACAATGCCATTTATGATGTACTTCTACTGAACTATTTGTTGTCATGGTCTTGTATTATTGTATCTATCATAGTAGTCGTAGAAAGTTCTGTTGTAGATTTAGATAAACATGTATCTTGCTATTTAATGTAATCTGTTATTGTATTATTGTCCCATAAGTTATCATTGTTCATTATACTGCATATATACATTATACAATGCCATTTATGATGTACTTCTACTGAACTATTTGTTGTCATGGTCTTGTATTATTGTATCTATCATAGTAGTCGTAGAAAGTTCTGTTGTAGATTTAGATAAACATGTATCTTGCTATTTAATGTAATCTGTTATTGTATTATTGTCCCATAAGTTATCATTGTTCATTATACTGCATATATACATTATACAATGCCATTTATGATGTACTTCTACTGAACTATTTGTTGTCATGGTCTTGTATTATTGTATCTATCATAGTAGTCGTAGAAAGTTCTGTTGTAGATTTAGATAAACATGTATCTTGCTATTTAATGTAATCTGTTGTTATTGTATTATTGTCACATAAGTTATCATTGTTCATTATACTGCATATATACATTATACAATGCCATTTATGATGTACTTCTACTGAACTATTTGTTGTCATGGTCTTGTATTATTGTATCTATCATAGTAGTCGTAGAAAGTTCTGTTGTAGATTTAGATAAACATGTATCTTGCTATTTAATGTAATCTGTTGTTATTGTATTATTGTCACATAAGTTATCATTGTTCATTATACTGCATATATACATTATACAATGCCATTTATGATGTACTTCTACTGAACTATTTGTTGTCATGGTCTTGTATTATTGTATCTATCATAGTAGTCTTAGAAAGTTCTGTTGTAGATTTAGATAAACATGTATCTTGCTATTTAATGTAATCTGTTGTTATTTTTTTGTCGAATAGTTTGCTATGTGTATTGTTTAAGGTTACAAAATGTTTAATTTGTCCTTAAATTGTAATTAAGGTTGACTCTATTTCTGTACTTTGTACTAATATGAAATAAAGATATTTTGAAATGTGTTCTAATTTTTGTTCGTCTGAGTTATTTTATCCTTATGTTGGTTATAATGGTAATATCATGAAGAGTACTTAGTTATGATAAACCAATCAGATCTAATCAGATCAAGATACAATATTAATAGTGTATCTAAGCTTTTTCGCACTTAACAATTCAAAGGGTTATGATCACGTAGGTTTCGTTAACAAAGGCAATGGTCAAATACATTTAATACCCACACACACATATTTGATATTTTCAATATCGTTGAAATATATTTTAAAACCAAAACAATGAATGAAAGACTTGTTCAAGTAAGAACTTTAGAACTTGAATTTTAACTAAACAGAACTAAACTTAGGAGTAAATAATGTGTTTTTTTCGGCAAATAAAAATAACAGAAGTGTAATACAATTTTGATTTCAGAACTTTCAAAACCAGTTTATTATGTCCTTATTTCAAAAACAAATGCTACGAATTATTATTTCGAGACGTTCTAGGGTATTTTCCAGACCCAAACCAGCTGAGTTTTTATCTGAGGTGCCCCCCCTAACCAATTTTCTGGATCCGCCCCTGTCTGTAATCCAACTAAAATAATAAAATAGACTGGAATTAATGTTGAAAATCAGTTTAGAAGAATGATGGAAAATCTAGAAATAGTTAAAAAAAAATACCTCAAATATATATGTTGGTTCACGAGTTAGGGCTACTAGCATAATAAATTAAATAATAACTATAATTAAGTACCCTTTATTAATATTTCATAATAATATGTGAATGGTTTTGGCTCTTGGACATTCTTAAGAGTGTAAATAATATAACCTATAAGAAATGAACAAATATAAAAAATAAAACATATGAAAATAACATATGATTAATTTAGTGTGTGGTTAAGTTGAATTTTACTTCTGATTCTTATGTTTTTTAATTTCTCTTGTTTTTTTCATGTATAGGATTTTTATGTTAATTTGTGTATTTAATATGTTCTGTGGTTCATTATAATTGTTTATGTAAATTTTTTTAGAGTTAATTTTTTCTCCTTTCTTCTCATATTCTAAAATTGTAACATTGATATTTTGGTAACTGTGATTTGACTGGAGAATATGTTCAGCAAAGTTAGATTTAATGGATGTTTCTTAAGTTATATGAGTTGTTGTTTCTTATTTACGTTACAAAGCCATAAGAAACAACAACTCAACATCCATTAAATTTAACTTTGCTGAACATATTCTCCAGTCAAATCACAGTTACCAAAATATCAATGACAATGTTACAATTTTAGAATATGAGAAGAAAGGAGAAAAAATGAATACCAAAGAAAATTTACACGTAAACAATTATAATGAAGCACAGAACATATTAAATATACAAATTAACATAAAAAATCCTATATATGAAAAAATAAGAGAAATTAAAAAAACATAAGAATCAGTAGTAAAATTCAACTTACCCACACACTAAATAAATCATATGTTATTTTCATCTGTTTTATTTTTATAATTATTGTTCATTTCCTATAGGTTATATTATGTACACTCTGAAGATGGCCTAAGAGATCGAAACCGGTCATGTATTATTATAAAATATTAATAAAGGGTACTTAATTATAGTTATTATTTAATTTATTACCTCAAATTATAGTTATTATTTAATTTATTACCTCAAATACATTAATGAAATTACTTTTTGAACTGTGAAAATAAAGAAAAAGGTATTCAAAATGTTAGCTAAAAGAAAATTTATATCATAGTAGAAATCAATTTCTGGATTCAAAACAATTTTTGTATTCATTACAGTTTATGTTACTTATATGCTTACTGTTCATGACCAAAGTTTGATCATTGATATTTTTACTGTTTCTACCAGAATTGTTTTGTACACATGTCACTGTTACTATAATTGGGCTGGACAGTAAGCAACCTGCATATTATATTTAGGGCATGTAGGGGTTTCAACAGTAGATGGGAATCGTTCCTCCACTGAGCTGCTTTACTTCACAGGCATGACTAACCTCCATTTCCAAGTGTTCAACTTCAGCAACAATGTTTGTTTGAAATAAGTAACTGTACAAGTTTTTTTAATTGCTATTTATTATTTACATAATTATTCATAGTTTTATCCTTATTATTAATTGTTATTTGAATACTAAATAATGATTTAATTTAATCAATCTAAGCTTGATTCATTAAAGTGTTAAACAAACCAACCAATGGTCACTGCTGCAAATAGTGGGCAGGGTTTGGTACTGCGCTGCCAGACCTCAGCCTAACTTCTTCGTAGTTGCCATGACAATGTTAAATAGAATAACACAGTGGAGGAAGAGTAGTTCTCTCGCTCACTTCGACCACTCAATCCATCTTTCTCGCAGAGGTGCATACAGTAGGTCACTTTCCGCATGGCCTATCTGTATCTTTACAATCAGCACCTCTCATTAATATGGTCTTCTAACCATATATCACTCATTATGCCACTTACAGTAGTTATAAATAGAATCTTTTATTAACTTCTTAGCTGACAGTTCTATTTAATCCAACTTTGAGAAAAACTTGGGGTTCCTTGATAGAGGAACTAATTGAACCACACAGACATGTATTTTATTTACTGAGAATGCTCAATACTACAGCGAGCCTTTAGCTGGCTCCGAGAACAGCAACTCGATAAGATTTACAACTTCTTGTAGAAAGTGGTGGCAAATCAAAGTCTGGTCTTTCTGATTGAAGCTTTGGCAATTTTATTATGAGTACAAAGGGTTGAAATTAAAATAATTTTCATTCTCTTACAGTTATTCTATCAAATGTATATTAATTGAATAAACATATCGTAGTTGATAGCAGAGCTTATAGCTAAATTTGTTTTTTCAGGTATCTGATGTAAAGAGAGGAGAAGGGTGTCAAACAGTACCAGCATTGGGCCTGGCATGGGCCAACCTTGTCACATGCAGACTGCAGATGTTTCGCACGAACAATATTAGAGAGTTACGAGTCATCTTTGCCCCACATTTACCTAAGAGCTCATGTCGATATAAAATTACCACAGCTGGTGTTGAGGGTTCTGATTAGGTTTATCTGCTTTCATATTGTTCCTTTCCTCCATTCCGCTGTTTTATGTTAGAATATTATTTACTTTTTAGTTAAACATTTAAGAGTATTATACTTTAAATTGTATTTTGGCCTCAGATTTTTATTTTTTTTTACCTAGAAAAATTGACATAAAACCAAAATAAAAGCATGGGTTGAATATTATGTTGGTTTGAATTCTACACGCTATATTTATGGCAAAGATAGAGCTTGTTGCTTACCATATGTGTATGGTTGGTGGATGGAGAGTTAATGCCACTGGACGTGTGTGGGTGAGAGGGATGGTTGTCCACCCACATAAACAATAACATCATCTGATGCATGCTTAGCACAGTCAGCTACATTTAACAAGCTGCCATTAGGTTATACGAACCCAACTGCTTCAATTAACCACAACCAGCATATTCATCTGTTTTTGTTATGTTTTGTCTGTGTACAGTGAAAGTTTGAACTGTATTTTTCTTGTTCCCTTTTTCTTCAATTTTAGTTTTGACAATCTTTGGGGTAATCTAGGAATACTAAAAACCTAGGAAAATGTTTTTAGTATTTTGCTAGGGACATCTTATTCATTTAAAACTTAACTGATTTGAAATGGTGACCACTTCTCCCTTTTATCTGTGCTGAATAACTTTCAGATGTCCGCTTTTCCTTTAATATTGCCTTACCCTCCACAATTGCCAAAAGATATGAGTAAAAAACAACTAAACTTGGGAAAAGATAATGTTTGAACTAAGAGATTAATTTTTTTGCCAGACTGATCTAAGAGATATACAGTAGAAGTCCATTAGTCCGGCATCCAACAGTCCGGAATGCCCGATAGTCCGGCATCGCTCCGGAAAATTTAAAATTTTTTGGTTTTCTCGAAAAGTGTGTCTTTAAAGCAAATAAAAACGCTCGAGAGCTATTCGGAAGCGTTCGGGGTGGTTCGGGATCATCCGGAAGCGCTCGGTATTATTCGGAAACCGGCCGGCTAGTCTCAGCCGTCACAACAAATACAGGTGCAGTGCAGCACAGTTAATTAATCACGAAGCGTCTAAGTCATTTTTGTTTGTGTGCGTTGTTGTTGTTTTGTGTCCTTTCACATCGCAGTAAACTGTGTCTCAGTACTCTCTACTGTAATACAGTACATCTGTAGAGACGTACGTAACATTTGAAAGTGTTTACAAACAAACTGAGTTTCGTTCTAACTAACTGTACAGTGACCATGTTTTCAAAACCTAAGCCTTCGAGTTCAAAAGGAGAGAAACGAAAACACGTAACACTGACTCTCAATCAGAAACTAGACATCATCAAACGGCTAGAAAAAGGTGAGAATAGAAATGTTTTAATGAATGAGTTTAATATTGGCTCATCAACTATTTATGACATTAAAAAACAAAAACATGAACTCATGAAGTTTGCTTCTCAATCGGTAACAACTGAAAAATTGGCTTCTAGACAAAAAATAAAAAAACCAAAACTGGAACAGCTATATAGTGTATTGTTCAAATGGTTTAGTGCAGTACGTTCTGAAGGAAAGCCGGTAACAGGGCCAATGATTATTGAGAAGGCAAAGAAATTCGGCCAAGATTTGGGAGTTGGTGAAAGTGAATGTAATTATTCTGATGGTTGGCTCAGAAACTTTAAGTTTCGGCATGGAATTCGAAGACGATGTAACTGGAGAAACACTTTCAGCAAACCAAAACTCTGCAGAAAAATACAAAGACGAGTTTGAGAAAATCGTGGCTGATTTAACACCTGAACAGATTTATAATGCTGATGAAACAGGGCTATTGTGGCGATGTTTACCAACATCTACACTAGCTGGGGGAGGAGAGAAAGCAGCCAAGGGTTTTAAAAAAAACAAAGACAGATTAACCGTTTTGCTTTGTGCTAATGCGTCTGGAAACCACAGAGTGACCCCTTTTGTGATAGGTAAATCTAAAAATCCCAGGGCTTTTAAGAATGTTACACACTTGCCTGTCCAATACGATGCTCAATCAAATGCATGGATGACTGCCGCCCTCTTTAAAGACTGGTTTCTTCACCACTTTGTGCCTCAGGTCAAGGAATCCTTCAAAAGCCTTGGTCTACCAGAAGATACTAAAGCCAACCTTCTTTTGGACAATTGCAAAGCCCACCCGCCAGTAGATGAGTTAGTTTCTGGAAATATTGTTGCTACTCTGCTCCCACCTAACGTAACATCTTTGATTCAACCCATGGACCAAGGGGTTATTCAAAATTTTAAATGCTTTTATAGAAGGTCATTTATTCAAGGCCTGTTAAATGCCGACTGTGACGTGACTGATTTTCAAAAAAGGTTTACCGTAAAAGATGCCGTCTATGCTATTGCACTGTCTTGGAACCAGGTAAAAAATACAACACTACAAAAATGCTGGAGAAAACTTAGGCCAGCTGCAAACCCTGCATCTGACCTAGCTCTAACGACTGATGAGGAAGAAAACCATCAAGAAGCTCTGACCAAAGTTTTGGATGTCGTTAGAAGTGCTGACAATCCCTTGAAAAAACTGCTTGAAGATGAGGTAGAAGAGTGGCTTCTAATCGACGAGAATGAGCCTGTTGAACAAGAACTAACCGATGAGGACATTATCAACAGTGTAGTAAACCCTCAGCCTACTCAAAATCTTGAAGACAGTGACTCAGATGCCGAAAAAGAAGAAAAGGAAAAAATCAGCTGGGCAGAAGCTGCAGAATCACTGAATAAGTTTATCTCTTTTGCTGAGGCTAGTACTAGCTACAGTGCTTCAGAAATTATTAATTTACATGTCATTAGAAATGAATTTTATTCTAAACGCCAAAAGAAAACAAAAAGACATTCGTGACTTTTTTAAATCTCAGTGAAATATGTTTTACAGAACGAGTACATAATTACAGTATAAATTTGAAATGTAAAATAATCTGTTGTATTTGTTGCATATGTAAAATAAACTTTGTTTTATACTGTATTTGTAGTTTAATTATTAACCTAATTGTTCTTATAATTGCGATTTATGTATGCATGTATGTAAATAATTTACATACATTTGTTTTACGGCAAAGCCTACACTAAAAGAAAGGAGCACCGCCCGATAGACCGGAATTTTCGGTAGTCCGGCACCGAGCCGGTCCCGAACGTGCCGGATTATCGGACTTCTACTACTAAATATAGGTTAAAGGAAAAAGTATTAAAAAAATAAATAAAAACAGAGTTATGAAAGAAAATAATTTATTAAGTATGTGGTTTCATTATAGCAGCTGTATACTGAAGAATGTGCAAGTCTTGCATCAACTGTGTCATCCTCTTAAAATGTCTCTCCGTATATGGAAGCATAGTTTCTAGGGTTGACTTCTCTAAACGTAATGAACCTTGGGATATATCATCCATTAGTGAAGATAGCACCATCTAAAACAGAATGTATTTTTTTCATGATACAAACAACATAACTTTGCAAGCATAACCTGCCATAAAATTATGTATTAACACAGATTGTACTATACACAGAAGATAGCAATGCTAAATTTTGAGGTAATTAAAAATGCAAGCATTCATACTGCTATCTGTCATAAACCAAGAAACCAAGTTTGGAGCACAACCTGTGGGCTCTAAAGGGAACTAATTGTCTTCCCCTCCCTCTCTCTCTCTCTTAAGTCGGTCACAAGAAAATGCTTCCTGTCCTCTACTCTGCTTGCCTAATCCACATTAGGTTAAATAGTGAATAAATGCACCAAACTATATGTGCTGGAACAGATGAGCAGTCTAAGGCATTGTTCTATGGCCAAGTACAGCTCCAGCGAATCCAACTTGGGCTTATGCTCTTCTTTAACTGTACAGAGGGAATGGTCTGTGGCCATTGTGGTGGGGTTCTCACCTTGAATAAATGGTGTCTGGTATGTGTGGTGGAAGTTGACGTGATCAGTGTTCCTACTATAGTTCACAACATCAAAAACAGAACAACACTTGTTTTGCTACTTTCTACCTATAACAGGAGGAGGTCTCACATATTTTTGTTTTTTATTGTATGTGTATTTTATTATATAAAAAACAGACAAATAACAACTTGGTGAACATGTCGATAAGACAAATAATTATTACAATCAAGATTGTTTACATTAAAAATATTGATTTTACCACTAGGTTTTGGCTTTTTCAGAGTTAGGATTCAGAATTTAATTTGAAATAGCAATTACCTGTGCTGCATAACAATGCTTGCTGCTAGAATTCCATTCTGTTGACAACCGCAACAGCACAGCTTTCTGATCATCTCTCAGTTGTTTCACAGTGTCTAACAGACCGTCACGGTCTTGCTTCAACACAGCTGTAACAAATATCCAAGAGTTTAATTCCGTAAAACAGTTTAAAGCATTAAAAGATTGATTAACTAATTTTTATTTTTTTATTGATTATGAAAGTCATTCTAGCTATACCAGAGTTAGATCATATCTTAAAAGGTAAGAAAAGATCAATTTCAATCCACTTATGCCCTATCCCTCTTAATATATTAATTCAAGGCCATTTAACTAAACCTACAAGTTGGAAATGTAATAAATTAAATAATGTTAATTACTGTTAATATTAAATTAATTTAGTATGATACAGATAAAAACATTCAAAAGCAGCATAATAAAATTCAAGTTAAGTTTCCAGTCAAATTTGAACTAAATTGCTCACATTCAACAATTTTGAGAACAGTTGCTGGACGCTCAAGCGTGAGTGCTAAACGAAGTGCTGGCAGTAGATCGTCATTGTGTAACAAATTAGCCAACTCCTGGTCCTGCAGAGCTCGTTTCTGTTTTTCGGCTGCTTGCTGCAAGAGATTCTCTTCTGTCATATCTCGCCATATCACCAGCTGTGAGTCACCACCGCCAGTCACTAATCTCTCTTCATCACCTGATACTGGAAATGTAACGAAAAGACAGCCTTCAGTGTAAGCTTTGGAGTAAACTAATTTTAGTTACAATCTGTTGTATGAGTAAATTTAAATTACTATCATTAAATTATTATCTAGGTTTGTTGCTTATTATGAAAATATAACCAAAACCTCTTTTAAAAATACAGGTCTTAAAAGAGAAAAATAACATATACGCAACAATTCTAATCTTATGGCTACACAGGGTGGACACACGATACTTGCCAATGGCTCACAGTTTGTGTGCGAGTTGTTCTGTCAACCATGACACAGAACCCACAGATATAAAAATAGTTATTCTTCTATAATTTCTACTGAACACTTTCGCTGAAGCCATACCTAATCGGGCATGGCGCTCGGCTAACTTCAGACATGACCATGCTAGGTGTATGCTAAGACACACACACGACCAAGACAGAAATGCTAGATGTATGCTTCTTTATAATTTCAGTATTGATGTAGCATCTGCCGGGGAGTTTTTTTTTGTGCATGGTGTGTTGAGTAAGATCTTGTTATTTAAAGTATGAGTCAGGTTTAGTTTTTGATATTTTTATTTTATGTAATTTTACTTAGTGTTTGATACTGTATAAGCTTATAGTTAGATTTGTGTTCTTTCTGTAATAATGCCTATGCCCTCAAATATTTGTTTATTTGATACTGTTTTGGAATAATAATAATAATAATTTGGAATAATAATTTTTAAAATAAAATGTATATTGCACAGTGATTATATATAATTAGTTTAAATTGCTTTTATGACATTTGGGAACTTTCTCTACATGCTGACATTCCCGATTGGGCATGGAGATTATTGTATGACTACTGGGCTGTAAGACTGCTTCAATCTTGTTCGGATGTTGTCGGTTGATAGTTTTTTTGTTTGGTTGTTCGATGTTTTGTTTAATTCTGTCTATATTATTCTAAGTACATATGACATAATATCTGTGTATTATATTTGATATATTTGGGTATTTGTCTCAAATATAAAAATGTTTTAGTCTACATTTGTAGTATTACTCTTGTATATATGTACCGTATATACTCGAATCTAAGCCGCACCCCTTGTTTTTGATTGAAAATTAGGTAAAAAAGGCCACACTCGAATCTAAGCCGCACCCAGTTTACCGGGCAATATTATCCAGGAAAAACGGCAATCTAGCGATCACAAAATGAGCTCTATTAATTGACGAAAGTCATGTAAAGTGTATTTACAAATGAAGTATTGGTATAAGTTACTTAGTTACATGATGTATTTAAATAAAAACTAGTAATAAACTTGTTTTATTTATACCCATTTGTCCCAAAACTAGTTTTACACAAGAGTATTCCATAATTCATAGGCAAAGTATCTACCCAGTAAAGCGACTGGATACGGCAAGTGTTAACTGGACACTGAGGCTAAACTGCTTCAAGAAGGAAAGGAAGTGAGAGAGACCGATACAGTCCTACACTGTGTTTAACAATCACCTGTTCATGTGCTCTACCCACAGAAGCTTCTCTGTAGAGCCACAAACCTTATCTTGTACAGAACAAGCTCATGTAGGACAAAGAACAAGATGACAAGTGGAAGAAAACAAATACCGCTAAGCCCCGCCCCTCCTATCCCTGATTGGTGACCTCATTTTGACGTCACCCACTTCTATTGCAAAACAAACCACTTCCCCTTCCCACCCTTCTACATTTCTCCCCACTGTCTTTCAAGCCAATTATTCTCATCTTTTGGATAGTGCTGCCAACCAAAATCTAAAAATTACCCTTTTGGCTATCTACCTATTGTTATTTTATGATAGAGACATTGGTTTTTAGCTTCAAATCTTAAAACCATATCAAAAGAATAACTTATCATTACTGTAATTATATTTTTACCGGCTAAACATGAATATTGTTGTCTTAGAAAATACCCTCTAACTCTAAAATTACCCTCAAAAAGGGCAAACAATTATTTGAGGTTGGCAAGCTACTACAGCCGGCAAATTACAGATGAAAGGAGAAACAAATAAAAACTCAAAACAAAAGTCACTGTTGTTGTTTGGTTTATTGTGAACTAGCCTATTGCTATGCTGACTTAACCTAATTGAAATTATTTAGTCAAAGTATTATTTAATTAGTAAGTAGTGATTAGTGAAAGTGTTACAGTATTTAGTTAGTAAGTAGTGAATGTAGTGAACACCAAACTATGGCTAGTCAAAGATGCCATTACATGGCTTCTTTCAAAAGGAAAGTAATTAGTTATGCAGACGAAAATGGAAACAGAGCAGCAATGCGCCAATTTGGAGTAGATGAGACTAATGTTAGACGTTGGAAGAAAGACAGATTGAAAATTTTCAAAATGAAAAGTACGAAGAAAGCTATGACAGGCCCCAAACGCGGAAGGTATGTTGAAATGGAAAACCAAGTTCTTGAATATGTGAAAGAACAACGTAACAAAGGCCTAGGTGTTACGTATAGCATGATCAGGCTGAAGGCCAATAAAACAGCAAGAGAACTGAACATTCCCAGGACATCATTCAAGGCTTCTGAAGGTTGGTGTGTTAGATTTTTAAGAAGAAATGGCCTAAGTCTGAGAAGGAGGACTCACATTGCCTCGAAACTGCCGAAAGATTTTGAAGATAAGCTCGTTGAATTTCAGAGGTATGTTATCAACCTAAGACGGAGCAAAAACTTTCTACCAGGTCAAATGGGAAATTGCGACCAAACCCCAGTGTTTTTTGACATGCCAATGAACTAAACAGTTGATAAAAAAGGTGCCAAAAGTGTAAGTTTGAAAACCTGTGGTTATGAAAAGATGAGAATCACTGTTATGTTATCCTGTACAGCTGATGGCAAGAAATTGCCGCCTATGATAATTTTCAAAAGGAAGCGCATGCCAAAAAATGTCATCTTTCCCCAAGGAGTTGAAATTAGAGTACAGGAAAAGGGATGGATGACAGAAGAATTAATGATGGACTGGTTTAGATGCATTTGGATGAAGAGACCCGGGGCCAATTTGAACCTCAACAATTTTCTTGTTCTTGACGCATTCCGTGGCCATTTGACGGATGATTTAAAAGATCAAATGAAGCGCCATAAATGCTGCCAAGTTGTCATACCAGGAGGTATGACAAGCATACTGCAACCACTGGATGTGTGTCTCAACAAACCCTTCAAGGACAAAATCAGAAAACTGTACTGCGAGTGGTTGGAGAACAACCTTGACAATGTGACTAGAACGGGAAAAGTCAAGAAAGCTCCTCTCGTTGAAATTACCAATTGGGTTTTAAGAGCCTGGAATAGCATCCCAGAAGAGATGGTACGCAAGTCATTCAAAAAGTGCTCCATCTCAAACTCCTTAGATGGGTCGGAAGATAATCTGCTGTACGAAGACGACGATGACGCAGATGAAGATTATTCTCCAAGCCAAGATGAATCCAGTTCTTCATCAGGAACAGAGTCAGACACAGACGGTAATGACAAGGATCCTGCAAGTAGTAGTGAGGAAGGTCAACCGTCAGAACCAGTAGCCTCAACATCTGGAGTAGCCTCAACATCTGGCATCAAACGTCCACTGCAATGCTTCACAGGATTTGTGATGGACTCTGACAGTGACTAAGCGGGTTTAATTGTAAGTTACCTAAGTTACTTAAGTGGGTTTAATTGTAAGTTACCTAAGTTACTTAAGCGGGTTTAATTGTAGGTTATCAAAGTTACTTAGATGCAATTTGAGATCTTTAGGCTATTATTCATTGAATGTTACTTTATTATTGCCCATGTTCCTGTGTTAATTAGTATTTCACTATTGTTATTTTATGATAGAGACATTGGTTTTTAGCTTCAAATCTTAAAACCATATCAAAAGAATAACTTATCATTACTGTAATTATATTTTTACCGGCTAAACATGAATATTGTTGTCTTAGAAAATACCCTCTAACTCTAAAATTACCCTCAAAAAGGGCAAACAATTATTTGAGGTTGGCAAGCTACTACAGCCGGCAAATGACAGATGAAAGGAGAAACAAATAAAAACTCAAAACAAAAGTCACTGTTGTTGTTTGGTTTATTGTGAACTAGCCTATTGCTATGCTGACTTAACCTAATTGAAATTATTTAGTCAAAGTATTATTTAATTAGTAAGTAGTGATTAGTGAAAGTGTTACCGTATTTAGTTAGTAAGTAGTGAATGTAGTGAACACCAAACTATGGCTAGTCAAAGATGCCATTACATGGCTTCTTTCAAAAGGAAAGTAATTAGTTATGCAGACGAAAATGGAAACAGAGCAGCAATGCGCCAATTTGGAGTAGATGAGACTAATGTTAGACGTTGGAAGAAAGACAGATTGAAAATTTTCAAAATGAAAAGTACGAAGAAAGCTATGACAGGCCCCAAACGCGGAAGGTATGTTGAAATGGAAAACCAAGTTCTTGAATATGTGAAAGAACAACGTAACAAAGGCCTAGGTGTTACGTATAGCATGATCAGGCTGAAGGCCAATAAAACAGCAAGCATAAAATTGTTGTGATTTCACACGTGTTTCATTGTTAGTGAGCCGGTAGTTCACAGCTGTTGGAACTAGTGAGTGAGTCAAAACTCAAAAGTATTGAAGATGCATATTTTGTCCTAGAAGGACAGAGGTTGAAAGGAGAAGACAGGATAACAGAATGTTATGAAAGGAAGTGGGAAAGAGAATGCGTCCCTCACCTAGCACAAAAACTGAGTTATCGCAATGTTGCTTCCTCCCATCAATCTCCCTTCCCCTCCCCCCTGCAAACCTGTTTGAAGCCTCTCCCCATCACACACCCCCTTCCCCTCCCCTCCGTGATCCTTATCTCACCACTGCACCTGACTGACCGACTGTATAAATTAACTAGTGACTGTGCAGCTGTCTGAGAAAACACTGCATAGACCCTCCATTTCACAGCCCAAAAGTTTAAATAATTGGTTTTTTGCCCTCAGAAATGCTTTTAGCACCACTTGGCATTTCAACTCTAATTGGGCGAATGTAAGCCGCACGTGAATCTAAGCCGCACCCTTGTTTTTGCGGTCAAATTGCGGTCAAAATAGTGCGGCTTAGATTTGAGTATATACGGTAAATATATCTTTATTACTATTTAAGAAGATGCCACAGTGAGCCATATTTATCTGTTAATTATGTAAATGGACTGGACTCATCAACCACAACTACTGGAAAACTGTGGTTGATTAATTCCGAGAATTGTAATTTTTTGTCTATAATCATGTATTATTTCACGGAATAAATCATTATTTCATTATTTATTTCATGTTACAATGTAGACTGACAAAAATGTTTAGCACCTGTGTTAAAAACATCGATTAAGCATAGCCACAGTGAAAGTGTTAAAAAAGGAAAAATAGAGTCCTATTTGGAATGATGATAATTATCTAATTGTTAAAATGATCTGCCAAAATTATTAATTTAATATTACGGTGTTTTTCTACTGTCTTGTGTCATCTGAGTAATGCTTATTATCTGTTCTAGTTAATTCTGTATATACAACTCTTTGTCCAATTTTCAACATTAATACAAATGCTACTTAGCAATCAACTGTCTTCTTACAATTTTTTCTTTTGTTCATGCCCTCTAGAAAAAAATAGTTGTATAAAAACACAGATAGAAAAAAAACTATATAGGCTACACCTACACCAATAGAAAACTTTCAAGATTTGAAGAACACAATTTAGCCCGTCAGAAACACTACTATTGAAGAAAAAAATTATAAACACGAGTTTGAAACATAACTGTAAAGAAACTAATTAGACTAGAAAAATACAAATGACACTAAAAATTCACTTGTTTATTTCTGTGATTTTAAGTGTAAAAGGAAAATCTTTTGACATTTTTTTCAATCGCGGGTAGAAGAAAAAAAGGAGCGTGATATTTAATGTTTGTTACTGAAACGTCAACTTTAAAAATTTTTACAAAAAAAAGCCCTTGTCAGATTATATTGAAATTTTAATGTAATTTATCAACTATTTTACTAACTTATGATAGCGTTTTATGAACTTTGATTAATTAAAAAAATATGTAAAACATTTTCTAGTAATTGAGTAGGCCTACGAAATCGAATAAAACTTTGATTGAGGACAAGTTTTTAAGTTCTTGATTGCATGTTGAACAGTGTCAATAGATACGAGGCTACTGTCGACTACTGATACATTTTCTCTCACTGGTGGATTTATAATTTCGGGTTCCACATTCAATTGCTCACCATTAAAAGATTGACAACAGGTGTGATATATTCTCAAAATTGGGACACAAGGCCTCTCTATTTCAATGCTTACTGCCTGGATAGAAGAAGAGTCACCCGCAATGGTAAGACTGTGCTGGCGCATAATAAACACTATGTTGGCTTTTTCGTTTCAAAGAACACTAAACTTCCAAAATGCTATTTGGTAGTTAGTGTTATTTGCACTAATGTCTTTAGAAAGGAAAACATTTCTAAAGAACATTTACATTTATATTATAAGAATATAACAATGCATACATACTGTAAGTTTACCTATATATACATATATATATATTTTTAACATTCAAAAAACTACTGTCAGTTTTGCTAAAAGTGAAAAAAAATGTCTTTACGATCTCAAAGAAATTGAATTTATAGGGGGAACAAATTTAGAAATTAATTGAAAATGGAGCTGTCTAATTAAATATATTTATAAAAAGAAGCTAAGAAGATGAATTAATATTGTTAATTTCAAATTAATATTTTTGAGTTGAGATGACAAGGCAGAAATGAACCATACCAGCTAAGAAAGAGGGACCAGTGGGGAGAGAGGGGACAATGTAAGTAAGGTGGTCATATAATAAGCCATTAATATGTTGTGATGACAAGGCAGAAATGAACCATACCAGCTAAGAAAGAGGGACCACTGGGAAGAGAGGGGACAATGCAAATAAGGTGGCCATATAAGCCATTAATATGTTGTGATGACAAGACAGAAATGAACCATACCAGCTAAGAAAGAGGGACCAGTGGGGAGGAGGGGACAATGTAAGTAAGGTGGTCATATAATAAGTCATTAATACGTTGTGATAACAAGGCAGAAATGAACCATACCAGCTAAGAAAGAGGGACCAGTGGGGAGAGAGGGAACAATGCAAATAAGGTGGCCATATAAGCCATTAATATGTTGTGATGACAAGGCAGAAATGAACCATACCAACTAAGAAAGAGGGACCAGTGGGGAGGAGGGGACAATGTAAGTAAGGTGGTCATATAATAAGTCATTAATACGTTGTGATAACAAGGCAGAAATGAACCATACCAGCTAAGGAAAAGGGACCAGTGGGGAGAGAGGGGACAATGCAAATAAGGTGGTCATATAAGCCATTAATATGTTGTGATGACAAGGCAGAAATGAACCGTACCAACTAAGAAAGAGGGACCAGTGGGGAGGAGGGGACAATGTAAGTAAGGTGGTCATATAATAAGTCATTAATACGTTGTGATAACAAGGCAGAAATGAACCATACCAGCTAAGAAAGAGGGACCAGTGGGGAGAGAGGGGACAATGCAAATAAGGTGGTCATATAAGCCATTAATATGTTGTGATGACAAGGCAGAAATGAACCATACCAACTAAGAAAGAGGGACCAGTGGGGAGGAGGGGACAATGTAAGTAAGGTGGTCATATAATAAGTCATTAATACGTTGTGATGACAAGGCAGAAATGAACCATACCAGCTAAGAAAGAGGGACCAGTGGGGAGAGAGGGGACAATGTAAGTAAGTTGGTCATATAATAAGTCATTAATACGTTGTGATGACAAGGCAGAAATGAACCATACCAGCTAAGAAAGAGGGACCAGTGGGGAGAGAGGGGACAATGTAAGTAAGGTGGTCATATAAGCCATTAATATGTTGTGATGACAAGATTAGTTAGGTTGACCCCTAATCTGAGTAACCAATTTAAGTTACACAAGTAAACTTGTTTATGTGAGACTTAAAATAACAATATGTTATAGAGAAACTATTGTATAGTAGTAAATTAGGTAAAAATTGTTTAGTTGCAACGGTATATAAATATCTTTAATTCAATTTTGATGATAGATGAATAAATCTATAATTATCACACCATACTTTATGTTAAAAATCTTCCTGATTATTTTACACCAACTAAAATAAGAAACAAAATCTAAAATTACACACCACAAAACAACATTTCATAAACAAATCTTTTATATAGTGGAATAAAATTTATTTAATAACCTACAGAAGACCTCAAAGAAGGGCTAATTTTCAAAAAAGTTAGTAAATTGTTAAAAAAATAAATCATACTAAAAAATTCTGGATTTCCCAATAGACATTTATTAAAAAAATAAAACATACTACAAAATTCAAGATTTACCACGAGATATTCATGAAAAGATAAATTTACCAAACTTGATATATTTGAAAATTTTAACTTAACTATCTTAATTGATATTTTTTAATTAAATTTTACTTAAATATTATTACATTATATTATTTTATAGTGTTTATAGATATAAATTTTTTTTAATTTATTGAGTCAACTTATGAAATTGAAAAAAAATAGTAAAATAAAATAAATGATTAAAAATAATTTTCTTACCACAAAACGCCCAAATTTTCGCATCATGATGTTCAAAAGTTTTTATACATTCACTGGTTTTGACGCTCCAGAGCTTCAGTAGTCCATCTGCCCCGACAGACAACACCTGCAGTCCTCTGGAGACAAAACGAGCCGCCATCACTGATGACGTGTGGCCCTCTAGAGTCTAGAAAGGATCATCAATTAAACTGCGATGTAGGTTTTCCTTAGCAAGCAAAAGAAAACAATTCATCAAATTTTTTTTAATTGTTACTTTAATTGATGCCTTTAGATTTGTAGGGTGATAGACAGACATATTTAGAATCAGTATTTTATAAATGCTGATTTAGTTCAGTTTTCTACTCAGCCTCCCGACTCGATTGTTCCATGCTTAGGGTAATAAATAAGCCGTTGGAAATAATTTTTAATCAGATTATGAGATTCAACATTAGGTTTTCACCGATGGCGCAGTGCTGTAACCTAGTTACCAGGGCACAAAGTGTTGTGGAGATTCTAGGCGATAGGTTCTATGCTCGGTCCTCTTAATACTGACATGGTATCCGCTCAATGGTTGCCATCAACGTAGACACTACTAGAGAAGTTTGGGGTGTCTATGTCGGGTGGTAAGCAGTATCCAGATATTGTGTAGGGGACACAGTATCAGGCTTGTCAATTAGCTGAAAATCTGACCAACACTACGTGGTTCAGATTCCATGTAAAAATGTAGGTCCCTCAGTTGCCATAGCTATTGGGCTATTAATAAATGGCCCTTTTTGAGAAACAGTCAAACTAACTCAATAACCAGATTCACAGGTCATCCATACTCATGCAATAATTCATATTCGCCTTTAAATACGCACCAAGGTATGTCAGCATCTTCTATCTGAGAAAAAGAGATGAGATGGGAATGCCTACATATGTGTACAGCAGTGTTAGCAAAAACTACTAGCTATTGTGTATACACAGTTTTCAAGTAAAAGGTAATATTCTTTAATTTAAAATAAATTTTCCTTAAATGTTATATGCTTACAGTTAAATAAGGAAGGGAAAAAGAACATAGAATATTCCAAATTGAATGATTTTTTTACAGTTGCTTACTGGAATTTGAAGCCAAAGGTCCAGTTCTTGTTAGGATGCAGATGTTATGTTAGCCTTTGATACAGATATTAAATATAGCTTATGCTCCATAATTATATTGTACTGTTGGCGAAGTCAGCAAACTTTTAGGTTTAGCCACATTTATATGATTCATTGATTATCTTTATATGTCTCTGAATTAAGATTTTTTCTTACAAGACTTTCCGTATTTAAAAAAATATTTGATATATAATGAGATAAGAAAAAGAAAGAAAAATTTAATTAAGGATACCGGCTTTGAGAATGAATGAACACTGGAAGGACCAAGTGGTGAAATATATGAAGATGATCAAGAATTTTAAGAACACACGGAGATGTGTGTGAAATTATAACTTGTGAAAATATATTAATTTGATATTTTGTACTAGTTATGGTAACTATTTAAAGAAAATCGAGTTTAGTTTTGTACCGCTTCAAATTAGATAAAAGAAAATATCAGGATATCAAAGGATTGTCTGTAATTTAAGGTCTCCGACGAGTCCCCTTGCGACAGAGTGAGTTAGCGTAAATCTAAAAACAGCACCGTGTTCCTTTGCTTCCCCCACCACTATTATGGCCAGTCCCCACCCCACTGAGACACTCAGTATTGGCTTAGCATCCGTCAAAAATAGAGGGGAAAATCAACGCTACCACCAAGTGTGAATTAGGCCTGTGATTAGAATTGTTTAAAGGGTCAACTACTTTCAATGTGTATAAAAAAGTGTATGGAGATAAAAATGTGCACAAGGAAAGTTGAGAAACTTTCGCTTGCAGATCTACGTATGACTGTTTGAGATATTTACAAACAGATAGATTAAGACTACTGTGGGCAGAGAAAAAGAAGGAGGGACTCGTTTGTTCCTTGACAACGCCTGACCTCATGTTACCTGAAACACGATAGACCTCATCGCCGAATGCGGTGTTGGATCATTGACCATGAATCAGTTCTGATTTAGTCCCAAATGACCTTTTTTTTTGTTCACCAACTTGAAACAACAATTGAGGAGAATGGAATTCGCAAGCTATGAGGAGCTGAGGGCAGCTGTCGATTCCTTACTGCGCGAGTCGGCGGGAGAGTGGTGTGATGCGGTTATGAGAAACCTTAGAAATTCTAAAAGTGCTATGATCATGATGGGGACAATGTCCAGAATTATCTAAATATCCAATGCAGTAGAGTCCCGCTAATGTGAACTTTGGTAATCCGAAAATCCACTTAATCCGAAACAGAAATTGCCAAAAGATTTTGGGAAAATAAAAATTAAGTTACTGTGAGAACAACTACCTGATATATCTAAAAATAACAAGAATATATTATTCCAAGTACTTAACTGTTAATACAATTTTCATATGTTACTTTGGTTTGAAAAAAAAAATAGTTCAATTTTTTTGCTTTAAAGAAGAATTCTGCTCTCGAAGCTAATTTACACCAGGGTTCCAAAAACATATAATTAAATAGTCACAGCGGCTTGTTGTTCTACGTAGCGTAGTGTGAGATCAAACGCAGCCACAGTCTGTGTGGCTTACCTGCTGTTCCCGTTTATATTGCAGCAGTATGATATGAAAACAACAGAACTGAGATATGTAAACAAACAGGGTCGAACTGTTGATGCGAGACTGGCAGTGACTACAGTAATAACAGTGCTGTCTGAGCCAGGGTGAGAATGCTAGAAATATGCACACGACTTCCGTCAGCTGATTACGTGGCCTAGTAGCAATGCAATGGCATCAAGTAGCGCTGAGCCCAGGATTAATTTCAGCTAGTGACTCCAACTTTTTGTCTTGAAAGCCGTATTTAATCATACTTATTGGATGAATGTATTCTTATATTAAAGCGTTCATTATTTCATTATTATTATAGGCTCTAACTGCGTTCAAAACTCTCAAGTATTGTACTTAATGATAGGTATATTATTTATGTTATTTTTTATTAAAAGGGTATTTTAAAAATCTGTTTAATCCGATATGAGTTAGGTACCAATTATTTTGGATTACCGGGACTCCACTGTATTTCAGAATCTGTGATTGATTTTTCAATAAAATGAGGTTTACTACGTATATGAAAAAGCGTTGGAGGCCTTAATTTACGGACAACCCTCATATTTATAATTAAATGTGGGTTTACAATTTATCTCAATTGATATGCCTGACTAGTTTACAACGAACACAGGTTAAAAGAATTATTTTTTTAAAATTAAAGAATACTGACATACTACACATATATATCAACAACAGCAATTTAAGGGTTAAATCATGTTTCCTACTGATATAGAAAATATGCACATCGCAGGGCTTAAGATTTCAGCCCAGGATTCTGGACACTACAACTGCCTGCCTGCTAATACTTCCTCTCCTGCTCCGGAGGTGCTCTATATATAAATGTCTTAATTAAGAAGCAAATTTTGGCACATTGTGAGTAACCTAACAAATAAAACAAATCACTGTTAAGATTATCAATAACCTCAACTTGGTTCCCTGAGTTAATGAAGGTTAATGTCTAGGCACTACTCCTCTATCCAAATGTTGAAAATGTTTTGGGTCTAAAATGTAAAGAGGATAAAACAAAAAAATTTTTTAAACAATTATTTGTAGTGAAAATACAAGAGCATTTAAAACTTTACAAAAGCATAAAAAGAAGACTATAAGCTAAAAAATTAGGTGAGTTACAATTTTTTTAATGGAGCCTTACAAAGTTTATTTTGCTCTAACTATTTTTGGGGTATAACAAGTAAAAAAATTATGACATTTGAAATTTTTCTAGCATTGAATTGGTTAAGCAACTTACTTTGATACAACTAAGGTCCGAGAGGGCCCAAAGTTTCATTGTACTATCAGAAGATGAAGTCAATAAAACTTGATCCACAGGAGAAAAACAAACACTCCACACGCCCCGGCGATGGCCCCGTAACACTCCCACTAATGATAGATCTTCACTGCTCCAAACCTGCATAGAGAAATTAGTTTAAAATACAAGTATCCGCAAAATAATTACAAAATAAGTAGCAATATCATATCCAGAACAATGTGAGATAATTATTTGCATTTATTTAAAAATGAATTATAATTAGGGTTATACTAATTAAATATATCAGTTTAATAATTAACTTTCAGAATCTCAACCAAATTCACCTTAGTTTTGAAAATCAATCTTTTTTTCTTATGGTGACTCATTTATTTATTATCAAGTTGTTGATCGTCAATATATGGGCAAGTATGGATTTTGAACGAGTGTATAAGAGCAAATTTAGTCATTGTTACAAACTGTGGCCTTAGAAATTGTTATAAATTAATAGCACTATGACAATTGCACAGTTGGTGGTTATCAGTTGATTCTTTTCAAACTTTATAATGGGATCGAACTCTGATTAGGATTTAAATGAGGACCTTTAGCTTATGGAGCTGGATTTTAACTAGTGATGGGTCGGTTTTTTTTTTTTTTTTATTCTTTACTGAAATCGATTCTCGGTTCTTAATTCTTTTTGAGAATGTCTCAGAAAAATTTTCTAATACCTTTACGCCAGTGAGTCAACAAATTATGTGGAATAAGTCAGTAAAAACAATGCATAGTATTTTGGCAATTTCTCCAATATGAAGTATTCGACTGGGCAGTGCACATCTAAATACCAAAACAACATACCCACCTGCCCACCCATACACGTACAGTGGTATTGACCCACCCGCCCACCCATACACGTACAGTGTTATTTAATGATAGGTTTTTTTATTCAATTTTATAGAAAAATACACCCTAAAAATCTATAAAATTACATACAATATTTCCAATAACTATAGAATTGATAACATTTTATTTATTCTCAGGGTATAATTGTTTAGATTTTTTGCACAAAGAAAGTACTTACTTTAAATTTTAAAAATTATACAATTTAGCTAAATGAAATATAATGCTCAAATTAGTATGCAATTGAAATTTACCTTGAGGAAATTACAAAACTTAAAGCCTAGAGAAAATTAAAAAATAATCTGCCCTTTTAAGTTTGGTTTAGTAATAAAACTTATTAAAAAACAATCACAACAATTGATTGAAATTACCACAACTAAATTTAAGAGGTTGATGTAATTGTAGTATGTCAAAAATAAACAGCAAAAACAAACAATACCATAGTTTTAAAAAAATATGTTTACTAACTATTGAGTTAATTAAAAAAAAAAAAACACTATTTTTATTAACTATTGGTTCTTTTCTCAATTTGTGATAATACTAAATTAAGAAAATATACATGCTACTCACATTCATAAAAAACTATACAGCCAATAATACCATAAATGTTTTTAGAAATTACAGTATACATTTTGTTTTAAAGTTAAGAAATAAAAAACTATCTTGGGTCAGTCAATGTTAAGTCAATGCAATTTAAAACATTAATCCTTCAAGACTTTGTAAATTACCAATGTACGTGTATGGGAGGGTGGGTGGGAAATTACCACTGTACGTGTATGGGAGGGCCGGTGAGCCAGTATCACTGTACGTGTATGAGAGGGCGGGTGGGAAATTACCACTGTACGTGTATGGGAGGGCTGGTGAGCCAGTATCACTGTACGTGTATGAGAGGGCGGGTGGGAAATTACCACTGTACGTGTATGGGAGGGTGGGTAGGAAATTACCACTGTACGTGTATGGGAGGGCCGGTGAGCCAGTATCACTGTACGTGTATGAGAGGGCGGGTGGGAAATTTCCACTGTACGTGTATGGGAGGGTGGGTGGGATGAAAAAAAAATAATTAAAATAAATTTAACCCTCCACGCGCCACGCGTCTCGATCGAGATGCATTATTGTGTTGCTCAAGCGCCATCGTCTCGATCGAGACGCATTTCGCGCGCGCTTACATTTATTTATTAGCGCGGTTATTACGCATTTGTTTCACACATATTGCATACCGTTTTGAACATAAACGTCTATTACATGTATATAACGCAACATATCTTTTTATTTTTCACTCAGACGATGTTGGTAGACATGAACAGTTGATGCATATGTTGCTAAGTCATCTCTCCAATCCAGTTTGTTTGTGTTCTTTGTTGATCGACAAAACAATGTGTTAGTGTGCGTGTTTTGCACTGATTTTATTCAAAAATGAGTGAATTATCACGTAGTAGTGCTATTCGGGGTGTTTTAGATGAATTAGATGACGGAAATATAAGTGACAACAGTGACATTACTGACTTGACATGACATGCCCCCAAAAATTTTTGTATATAGTTCCTTTTTTTTGTGTGCGTGTTTTGCGTGTGATTTGCACTGATTTTATTCAAAAATGAGTGAATTATCACGTAGTAGTGCTATTCGGGGTGTTTTTGATGAATTAAATGACGGAAATATAAGTGACAACAGTGACATTACTGACTTGACATGACATGCCCCCAAAAATTTTTGTATATAGTTCCTTTTTTTTGTGTGCGTGTTTTGCACAGATTTTATTCAAAAATGAGTGAATTATCACGTAGTAGTGCTATTCGGGGTGTTTTTGATGAATTAAATGACGGAAATATAAGTGACAACAGTGACATTACTGACTTGATATGACATGACCTCCAAAAATTTGTGTATGTAGTTCCTTTTTTTTGACATTTTTCAATTTTACCTTTGGTTTATCTACTATTGTGTATATACATTTTTATTCCTGTTAAGATTCTGCAACTTTTGTACATTAGTGAAAATTGTGCTACATTATTGGTGGTTGACTTATATGTGTCCAAACTTAGAAAATTTGTTTGAAAAATTAACTTTTCAACTTTTCCGAAGATGCTACATGCACCAACTTCATTGGTAAGTGCTAATTTGTATTCCTTGTAATTATTTGTATCTTTTTGAACAAAATGATATGCAGCACTCTATATTTAGGGGATGGGAATACATTTTTATGATTTTAAAAAAAAAAAACCTTACGAAACCATCAAAATCGCGTAGCGTTTTAAGGTAATATACATGGCGTATATAGGGTTAACTATTTTTTTAAATAAAAATGATAGACTAATTTTGTTTAGTTTTGACACAATATTAATCTTAATCATTTATTTTTCAATCCAATTCCCTAGGGTTTTTATGCCTTGTTTCTTTATTATTAAAAACAAGCCTAAATAAATAAACTCTAATATATTAAGTTCATCATAAAAACCTTTTATTTTTCAAAATACACAATAAAATTAGAAGCATAATTTCAAAATGTTACATGAGTTGTAAACAGAATGGAATGTTTCCACAAGTGTTTTTATCAGGCAGGAAGTGATAAGAAAGGTTCATGATAAAGGGTGAAACTCAGGTGAAAGGAAGACTGGACTCTTGAACAAAAACTGAATGGCTTTAATCCACTGCCTTTGCATGTGAATTCCTATTCATCAATGTTATCTGTCTCTTTTCACTTGCTGGCAATATTCTTTTCTGGAAAAGAATATTGCCAGACTGTGGGCGAATATTCATTGACTTAGATATTTTGTTTATCTCGTGGCCAAGTCACTACTTCTAAGGCAAGATATTTTCTGACAAAGATATGTTGTTGTTTTATCTTGTGGCCTGAAGATGTTGTCCTTTGATTGTTCTGTTTATCAGCACTTTCCGGATATTGTCCTTTGATTGTTCTGTTTATCAGCACTTTCGCACCTGAAACATTTCTGATATGAAAGCTATTTCCCCATTTACATTTTTCTAGGACCGGAACTGCAGAACCGAGATTTTCCTATCGATTGAGATTTTCCCATCGATTCTCGGTACCAATTCTTTTGTCAAGAACCGAGAACTGAGTTAAGGGACCGACCCATCCCTAGTTTTAACCACTTACACTAACGACCAATAGATTTAAAGATATTAATCTACGCTGAGTGGTATCACACTGATGCATGGCAAGAAGTTTAAATAACTTTCTTCTGAGACTGATAATCTTAGGTCAAGTGAAATATCAATATAACAATTGTAAACCTACTAAATAGCTGTTGTAATGATGCTCTTCGATTATTACTACTGTACTTTATTCACTTTATGTTTCTTCAGCAATCGATATGCCTATTCAATAATATAAAATCATAGCTTTAAAACAATATAGGTTAGAATGTTTCATCTTATATTATTCAGTAACAAATGACCGTTCAAAAACTAATGCTTGTCCTATTGTAGAATCAGTACATCAAGATTTATTCCCGAGCAGGAAGTGCGTAATGTACGTAACATCTGGAAACGTGTTGAAGGGTTCAATAAATTACTGCCAATATTTCTTAATAACTGCCTGTAAAGAATTCTCGTAACTTGTGATCTCTGAGGATATTTGTAGTACAAAAAAGTTGTTAAGGATTCTAGAAGTTTCATAACTATCCTAGCAGGAGCCTTCTTTTACAAGGTGACATCAACTGAAGTGACTTAGGTTGGGATGACTGGCAATGAATTACTATGGAGCATAGACATAAAACTAATGGCTTAAAAAATATTTAGTGCATAAATTCTATCCCCTCTAAAATAAAAAAAAAGATAGCTTTCAACGTCACTGTAATGAACTTGATATGTAAATCACTATCATATTTTCACTGTATTATCTAATACTGTTAGCAGAACAATAAATATGTCATTGTTGCTAATTTTATTTCAAATACAATTTGGGCTACAACCAATTCAACTTAAATTTGTGTTCAGGCATTTTTGTAGGTTATATTTAGAGATGTGAACTGAGAAAATACACTTTAATATCGTGAAGTGTAAGGTCAACATTGTAACATCAAAATCGTGTTTTTCATTTTTCCGTACATTGATAGATGATTCACAGAATTGACCCAACCAAGATCTTGCCTTTATACCTTAGTAGAACAGTAAAAATAAAGATTCATAAAGACTCAGACAGTATTTCTAATAGGATTTGCTGTTTCTTTTTTGTCATCAAATAGGAAAACATTATTAATTGTCCTCATAAATCATGATATAAAATATTAAAATTAATGTCATAAACACATATTCACCTTAGCTGTTTTGTCTAGAGATCCAGTAGCTATAAATTTATCATTGGGGGATACACATATTGAATTGATGTCCTTTTCATGTGCCAATGTTGTTAAATGGACATTCAAACTCTCTGATTTTCCTGAAAAAAAACAAGGGAAAGTGATGAACTGATTATTGCATTCATTACTACAAAATATCATCATTTGGTTTCTTTATTCTTTGTTAATTGGTTCAATTTGACACATATCTAGATTATTTAAAACTCATAAATATGACTATTTACATTATGTATAAGTGCCAACTCATAGCAAGTTGGCTCTTATTGTGTTTTATTTAATAAAACTATTACTATAAATTAACAAAAAATATTTTAACACTTTAACCGCCAGTGTTAAATGACTGGCAGTGACTTACCCCCAGGCCAGCTTAAAATTTACTATCTCCCCACAAATGCCACGTTATTTAAGCAGAATGCACAAACTTTCATTTTGTCAGTTATATTTGACTGACAGCAAATTTGCTGCTCACGCCGTGTTATTCAAATATGACTGACAGAAAGGAGTAAGATTTTTAAATTGCCCTTATTGAAGTTTAAAAGCATAAATTAAAACACTTTTTGAAAGAAAAGTAACTATATTTTTATATACAACTATGAAAACTGACAAACGTAAGGAGAAATTTTATGAAAAAAATGCTCAAAGTTAAACAAAAATGAGTAATAATAGTTTTGAGATTTCCATTTAAGCTTGGTCATGAGCCGTCATAACAAGAATGGCACATAGTAGGCTCGTCACAACATAACTACGTACTAATTCAAATGCGAGTACAATGACTTAGCAGTCAGCAATTAACAGGTGATTGTTTAGTGACAGTTGAAAAAGACTGACATGGCGTCACGGAGAAACAACTAATCTTCTGACGCCGTGTCAGTCAAATACAACTGACGTCAGCTGATGGTATATTCATTTTTTTGACATTTAGACGAGCCAATCAGTATAAATTACATCACAGTCAGGTAAGTATAACCTCCAATATATGGTCAAGCATGAGAGAGAAATCTGTCGTCTTCTCACCTGGTATAAGTTGGCACATCACTGACAGTCTTATACGACTGACACAGCACTAATGGCATGTTTATAGTCAATAAAAAATTACTGACACGTTAATTATGGAAACTATTAAAAAATTTACCGGTGGTTAAAATATGTGTGGGTCAACACATTTTAAAGTCGGTTAAAGTGTTAAACATATAATAAAAAGTATTTAATTTATGATTAAAGCAGAGTTCATCAGACAATTTTAATCCTATATTTAACGAGGTATTGAAGTAGAATGTTTGTCCTAAAATTAGTCAAAGCATTACTGTTTCTCCATTTTCTCTTGTTAATCAGGGTATAGGGTTTATAGAGGTGAGATAAATTTAAGTCAGACCTCTCCAAAATAAAACTAGATCTAAAAGTATCAGATTTCAAATATGTGCATTGCTGACATAAATCCTACTTGAGGAGTTATGGCTTTAAAAGTGAGAATCATAAAGTTAAATGGCCTTCAACAGTAAGTGAATAGCACGCAAATTTGATTTTAACCCAATATTTTATAAATATGGCAAGATGTATCCAGTTTGACAAAGTATGCTTCCCATCCTTATACCCAAAGGAAATTTTGTTCTATAACAAATTAATCAATTCCGTCATAGCTTTTATTTAAGGTTTAGCTATAGGGACCAAAATTTTCTGAGGTTTAATATTTAACATTTAATTCAATACTATTATTTTCACATTTGTTGCACTACTGGTTTTGTGTCTTTCCCTGGTATACAGGTGATGGTGATTAAGGCTATAATTTATTAACTTCCAGAACTGAATTCTTATTTTATGTTTAAGTTTGTGTTTCACTGTGCATGTGTATGACTTGATCCTGACCATGATCCACAGTCAATACTTTGTAAACAAAGTCTACGACAAATAAAGTATTATTATTAAAAGTTGGGGGAGTAACGGCAGAAAGCCCTGCTTACTAGCTTAAAATATAACACAGCATTAATTCCCAAACAAATGTAACTTGTATTTTAATACAAGTATTTAAAAGTTTATTATTTCTTGAAAATTAATACTTGTTCCGACATACTGAGTGTTATTACCTAAATAAAATTTACTTACTTCTACATTTTTATTGGTTATACTTCAACCAAGATTAAAATCTAGTACTTTTATGTTTTATTGTATGTATACAATGAACATAAAAAAACCAACACATTTTAAGATTTCAAAGAGGATTTACTATGGTACTTGGAGAAATATAAATCCCTGAACATTAAATGTAGTCATCTACCTGAACTAGTGCAAAGATATCTCTCCAAGTGACCAAAGGAGCATTACGTTGTTCTACCATCAGTTACCATTTGCATCAAAACTATAATTATACTAGCTGTTTACTCGTGCCTTGCTATATATTAACAAAACAGTAATGTTTTAGTTTTGTATGGTAGCTTTGCGGGTCAACCCCGTCACTCCCTGAGCTTACGAGGGAAGTTCGGCCTGTAGCTTCGTTGAGGAACTCTGCCTTTAGTCCCTTTGTACAACTTAGCCTGCGACCTCGTGGGGAAGCTCAGCCTTGCCAAGTCATTGTAGGCCTCATTTGTGGATCTCAGCCGGCGACCTCATTCATATTGTCTCGCTGGGACATTTGGACTGTATCACAATGAATGTTGGTTTTGGAGGCATTGGAGCCCACAAACATAGTCTTTTCTAAAAATTTGATAGTATATTAGGAATCGAGAGAAAAATACCTTTTACCTGATACTCCTCTTGGTTGTGTTTCAAAAGTTTTCAATTCTTTTATATATATATGATTTTAATTTAAATACTAACATTTTATATAGTACATTACTTTTTGATTAAATGCAAAAGTCTATTTCAGTAACTACTTTATCATCAAGAAATAAAATATAACAGATGTTTATGTAAACAAATACCAATAAATTTCAGAAACATTTACATCAAAAGTTTCAAAATTTCCTTTCATATGTTTTGTTAGTTAACAAATCTAACTAAATAACTCATCGGTTAGTTTTAAAAAATTTTCCAATTTCATTGTGTTTCATTTTGCTTTCCTGAAGAACATTCTACGAAAAATTAGGGAACTTTAAATAAAAATAGATGAAGGAAATCTGTTAAGCTGTTGTCAAGTGATGGAATGACAATGAATTCAGGTACTCATTTTTATATATTAAGATAAGTGTGTAATTCCTTATCAAATTAATGTCTTAAAGGTTCTTTTCTGTTCAAAGAATGGTAATTGGATTTGTTTAAATCTATCACTGTACTGTTTTGAATTTTTTCTTAAAATTATATATCAAATAAAAGTTTTTGAGTAGGCAGCTAGAGTCTTGTGAGAATAAATACGAGAGGGAGAAAAAAAGTTATTTTAAATCCTCTGAGATCAACTTCACTGTAAAAGTATATCAGAAGTAGAATCAAAAATGTTCCGTTGTTAATGTAGATCCCCAATTGTAAATAGGTAACGTCATATAGAAGATATATGATTTGCACCTGGTAACAGAGCAGAGGGAAGGTTCCAAACTTTGATTGTTGAATCAAGGGCTGCAGACAGAACAAAGCTGCAGCTGATAGAGGGAAGAGCAACTGAGGTAACAGCTGCAGTATGCCTCATTGCCAGAGCTACGCAGGCCACAGAGTCGTCAGTTAGCAACCAGACACGCACACTCATATCCTGGAAACACGTAGAACAAAACCTTGTAATTCATCCTATCTCAGGACATTGTAAAGATTGGTTTGTCGGCGGAATTTTATTGATATAAAGATGTAATGTAAGATTTTAAAAATAGTATAGTATATATTAACAAGCTAGAAGATAAAATTTAATCTTGAACCATTCAGTAGGTGTAATGAATTGAATATATAAAAATTGAACCATCACATACAGGTAGAGAGCGGTTTTTAAGCTATATTTATAGTAGTATATACATATAATATGGTTTTTTGTCAGCTACCATTATTATTATTATTTTTTTGATTTAAAATGATTTAAAAGCTGAGTTTTATAGTTGAATAAAAAGTCCAAATGTCATTATACTAATAATAAAAATTAAAAATAAATAAATAACAAATGATCTCCTGTCACAAAGCTAAATCCAGTCCATCAAGCCATTTAAGACCTGCCTCACGATTCTATTTATGCTACCTATCTCTCCGTAAAACATGCAAGGGGCACTCTGTAACTATGTGATCCATTGTTTGGATAGACTCACCGTAATCACATGACTGATGTACTGTCAATCCCCATTTGTATTTCCATCTGCGCACTCCAGTTCAGAACCGATTCAATAATGTCCACTTCCTACGAGTGAGGTTCATCCCACCTACAGGTATTGATTGATCGTTAATAATGGTCCTGGCTCTGACATCATTAATTGAGAATGAGTTTGAAAACAAGCTAAAAACATCTGCAGCTTTTGTTGATTTCACAGCGGCTTATGACACTGTATGGAGCAAAAGTTTGTCATTAAAGCTCTACAGCTTCCTTCCCTGTCCTTTCGCGACTTATAGAATCAATGGTTAGTGCCAGGCTAATAAAATTTTATATAGGTCGTGAAGAAAGCTATATAGACAGCTGAAGGATGGTCTGCCACAGGGGTCCTTGCTCCAATTTTATTTAATGTGTATAATTCTGACATTTTAATCACCAAGTCAAGAAAGTTTATAAATGCAGACGATGTTGCTTTAGCTTATCAACATAAGGACTTCACAACTACTGAAGAAACACTCACAAATGATCTTGCAACCCTCGAAGAATATTTTATAACCTGGAAGCTAAATCCTAACCCATCAAAAACCGAAGTAGACTGCTTCCACTTAAGTAATTTATAGTAGTATAATTATACCACAGCAGTCTTGGGTGACAATAGAAGGTATAGTCTGAGGTAATCACATTTCTTATCTAGCACTATTCTATATACATAAAAATCTTCTTTTACTATCTTAATGAGTCTATTTGGTATCCATAAGTCAAATTTCCTAAAAATATGCAACTGTTGCACTGTAATTATTGCCATTGAGATGTGGTCCTGTTCCTAGAAGTGTTGTTTATGTATAGATAGTAACTGATTGAAAAAAGACAAACAATCTAAAATTTCAATACAATCATCTTTATTTTGCATTGTACATACGTACAAAACAAGTATTACATTTTAAAATCATTATGTAAAATCTATAAAATACCTTGTGATGTAATTTTATTACCAGCATATAAATAATAATTAATAAAAATACAACAACTTTTCTATTTCAACTATTACAAATTTATCATCATATTATGCTAATGAATACAATGGAAATGAGCTTACAACATAAAAACATAACTGGCAAGCTGTTACAACATTGTTTCCACTTTTATTATTACTTATCCTGAGGAAAAGAACTCATCCAGGGAGTAGTTATTTTTTCAAAAGATACCTTATTTGTGAAATTGGTTTGTCATACAACAAATACCTTCTAAAATGTATTGGTCCATACAATATGAACACTTCTAACTGTGAAAAATGTCCATTCACTGATTCAAATTTGATATAATTATTATTACTGAATAATATGTCCAAATAATTGATATCATACTAAAAAAAGTATTTCTTACCTTGGAACCTGAGACCAAAACACAAAGATTTGCCGGAGAAGTAGCGAGAGACACAACAATGTCCGAGTGACCTTGTAGCAACTGACACGACATGTCTTCTGCCTTGTAGACCTTTATATCACTGCTGTTAGTTGCTACAGCAATATGAGACTCTTTTGGACCCAAGTACGCAATATCCAGAATTTCATCGCTAAATCCAACAAGCTGAAACATTATTGGAATTGTTTGCATCCAAAATAATACCTTTACTTATCTCCAAATATATTATGGGTGTGCGAGTAGCTCGAAATTCGAGTTTTATCGAGTTTTAAAAAACTCTAACAAAATTGAGTTGAGTTTTGTCATATCTTTTAGTGTAAAACGCTATAATCAAGACAAAAGGCCTATTTATGTAATAGATTATAAAGATAATTATTTTATGTAAGGCAACCTGATTCATAACCTGATATGTTCTCGCAATGTATTCAGATTCGTGGTTCATGCACACAAGTCTGACGGCTATGGCGATTACAGTGAAAAGTATTCTCGTTATTTATAAAGAAGGCACGACTAAATAGCTGTCACTAGTAATTCATACAAAATGTGATTGTTCCGTACTTAGTATTAAATATTGTACATATAGTTACTTGTAATTCATAATTAAGTAATTTAATAGTTTGTTCCTCTTATCTGTTTTTATAATCTCTTAAGCATAAATTGTTACTCACATACTCATAACATATTCACTTGTTACTATATTGAAATTTAAATAATACTACTGGCTTCTATGCACATGCACTTGCCAAAAGTCAAATATCAGGTGACATTGTCTAACCCTTGTAACCGGTGGTGTGAACCCTGTCAACACGCTTCACCCGTCTAACTAAAATTAAAACACCAGTTGGACTTATGATGCTATGCGGAACGGTTCGCTCGGATCTCACGTCGCGATTGCCGTGACCCTCTCTTACAGTGTATAATGTTTGTTTCATTAACCAGTGCTTGTTTTTCCTCAATCTCTCTTCTCTCGATCTACTCAGCATTTTATTCAAAGTGAACTCTAAAACAGTGTTGTGTTGTGCTCCGAATTTATCGCTAGACAACATCGATATCCCAGGCCTGGTGGATCCATCTCTACGGTCATCTATCATTTTCTCAGTTCTTCGCTCCAAGTTATGCACTATCTCCTCTAAAGATACAGTTGGTTCTTTTTCACTAAGTTCTACTCATAAAACGCATCTCCCTGTGATCGTTCGTGGTAACGTATTTTGTAGTGTTTCCTTTACTAACGTGGATGTTAGTTGGTCCTCCGAAAAGGCACTAAGCTTTACAATCTCTCAAAATGCCCTCAATATTGAATAGTGATAACTGATCACAAAGAATCTGTTATTGAACCGTTCCAAAACTTTGTTACATAACTACTTTTACCAACACTTGAAATTAACAGTTGCATTTATTTCAGGTTCATACTTTTAAAGTTCATGACTATTCTAAGACTGACAATTTCGGACAGATTTAATTAAATCGAGTTTAATATGTAATGTAAACTACGCATGGAACGTAAACTGTTGAAATTGAAAAGCTATAATAATTTGAGATAGAATGCCCGGAACAGTTTCGTTCTGGCTCCGTGACTAATGAAACAACAATTAATGTAGCTACTACCAGTACATTGCCGACTCAACAAGTCCCAATATAAAATGTACTGCTTGCCTTGGATTCGATTTATATCCATTTTGTTTTGAGTTTTTGTTGACGTTTACACTAGAGATGGGAATTACAGTTACTTTTTCGATAACCTGTTACGTAATTCTATTATGTTCTGATAACGTGTTAAAATAATCTGTTATTTTTGTAACCTGTTACTCTCGACCTGTTGATGTTCCAGACAGTTATTCTGTTTCTGTTATGGCCTGACATTACTTAACGGCTTGAAGCCTCGTTACGGCTGGTCTAGATAACGTTCTGAGTTACCAAAGGTTATGAAGTTGAAGCAGAGATCAAGTAAGTTTATTATGTTTGATATGTGGTTGAGGTTATGTCTTATATTACGTTACGATGTCGATAATGAGTTACGGTCGTTGGGCTTTGCTTGCCCATTACAGAGTTACCACTTAAAGTTCGTTCTTTTATCGATAATTTAACTGTAAACTGCAAGAGTCTTAACTTTCCATTCGTTGTTCAGTTACAGTTCTGTTTACTTCTCAGCGTGCTATATTTGCTCTCCATTACCACCATGCGTTACAGTTATATAAGGTTCGTTATAACCTTATCATGCATCATGACTGGGAGTTACAAAAATTACAGGGTATTTCGTGCAACCTGTTCAATCTATAGCAGGTTTTGTTAAATAGCCTGTTATAGATAACGTTTCGTTAAATAGCGCCCATCTCGTGACGACTCAACTTGGTACATGGAAATATGGAAGTACAAATAGTACGTTGAAAACCAAAACAAGGTTAATCTTGATCAGTCGGCACGGCAGTTGTTATCGCTAGTTAGTATTGTATTGACATTAATTATTTTGTTTCTGTTAGTTGAAACAAAACATTGTAGCCAATGGTGAAATTGAGGTTAGCTGAAAAGAACATATTATTGTGGGTTTAATTTTTTGAAAATTAAGGGTTAAATACTCAACTCAAAAAAAACTTGAACTTGAAATTATGTCTAAAAACTCTACTCGAATCGACTCAAATCCTAAAATTGCTACTCGCACACCCCTAAAATATATATTACTTTATACTTTGAATGTTAGTGGTTTTTTTCCTATTTGGATCAATTTGGTTAGAGCACGTGATCAATATGATATGAATAGCCAGACAGCATCAGTTTGAGTAGCCTATGATGAACTTGGATAGCCAGCTATCCCTGATAAACTTGGGTAGCCAACCATGACAAACTCGGGTGGTCTGGGAACATAGCCACCAATGAGCACAGCTAGTCGAAGCAAATAATCAAATAATGCCATTTAATCATGTAGGTATACAGTCAAATGAAATATAAATGTTAACATTTTAATCACCATGTCAGTCAAATATGACTGACAGTGACTCCCCCCCCCCAGGCTAGCTCAACATTTGTTACCTCCCCACACACGCCAGGCTATTTAAGCAGAGTACACAAACTTTCATTTTGTCAGTCATATTTGACTGACAGCAAATTTGCAGTTCGCGCAACTTTACTGTCAGCAAATATGACTGACAGTAAAGTTTTTAAATTGCCCCTATTGAAGTTTAAATGGATAAATCAAAACACTTTTTGAAAGAAAAGTAACTATACGTTGATATACTACTATTAAAACTAACAAATGTAATAAGAAATTATGTGAAAAAAATGCTTAAATTCAAACAAAAATGAATAATAATAGTTTTGATATTTCCATTTAAGCTTGGTCATGAGCCGTCAGATAACAAGAATGGCACATAGTAAGCTCGTCAGGACATAATGACGCACTAATTCAAATGCGAGTGCAACGACTTAGCAGACAGGTGATTGTTTAGTGTCAGTCGAAAAAGACTGACATGGCGTTACAAAGGAAAAAATAACTTTCTGACAATGTGTCAGTCAAATACGACTGACATCAGCTGATAGTGTATTCATTTTTTTGTACATTTAGACAAGCCAATCAGTATAAAATACGTTACAGTAAGGTTAGTATAACCTCCGATAGATGGTGCGGCATGGCAGGAAATCTGTCGTCTACTAGCCTGGCGTAAGTCAGCACATTACCGTCAGTGTTATATGACTGACACGGCACCCATGGAATGTTTATAGTCAGTCAAAAATGACTGACACGGCGATTACGGAAACTATTAAAAAATTAACTGGCAGTTAGTGTTAAATAATTTTAGAGTAGAAAAAAGTATGTGTTATGATTATAATTCAACATAAAATGTAATGGATTGTCGTGTTTAAAAGAAACAAAAGTATATGAAAATTAGATTAGATAAAGGAAGAAGTAAAACAGTTATAAATTTATTAGTAAAACGTTTCAAGTTAAAATTAATTCAAGTAGTGAGAATCAATGAGTGAATCAACTAAGGCAGTAAAATGTTACTTAAATCCATCCTAGTCTACTAACATTAATAAGTAACAGTTTAAATCTTAATGTTTTTGTAAAGAATTCTTTGCAATTATTATTTGCTGAAAATGTTGAATTTTACTTCAAGTGGACTGAATTTGAATAATCTATTCTAAGAACAAATTTTAAAGCATGTCTGTATTTTATTTCCTATAGTTAATTATATGAAATTTTGTGGAAAAATATTGATATCTACTAAAATGACTTCAAGAATCGATTGGTACCATTAACAACATGATTTGAGGTCGGTAAATATAATTTACATTTTGGCAAAACGTACATTCAAAAATTGTCTGCACCAAATAAAGGTTTCTCTATGGCAGCAATACCTCCGCCAGATCTACAGTTAAGATTTTGCAGAGGCTGTTGGCCATGTTGGTTTTATCCCGTAAGAACAATGTTATTTTCGAACTAGACATACGATCACACACATCCAAACTAAACAGATATTTTTAAACACATTTTTTCCAAACAAATTCCATTTGATCAACAATTAAATTATGCATTGGAATAGCTTTGCGAATTCGTTGTTATTTTTATCTAAAAATATTAAGTATGAAGCTTTCATTTTCAACTATTTTTCAAAACTAGGCATATATATTCAAAATATGAAAAGTAAACCCAATGTGCAATATTATAACGTATATATGGTACCTTATACACAATTTTTAGTCATTAAATAGCGAAAAAATATGGATTCGCAAATAACATTGTTCTTATGAGATTAAAACCAACATTGCAGACAGCTTCTGCAGACTCTTAAGCACCTACAGAAATGAGAATGTCTAATAAAACTTATTTTTTGTTGTATTTCATGTTTTGTTGTCTTGTGTTTAGTAGCTTAACATTCCAAGATAAGTTTGCTGATGGCTTATGTCTCCTAATCTTTATATATAATAAGTGAAGCCGTATTTTGTTAACACATCTTCTCTCTTATTTCTTGATTAAATTTAATGATTGTAGTGTCAACAAATTTGCCCCTATAAAGTTGTCCAATAAGGTCTTCATTGTTCAATATTTTGATCCTGAAGAGCATGGGAAGATCTCAAAATATGTTTTTTTGCCATAAGAATAACATTGAGAGATTTAAATTAATTGAAAAGTAACAGCTGTTGGAATGTAAATAAAGATGTTTATATTATTTAGGTGGTTATAAAATGTTCATAACATTACAAAGAGTAAATAAGTTTTACAATGGAAGTTTGATCTACACAGTATAAAAAAGAATATAATATGTCTGTCTCTTTAACCATTATGCATTACTTTCATGTCACTATTACAAAACTGCCAAGAAAATTTAAAGAATTTATTTATTTTTTCCCAGGGAAGGTTTAAAGCATGTTTATGTAGCATTGAACCTTAAGGCTTTTATCTTTTCAATTTTAATCCAATGGAAACAGATGCGGCGTAGCATGGTGTCGTGCAGCGTACAGTGAGGAGCTACCCTTGCCTGGTTCAGCATTATAAACGCATGCTTACCTATTTAAACATTTTGACAAGTAAAATCGATTTATGCACAATTCATACAGTATTTTTAGTTCATATTTTGGTATTTACAATATTAAATCATCTTCAACCCACTGGATCATTCCATTCCAGTCCATTTATTTATTCATCAGAAGCAATCTGAATCTCCCGTTACAACTTTGAACTGTAAACTTCTTCAGACTCGCCAGAACTCATATTCTCATCTAAAAGAACCCCCCGTGAGCAATACAGACAAAAATAAATATGCCATACTGATACTACCGGATTGAAATGTTGTTTACAATCGTCTGACCAAGCTAACACGAGGTACACACTCTCCCCCTGTACCGGGTCTTGGACCGGTACAGTTTCGTTTTTTCGTCGTTGTCTGCCAGGCTGCCTGAGTTTCGCTTTTGCCCTGCGTTTCGTGTACTTGGTAGCCGTTGGCCCAGTTCCGTTTCGTTCCGTGTTCCAGCAGCTTCGGTCAAGTTGGCCTGTCTGTTCACTTGTTCTTTGCAGCGTTCGTCAAGTCATGGTTGCCGGCTGAGAGACTCCTAAACTCCAGGGTCCTTGAGTGGGACGTTCAGCCCTCAGCCTGTCGTCCGGGGAAAGTTCAACCTTCTGCACTGCCAGCCTGGCCTGAGGACCATGTCGTAGAACCTAGGTCTCGACTACGCTGCCATCCCTACATCTGGGTGTTGTTCTTCTGTCCTCAGGTCAGTGTGTTCCAGTTTTTGTTCCCGGCGGCTGAGCTGGGGGTTTTGATGTGGATTTTTTAATTTATAAAAAGAAAAACAAAAAAGAAAAGGGCAGTGAAATATAAGAAAAAAGAAGAAAAAAAAATCTGTGGAACTTTATGTGGCCTAGGCCTAAAAACCAGAAAAGTGATTTTTGCAACACAGCCATGGGGACTTAATTATTTCTTTTATTAAAGAGGGAAAAGCTTTTAAAATACCCAAAGATTTTTTTTGATGTTAATATTTATTTATATCTATATTTATTGTTATTTAGTTTAATTAGTGTATTTGGTTGTTATATTTTTTTAGATTTTATATTTGTTAGGTCCCCATTGTTAAGTTATGTTATTTATTTATTTAAATGTTTAGGCCTAGTGATCGTTATTTATTTTTGTTGTTGTTAATTGTATTATAGATGTCTTGAAGTGCATTTTTACTCGAACGGTACCGTGTTAGATTTTCTTTTTAATTGTTTAATTTTTTAAACTTTCACCAAAAGGGGATTATTGTGCTTTGCTTAATTTTTAATTCGGAGCTGCCCAGGGATTCCGGCTTACTCCCTGGCCCGGTGGAATCAAGGGATGTGTGGGCTAAATTGCCGGTTTAAGTGTTGTGATCCAAAAGTTTTCTAAATTTTCACTTTTATTTGGGGCTTAATATTTTTCTTACGTTTTGGGGTGTCTCAGGCTAAACTGCAGATAGGCCATACACCCTGTAGTTGATTAATTGTTAAATTTTGGTATTTGTAGAGTTTGTGGTATTTATAGCGTTTGTTATTATTGTGTAGTATCTTGGTAATTTTAGTGTTTGTTATTTATTTAAGTGAGAATTTATATTGTGGCCTTCTGCTTTTTTGTTGTGGCCTTCTGCCTGCCAGTTCGTTTTCTTAATAATAAAAGTAGTTTTGCTCAGCTGCCGAGTTTTATTTTGGACCCTCCAACTGCCACCCGTGATCCCATCGCTCGACTTGTTTTGAGCCATCCCCCCGGTTGGCACGCTTACCAGCTTTGGGGGGGGTATGGGTCTCAATTGGTAGCAGAGCGTGGTTGCCTTAAAAAAAAAAAAAAAAAAAAAAAAAAAATATATATATATCTTTTGGTTGTTGACGGTGGGTGTTTGCCAGTTAGTAGGCCATGGTTGGCCGACCTACCGTCAAAGGTGTCTTGGTAATACGTAAAGAAAAAAAAAATAAATAAATAAATAAATAAGGAAACAAATAAATACTTATTTAAAAACAAAAAACAATTAGAAAATAAATAATTTAACTTAGAAAAAAAAAAAAAAAACCTAGGCAATCCGCTTGGTTACTTTGTTGAATGGGTTTCATGGTGGATTGGAGTGGTCGGCAGTGGCTCGGTAGGCTGAGGGTTTAGTTCGTCTTGGACCCTGGAGTTGTCGTTTTTTTGTGTATATTGTTGAGAATTTTGTTTTGCGAGATGGCCTATCTGCAGAATGTTGCCCTCCTGGTCAAGGAGGAGTTGATATTTGAGTTGAGGTCGCGTGGTGTGACTCCGGAGGGTGATGTTCTGAATCTCCGGAGGTTGCTGCGGGAGCAGTTGTCCGCGGGTACGGCGGTGGATTGGTCTGACCTACTGGAGGTTGGTGAGGAGTTGTCTGTTTGTAAACGTAAGGTGGAAGATTGGGAAGGGGTGTTAGAGGATTTGCAGTTTGAACCTCCAGTGGGTCGTGACCGGGCCTGCCGCCTTGCACGTTTGGGGCATCTGCTTGCCCGTTTAAGGCTGGTCAACCGGGCACCGGGGTTGGAGCCATCTGGAAGGGCGTGGATCTTGGAGAGTGTGGCTAGGCTGGAGGAGATTTTTCAGGCACTCTCCGGGTCCACGACTCCTACGGGTCTGGGTCAGCGGCCTATTTTCGCACTGTCGCCTAACGTGTCGAGGCCGCAGGCTGAGACAACGGCTCTCACTGTGCCTGAGGTTCCTTCTGAGCCTGCAGGAGTTTCTGTTGAGGTTGCTTGTGGTTCGGCTCCAGCTGCCGTTCCTACTGCTTCTTTGGGTTCACCTGCTCTTCTGCAGCTGAGCTACCACAAGCTACCTAACCCTCTCACGCCCATGATCCAGAATCTCCCTGTGATCGATGGGATGGATCCTGAGGAGCTTCTTAAGTTTCTGGTGGCCTTTCTCAGACTTAGTGAGATGCCCGGCATGCAGGCTGGGGACTTGCTTCGTCTGGTTTTCCCGTATTGCAGAGGTCCCGTTGGGGAGTTGCTGAGTTCTGTCTTGGCCAGTGATGCCTCGGTGGACTCGTTCCATCGAGAGTTACTTTCATCGTTTCTTCCCATTCGACTCAGGGAGAGGATGGTCATGGACAGATTTTATCGGTCGCAGGGTAGGGGCGAGTCTCTGGCAGCCTATGTCTCTTCAGTCAAGGAAGCTCGTCAAGCGTTGCGCCTCACCCTTTCTGAAGCTGACACCGTTCGTGTCATCCTGGATGGCATTTCTCCCGAAGAACGGTGCAGATTGGTTTTTGCTGGTGTTCCTTCGACTTTTCGGGAGCTGCATCAGCTGTGCATTGTTTCGCGCAGCGTGCAGTTCTCAGACCAGCAAGGGAGGGATTCTGAGAGTCATCGTGCTCTCCCCACCCGTCGACCGGCTATGTCTGTAGGTGTGAGTCAGCCAGTGGAGGGTCGTGGTTCTCGGCCTCCGGTTGTGTGCTTTGCTTGTGGCCAACCTGGTCACATTCGACGTGACTGTCCACGTGCTCGAGGTCGTGGGGCGGGAAACGCTCAGCGCGGGGGGTTGCCTCCACAGTAGCTCCCCGCGTTGTTGCGAGTGACCGTGGCCATTTGCCTTTGACACGTGCCCATAGCAGGAGTGTCGGGGATTTTTCGGGCCTTGCTGGCATGGCTTCCCTGGGACTTAGTGCGGTCACCTCGGTGTGTCCTGGCGTTTTTGTATCTTTTGGTGGTACGGTGTGTCGAGCCCTTCTTGATTCTGGTTCGGCATGCAGTATCATCAGCCTTTCTCTTTTTGAGTCCCTTGACGCCTTAGGACTTGTCAGGCACACCGAGCCCTCTTCTATTACTTGCTGGACGGCATCCCAAACTCCTCTACCTATAATTCTAAAGGCGTTTTTCCATTTTAAAATTGAAGGATTTTCCTGGAGGTGGGGTTTTCTTGTTGCCAAGGACCTGGCGGTTTCTTGTATCCTAGGGGCAGACTTTTTTTCTAAGAGTGGTATGGTGCTTGACCTCCAGAAGCGCCAGATATTTTTCAAGTTTAATCGGCGAGTTTTGGTGCCTCTAGTAGGTGATTCTGACTGCCCTCCTGCAGTCAGAGAGGTGGGTTGTGAGCCCGAACAACCCAAGGTGGATCCGGTTGGTCATCTCCCCCCTGAGCAGGCGGAGGCCATTAGGAGGCTGTGTTTGCGGTTTCCTGATGTGCTTACGGCTGAGCTTGGGGTCACTTCTCTTCTGGAGTATGAGATCCACCTCACCGATTCTCAGCCAGTTAGAAGTCATCCGTACAAACTTGCTCCCCCAAAGATGGAGGTTATGAGGGCTATGATTGAGGATCTTCTGAGCAAGGGTGTGATTGAACCGTCTCGTTCTGCTTATGCCAGTCCAGCTTTTCTTGTGCCCAAGCCTAATGGTAAGTCTAGGCTTGTGATGGATTATCGGAGGCTCAACGCTAAGGTCGCTATTGACTCGGTACCTCTGCCTGATTTGCATTCTGCGTTTGATTGGTTCGGTAAGGCTAAGTTTTTCAGTGTTTTCGATTTGAACCAGGCCTACCATCAGATTCCATTGAAGAAGGAATCACGGCCTATGACTAGCTTCTGTGTTCCCTGGAATCTTTACCAGTTCACTAGGGTTCCTATGGGTCTTGCTGTGGGTGCCCAGACTCTTACTCGTCTGCTTGATTCCATCTTCCATGATGTGAAGTTCAAGTTTGTTTTCAATTACCTGGACGATCTTCTTGTCTACAGTGAGACTTTCGGGGAACACATGCAACATCTGGAGGAAGTTCTTAGTCGCCTCAAATCAGCTGGCCTTACCGTCAATCCAGAGAAAGTCACTTTTGCTCGTCCTGAGATTTCTTTTCTGGGTCATCTTATCTCTTCTCGAGGCGTCTGCATAGATCCTGCGAGGACCCAGGGCATTCGGGATTTTCCTCCTCCCAGAGATGCCAAGGGGATTGCCCGTTTTGTGGGGATGGTGAATTTTTACCGTCGCTTCATCCCTAACGTGGCCGAGCTTGCTGCCCCGTTGAACGAGCTGCGAAAGAAAGGTGTCCCTTTTGTGTGGGGCCAAGCTCAGCAGACTGCCTTTGATGCTCTCAAGGAGGCTATCATGCAACCTCCTGTCCTGCGTATGCCTGATTTCAGCAGAGAATTTATTCTTCAGACTGATGCCTCCTCCTCCGCCATTGCTGCTGTTCTTTCTCAGGAGTTTGATGGGGTCAGGCAGCCCATCGCTTTTGCTTCGAGGACGTTGTCTCACCAGGAACAGAAAGCTTCTTCCATCTATGAGTTAGAGTGTCTGGCTGTTGTCTTCGGTACGGACAAGTTTCGGCGTTTCTTGGAACACGCTGAGTTCTTGCTGGAGACGGACAATCAGGCACTGTCTTGGCTTCTTGCCCATCCCCGACAGCTCGGGAAAATTGGTCGCTGGGTGGTCAAAATTTCTGCTTTTAAGTTCCGAGTCCAACATCTTAGGGGTACCCAGAATGTCATCGCGGATGCTCTTTCCCGCATGTACCACGAACCCAGTGATCCACCTACTGAGGCTGTTGCTCAGTGTGGTGCTGTTCTTCTGGATTTTCCTCTGGCTTTTGACGACCTACTGTCCCATCAGCAGAAAGATCCTGAGCTGTCAGTCATCTTAGGTGAGCTTCAAGAGGAGGTGCCCACCCTCCCTATTTTCTGTCCAAAGGGGTACTCTGTTGCCGTCCTCGACAGAGGGGTGAACCCCGTGTAGTGCTGCCTAGTCATCTAGTACCGATGGTCTTTCAGTATTATCACTCTTCCCTTGTGGGCGGTCATCTTGGCATTCATAAGACCATCGCTAAGATTCGTAGGTACTTCATCTGGAAGGGCATGGACCGGGATGTTGCTGGCAGAGTGCGGGCTTGTCACCTGTGCTCTCTCAGCAAGCCTAGTCAGAATGCAAGGTTAGGGTTGTTATCTTCTGAGGTGGCCGAGCGTCCTTTTGAGAAGGTGTTCATCGACTACGTGGGTCCTTTTCCCCGTAGCAAGTCAGGTAGCTCCTACCTACTTGTTTGTGTGGATGCTTTCTCGAAGTTCGTTTGGCTTTTCCCACTTCGGAGTGCTACGGCTAAGCTCACCATCCGTGCTCTCCAGTCCCAACTCTTCCAGCACTTTGGTGTGCCTTCCACTATTGTGTCCGACAACGGTAGCCAGTTTACCTCACACGAGTTTCGTAGGTTCTGTTTTGGCAATGGTATCAGGCATGTGACTACCTCTCCTTATTACCCACAGCCTTCTCATGCAGAGCGGTTCAACCGCAATCTTCGGTCTGCCCTTATTACCTTCCATGCTGAGAAGCAGAACACCTGGGATGAGAGTCTCTCTTGGCTCCAGCTTGCTTTTAATTCTTCCAAGCATGAGAGTCACAATGCCACGCCCTTCGAGATTCTACATGGCTACCCTCCTAACAACCCTTTGTCCAACTTGTGGAGGCTAGAGGATCTTCTACCTACGCCAGGTGCCACTGACGTAGTGTCCACGTGGCGGGCTGCTCGGCGCAACCTGCTACGTGCTAGAGAGAGAGTGAGGAGGAGGTATGATAAGGGTTGCACTCCTAACCCTTTTCAGGTTGGAGATCTGGTTCTTTGTCAGGCTCACCCGGTCAGTTCGGCCGCGGAACGAAGAGCTGCAAAGTTGTGCTATCGGTGGTCTGGTCCCCACCGCATCAACAGGTTTTTGTCACCGGTGACTGCTCTGCTGGTTGATCCCCAGTCAGGCAGGGTGTTCAGGAAAGCACATGTGTCCCAACTTAAGGCTTTCCGGGGAACGGTTGGTCCAGGAGTTGGTGTTCCTGGGGGTTTCTTGGGGCAAAGAGATTGATCACCTCTGCGCCCTAGGTGGCTGTTCTGAGAGTCTTCTTTCTCTCTTTTTTCTTGTCGGGCCCGACAGTCAGGGTAGTTTGCTCCCTGTTCGAGGGGTTTCACCTCTTAGTTTCTCTTGGACGTCCTTGGAACACCACTCTTCGGAGGTCTTCTTCGTCTTCTGTTGGGTTCCCTGAGGTACCGAGTTTTCTCCCCTGCCTGGGTGTGTTGAGGTTTGCAGAGGGAGGTTGTACCGGGTCTTGGACCGGTACAGTTTCGTTTTTTCGTCGTTGTCTGCCAGGCTGCCTGAGTTTCGCTTTTGCCCTGCGTTTCGTGTACTTGGTAGCCGTTGGCCCAGTTCCGTTTCGTTCCGTGTTCCAGCAGCTTCGGTCAAGTTGGCCTGTCTGTTCACTTGTTCTTTGCAGCGTTCGTCAAGTCATGGTTGCCGGCTGAGAGACTCCTAAACTCCAGGGTCCTTGAGTGGGACGTTCAGCCCTCAGCCTGTCGTCCGGGGAAAGTTCAACCTTCTGCACTGCCAGCCTGGCCTGAGGACCATGTCGTAGAACCTAGGTCTCGACTACGCTGCCATCCCTACATCTGGGTGTTGTTCTTCTGTCCTCAGGTCAGTGTGTTCCAGTTTTTGTTCCCGGCGGCTGAGCTGGGGGTTTTGATGTGGATTTTTTAATTTATAAAAAGAAAAACAAAAAAGAAAAGGGCAGTGAAATATAAGAAAAAAGAAGAAAAAAAATCTGTGGAACTTTATGTGGCCTAGGCCTAAAAACCAGAAAAGTGATTTTTGCAACACAGCCATGGGGACTTAATATTTCTTTTATTAAAGAGGGAAAAGCTTTTAAAATACCCAAAGATTTTTTTTGATGTTAAGATTTATTTATATCTATATTTATTGTTATTTAGTTTAATTAGGGTATTTGGTTGTTATATTTTTTTTAGATTTTATATTTGTTAGGTCCCCATTGTTAAGTTATGTTATTTATTTATTTAAATGTTTAGGCCTAGTGATCGTTATTTATTTTTGTTGTTGTTAATTGTATTATAGATGTCTTGAAGTGCATTTTTACTCGAACGGTACCGTGTTAGATTTTCTTTTTAATTGTTTAATTTTTTAAACTTTCACCAAAAGGGGATTATTGTGCTTTGCTTAATTTTTAATTCGGAGCTGCCCAGGGATTCCGGCTTACTCCCTGGCCCGGTGGAATCAAGGGATGTGTGGGCTAAATTGCCGGTTTAAGTGTTGTGATCCAAAAGTTTTCTAAATTTTCACTTTTATTTGGGGCTTAATATTTTTCTTACGTTTTGGGGTGTCTCAGGCTAAACTGCAGATAGGCCATACACCCTGTAGTTGATTAATTGTTAAATTTTGGTATTTGTAGAGTTTGTGGTATTTATAGCGTTTGTTATTATTGTGTATTATCTTGTTAATTTTAGTGTTTGTTATTTATTTAAGTGAGAATTTATATTGTGGCCTTCTGCTTTTTTGTTGTGGCCTTCTGCCTGCCAGTTCGTTTTCTTAATAATAAAAGTAGTTTTGCTCAGCTGCCGAGTTTTATTTTGGACCCTCCAACTGCCACCCGTGATCCCATCGCTCGACTTGTTTTGAGCCATCCCCCCGGTTGGCACGCTTACCAGCTTTGGGGGGGGGGGATGGGTCTCACCCCGATGCTAATTTTACACTGGCCAACAATGGAACCATGTATAATATGTGACTATACTGACCCAGCCAAAGCGTAAATGTTAATTATTCACCAGTTGTTAAATAAAAACAAATGAAAACTTTTGAAATAGGCTAAGTAATAAGATTAGGAGTTTAAACTAATAAATAGGTAATAACGCAAGTGCTGTGGGTGGGATACTGTAAATAAAAATACATATTTTGAAAATACTTAATGCAGTTTAATCACGAGTATTTGTAGTCAAAAGTCGTACACTACAAAAGAGCCAAGGTGTTGGTAAACAATGCATGCAGGGAAGTAAAATGTAAATTACGAACCTGTTTTGTAATATCAAAAGTTGTAGAATTATGAAGTATGATGTTGTGATCTACTGAGACTATAGCCAAGGCCTCCTTCACATCAGAATACAGCAGTTTAGTTATAGCCAGACCACCGTCTTTGGCAGCTTTCACCACAGAATTGGACTGTTTGAATACTAGTCTGTTGTGCACCACATCCCAAATGGTTACGATCCCTATTCAAAATAAAACAATATTTTATCTGCAATAACATGTGGAATACAAACTAAACGATATGAACAACAAAATTACAATCAAAATTAATAAGAATTAAGAAGTTAGTTTAGTCTCTTTCTCTTGCTTCTATTGGAACTGTACAATGGCTAGCTGCTTCAGAAAATGTAGATAACTTTACCAAGTATCAACTCAATTTGTTGTAGGGCCGTGACAGTAGGGGAAACTACTATAAGTCTGTACCTAAGAGAAGAAACAACATTTATTTATTTATTTATTTATTTACATGCTTCAATACAGTCAAAACCAATTACACTGAAGCAGTTCATATTAATACATATATTTATGTTTGTGGGTTTTATAACTTATTCACTAAATCACTTCACATTATAAAAATAATAAAAAATAAGAATACCAAACTGAAATACTATAGATTCAAATATAACTGAAATTTATATGGAACGGAACAATACATGCTTGATGAGGAGGCAAAAAATATAATGACATGCAATTAAATAAATAATAACAGTAATAAATATTTTAAACAATTGACAACCATAACGACAATTAATAATAACAGTAATAAATATTTTAAACAATTGACAACCATAACGACAATTAATAATAACAGTAATAAATATTTTAAACAATTGACAACCATAACGACAATTAATAATAACAGTAATAAATATTTTAAACAATTGACAACCATAACGACAATAAATAATAACAGTAATAAATATATTTTGAACAGTTAACAATATAGAATTCGTAAAAGAGTAATAAACAAAACAAAATTATGTAAAGCGTTGACTTAAACAAGACAGGCAATTAGCTTTAAATATTTTAAAAGAGTCAAAAAATAGATCTACATTACTATTATCGGAAAGGAGCAAATTATTGTAAGATGTCATGAGGCGGTGAAGGGGGGAAGAAGCATGTGCCGTCGTGCGGCAGTAGGGAACAGAGAACAGAAGTTTATTGCGACTATGAAATGTAGGTACACGGAAAGAGAGGCCCGCCAAGCTAGCGGTATCGTCATTCTTTATATAAATCGGCTTTAATTTACGAAAACTGACCTGACTTGAAAAGAATAAGAAAGAAAATTGTGGAAATTGGCCAATAAACGTGTTGTATTTCATAATTTACATTCGATCGCATTTTTACAAACATGATACTACCACTGTAAGTGTATGGGTGGACGGGCGGGTCAATACCACTGTACGTGTATTTGTTGGTGAGTCTATTTACACCACTTGGTGATGTAAATGTTGCAAATAACACCTTGACGCGGTTGTTACCGGAAACTAGTGACTTTGCCAAAATTATACTTTTAAGGTTTCTTTGTAATTGAAATACAGCAAGTGCGCTTTAATAGCTCTTTGTGTGCTTTGTCGTGGATACCCAACACGACCCACTCATACACAAACGTATGATAGACATACAGGAACACCAGGCCCATTAGTGTTCTCCTCGCGTCAAGACTCCGGAACCCAAACAACACCAACAGCTCATCATATGGAACCGTGTACATGTACAAATTAAAACATTTGTAAAAAAGAAATCTTAAAAATCGCTTTTGAATTCTTTCAACCGCTTCTCGATATGTTGAATGAATTGGATTCCATATGACAGCCCCACTCTCCAACCTCGACCTAACGAAAGCATTGTAAAGCATAATGATGGTTAAAGTGTTTTGGAAACTTGCACTTTGTCTAAAAATGAAACCCATCATTTTACTGGCTGAGGCTATACATAATTCGATATGAGGATTAAAAGATAGTGAATCATTTAAGTATACGCCTAAATCTTTTATTTTATTTACTCTAGCTATTAAAACACCATTCAAAAAATAATCATTTTTGAAAAAATCTTGTGCCTTGTAAATGTCATTAAGTGGCATTTTGAAACATTGAAAGTCATTTTATTTAAAACACTCCAAGTGAATACATTGTCTATATCACGCTGTAAACAGGCGGCATCATCAAGATTTTTAATGTATTTAAACATTTTCAAATCATCAGCGAACAACAATGTTTCAGCGAAGCGTACGCAATCTATTAAATCATTAATTAAAATGGTGAACAGGCAAGGCCCCAGGTTCGAGCCCTGAGGTACGCCTGATTGAACGTTAAAAGTTGATGATGAAAAGCCACTGTAACGAACAAATTGTTTCCTATTAACTATGTAAGACTTAACCCAGAATCAAGACCCGAGGAAACATAGTTTGTAAAGTAAAGCAAATTAGTATTGACAGATCTTCCTGGTACGAATCCGTGCTGCTTAACAGTAATATGCTTTTCAAAGTGACTGAATAAATATTTATGAATGACCATCTCAAAAATCTTCGCTGGTACTGACAACATTGGAACAGCCCCTCATTTTACAACGATCCATCTGTGCCATTATCAACAAACTCCTTTAGATAAGGTTGTTTCATCGCTATGTGCGTGGTGTCCATTATGCTTTGGCGTGTTATTTGGGATAACAGGCCATCTCACTACAAAGCAAATAGCTTTTCAAAGTGTGATGGCCAAGCTGAACAAATAGCTCAGAGGCCGAGCGCACTGAGAGGTGTGGGGCTGTGCTCAGCAATGATGATAAACCAACAGTCCACCATTTAGTGTCGTCTGTCGTCTAGTCCTCACTTGTCAGATACTGTTCTATGTAGTTTCTGCCATAAACCAACACAGTCTTGTTATTGCACAACAATCTTATTATTGTAGTTTAATGTGTTTTTAAACCTCTGATGGTTAACTATTATTACCTCCGGTAGTTCAGTCTATTTTTGGCCAAAATTCAACATTTTTTTAAAAAAATTGTAAAAAATTTATTTTTTATCCAAGTTAGACTTATTATACATCATTTTGTTCATAAAACTATATAGTATTATATTATGTATTTCAAAATGACTTAGTAAGTAGTTTGATATTTTCATTTCTGGAGAGAAGAACAAGAAAATCCAGAATGTTTTTCACACTTTACAGACAGACCAAGTTTTCACTATATACAGTAAACAAATTCCAAGATAGCCATTTTGTGGAGAATTTATTGATGAATAAGAAAATATATACTTGTAAGGGCTTTATTACTAAAATAAAAAAGTTATGTACAAAAATCTATATATAGGGACACAGTAGTAAACAACAACGACACTGACAGTCATAGCTGTCAAGTTCAATGTTGTTATTTTTTTAGTCTAGGCCAACGCCAACCTAATAAAACTTTTACCAGACTGAACAGTGGAATCAGCTGTTTCAATTGACATACTATATACGATGTTTAGTGAACAATGAACACTTGTAATAAACGGTAAAAGCGAAGGTTGATCTTTCAACAGTAAACCACGGCTGATACGTTGTAAAGGTCGAGCAATTGACATTAAACCTTCGGAGGGTTAACAGGCACGAAATTGAATTACAACAGAGTTATTTATTGTTTCTGTACAATGTTTTCTAGATTAAGTACCTCTAAAGATACAGTTACATCTGAGACGTCGACACACCTTTGTGCATATTTTAAGGCAAATACGAATGATTATATGAGTGTTTGATGAGAATAGATGACCTGTGTAGTCTTGTGACTCACAACATCACGACAATACCACCCAAAATGGACACCCCAGACTTCTTTAGTACTGTTCACGCTGATAGCAACCATTAACCGGCCAAACATAAACATGCTATAGTTACAAGACAAAATATAAATAACATCGGATTTATAAAAGTGAGAATATAAATAAGATTATAGAAGAATATAATGTTGAATCTTCAACAAGATTTTTAAATAAATAAAGAACACCTTTAAAAGTTTGCATCTCAAACTGTAGCAGTAAAAGACACGGAGCCATGAAAAAATACTAAAAAAACCCCAAATATATCAGTTGGATGAAGTTTTTTACAAGTGTTTTGTAACAAAAGGTCTGAAGGAAAAAAGTGACTGGGCCTATGTTTAAGGAAAAAGGTCAAAGTTCTGTGTTGATTTAGGATTGCCGGAAGCTGAATTTTTTTTTATGAATAGCTGAATGGCTTTAAAACTCTTCTTAAAATTCAGAAGCTATACGTAACTGAGGAGTCATGATCGGCAGACCAAGATGCAGCTAAAGTAAACAGAATATTTTGAAGAAGAATATGACTTATCTGCAAGCCAAATCTATGATGCTGATGAAACGAGCCTACTTTTAGTCCAAAGCATCCAGTAGCAAGTTTGGTGAAGGATCTGAGATCTTCATGTGAATTGGGCTTTGTACAACTAATAAATAGATAGAATGCTTGTTTTACCTTTTTCACCTGCAACTGCAACAAGCACTGAATCAATTGAAGGTTGAGGGATATTAATCTGACTTGGTGCCGACGGTAGCAGTACCATGCCTTCGAGAACTTCATACGCAGGCAGTGTACGCAGCTGCTTACACTGCTTAAGGTCCCATAATATAATCACCTTATCTCTGCCGCAGCTGGACAAATGCACATGATTCAGACAAATTAACAACATTCGTTCAGTAAAAATCAAAACAAAGAAGAAACAAGTACCAAGATTTTGAGTACACAAATTAGCAACAGCCTAGATTGGTCTTATCACATTAATATGTTTAGTAGTAAACTTTCAAATTCAATGTTTGCACTGAGACGATTATCTCAATCTGTATTTATTTTGGAATATTTCTTAGTACACTGGCATATGAAATAGGCATATGAAAGGGGATAGTTATCAAAGCAAAATTATTTTCAAATAACAGAAAAAAGCTATAAGAATAGTTCATGGCCTAAATTCGAAGCAATCCTGCAAAGCATTTTTCATCAAAACAAATACATTAACTTTACCGTCACTATTATGTTTTAATCCATACTAAAGCATGCACACAAATTTTAAACTGTGAAAACCAAACGCAATCATAAAACTAGAGGTCAAGAACATTTATTTTTAACAAGTTGCAGGCTATTTAAATCTCTTAAATCTAACTGTGACCAAATTGGAGAACAACTTTTTGACACTTTGCCAATCAATGTAAAATATATGACTTTAAAATGCTTTGAAAATAATATTTACAGCATTTTATTGTAGATGGAACTGTATTCAATAAAAAATGTTACTGAACAAATTAAAAAAATGAAATGGACATTTTCCTCATTAAATGTACAAAACCTGAAAACTTACAGAAAATGGTAAAACTCTATTAACACGTTAGCTGCCGTGCCGGTCATATCTGACCGGCTCCGAGCCTACCCAAAATGCCGGTCAATAGCCCAGTACAACCCTGTAATTGCCAAACTAAAGAAAACAATATTTTTACAATATAATTATAATATGGGATTTTTATTTACTTGTGTACCCCAATATAATAAAAAATACACACAGAATGCGCTTAATAAAATGTCGGTCATATCTGACCGGCAAAGCTTTTTTCGTTGACGTATTTCACCAAACAAATCACTGCCAGCTAGATCTGACCACAAGGGTCTTCAACTTTTCGTGAGTAATTTCGACTGTTTCCGTGAAATCCATAAATAAATAGTGACGACATGATTTTGTAACATTATTTTGTATATTTGTTTTGTGTAAATAACGGGTTTATATGTATATATATTAGATTGTTATAAATATTAGTACTGTAAGTATTAACAAAAATTATGTATTTTGAATTTAAATGTATTTTTATTATTTTATAATGTTATACATATTAAGTGTGAACACTTTTAAATAGCATATTTTGATAGTGTTTCATCTTGATTTTTAAAACATTTTATATTATTTCAAATGTTATGCAAGTGTTAAAAAAAGATTATTTTAATGTACTTTTTTCATATTTTTATATCGTATTTCATATTACGTGTTATATTCCATATTTTTATGGAGTTTCATTTCATATTTTGAATTTATATAAAGTAGATAAGTGTTTAATACGCATTATTATGTATTAAACACTTACGATTTAACAATGTAATAATATACCATTCTTATGTTCAGTAATGTGTATAATTTGAATTTTCCTATCATTAATTTATAGTAGGCCTGTAACGTTCACATTTGACAAGAAAACTTGATTATTTGCAATAAAAAATAGGCAAAAAATTTAAATAATTACTGCCGGCCAGGTATGGCCGGCACTAGAGCTCATAAACTAGCCCGAATCCAAAGCATTTGTTTGACTACTAAAGGAAGGCGTAGAGCAATAAAAACCATACTGTATGTAGCAGTGGTAATCTACATTGATAGTAGTTCATTGTTTGGCCACAAGAACGCAGCACTTTATGGAACACATAACCTCAAAAATAACAACGCAATTGGCTACTGCCGGTCATATATGACCGGCATAACACTGGTCAAAAATTTACGTGCCGGCTAGATATGACCTACACGGCAGTTCTGTAAAAGTCAAAAATTTTAATGGCAGCTAACGTGTTAAATGAAAATTGGATCAATCTACCTTACACCATACACATTATATTATTATATCTAAGTATTTATGAATTTCTGTAATTGATATGTACAAGGTAAATATAAATGCTATTTATTAATGTTATATAAAAACTAGTTTTTAACTTATTTTTTACTACTGAATAAGTATTCACAGTAATAATTGGTAAATTATCACGGTATACAAAAATATAGTGTTGTAATTTAATTAATTAAATATTTGGTAGTGTATTTATATAAATATCTACTAAAAGATTTTCTGAGTAAACAAAAAGATTTTCAAATATAATATTTAACGAAGATGAAATTGTTATTGATTAGGTGCATATACTATTTTAATTAAATTAACATTTCAAAATATCAATTGCATTTTCAATTACATTAACTTTAGGTTGGGTTAAAGAGCATATTGGAGAGATAGGACATCAGCAAACTTACCTTAGAAGACCAGTTCACTAACACCAGAGTAGTAATAACATACACTTTCTATCTCTCTACTCACCTGAAGTGCTAGTGCTACTGAAAATTTGTGTGATTATGTGATTCTTTTATGTATTCATTATTATTATTCATAATTCATCCCTAAGACGCCAATCGTAGAGATCTGGGCGAATATGAGGAGTGAATGAGTGTAGATGAGCGAGTGTAGTCATTATTACTATCTGAGTTCGACTTAGCTCAGAAAGGACTATTTATTAATAGGCCAATAGCCATGGCAACTATGGGACCTACAGCTTTACGTTGAATCCGAACCACATAGTGTTGGTCTGATTTTCAGCTAACTGACAAGTCTGACACTCAGTTCTCTTCCCTACACAACATCTGAACCTTGACTACCATTCAACACAGACACTCCAGACTTCTCTAGTAGTATCTACGTTGATGACAACCATTGAGTAGACGCTATGTCGGTATTAAGAGAACCGAGCATGGAACCTATCGCCTACAATCTCCCAAACACTTCGTCCCCAAGTAGCTGGACAACAGCACTGCGCCACCAGTGCGAACTGGTGTCAGTCTGTATGTTACTACTACTCTGGTGTTAGTGAACTTGTCTTCTAAGGTAAGTTTGCTGATGTCCTATCTCTTCAATATACCAATTACATTAACTGTAAATACATTGATAAAAAGCCCTCAATTTTAATTCTTCATTAAATAATACAAGAGAATAATTTAGCAAAATTGGCAATTTCTAGTCGATTTTTAATACAGAGTTATCTCATTAATACAAACTAATTACGGTTTGAACCAGTTCAGCTTTAAACATCTAGTTGTGTCTGGAATAATTATAGGCTGAATAGTAAATCTGATAGATACTCGCTATATATTTTATTGACTAAGTGTTCCAAGTGAGTCAAAAATGAATCATCAACATTGCTTTGAAAGATTTTGTTTGTAACCTGCTTGTTCACTTGCCATTTTAAGCAACTAAATTTGAAAATTAATAATAATACTTGGTACAATGCTTATACTGATAAAGAACTATTTACAGTTCATAAAACAATACCTAAATAGCTTTGAAAACAATCATGGTAACACTGGAACGGTAATCGTTTGTATATTTTAAGACTGGTTTTTTTTGTTTTTTTTTTTTTTATGCTAAGTAACAGTTAAACAACCCTCTCTCTTATAAATGAGGTAATCTCCCTACCCTTACATTCAAGGTCAGTGCTCATTTGTCTGTCTCATACCTGACTTAGTTTTTCGGTACTGGCATTGTGTTGGGTGATTTAAGAATACTAACCAATAATGTTATTATTTGATAACTGCACATTTTGTGCATTATTTTTTTTTGGGGGGGAAAGTTATATTACAGTTTATTTTCTTTTTTTTCAACGCTAATAAATAATAAATATTTTTTTATTTTGCTGTAAATATCTGTTTATATTTATTAAGTTATATTCTTCATTTTCTTGTGTGTTATAAATAATTTTATGTGCATGGTAATCATGTAACCATGCATGGTAAACAAGGTAATCATGTAAAATTTTCTTTTACAATAAGTATGACAATTATTGACTGCTTCCATTTTCTCATCTTTATCGTATCAAGCACTGTAGGAATGTGTTACATCTGCACTAAATATGAATAAGTTATTGTATACAAAATCTCTGCAAGTTTATTGAAAATCGACTTTTTCTGCTTAATTTTAGTTTTTTACAGTTTTACATTCATATTTTCAAGCTTTTATTTGCAAAAACACAATTTTACACTTTTTTTAATTTTAAACTTTGATTTTCATAATTAGAAACAATGCTGGTATATAATTTATATGTAAAAGAATTAAAAAATAGTTTATGAGTGATGTACAGAGCTTTATGAGTGATGTACAGAGCTTTATGAGTGATGTACAGAGCTTTAATATGAAATAAACTTAAGTACAACATTATTTATACAAATAAATAAGCAAATAAAGTATGATTTTTGATAAGATTACCATTCCAGAGTTAAGATAGATAGTAGTTACATTAATAGTATACTGAAATAAATAAATTATTTTATAAGTTACCAAAAAACTATAAAAATAAATAAATAAAACTAAATAGGTTTGATATCCTAATTTTATTATATTCAGATAACTAATGGATAATTATTAATATTCAATAAGTGAAGTTTTCATGTTGATTAATTTTAAACTGATACATTTCTCTATCACAGCTAATATCAAGGAAAATACGTAAGTTTGAAGAAGAGAGGAAACACAACATGGTGAGAAAAGAGAATGAATGATTTAATACATTACAGTTTGGTTTGCTATAGTGGCGGGACCAACACAGATTTCTTAGCAATGGGTGACTGGAACTAGTTTTAGTGCAACGAGATGAGAATTGAAATCAGTTCCAAGTGCAACTTATCTAATAACTACATTGGATTGTTTGGCACAAGTTTCAAACACGAAATGTTGTAACAAAGTAGTTCCTGGTGCAACAAACCGCACTTAGTTTAGCTGGATACCTTATGAATTTTTGCAAATACGTATTTCCTTCAAAATATTTACTCAGTAAGATCATCAATAGCACTACTATTTTTCTATGAAAAAAAAGGGGAAAGAAAAATCCCTTTTAACAGCTCACCTTATTAAATACTTTCGTTCATTATCGAACACTAATGATGTAACTTTGCTGAAATGACCAGAAAATTCGAAGCACAATTTGCCTGTGTTTATGTCCCAGCCTCTTATTACAGTGTCATCGCCTGCAGCAAAAACCACTGTTGACGATGCTCTCTTCATAATCTTTAACACACTGTCGACAAAATTAAAGAGGTATTACTAATTAACACGCGAGCACACGCACCCGTTAGCAAATTGCCGCACCAATAGAAATGCGGGCAGATCTTTGGGGCTACTGAGCGAGTTGGGGTATGCGGCCAGCTCATCCCTCCTTGCCCCTCCCTCGACACGCCCTTGACGTTCGCCAGTTGGTCACGGACCATTGGAGTGAGTAATTCAAAGTGTTTGTGTGTCGTGCAGTGAATCGTGAGCAATTTGCTAACGCGCGTGTTTTCACGTTCTAATGATAAAACATTTCGTATTACTTTTGTACTTATGTAAAATAAATGTTTTTTACTTGTGAAATATTGAATTATAGTTTTTTTTTTACCCGCAAACCTTTTCCCAATAAAAGTGGCAGTTTGCTAACAGGGCGTTCTACCGCGTTATGTTTGAGATTTTTCAAAGTACGGCAGTTTGCTAAGGGTGCGTGTCCTCATGATGGTATTGAGTTATGCCATTTGCAAACGATTTGAATTCAATTTTTCTTTCAACTAGTATCATAGATATATATAAAAGCTACACCTTAAGAAACTCAAAAGGAACCAAATATTTTTCAAAAAAATTGTCACAAAAATAAATATGTAAACCAAGGCATTAGGGTAACCTAAATGCTGTGTGAGCAATTTGCCGTCGTGCGTGCTGAGACGTCACAAAAGAGGCGCGTGTGCTCGCGTGTTAATCACAGTACAAATGCATTTTTCTGATACATCATTTAATAACTACTTTTATTAATATTCTTTTGGACAGATTCTGTATAGTCAAAATCCAAATAGTTATGAGGCCAATGTAAAATAAGAAAAAATAAATCATTGTTCTATATCATAACTAGCTTTTATTAAGTTTTGAGGTTTGACTAATTTTTATTAAATTTCAAACATTATGTTAAAGTTTTGAAAATTTCAGTGACTCATCCATTAATAAGATAACCTGAGTGGTTTACCATAACCCAACTTTGTTCCCATAAAAGAATCATCAAGCAACATTGTTAATATAATTTTGGCTCCTACAGAAAATACATTAGCTACCATACATTGGTACTATCAGTTCAAATTGACAAAATTGGAAATAATTTTAATAATTTAAATTATTCTTGTACTTAAGGCATCCTATTATTTATAATAATATAGTGAAAGTTTAAAGTACTAATCATTTTTCTTTGATTAAAAATATAAGACTTTGGTATTTACCTGACCACTCCTTGTAATCCATCTGTTAGATTGCGTACACAAGCATTGTGGAGCAAGTCCCATACACGTACACTGGAATCACTTCCTCCAGAAATCAAAACAGACCCGTCATGGTTCAGTGCCAAACATGCTACTGGACCCTTATGAATACTTTTCCACATTTTAGGAACAACATTTTTTTCTGCAGAAAATACAACTATGAAATTGAAATATTGCAAAAACTATGTTTAGCTTATGAATTAAGACGTAAAAAAAGTGCATCTCAATTTGATAAAACGTCAAAAATATGAGCATTTTTTTCAAATGTAGATACATAGTGCATACTCTAAATATAAAAATAAATACATTTTGTGGATTCTGCTTGGTAACAAATTTATGAAATAAGGCAATTGTATCATATCAAAATTAGCTAATATGCATTTTTATAGAATGCCATTTATATAAGATAAAAATTTTGAACATTGATAAACTGGCATTTAAAAAGTGTAGATTTACTAACAAAATATTCAGAAACAAAAAACTATTATTTACAGTTTCAAGTTTCATTGTTTAATTTGACACTAGTATTCAATTTGTTTATATTACAACTTAAATGTGCCAAGGTTAATAGAGTTTAAGGTTGGAACATATCCTATCTTGCCCTGCAGTTCACTGTCTGGCACTTGGTAATATAATTCCATGACTTGACGATTAAGTAGTTCTAGAATTGCTAGAAACTTGAAATTTGGACAGTAAGTAGATCTAATGATGCAATCCCCAGGAAAAATCTAAAATTGGCAAGTTTTTGGGGTTGAAAGTCGAAATTTTCCCATAACCATAACGTGGATGTAGTTTCATAACCTACACAAGATGTGGTTTCATACCAACAACCGTTTAACCCATAAAATAATTTTAAGGTACACTTATGCCATATCTTTTTTTTACAGAAAGAAACGTAGATCATAATGGTACCAAGATATTACATCGTGGTTGCAAGCAATAAATTATATATGTGTTTATATGAAAACTTTGTTTTAACTTATTACAAGATTTTTTTTGTCAGGTTATTTTGTCCAGAATGAAACGTTTCGTAAATAACAAAAGTAATTAATGAAATACAGGAATCTTGTGCAAATTGTAATTTATATTACAGCAGGGCTTAAACGTCAAAACTTTTCATATTCACAAATGGAGTGTCACAAATTTTTGCATTATAATTCTTTACACTGGACGAATTAGTGTTATATAGTTTTGTAAATCATAGAATTGTATATAACTTTCAAACTAAACTGTTTTCTATCTATTACTACAGTTTTTTTATATTAGCTGTTTTGGTGTGTAAAATTTAACTTATATTCAGGAGTTATTTAACTTATTTATAATTGTAAATTTGTAGGCTGGCATTTTTTTCTGAGGTAATATTTTTATTAGCTAATGAAAATCAATAGTAAATGATTGTTTTTTTTTAATAATGCACAAATAAAAACAACAAACAGGAAGCAAGATGCTCTGTCCAGTGTCACCTTATTCTTATATCTTTTGTTACAATTTACAATCTGATTATGCAAAACAAATTACAATAATTGCAGTTAATCTTATATGATCCAGAATTTCTATATTTATCTTAGTTTCAATATTGGGATGTAAAGTGTTGAACAAAGCATTGCAAGACTTAAAGCTACTGACAAATAAAACCTCTTAAATCTATCAGTAACGCTATGAGTAAACTGTCCTTTGTTGTAAAGACATACATATTTTTTTAACAACAAGAGCATTTGTCTGGATCCCTATAAAGTGCAAATATGCCAAGCTTACCTTTCCATTTCCAAGATTTAAATAAACCACTCTTGTGATATGTTACTAGAGTGCTGTTATCGTCGCTAATGCCAAATGTTAGAATTATGTCTTCATTTTCCTCAGGTAAACTACTGTTTTTGCAAAGTGATAACACTTTTCCGTTGGACACATCAAAAGCTTTTATGTTACCATCCCATAAACAAAGGAATTGAGAACCATCATTCGTCCACTGAAATAATGAAATTATATATAACTCATTTAAAAAAAATGTGTTAAGGCTTTTACCTTCGTAAGGTTTGATATGTTGTAAATTTGAACTCCCAGTTCTTCCAATTAACAAGAGTATTATTTTTTTTCTAACCAAGCTGTAGTGATTCTAACAAAAGGCCATTTAGTCCAGTATTAATAGTCCAGTAGCCTTAACAAGAAAGGGTCCAACAGCTCATCCTGGAACCAAAACCACTTAGTATTGGTCTGTTATTTGGCTAACTTACTAGCCTGATTACACCCGTACAACATCCAAACCCTGGCCACCGACTAACATTAATATCCTGGACTTCTTCAGTAGTACCCATGCTCACTGCAATTATTGACTAGACACAGTCAGTATTAAGAGAGTTAGGAAAATCACTTCGCAATACAGTTTTCCCAAACTGCTGGTCAGCAACATTATGCCACAGTGAAATCTAGTTTAACTGCTATGATTTAGTTCTGGATGGCATTAATTTACGTTATTTTCTTTTAAAACAAATAAGAATTTTTAAGAGGCAACAAGTTTATTTTTTTCAAAGATGATTCGATTATATTACTAAATGAAGCAAATAATTACTAAAACAGAGTTTATTTACATTAGTATCAGATGTCTTTGAACTGTTGATACTATCAGGAATAAAAACTATCACTCCTAAATAAGAAATTTAATATTAGTCTTCTTTACTTTTTTAAAAATATTTAAAGTAAAACAGCCAATTTGATTAAAAACAGTACTAAAGTTGACTAATGCAACTTTAAAGAAAGATTTACATAGTTCCTAGTCAGTGTTGCTGAAATCAAATTATTTTATCTTATTTTACAGTATGTTATTTTTATTCATTTAATAATTTCAGTACTAAACCACACGTTACCTCAATGTCTCCTCCGGAATAAAAAGCTCCATAAACACTATCAACAGCATATCTGAAACACATTAAAATATGGTTACATATATTTTCTTTGGTGTATATGCACAAATTATATAACTGACAGTTTACCTGAAAACGTTAACCCTGATTACATTAACAACTGCCATCTTACGAGCTAAGGAATGGAGATGTGAAGTTAAGCTGCATTCTTGGACCTGATGAAAATGTGTTTTTACATTCTGCTACCCTAAATCTCACCTTCAAAAATCAAGATAAAGTACTTCTAAATAATAATAAAAAAAAACTCCTACAGAGAAAGGGTAATTTCCAAAATTGTCATCTAATTCAGCTTCATTCCACTCACCGGGCGTGCAACATCATCACTTCGATCTAAATATCGCTTGTTAGAGGCCATTGTAATAAATAAGTCACTGATGAATAAAATTAACTAATTACTGTACAACACTGACAAACTTTTTAACATATTTACAATACAACACGGAAAAGAAAATATACAGGCCTATTTTACTGTACAACGCTGAAAATAACTAAATACAACTACTTTGTAACAAAATACAATAAACAAAATATCACACTGGCAAAATACCAAATGTAATTAGGCCTACTATAGATGAACGAAACGTAAATATAGCAGAACGCAATAAGGTTAGACACGAGGAGAAACAGATTTGGCGCGCAACGAAAATGCGAGGGAAACACTACAGCTGGCATTGAAGCGTCATCTATCAGCTGACTAAGGTACAGCTGTAGTCCCATTGGTGGCCAATAGGATGCGGGTATCATATGGAAGTTCATACACTTACATCGACATTTAATTAAAGCTGAAATTTAAAATACAAGCTTCAAAACTATGAAATAAATGGCCTTCTTAAGTATGCTTAACCATTATATCATAGGGTAAATTTTCAAAGTAAATTTCAGAGTAGCAATATCGAGTCTTTAGTAAAGTCTCACAGTAAGGATTCATCTTGGATTTATTATTTAAAGTTTTCATGAATGGAATTATTGGTGACAGTAATAGAAAACATACAAACTGTTGTTGATGACATTAAAGTCAAAGTCAAATCATCTTTATTCATAAATACAAATAATTGACAATGAATAGTGTCAATAACATCTGCTGTAATATGTTTTTGCTGCAGATAATCTTCGCCTAATACATCTGATTGCCTTAAATTACTTGGAAAGGATCTGATTAGATAAATTAATTAGATAACTAATATTCCAATATATACCAACTTATTATGAATATATGTCTATTCTAAAGGTGTATACAATGATGTCACGATAATCCGACTATTTGTTGAGTTAGGTAGTCAGAATTCGAAAAAGGACAGATTATCAAGGACTCGTCAAAAAGAGAACTATTTATAATAGATCAACACTGTATTCGTTGTGTTGCAAAAATGAAATTCAGAACTTATGAAGAACAACACAAAAATAACACAGTACAATAGGCCTATAAAATAAATACAAAACGTAACTTTAAAGTATATGTATAAAACAAAAAAAACAATCAAATAGGCTACACACTCACATAAAATATATAACTATTTTCAAATTGAAGCCTCTAGAAAGTGTATAGTAAAATAAAATATTAATAATAAAATTCCTTTGAACATTCTTCATATTTTTTGTACAATGTACATTTCAACTTCTATGAATCGATCTTCAGGTAAATGTATGAATAATAAACTTGCACATGTATCTGAAGATGGCTTCATATAAGTTGAACTGAACATCATACAAAAAATATGAATAAATGTTTCAAAGGTATTTTACTATAACTATTTCATCAAAAGCTACAAACTCAGTAGACACGTACATATTATCATCCAACAACCTGTGGATTACAGAACTGTATTATACAAATCAGATGTTTTACTGACTTGTCTCAACATGTAGGCTAAGCGGTGCCGGAAAGCAGTCAGATTACTGAGGTGGTTTGACTGCTATGGGGTCAGACCATCGCAACCTCACTGTACTCTCATGTTATATCTATTTAACTGTGAAAAATTTAAATGATCATATTGAGAATTGAGCAATGATATAATTCAAGAGCTACGAAAATGTGTCAATATACCATCATATTTGTAAGGTACAAATACCCTGTCAACTGTACTATACAACTCCACTCTTGATATGAAAGTAGGAATCTTATCCCTAGAGATATTACCATCTAAACTCAATCCTAAACTAGACATTAACTACATACAGGGTGTCTGAAAAGTCTGGGTAGGGCTTTTGTTTAATAAACCATAGCAGATAACATCTATTAACTTTGCTTAATGTTATATAGCTAAAGATATATAAACTTTTTTTTTTGCTATTACCATGGCATGCCTACCGTGGGGGGGACAGCTCACATAGGAAGTCATACAAATCTTAAATATAAGCATAGGTTGATGTGCATACCTTTATAAAGGTCTTAATTAGTAGAACATCATGCTGCAAATTACACTTTAAAAGGTTAATCCTAAAAAAAATGGTGGCGCTCAAAAGTTCCAATACTGATCTCATGCTGCAAGTTCAAAAACTGCTGCTGAGAAGGGAATCTCAAAAATGGAATGTGAAATAAAAGAGCTCAAGGCGAATTCATCCGTCCCAAGAAATGAAGAGGAAGTATTTGCGGAGATATCTGAACGGGCATGTAGACTCCGTAATGTAATTATGTACAACATTCCTGAAAGTAATAAAAAATGGCCGGAAGACAAGAAAAGTCATGATCTTGACTTGATAACCAAGATATACAATGTTTTTGATCTGCAACTACCCAATAATTATTCCTTCTTCAGGCTAGGGAAGGCTGGAGGAAAGGATCACCCAATCAAAGTTATGTTTCGTGATGAAGATGCAGCTAAAACACTTCTAAAGCGGTTCTCTTCCGAGACCTTGGGTTCTGCTGATGAAAGCTTGTCTCAGGTATCTATTGGACGTGATAGGACTCTTAAAGAGAGGCAGTACTCAACAGTTCTGAGGAAGCAACTGGACGACCGGACTAAGGCAGGAGAATTAAATCTAACCATTAAGTACCTCAATGGCATCCCTAAAATTATGAAATCGCCTCCAAAAAACTGAGTAGCTCTCCGAGAAGATCCCAGATCAGCATCTATTACCAGAACGTCAATGGTCTGAGAACCAAAATGAACGAACTAAGACTTGCGTTATCTCAAACTGTTCATGATATTTTGGTGTTGACATAAACTAATCTAACTCCGGATATTTCTGATGCTGAGCTTGGTCTTCTCAATCATGTAGTTTTTAGGAAGGATCGTTCAACTGGCACAATGGCTCGAATTCAGCAGCTCGGTAACAGAGTCTCGCCACACATTGACTTCTTTGCAGACAGTGAACACCATATAAGGCGTATAGTTATAGGTTTATGTTGATGTTTTTTTACATGTTTATATTTCCATAGTCGTTACTTAAATTTCTACTTGCTGTTTTCTATTAAATTGTTTTTATTTTCAGTTAGCATGGTTAGTTAGTCTATATACTGTTATCATGTTCAATATTTATCGTTGTTATCTAATCCGTAAGTTGTTGTGCTGTGTAGATCTTACCATTATTAAGCTTCAATATCTATTTAGTACATGAAGTACAGTTAATCTTTTTCGTGTTAGTCAGCCTTCCTATTCATTGATCAGCAAATACTTACATTTTAATTTTCACTTTGTGTTAAACGTAGATGGTTCCTCATTTAACATGTGTTATATTGGCTAATTTTCTTATCATTGTACATATAGTTTTGTGTTATTATTATTGTAAAATGGTTTGTACCGTAAATAAATAAAAGAATGGCTTAATTTTATTGCAACCATAACAGATGAAGCCACAAAACTTCACACATTATTACTGTACACAAACACCTACTTTAAGATGTATTCACTGTCCTGCTATTCCTTTATAGGAACAGTCTACAAGTAGAAAATTTTCAATGTAAGCATAGGTTGATATGCACTCATTCTAAAGGGATGGTCAAGCAAAGAAGAATGCCGCAAACCACACTTCAAAAGCTTTATCCGTTACAAAATGGTGGTGGTCTTTAGCAACTATTATAAATGGATTTCTCTCTTATTATTTGCATGTTATTGATTACTTTTTTATGATATATATATTTTTAATTATTATATAGCAATTGATATTTTTTATTACGTATTTTAATTGACTGTTTACTATTTTAATACTGTTGTTACTGCCATTTTGTTTTACTCCTCTGCATGCTATATTTTCGTTTGACCTTGTTTTGAGTTGTTACTGGTGTATGTTTATTTCTGCCTGTATAATAAACAGCCATAATCACATATTAATTATAATTAGGTTTATTGTCGTTAATGAATACATTTTTTTTAATTATTAGGTCAAAAAGTTGAGGTTTGGTTAGTTTGATCTATACCTGATAGTTTGATACACTATTCTGCCAAATGGTAATACACCTCAAATATTTTACTTCCTATAAAACATGTAAAATACAATTTTGAAATCAAAACTCTAATTAATGTTGAAAAATTGTCAGTAACATTAAATTGTTTTTCTCTAATTTTTTAAAGAAAGTGCTCTTTTAATCTCTCAGATTCCTACTTTCGTGATGAATCATGAAAGCAGACATTAGGCAATCATCATGAACACTATTAATCACGAAAATATATATATTCACGGAGTGAGGCCATGCACCCGAGTTCAACGCAGTCACGAAATCTTTGGGAAGGATATTTTAAGTGTGGTTCTTTTAGGATTGTGGCCAACCAATGTGAATGAGCACTCTTCTTCACACCATTTTATCACCAAAAATTATATTTCTATAAGTATATTTTATTTTTAGTAAATTTTAATCTACTTACATTTCCTTCAACTTGGCTTGAGTCATTGTATGATGATTAAAACGTCAAGAAATAATTCAAACATAATATTCTAAGCACACCACAAATAAACTATGCTTAATTACATTTGAAAATAGATAAATATTTGAAAACATTTTTAATTCAACCTCATTATTTCAATATTATGATTTGCATCATTATTCAGTAACATCAATTTCACTAGTACCATTGATTTTATAAATAATGGTTTATTTATTGTAGGTGTATATAATCAATGCTAATACTGTACTAATAAATACACATTAACCAATTTAATTTCCATCAATAAACAACTTATAAGCATTAAGCACATGTCGTTAGAGGTTAGGTTTTTTTTTTTTTTTCAACGTTTAACTAATTTAGTGATTTAACCAGGATCAGCTGATGCATTATAAGTGTAATAGTTAACTATTTTTCGCGCTCGGTTTTTTAGAGTTTTAATTGTGTTAAAAGTTTATTTTTTTGTTATTAATTGCAATATTAGTGATATTGAATACCTATTTTGTGTTTTTGTGTTGATTTCACCCAGTTATTGTTAAAATAACGAAGGGGTCTTTGTTTAAACATTGCTTACCTAAGCATAACCAAAAAACAATAATGGCTAGGCCAGTGTTTATTTTCCCTTCCCAATCTTCTGTCAACAAGCCTAAATCATGTGATTTAAAGCCCAACACTACGGAATCAAATGAAAACATTGATCAAGATTTCTTAAGACCACCAAAAAGAAAAACAGTCAACAATTGTGTAAATCTACAGCCTAAAAGGTATGTCTTAGATACTAATCAGCTGTGTGATCAAAACAAATTTAGTCCACTATCAGACCACAACTACTCTATTGCTAATAATGATGAAAATGAGATGGCTGATGTAACTGCTACAAGTGAATTGCATAAAATTGTTAAACCTCCACCTATTTTTGTCCACGATGTTAACAATCATCAGGAAATTGTCAAAGATATTAAAAGTGTAATTACTTGTGAGTTTACCACTGAAGTCAAAGGCTCATCTTTGAAAATTAATCTTCTGACCATAGATGATTTTAGAAAACTGACACAATTTTACGACGAATCAAATGTTAAATACCATACGTTTCAGACAAAAATAGACAGAAAATTAGAAGTCGTAATTAAAAACGTTCCCTGCTCTCTTTCTCCAGAGGAAATTCAGGATGAGTTAATCTCTCACAACTATCCGGTTCTCACTGTTAATAGATTATTTAACAAGGAAAAAATTCTATTCCCTATTTGTGCAGTCTCGTTAGAAAACAATGAATCTGGAAAAGCTATATTTGAATTAAATAGACTGTGCTACTCTGTTGTTCATGTTGAGCCTAAAAGGAAGCCTACAAATGTGCCCCAGTGTACTCGATGTCAACGTTATGGTCACACGAAAAATTTTTGCAAGCTCGATCCCAGATGTGTGAAGTGTACTGGCCAACATCTCAATCAATCAATCAATCAATCAAACTTTATTGCCATATAATACAATTAGTACATGGGCAGGCGTCAATTATTCTAGTGAACAATACTGTACATAGAATACATATATATATATTCCTAGAATTATAATTACAACATTAACTATTAATTAATTTGCAGAAACTCATTTATATTATAATATGCTTCACTCAAAAGTAAGCCTTTAAGTCTGGTTTTAAAAGGTTTTGCATCCATTTTAATTTTTAGTGGGGCTGGCAGAGAATTAAATAATTTAATACCATTCATTAATAAATGTTTTTTAAAAAAAGAGGTCCGGTGTTTGGGTATTGGTAGATTTGTTTTACTTCGGAGGTTGAAGCTATTGGAGCATTGAGATGGTTCTATTCTGAAAAGGTCAGGGTTATTTATGACAAAACTTAGTGTTTGATATATATAAATGGATGGAAGTGTTAAAATATTGTGGTTTTTAAACCATTCTCTGCATGAATCGGTTCTTCTTAGTTTGAAGATGATCCTTACGGCTCTCTTCTGAAGTTTGAATAGTTGTTTAGTTCTACTGGTTTCAGAGCCCCAAATAGATATTCCATATGAGAGGTGTGGATAAACTATCCCATAATAAGCTGTCAGGAGATGACAAGACTCAAGCTGCGTTGATAGAACTCTTAGTGCAAAAGTTCCTGAGCTCACCAAGCTTGCTATTCTATTTACATGGCTATTAAAGCGCAAGTCATCATCTATAAGCAACCCTAAGTACTTGACAGATTTTACAGGGCATATTAAAGAATTTCCTAAAGCATGCATTCCATGGTCACTCTCCTTTTTGGTAATAGAAAAATTTAAAATACTAGTTTTTTCCATGTTAACCACAAGTTTGTTTGAACTAAACCACTGGAGCAAACAATTCATTTCAATCGTAAGACTTTGACCCAAAAGGGGTTTACTTGGCTCAATAATTGACACAGCTGTATCATCGGCAAAAAGGCTTATATCTGCCCTAGAAACGCCTGATTTTATGTCGTTTACAAACAGAAGAAAAAGTAAAGGACCAATAACTGATCCCTGAGGAACACCGTTTTTCATCTGTACTACATGAGAAAAGCTATGCCTAAGTACCCTTAATCTGTCAATATAAGGAATTGTAACATGTTGTTTCCTATTCATTAGGTAAGATCTTATCCAAAATAAAGGAACTCCTCTTACTCCAACACACTCCAATTTGTCCATCAGAATATCATGATTAACAAGATCAAACGCCTTGCTCAGGTCGACGAAGACTCCAGCTGCGCATAGACCCCTATCCAATGCAGAGACAATTTGGTTTATCAAGTGAAAGATTGCATGAGAGGTAGATCTATTTTTAAGAAATCCAAATTGATACCTGTAAATTAAATTATGATTTGACAAGAATTGCATCAGCCTATTGCAGAATGCCTTTTCCATCACTTTAGAAAAAGTGGAGATCAAAGCAATTGGTCTGAAATTGTCTAGCTTCTCGAATGAACCTTTTTTATGCAATGGTTTAACTATGGAAGTTTTTAAAGCATCTGGAAAGCAACCTGTTTTAAATGAATGATTTAAAATGAAGCATAATGGTTTGACTAAGAAATCGTAGCAATCTTTCAAAAGTTTAGACGAAATGCCATCAAAACCAGCCGAATTCTTTGTTTTAAGTGACATAATTATGCTGATTACTTCGTTCACTGTAACAGGAGTTAAAAAGAAGGACTCATTAAGCAAAGGAATGCTGCAAACATTCGAATGTGATACAAAAGGTGAAGGTACAGGAACGCGATCAGAAACAGTAGCAAAGTAGTCATTGAAAAGATTTGATACTAAATTTGGATCCTTTATTATGTGATTGTTGCCATCTCTAATTTGAAAATTTTGGAAGGAATGCTTTTTAAGAGATGGTCTGTTTTCATTAATTATCTCCCAGATTGTCTTAGAAGTATTATTTGAAGATTGTATTCTATTAGAAAAATATACAGACTTTTCCTGCCTGATACTATCTTTGAAAGTTCGTTTTATTCTACGATATTCTTTTCTTTCATTACTCGACCAATCCGAGTCCCTACTGATATAATACAGACTTCTCATTCTGTCACGCAGAGAAGCAAGCTGAGAAGATAATATAATTCTACTGTTAAAAGTCACCTTCTTAAGCTTGGTCTTCTTTAATGGAAAGGCCACATTAAAGTGGAAGTCCAAAATAGACATGAAATTATTGGTCATTTCATTTATTTCAACAGAAGAAAATATTTCTTGCCACGTTTCCATTTTCAATAGATATTTAAAATGACGAATACTATTGTGATTTATAAAACGTTTCATTGAATACTGGGGCTCTTGTTTGTCTATCGGTTGAAGGTCTATTTTCAGACTAAGTAACTGTGCATGATGATCGGAAATTGCAGAAATAAGGACATCGCAGTTAAGATCACTTGAGGGGAAATCAGTAAAAATATGGTCAATTCGAGATCTGGAGCCTTTGAATTCTCTCGTATAAGACTTAACCTGTGATTTAAGGGAAAAAGATGACATGACATTAATAAACCTACAGCTATTCAGATTGTCTTTGGTATCGTCTATATTAAAATCTCCCATTACTACCGTCATAGTTCCAATCTTCACAATGGTCTCCAAACAGTTTATCAATCTATTGAAGAACAAATCTATGTCGCTATTTGGTGGCCTATATACTGAAAGTATAAGAAGTTTACCTATGTGGAGTTTGACCTTTATAGCAGCTAATTCAATTGCTCCCTCATGACAGAAATGAGATACATCAACAAGCTCATACTCAAATTCGCGTTTCAAAAGTATACATGTTCCTCCACCTTTCATGTTCTTCCTACAGAAGGCTGATGTATTGGTGAAGTCAGGGATGTGAACCGAAGAAAATTCAAAATCCCTCAACCAGTGTTCAGATAAGCAAACCAAATGAGGACGAACCTCATCCAACAAGAATTGAAGCTCATCGATTTTACCAGCAAGACCTCTGACATTCTGGTGGAGCAGTGTGAGTTGTTTTTTGGAATCCCTTTGGTAATTCTTTTCTGAAACCTCTGCTACCCTAGTATTTCTGGAGGCAGAAGTTTGCTTAAAAAAGGCATTGAAGAATTGTTGAAATATCTTGAAGGCTTTACCGTCTGTGAAATATGTTTAGCAAGATAACAAGCATATTTTTTATGTTTATAATTATTGGATATAAAACTGTGCGAGGAATCAAAGATTGGAGAGTTATTTAATCTGTCCAGTGTTTTGGTTTTGTTGCTACTAATTACTTGATGTGAAGGAAGTTTACCCACTTGCTGTAGGATGGAATGGGTTTTTGGTTTAACTATTGCTTGTGGAGTGTGTGATGTTATTACATGACTGATTAACTCCACCAGCACCCGCTTACCCGATAAGTTAAAGTGAAGTCCATGCCTTGTAAATAGACCCCTTTTTAAATGTGAAATTGACATAAAAATGGCATGATCATATTTCAAACACACGTTTTGTAATTGATTGTTGAGATAGCAAATGTGTTTATTAAAAGCCAAAGTGTCATACCGAAGTGGTATGCCCATGATACAAACACTACATCTTGTTGGTTTCTGCAAAAAAGATTCAATCTGATTAATCATGTCGTTATTCTTAATATTATATTGAAGGTCATTTGTGCCCGTCATAATCACCAAACAATCATTTTTGCCCAATTCCTCCAACTCAGAGACAGCCGAACGAAGGACATGGCAAGTTTTCCCATTTGGAATGGTATGGCCACGAACTTTAAGGGTTGGCTTATTATAGACAAGTAAGGAAGCTAATCTTTTACCATGACTATCTGAAAACAAGCGAATGTTTTTTTGATTTGAAATGTCCTCCCCTCGGTCAGACTCCGAGTTTTTAGCCTGGGCATCACAAACAGTGTTCATATTACTTTGCTCAGTTTGGGTTTGGGTTTTTGAATTTTTATTTAATGTATCAGTAATGTAACTATTTCCTGTAAAATTTTTTATTAATTCTTTGGCTCTATGATGTTTATTTTCTGAGTATTTTTCATTGGCTTGAGGCACATTACACTCATTTATTACTGAGCCCTCATTACTATGATTTAAAACATTAGATCTATTTACAAGCGTCAGGGACTTAGCGTTAGTTTTACCCTTAGGCCTAGGCTTACGATCAATCTCAGTTACATCATTTACAAGTGCAGAAGAATCGTCAGAACACTCTGAAATGGATTGACCCACATTTGAACCACCTTCAACAGACAATACTTCAAATCGGTTACCACATACAATTTTATACATTGAGTTATTCAGTACAATATTAGATGAAAGAACAGTCTTATTTTTTCTTTTTACTACTTCCCATTTCCCCGGTTTATCAGTTTTGGCTATAGTTACAGGAGTTACAATGTTAGAAGGTGTCGATGCTATGTTTCTACGTGGCTTTACATGATCCTTAGCTGGCTCAATACTATCAAAATCTTTGTTTCTGTACCACTCTCTAAATGGAATTTGAATATTGGACAAACAGAAATGATTAAAGATAAACTTAGCATTAACTATTACATTCATTCCGCACTCAAACCCATTTTTCTGCTGAAAACAGGACATTTCAAAAAATTGATTTTTAGAGATACTGAGATTTCTAGCAAGTTTTTGTGCGGATTCTCTGTTCACGCCAAGCATTGAATCAAAGTGATAAGCTTCATTTCTTTGTTTATCAATAAACAATAGGGACCAATGAGACCCAGATGAACAACTTGTTCTATCTAGGCTGTTATTAATACAAAGGAAGACATGTTTACATGAATAGAAGTGTGATGGAGACAAAATATCAATGATTGTTTCCTCAGAACAAGCAAGTTTCAAGCATTGTGATATAGCAGGTCCTAAAAAGAGTGTCTTGTTACTAGCGCATTCTGACATAGCATTAAAATAAGAGTTAATAAGATCATCTTCGATCCATTTATCTCCTACAAGATCATTTGCAGAAGTATTAGTAGAAACTATATCTAATTTACAATTCAAATCTCTTATTTTATCACACAAAGCTTTGTTATTGGATTCTAAATTAATAACGTTCTTATTGATAGTTTTCAGTTTTTTAGAAAGGAGGATATTTTCTTGCTTCAAGCTGACCATCTGAGCATCTCGTTCCATGAGCGTAGATTTTAGAGTCTGTATCTGAAGATTCATGGAACGTTTTTCTTCCTCAAGAGCATCCTGCGCTTTGAAGTAGTCATTCAACTGCCTTTCCCTTTGTACTTTATCAAGCTCAAGTTTAGCAGTTAATACGTCGATGTCATTTTTAGAATAGTCCAGAGCTGTGATACTCTTGTCTAACTCTTCATTTACAGAGTCAAAGTTACAAAGTAAAGCTGCTACTTTGTTTGTCATATTTTCAAAATTAATTTCAGGGTAGTCATTTGTGAGTTTATTTAGTTCTTGTGTTAGACTAAAAACAACTTCTTCCACATTTACCTTAGAAGATGTCTTAGATTCATAAATTTCTTCACTGCCACCATTCATCATCATGTATATATTATACGGTGTATACATACATATAATAAAAATGAATAGAGTAAAAACAATATTATTGAACAATAAGAGTAAAATGGCCAAATGATAAAACAACAAGTCCACAAAACAGCGAAACAAAACATTATTTTAACATTACAGAATAATTCATTGTCAGTTCAGGATTATTGTAGCAAATGCAGTAACTGCAATTTAGATAACTGCCAAGAGCACAACAAGTAGGCTGAGGGAAGAGCATCCAAGAGATTGAAGGCACCGCCAGAACCATGCATGAAAAGGTCAACGTGAAACCACTGATGGACGGGAGTTAGTCACAAGTAGGGAAATCTATGATCCGGCCGACAGGTAAGTTGGTATCTGCGCACATCCACTGCGCATGGCATAGGACTTGGTATTGGTGTGGTGTTGAACGGTTGTACAGGCTTACGTGCTCAGCTTGGTTAGTCACATCAGTTGACATTCAGTTACTTACTGAGTTACTGTTCAACTGTCCAGCGATATTGTAACGCCTCGTCGGATATTCTAGTGCGACGTAGTGCACGCACAAGTATAACCCACAAAGATCAACCGTATTATTTGAGCAATTTCAATAGAGCATAATTACACACGTCAACCTTCTGCAGACCAGGTCTGCCAACCTCTACCCTGCCAATCTCTACTCTGCTTGTCCGAAGAAGAAGACCGACCCCCCTGTATGTGTAAACTGTGGGGAGAATCATTCGGCCAATTTCAAAGGCTGTAAATACTATAAAGATATACAGCAAAAGACTAAAAGCAATGTTACTGGACTCACCCATCACTCATTTACTAGGAGCACTGATGAAAATCGCAGTACCGAAAACACTGGAATTGGAATAAAACCCTCACAAGCCCGCCCTCAAGCAACTTCCACGTCATACGCTCAAGCAACTAAGAAGACGTCAAGAAATTTGCATCACCAAACTGATTTCAGTGTTTTTAATAACGACACTACTGAAACTGCAGCTAACGAGGTACTTGAGAGTGGCTCTAATATAGAACAACTAATATTAGATTTAGTTAAGTCAGCCATGCCTATCATTAAAAAGATTATATCTAATGTTATTACTTCACTGTTCAAAAATGCACCCTAGAACATGCATCATACAAAACTTAACTATCCTAAACTGGAATGCTGATGGCCTAAAGAGAAAGAAGAATATTTTTTCAGAGTTCATGGTTCGGCATAACGTCGATGTCGCCTGCATCACTGAGACGCACTTTGTAATAAATGAGCCCTTTAAAATCCCTGGATACTTTATTTATAGAGAAGACAGGAATGCACCCAATGCTTCTGGAGGAGTGGCAATTTTTATAAAAAGAAACCTTAATCATCACAATATACTGTTGCCAAATCTTATTTCAGCTGAAGCTGTTGGTATCAAAATTAATTTGCAAAATGACCAGTCTTGTAATGTTATTTCTGTGTACAAATCACCCAATCGACGTTTTCACCAACAAGATCTTTTAAATCTAAGTCATGGTGACACTCCAACTCTTATCTTAGGAGATTTAAATTGTAAACATCAATTCTGGGGTTGTAGGGTAACTAACCCGAATGGGGTTCGCTTGTTACGTGCTATGAATGAAACCAATATAAATATTTCAGCTCCGTCTGAACCCACTCATTACCCTTGGCAAAACAATTTCCATGCCGATATATTGGACATTACTCTTCATAAAAACTTTGGAGCTCCTATTCTACAACAAGTAATCAGCGAACTTGATTCTGACCATCTCCCTATTATTGTAAGTTTTTTCATACAACCAATATTTTCTCCGCAAATTCCCAGACTGATAAACGGTCCAGTCGATTGGGATACCTTCTGTGCAGAATTCGACAATCGCATGAAAGTTCCAACGGACTTATATTCAGTAAATGGCATTGACAGAGCAGTTCAAGACTTTACAGAGTGTTTACAAATATCAGTCAAAAATGCAACTATCCGGACTTTTCCCCCTACACGAAACACTTTTCTTCATCCTCCCATGAGAATTATGCAATTAATTAGATATAAAAATAGAGTGAGACGTCAGTGGCAGAGATACAGGTACCCTCACTTAAAGATGCAGCTAAATGAACTAATTCGCAAAGTACGTAGCGAACTTGATAACTATAGGATTAATTCTTACAAACTTTACGTTTCTGATATTGATCCTGGTGATTCTAATATGTGGAAAGCAACAAAGAGGCTTTTACAATCACCGACAGTTGTGCCTCCACTAAAACAAAATAATTTTATTTTTGAAAGTGATTCCGAGAAGAGTAATGTGTTTGCTGATTTTTTTTGAGAATGCATTCATTCCTAATGTTGTTCATGATTTTGAAACCAACAGAAATGTTGAGGATTTTTTGTCCACAACCCCTAGCAGTGCAGAGCAGCCTATGAAATTCACCTCACCCTCGGAAATTAAAAATATTATTAAAAATCTCCCCAACAGAAAATCTCCAGGGCATGACTTGGTACCTAACATAGTTTTGAAGAATTTGTCTACCAAAGCACTTTCAATACTGGCATCTATTTTCAATGCTTGTATTTCTGTTGGTTACTTTCCCAAAAACTGGAAACTTGCTCAAATAATTGTTATACACAAGCCCAACAAACCTAAACATTTTCCTAGCAGTTACCGTCCGATTAGTCTCCTTTCATCAATATCAAAATTATTTGAAAAAATTATACAGAAGAGACTGCTAAAATACTTGGATTCTTCTAATATCATTCCCCCTTATCAGTTTGGATTTCGTACAAGGCATTCTACATCTCATCAACTTCTACGAATCAATGAAATCATATGTAAAGGATTTGAGAAGAAGCTTCATTCATCGGCAGCATTTTTGGACATAACAAGTGCATTTGATAAGGTTTGGCATGGTGGCCTGTTATATAAATTGTATCAGTTTGGACTTCCTTTGTATCTGAGAGCTTTGCTGCAATCGTTTCTGTCTGATAGGACTTTTTGTGTCAAACTCAACTGCACACTTTCCTCAGTTCGTCCAATAGGCGCAGGTGTTCCTCAAGGCTCAATACTGGGACCTCTTCTTTTTAATTTATACATGTCTGATATTCCTGAGCTTCCTCAGGCTACTATCGCTCTTTATGCTGATGACACGGTTCTTATTACCCAGCACATTGACATCAACCAGGCCGTAAATTCTTTACAATTCAGCGTTACATCTCTAACCAATTGGTTTAAAAGCTGGAGACTATCATTAAATCCATTGAAATGTGAAACAAAGGTTTTCTCTTTGAGGAAGTATATTTTGCCACCTGAAGTTACTATTGAAAATACTTCAATTCCTTGGAACCCTGATGATCAAGGCATAAAATACTTAGGTGTCTACCTCGATAAAAAATTAAACTGGAATCTTCACGTAAACAACAAACTCACTCAAGCATACGCACGTCTATCCATGTTATTTCCTATAATAAACAGAAAGTCGTCTTTAAAACCAGAATGTACACTTTTAATATATAAAACAATTCTTCGGCCATTAATTATGTATGCCTGTCCAGTTTGGGGAATGTGCATTTCTTCCGGCAAACTGAAAAAGATTCAAATTTTCCAAAACAAAGTTTTAAGAATTGCAGTTGATAGTCCATGGTACATACGTAACTCTCATCTGCATGTAGAATTTGGACTCGATACCATTGATGCTTTTATTAAAAGAAGTTGTCGTAAGTTCATGGCAAACTTAGAAAATGTTCCAGGAGCTATTAACTTTCACATTGGAGAACCTACTTTGCACAGGCGTTTGAAAGCCAGACTTCCTCAAGACATGATAGACGGATTTATAGCCTCTCTATGTAACACTTATTTGTTTTTTGTTTTTTTTTAACTTACTTAAATATGTTACATATATTTTTTTTTTTTTTTGTTTACTGATTGTTAATCGTGTTACAGGGTGACTCATATATGAGCGAACTCGATAATGTTATTTTTCCACCTGTTAAATGTTCTGTGTATAATATGTAAAATATTGATCCAGAAATAAAAGTGTAAAAAAAAAAACTAAAAAAAAAGTGATTTAACCATTATTCGTGAACGAGAAACCATGTGGTCTATTTCCATATCCTTATGGTCCTTAATTGCGTACTCAAACGTTTAAATCCACAGACTACATAAACTTGATCTCTGATAATTTTATTTATGACAATTTTACTGTTTTAGTTTTGACGGTCTCTGATAGAATAAGTTAGAGGGTAGACTATACTCAGTTCATTTACTAATATTAATTTTATAAAATAAATGAGGTATTTTAAATAATTAAGAAACCCTTTCTTAATTTTTCGTATTTTGTGTTCAGAAATGTAGAAACTAATTTGAGACGCGTAATGTATTCTTGTTTTATCAAGTAGCACTTGTAGACATACTCCATCATGTCATGTCACTGCTGTTACAGCGTCATTGGCAAATAATCTGATCAGTAAAAACTTTGTGTGTGTCTCCGGCCTAAGCATTAGTTTATTATTGAATAGAAATATAACCAAACATGCTCAAACATTCGATATTATACTAATGCTTATTGGTGTCAGCAGACTGACTGTCTCACAATATGTTCGAACATCGATAATATAATTTTGCTGACGACATCAAGATATTTTTGGAAGTTACCTTCCTGAGTGATTATAGAGTAATAAAGCCTACGTCATGTCCGCATCTCCTTTACTTTTTGTCTTCTACTTCTCGATTCTACTCTGACCAGTGTGAGAATGAATTAGTTCAGGGATCTTGGCCAATGCCATGCAATGACAGTTCATGTCCAGTGATCTAAATCCATGGATGCATATGCAATAGGGCTAACTCCTTAAAGGGTTTCATATTCTGAACAGCAACGGACTGCCAGTCTCCGTCAACTGTTGCCACACTCTTCGAAACTCTAATACGCCCGATTATTGAATACTCCTCAGTAGTTTGGAGCATTTGCCAGACCGGACATATTGGAGCAGCTCTAGATCTAATCTAACTGATAAGAATATTTGCCTTACGGTTATATATCGTTGCCTTGATGTGCCTGTCGACGCTCTTAGAAGTACCTTGGGTCTCCAACTACTGAAGACTAGACGGAAAATAGCTGACGCTCTGCTTCTACAAAAGCTGATTAATGGGGCCATGGACTGCCAAGATCTGCTGTCTCTTTCATATTCATGGCACCACTAGATCGCATGATATATTGTGCAGGCGTGCCATGCTATCCCTAACTGCCACCACAGCAGTATCCTCGTCTTATATGGGTTGGAAATGAAGTTACGACCAATGTGGGATTGTTTGGTTCATCACACATGCCATGCCGAATGTGTCTTCATAGAGAAATGATCACTGACACTTATATTGAGTAGCTTGTAAACAAATTGTTATTAAATAATAGGATCATGACTATCACATAAGCTGTTTCAGCTATCCAGTTATACTGATTAATGCTATGACCATTTGTACTTTTGATTAATTCTATGATTTTGTAACGTGATTAGATCAAGACTGTAATATTACTAAAATTCTTAATTAACTACATTTTTATGTATTTCAACGCCAATGGTACTTCTTTTATTAACTATTCAAATGTTGTTATGAGACAACGGTCCAAACCCATCAAGCTATTTATTGATTATTTGTATGCGATTTTTGCATTACTTTAATTATTGTTATACCAGATGTGTGTTATTTAGTTGTCGTATCATAAGCGATCTTGTACAATATGTATGTATCACAAAAAGGTTTACTGTTAAAATAAATAAATTAATGTGGAGAGGGAAGGCAGACTATTTTTCTGCTATAGAGAGTCTCATTCAGATATATTATACTGTATACATTGAGGTTGTAGCGTAGATCTTCTTTGAAGTTTTAACGAGCATAAGTTAGTTTTGACATTTTCAAGGATATCCCATGACCAACACCACTAAGTTAAAATGTCAGCTGACTAGTGATTCATTCTGACGTAAGTAAATGTAAAATACACAACACAACAATTAATCACTATATAAAAGAATAATAGAAATCTTTGAACACGGCATTATTTTTGCTTTCATTAAACAAGAGATATTATTCTGTGCAGGATACTTCAACAAAAGCGGCTGCTTCTCTCAAGGTGAATGTAATTTAGCACATTCTTTATTTAGAACATAGGTTTACTCATTATTTTATTTGGGGGTTTAGCAAGTGTCCATTTACACCATTCTTGAATTAGGAACGTGGAGCTTGATATTGTAAGTAATCTAAGTTAATGTTTTCACTTATGCCTATCAAACCTGGTCAGAGGCTTAATATATCATAGTTCTGACATGTTCTCTTAAGGGTGCAAATCTTTCCTATGTCTCATCCAAGCATGTGGGAAATGTTTAATATCTGTCTGTGATGTAAATAAATCTAAGCAGTTCAGTTACTTACTATTGGATTTGAGTTAAGAGTAATGGGCTGGGAAAATTACACAATAGAGGATAAACAGAGTATTTCTTTTCGTGTATATGGTAATTGTCAGTTCCTAAATTGTGCGGAATTCAGTACTGATTACGATTATGGCAAGGGTTATGCAATCGAACCATCATAATGGCTTATGTAGACTAGCCATTTGAAATATGCTGGTTTCTAAACGGTTTTTTTTTTTGGAATAGGCCTATCCTAGGTGGCTATTGATAGGGTTAGGTTATTTAAGATTGGTTACATTTTAGTTTATATTTTGTTGGTATTTATTTTTTTTTTTTATTTATTCATAAGACGCCGATCGTCAAGATATGGGCGAATATGGATTTCAAATGAGTGTGATGAGTGTAGATGAGCGAATGTAGTCATTGTTACAAACTAAGGCCGACCATTCCTTAGAAAGTGTCATTAATTAATAGCCCAATGACAAATGAACAGCCGGTGGTTATCAGCTGATCCTTCTCAAAATTTATTATGACTGATTGGGATCAAACTGAGAACCTTCAGCATATGAAGCTGGGATTGAACCAACTATACTACCAACCAATTGGTATTAAGAGGACAGGCTGGGTTTTTAGTTAATTTAATTAGTTTTTGTTAACAACCTAATTAAACTAATCCAATATAATATAGCCAAAAGAAATATAACCTAACTAAACCAAACCTAACCTAATCAAACAATTACAAACCTAGATCTATCCTATCAAAACATAACATCATTGAAACTGGCACATTTCCTAAAATAACACACTCAAAGGGGTCTAAATTCCCACGCTCAGAAGCATAAAAACTGCTTTGCGTATTTGCAGACATTTTCATTTAAAATAAAAATGAAATAAGTTATTGATTTTTTTCTTTAGACGCAATTGTCAAGATATGGGTAAATTTAGATTTCTAATAAGTGTGATGAGTTTAGACTAGCAATTGTAGTCATCGTCAAATTAAGGCCAACCATTCCTTATTTATTTATTATTTTTTAAATTTTACTTCCTACTGTATTTTTCATACCAGTTTTACTAGTTTAACCCTAGATCACGAATCCTGGCTCTTTGCATGCTATTTTGAAACGTATAGGCGACCGCGGCAGTAGGCACGTTGCATGCTCTTTTGTAAAACTCAATAAAACATATGTTTATCATAAAGCAAGCGCGACAAACTTGGTACCAATCGACGCAGAATGTTTTGTTCTGTACATTTCATATTTTTAATAATTTTGTTATACAATTTTATAAAGATAGGAATAAAATTAAAACGTGCAACTTGAAATTCCCGCCCAGTGGGGGCTCGGGAGTGGGGAAAATGGCTGATGTTTGTCGCATAACTGTACAATAACCAATAGTCGGAATCAGGTACGTACAAACTGTCAGTCTTCAGTGAATGAAATACTCTAGGTGAATGAAACAAATTGCAATGTTGTAGGTGCTTTGGTTGTTTTACCAAAAATGTGTTTGTTTACTCTTGTTTGCGTGTTCTTTCAAAAGCCAGTATTGGTGCATTACAAGTTGTTGTAAAAAATAAATTATTTATTGCGATATAAACAAATAAAAAATTGGGTAGAAAGCCAGTAAGTTCTTGCATCGGTTGGTACCGTCTCGAGGAAATTTCATGCTGTAAGTTGATAATGGTCACGTGACAAAGATGACGTAGAAGAGCGGCCGTCACTTTACGTTTAGTCATCTTTGTTTATACACAATGCTCTCTCGATCGCTCGTATTTACCATAATACGTGTAGTGAATTGAAATGAAAGTGTAGTGTAGTGAATAGTGTATTGTAGATCATACATAATATATTTTAGTAGAAGTGACAGTGCATAAAAGGAAATTAGTTTTAGGCATTGTTCAACAAGTTCTACTACTAATTAACATTACATTATATTTATATAAAAACACTAGCACTAGTGTCATAATAATAACAATCCTACATACAAATAATGTAATATAGGACTAAAAACAGGCTGGAGTACTAAGAGTGAGTAAAGTATTTAATTTTTTAAGTATATTTAATTTTACAACTATGTATAAATTTATGTAGGTACTAGCCTAAACATTAATTTTTATTCAGTTTGATCAAACAAAACATGTAAACATATGGTATTAGTTTAGCATTCTCATAATAATCTAAGATCTTGAAAAAAATATGTATTATTTGTGTTCGCTCAAAATGACACTTTTATTTATCGACAACAATATAACGTAATATGTTACTATCCTACATCAAAACTTTATTTTTGTCACGAATATAATTATTTTCTTATATTTATATTCAGAAATATCTGTTTTATCAGTTTTTGTTCTCAGAAAAAATCCTTAAAAAATTTGAATATTTTTTACTATGATTACAACTTGCACAACTTTTCAAGAGCCGTTTACATGATTTGTGCACGACTTGGTGTTATACATTTTATACTTTTTGGAATATATTCATATATTTTACATTTTTTTGTAGCTAATAGATTGTAATAATAAAGTACATGTAGCAAAAAATTATATATATATATATATATATATATATATATATATATATATACCCCTTATTTATGGATTGTTATATAATTTTTCAGAGAACTTTTCGTTTCTGTGGTCAAATTTTATTTTCCTCAACAAACTAAAAATATAAAACTTTGTATATGGATACAATATGACTATTTTTCCTAAACAACCTTTTCTTGTCTATTCAATGGTTTTTTTGTACTATACAATTACAGTGATCATACTATAACTTTGCACATTTTTTTCATTTTTGCGTTTTATTAAACAAACAATTAAATAAAACTAGCAGTTTATATAAAATGTAACAACATATTATTATAGTGCACAAAATAATAAACAATTTGGCTATATTGGAATTATTTACAAAAATGTTTTTAGTGCTCCCAAGGAGGGTTATAAGTTATAATTAACATTCAAAATTTTAAAATTTTTTCAATCTTATTTAGATAACTTTACTATTTTGTTGTTGTAAGTTTTGATGGTAGTATGTGAAAGTACAGTCATTGAGAAGAAAAACAAAATGATAAAATTGACATTTTGAGCATATTTAGTATTTTTTATGATTTTTACAAAAAAATCTTGCGAAGCGCTGAAAAGAAGTACTTTGCAGTTGGGAGTTCATAATGGGTCATCTAGTATTCACCATCTAGGGTTAAATATTAGTTCAAGATGGCAACAAAACAAAAGTAACAAATAATGACAATACTAAAAACTACAGTAATCTTTAACAATAATTATAATCAGATGTGGGGAGACCATGCTCTCTACATAGGTGTGGCCCTCTAACGCAGCTACCAAAAAATTACACACTTCACAGACTCACTTGTTCACAGATATTTCAAAAGTGATATAGTGAGCTAGAGTATTACAATGATAATGGAGGTAATCATCAGCAAAATCAAAATATTAAAAAGAGGATTGTTATAGAGGGATGTATACAGCACTCAGTAGCAGATTTCGATGTCCCAAACCAATAGTCAGAAATAGAGCTTCAAGATTAGCTAAAGAGCAAAAACATATCTCAGTAGATAGTAAATTGTTACGCACAATAATCAAAACTCCTCCGTCACAACCTAATCACTAGTGCTTCAGATTTATTCTTTCTATAAACAATCTAATTATGAAAAAATTATGAAATCAGAGTTCAAATTAGTCTTAGTGAAAATAACTACATTGTACATGCAGCCTGATATAGATTCTTATAACAAATTTAACTTAAAATGAAGGCCATTAACTTTTTTTACAGTATGAAAGTACTACTAAGACCATGGGAAATTATGTGTTTTTTGGAAAAACAATTTTAGGTATGCCATTGATATATATATATATATATATATATATATATATATATATATATATATATATATATATATATATATAATAGTCAGCTCAGATTCACCTCTCTTGGAGGGCATATCAAGCTCCTTCTTCGGATAGTCCAGATATTCCAATTCACATTTAATTTTATCTTAGAAAGTATCATACCTATTTATAGATTAGAAATAGTTTACCTCGAATAACTTTATAAAATTGTCAAATTGGTTCTTCTTTATTTCGATTTTGTAGATTATTGAAGTTAACAAGTTTTTAAACGGTTACTAAAATCAAACTAGGACGACTAGGGCCTATTGAAATTTTAAAAAGAAACTCTAGCAAGAAATCTATCTTGTTAAGTATTGGTTTTAAATCGATATCTTCAAAGGTTTAGCCACAATATTTGACTGTGCAAATGCTTGCATGGTAATCCATTGCTCAAATGTGTGGTGATTCATGAGATCCAAGTAGCGAAAATCCGATCTTCTTTTTCGCGGATGGATTTTACTACTTCATTCATAAAAGCCTATCTTCATTCAACCTCAAACCGTTACATGTAATGTAGGCCAACTATTGATGTGTGTTTCATTTTACAGAACTGCTTTGTACTTAATTTAGCGTTTTGTAACTTACTTTTTTTTATTGGGTAATTTAGTTTAAGTAGTATAAAGAATATGGGTTCTGAAAACTGTACAGTAAATAGAATATATGTTTCCATCAATTTTATTTATTGATAATCGCTGATTTCCAAGATACGAGCGGAGCGAATAAAGATTTCCAATTAGTGTGATGAGAGTAGAAGAGCGAATGTAGTCATTGTTACAAACTATGGCCGTCCTAAGAAAGTGTCAATTAATAGCCCGATGACAAACCAGTGATAACAGCTGATCCCCTTCTAAGTTTGTTATGACTCTCTTTGGGATCGAACTGAGAAGGTTTAGCTTATGAAGCTGGGCTTCAACCAAGTATGTAAAGGTGGCTCCTACAATAATCTAACAAGAAAGTATAAAATGGTGTTTTTTTTTTCGTGAAGACAGTGCAAACTATTTATTACTAGCCGACAGCCCTTGCTTTGCTACGGGAAGGTTCTTTACACTTTCTTAGCCTTCCCTCTATGGTTAAAACCCTGAAGTCCTTTAAGAGGATGCAAAGTAATCCAATCTTGTCTGAGTTAGTAGAAAGAAATTTAGGATAAATATCAAACTTATGTAGAAAATAAACATGTTTATTTATTTATGGAATAGCTGTTATTAATTTACTAAAATCAACTCAATGTTATCCTTATGCAACAATCTTTTAGGGGTGGTTTTTACCCCTTAGGAGCATTTTATCAAGTTGAAAATACTTTAGTTTTCCTATTTAGCCTACAACAAACATTTGTACCAAATTTCAGCTCTGTAGGATCACGGGAAGGGGAGAATTAGAGATGAGTGAGTGTGGGGTTTCTCTTTTATATATAAAGACTAGCAGTTTTGCCTGTTCTTCGCACAGGTTGAACTAAGGTTTCATAAATAAAAACAAATAATAATGAACAATTTATTTTGTGAAATTTTAGAATTAAAATTTTAGAAACCTAGGTTAAAACTGTGAAACCCCTTTGGATTTGACAATAATTTAAAATGTGATATGTCAAATATTGCAATAATAATCTATGCAATAAGAATACAATCTGTTTATAAAATAAAGCATATAAACTATATTAACAAATACCTATAATAAAGACTTCAGTTAAACAATTCCAGCTTGTTCAAAACAATAAGCTATTTGCTTATGGTCTCTATCTCCATATTCATTCAACTTTATTTTATTTTTATTAACATAAATATAAAACAGCAATCGTAACTAGTTTAATAATGCTGTAGTAGACAAAAAATATTTAGTAATTGATCTATATTTACGAACAAATTTAACTCTCCTACGATAACAAGGATAGACAGATATGACGGCAATGGCGAGGCAGCAATCCTTCTGAAAACTTTAAAGTCAAGTGGAGAAGTAATGTGTGGGAACTACATACCACTCATTTTCCGTGCACTAAATGCAGAGAGGAACCCACTGTCATCGCGGCTAACTTATATATTTTAATATGTTCTTTGTCTGTCCAACAGTCTATCTATCTCTACCAAAGCCCAAACAATGTCTAGAATTAATTTCCTTCTGATCTATATTCTGTTTAAAGAAGTAAAATACGATTGACTGACTGATCAGTTTCACAAATATTATAAGGCTGTGGACGAACAAACTTGGCACGTATATACTTTTTGTGCCTATAAAGGCTCTAGATGAATACTAAGAAATGATTTTAAAATATTTCTCTCAAAGATCTAAAATAAGAAACTCGTAGATAACAAGTATCCTAACAAAAGCAAGTAATCATTCATGAGAAAAATGAGAGAGCTTAGGGCAATGAAATTTGACATCAAAGTTTTATATTCAAATATTGTGTGCAATGAGATGAAAATAGCAAAATTACTAATAGTTAAAAATATTGTATTTAGTAACATATTATGTATTGCTAAATCAAATGTACAAATAGTAGCCTATGGTGATCGATTTTGGTAAACCATGTTTACCCTCCTCAGACCTAGTGATGTGGGTCAGGTAAATACCCAGCAGGTAAGTGTTAATGCTGATAAAATGGGTACGGAATTTTGTTTTATTTTGGTAAACCATGTTTACCCTCCTCAGACCTAGTGATGTGGGTCAGGTAAATACCCAGCAGGTAAGTGTTAATGCTGATAAAATGGGTACGGAGTTTTGTTTTATTTTGGTAAACCATGTTTACCTTCCTCAGACCTAGTGATGTGGGCCAGGTAAATACCACAGCAGGTAAGTGTTAATGCTGATAAAATGGGTACGGAGTTTTGTTTTATTTTGGTAAACCATGTTTACCTTCCTCAGACCTATGGATGTGGGCCAGGTAAATACCCAGCAGGTAAGTGTTAATGCTGATAAAATGGGTACGGAGTTTTGTTTTATTTTGGTAAACCATGTTAACCTTCCTCAGACCTAGTGATGTGGGTCAGGTAAATACCCAGCAGGTAAGTGTTAATGCTGATAAAATGGGTACGGAGTTTTGTTTTATTTTGGTAAACCATGTTTACCTTCCTCAGACCTAGTGATGTGGGTCAGGTAAATACCCAGCAGGTAAGTGTTAATGCTGATAAAATGGGTACGGAGTTTTGTTTTATTTTGGTAAACCATGTTTACCTTCCTCAGACCTAGTGATGTGGGCCAGGTAAATACCCAGCAGGTAAGTGTTAATGCTGATAAAATGGGTACGGAGTTTTGTTTTATTTTGGTAAACCATGTTTACCTTCCTCAGACCTAGTGATGTGGGTCAGGTAAATACCCAGCAGGTAAGTGTTAATGCTGATAAAATGGGTACGGAGTTTTGTTTTATTTGGTAAACCATGTTTACCTTCCTCAGACCTAGTGATGTGGGTTAGGTAAATACCCAGCAGGTAAGTGTTAATGCTGATAAAATGGGTACGGAGTTTTGTTTTATTTTGGTAAACCATGTTTACCTTCCTCAGACCTAGTGATGTGGGTCAGGTAAATACCCAGCAGGTAAGTGTTAATGCTGATAAAATGGGTACAGAGTTTTGTTTTATTTTTTAAAAACTCAATTTTTTCTTGGTTCCCTTAGTCATTTATATTAAGGACACACAGTACTCTCGTTTTTAACCTATTTAAGTCTTGTGTAACCTCTGATTTTTATCTATTCATTTTGTATTGTGTTAGTAAACAACATTAATAATATTAAAATAAGCTGTTATTGTAATATTTATCCGAAGCCTGGTTAAACACTGAAAAACTGAGTATTTATCAGTTGTTCAGTGTTATCAAATTTAGATGAGATTGACTTATCTTTTTACAATTCACATCCTGTGTGGATGTTAAAATGATGACTAAAAGTGTTTTTTATATGGTTTCCACAAGCATTTTATTTCTTAGCATTATCTATATAAATACCCATTCCCGAGTATTTATGATTTTCGTAGTTTTTACTGTTAAAGAATGTAGTCTTATTAAAAATGTCAAAAAGAGATTAGAAATATAACAATTAAGGTACTTACTTACATTATTATTAACAGTACTTCTTATAATATAACACTGTTTTATTAATTTTAATCAAACTTTTTGGTTTACAATCTCTTGACAATTAATTGTCAAATGATTGTTCGACACACAAAATATCGTACAAATAAATGCTGGATGCAAATACCTTTCTTCTGATATGTGCCAATACTGGCTTCAACATTTTTGTGAATATGAAAGAGATTTGCATAACCCAAATGGCAAATAAGTAATGGTAAAACTGTTTCCTGAATTACATATTCTTTACTGGGAGCATGTATTTGGCACCACAAAAAAAGGCATCCTCTAAGTCCACCTTGATTAAGTACATCTCCTTAAAAATCATTTTTGTTGGTGTTCTCAGTTTTTCCATTTTAAAATGTTCCCTGAAAACTTGCTTGTTGAAAGATTTCAAGTTCAAAATGAGAATGTGTGTTAAATCTGACTTGGGGATTGTAAAATAAAGAGATAAATAATAATAAGTTACTCTTTTCAGTTCCAAAAGGGAATTGACAGCCTAATATAGGGAATACATTTCTAAATGACTTTCAGATTAGGACTCTGATCATCTATTTCTCTATCTAGGACTAGTATCTAATCATATTTCTCGTGATTGGGATCTTATATCCTGATTCTATGCACCCCAAGATAAAGGAATCCTTGGTAACCGTCCTCCAATGTTGTGATAATTACTTCAACCTGCACGTGATCTTTGCTACCTTTCCTACACGTTTTCTTATAAAGTATTTCCTGGTTTTCCACTTTGGTGTAAAATCTTTGCTTGTACAGCGCATGTTGTTGGATGGGTCAATAACCTTGAAATGTCGATCATGAGTCTGTTCTTTGTAATTTCTGTGTACATTGGGAGACAACGCTCCATTTTAAAGAGATCAAAGATGGACATTCTTCTTCAATTCCTAAGAAACTCAAAGACTTCGTTAAACCTTATTAATTTGTTAGAATTCCTTGATTTTCTCACTGCAGTCTTCCTTAATGAACCTCAGTCATTAATTTTGTGCCATCCCAAAATCTTTGGAACACAAGTAATTTTTCAATACTAAGATAATTTTTCATGGATGAAATACCGAATTCCAGATATGATAAAGCAGCGCTCAGAAATTCTTGGAGCTCAGTGAAATATTTGTTTCGACGATGTCCAGTTTGACTTAGAATCCTAATGGTGCTTTGAGGATATTGGGTATCTTGTGCTTCTTATTCAACTCCTAAATCTCTGATTTTGGAAGACTTTCTCGAATGAAATACTTCCAACTGTTCAATACTAACGTTTTCTTATTAAACCTATACAGTTTTCATAAACACTAAAAATTTCAGGGTATTTAAACATTTTGGATGTTAATTAAAAACCTATTTATTTATTGATAAAATTATATTAAATATTAATTGAAAAAAATGGCAATTTAGGCTATTGTAGAACTTTATGCAATGATGATAATAACATTTTCAGGGGTAAACAAATCAATTGATCTTACACACATTTTTAAATAACCTAAAAAGCCGAGTATTTGTGGATTTGGGCAAATGTCCCAAGTTCTAAATACTCAGGTATAAACATCACTCAGCTTTCAATCTTTGAACCACCCCAGCGCAAGACAATCTTCACCCAATCGCTCAGACCAATAACAGATAGTAAGATTTTACAGTTTAAGGATTCTCTATCAAATATAGACTGGCTAACTGTATTATCAGACTCAGCTAACTGTGAATCAAATTTTAATCGTTTCATTGATATATTTTTATATAACTTTAATTTGTGTATTCCCCAAAGTATTCATGGTGTACATTCATGGGATCCTTTGAAAACCGCTCTGGTCTCATGAAGGTAAACGTGGTTTACCGAAATCGATTCTAAATTTTGTATGTATATTTTAATACATTTTTGTTGTCTAATGTTCACATGTACTGTAATCTGTAAACTAATTTTATATTGCTCATGTTAATACAAGATGTTCTGACTTGGTACCTTAAATTTGTGCTTATTGATTTTCTGATAAAATTTCGGCTAATCATAATAATACCTGATGTTACCAGTCACTGTTTTTGCTATGCCTTTGACGAATTTTAGTTACTTTTGATTTTTTGATTATTTACAATTAATTAGTAGTAAGAGGGGTAGCCTATTTATTATTTGGTGGCGCAGCAAATCAGAAATGAAATTATAAACCTGTCCTTCGATTTTAAAACAGTAGGGCACATTTCCTGGAATGTCTACCTTAGTAGCTGAAAAAAGCAAATACCATCATTGTTTTATTGATGGGTGTGTTTAAATAGCTGCAAGTCCCCTTCAGACTTCAGACCTTTTAAGTTCTGGGTTAGTTTGTGGTTGATGTAGGCAAATGATCCATTATGACAACATGACATAAAATTGTTAGTAGTTTCTTATCTAAAATGAAGAGTACTATTAACAATGTATCCATTAAACCTGTATTATGGGCAGATATTTCTTTAGTCTTCTAAATGGTTGTTGCAATCGATCATTGTTCAGTCCAAGATTTACTACATTTTCTCTTCTTCGTATAGTGTCATTCCTGTGAACAACTCCCCATCTCTGTGGTCTTCCTCTGGCGTTCATAGTTAGTATTAAAAGAAAAATACAGTTAATTCATAAAATTACATATTTCTTCCTTTAGACACTGAAATAAATATTTCACTGTTCATAATTTAAATAGCATAAGTAATCCAGTCAAAAAATAAACAAACACTCAATGTAAAGATTCAGCTTCTTGTTAACATTTTAAGATATATTTAAATAGGTTTTAAAACATTAGCAGCTTAATTAATCTTATTATTCAATAAATAAAAAAAATTAAAAACTTTCTTCCCACTAGATTAACATAGGAACTTAGAGGGCCAGTGGGGCGGAGCCCAAAAGGCGTATTGTAAAACGTACCACAGATAACTAACTCTATCCAGATAGCTCTGCCCCATGCTAAAGAGTATTAGTTAATTAACAGATTTGTTGTAGTGTGTGAACTCTCCACTTTAAAGCATGTCAAGTAGGTGTGAACTGGGCGGCGTTGCCAGATTGGACTCAGTCAACACACACGCGTCTCGTTCAGATCATATTCAACCACAAACAACTAAAAACTCCGCAACCATCAAAGGGGGAATAGCATGTCAGCTGCTATTAAAAATAAACAACAGATGATTGTTTACATATCTTAAAATTTTAAATGTATACAGTAGAACCTCGATAGTTCGACACTCAATACTTCGACAGTCCTTATAGTTCGACACCGGTAATGGTGACACTGTGTTGCAAAACTTTTGTCCATGGTAGGTTGTGTGTGAGTTAGTCCGGTGCAGATCATTGAAATAACACCGTCAAAGTGAATAACAGTTAATACTGCGAATATTTGGACATTTAGTTACTGCACCTTCTAAGTTCTCTACTGTCCATACTTTAATAACTACTATTGTAACTCCATCCCAATTCAGTAAGACATACATTGGTACAGAAATATATAGCTTGTTTTTACTTTTGTTAAATTGTTAACGATTCATAAAGAAAAAACTCTACAATTCTTTATAAAAATCATTTTTGTTTTATGTTTACCATACATTCCTTATAGTTTGATGTTTCAATACTTCGATGCCCCTGTCATTCACAAAGTGTCGAACTATCGAGATTTTACTGTAATTTAATTGAATAGTAATCATAAATGCAGTTTTGACTTAGTTTTTGTTTCTTGGGTGAAATAAAATTGATTAGTCATAGATAACCAAGGTAGGCCTATTTGTGTGTGTGTGCATGTGCGTGTGTGTGTGTGTGTGTGTGTGTGTGTGTGTGTTATTATTGGCACGCACGCCAAATAATAACTGTTGTAAACTATGTTTTATTGTTAGGGAAAATATTAAATCTTGTTTTCACCATCCATTACAAATGGATTCCTTAAATCATAGTAAGTGTATATTTTCTGCTGAAAATCGTATTGGACTGTGAACAAATACATCAGAGGAGAGGTAGGTAGTTCAATGTGGTAACGTTGCATCCTAAAATCATATTTGTCTATTGTGTATTGCCTACAAACTCATTAAACAGCGCAACACTTTTCCTATACTGTGAGCTCTGGATAGGGTTAGTTATATGTGATTCTACTATCCTGCGCCTCAGCTCTTTATTTAATTAATTTTCAATAATTTTTTAGATCCGTTATATGCTTTAATGATGATTGATAATAATGTGTAACAGGAAGATCTCATTATCAATCATCTGGGAGCTACCTTAAGAAATAAACTATTAGGATACTAACTCCATAGTTTAATAAGTTAGTATCCTATAAGTATAGACTATACTTATAGTTTTAGGAAAAACTATCAAAATAACTCAAATATTGGCCATGTGGATAAGCAGCTGTGAGCTCAGAACCACATTGCCACAGGCAAGTCTTTTTCTAATTATCACCAACTCCAAAGAGGCCTAAAAGTATGTCCTGAAGAAAATTCTCTTCCTTTAAGAATGGAGAAAACTGTTTGGAAAAAGACAGGTTAAAAAGAAACTTAGATTAATCAAACTTTCTAAAAATTATATGTAATGAATGATTCTATTAGACTGTGTACAAAATGTAAAATTTTGATTTAATTTGATTTAACATGAAAAATTATGATCTCACTAATATTCCACTTCTACCCGGTTTTCTATATTACCCTCTTCACTACCCAATGGTCCTCACATTACTGGGTAATCGTCTAATCACTTGAAAATTGGGTAATTATTCACTTATTTGCAATGAACTCAACAAATATCAAAATAGGAGACAGGAGAAAAATATAAGACTGCTTGTGATATGCAGATTATCTAGTATTATTGGCAGATAGTATATCAACTACAAAAAAAATCAAGTTAAGAACAACTGGCCTACAAGATATCAACAAACCAAAATAATGGTAATATACCTCATTAGTAACATACAAATTGAAGATTAATGAACACCAGATAGACATACTGTAGTTATAGATAACATTCAAGTAATGAGAAAATAATACCTCAAGATAGGGGGAAAAGGAAAATGGGAAGAAAGAACAAAAAACTATCTAAGTACACCTCACAAAGAACACATGCAAAAAAACATTTTTACAACACATACAATATTAAAACATTACAAAATATTAGTACAAGCAGAAGTAACATATCAATCATATCATATTAAAACTATTTTTAAGCTCCTAAAAAAAAAAAAACTTAATAGACAACATACAAAATAGAGACAAATTATTAGAATGTGTATAAACAATAAATGTCATACCAAAGAAGGATGGAAACTACATCGATCGGAAACAAAAAAATAGAATCAATAAAAGAGCATATGCCCAGTTAAATAAAGCCTAAATGATTAAACCTGATATCAAATGGAGGTAAAATATTATCATCACCTGATAACTATAATTGAGCCGGACAGTAAGCGACCTGCATGTTATATATAACGACCTCATGTAGTAGGCATCAAAGGAATCTTACCACCTCTGAGCTGCCTTAATCACTGGAATGACTAAATTCTGCCTTCAAGTGTTCTACTTCTACAGCAGTGTTTTGTTGAAAAAAATAACTGTAATAAACTGTACAGATTTGTTTGATTGCTATTTATTGTTTACATTATTATTATTATTCATTGTGTTATTGCTAATATCAATTGTTATTTGAATACTAAATAATAATTTAATTTAACTTTTCTAAACTTGATTCATTGGTGTTAATCAAACCAACCAATATTCACTGCTGTTAATGTCGTAATGGCTTGGCTTAACAGCTATTGCACCGCCAGTACGCAGGCTTCTGTCATCCTGGTTGCCATGACACTTTTTAAATAAAACCAAACAGTGAGGGAAGAGTAGTTCTCTGTCTCACTTGCGCCACTAAGTGCATCTTTTGCTCCAGTGCGTTCAAAAGATCGTTTTCAAAACTGCCTATTTATCACAACTATCAATTTTAATATAGATAGTTATAAGATTTATTTTGTTTAAAAGTGTGCTGCAAAATTGTTCAGTATTAATATGTAATAATAATATGTAGTAACAAGTATAACAAACATTTTTTGTAAAGAATAATTTTAGTTAACTGCTCAAATATATTTTTCAGATTTTCTAAGTGACAACTTTTGAAGATACTTGCCACTTGTATTCAACCATAATGTACAACCAATCTGGATATCCGCCTCCTTATTCAGGTACTGCATGCTCCACCTTTGGTATTTCTCTTTTGTTAATTAGTAATTAGATGTTGTTACCAACTGTTGTCCAATAAACATTTTTGGCCTACAGACAAGAACATATAATATCACTAACAACATTAAAAGTAATAATGAGTATTTAAGTTAAGGCCTCTTAACAGTAATATTGCTCTGGTACTCTAAAAATATATGTTGAAGAACTTGAAAGTACAGTACTTAATTGAAGGGCAACTATCCCTTGTTATGTACTTGCGCTGGTTATTGGACATAGAGCAAATATACAAATCTGTGCATTCAATATATTAAAAATATGTTTAAACTGTGGCAACAGTATTTTATAGCTCTAGCATGAAAAGTATATGAAACTACCATAATGAAGTAGCCAATTGTCGGACATAGTACTTTTAATAATATTGTTCTCAATATTAGAGACTTTAATTGTCATCAAAGCCAAAGGCATTACTTGCCAAATGTCGGCAATGTCAAAGTCTAATGAAATGGGCTTAACTAACTACTACAGATAGTACACAATAGTATAAATAGTTATGTATATGTTATAAATATTTTAGGCTAAAGTAACAAAAGGAAAAACCACTTATGGCAATATTCAAGATAATAAGCAATATTATATGTCCCTAAAACAAAATAATAAATAACAATGAAAAGCCATAAAATATACAAAACTAAATAGAACCCTGCAATAAAAAAACATTAAATAACAATGAGACACTAGTTAAATAAACACATTTTTATGTAACTAATTTTATTCAGTTCATTGGCTTGGTAATTATTCACTTGGGATTTGTACTTTTATTTCCTTTACAATTTTAGGTTAGGTTTAAGGACACTAGGCCAGGAATTAGTATATTGGAGGAGATAGGACATCAGCAAACTAACCTTAGAAGACAAGTTCACTAACACCAGAGTAGAAGTAACATACACAAAATAAACACATAATCTCAGAAATAATCTCAGAAATGTTCAATGCCATTAGCACTTTTTTTTAATTTAAAGACCTACTCACATGAAGAAAGTGCCAGTGGCATTGAAAATTAGTGAGATTATGTGTTTATTTTGTGTATGTTACTACTACTCTGGTGTTAGTAAGTTTGCTGATGTCCTATCTCTCCAATATACTTTTATTTCCTGTGAACAATCCTAAAGGCCTACGACAGTTAGGAGGAGTTATTCATTGATTTCCTCATTTCCTTATATATGCTTGCACAAAATATTTAAAAATTGATTCCTAATATTCAGTCTTTTAACTGGCATATATGAAACTTAATAAAGTAGATTAGAGGAGACCTGAAGCTCATTCCACTCCTACTAAAGAATAATGATCATTTCACAAGTTTTGTTATCCTTCTTGACATAGACCATTCTTGACATTGCTGATTGTTTCCTGTATTGTCTCAATAGATAATGTTAAAAGAGAAAAGTGTGTAAAACCAAAAGCATGTCAATTTAACCAAAAGCAGCAAATTGCTTGTCCTTACCCGGTCAATTGCACAAGTGTTATAATAACTGCAGAGGACCGTAGCTGGGACCTACATACTAGCAGAAAACATGTCAATCTATCATCTTTCAGACAAAAATGTTGTATATAAAGAAAACAAGATCAGACGGAGCCCAGGTATAGTCATAAGTTTCAACAGATTGTAACCTCTCTCTCTTAGGTTGAGTTACTTTAAGTTAAATTTCTTAATAATTTGATAAAATAATTTATCCAAATTAAAATTGTTTCTCTTATCTCAGGGTTTAAATGTGGGTAAATTGGTGAGGCTGTAAAATTACAATAAATTGAAACTTGTTTTAAAAAGCTACTTTATTAACATCATTTTTTACTTTACTTTACTTTACTTTCTGATAAATTTTTATTATAATAAACATGATTTCAATTACTTATTAAAAACTGATTTCTAAAATATGATTTGATCTTTTTATAACTAAAACTTATCTTATTGTCCGTGAATTGTCTTGGTGAAACCCCACTTCATCTTCATGTGTTAATAATTCGCTACTGTTTAACCTTTTAAAAACTATGCAAAAAGTTTTGTATTTATTGAAATCTTTCTTTGACAACGAATATGTATTGGTATTTAAAGAGTTTAGTTATACTTTAAACACAATCACACGCGGTTTTCATGTATTCTACCGGGAGGAACACCATGTTCCTGTGTTATTTCTTCCAAAGATGGATGCAAAGTGCTTGATGCCTCCAAGACGCTGGAGTACGTTCCCCCTCCTACTTTCTTGTCCGTTAAAACTAATCGTATTGGGTCAGAGACTCCACTTCCGCTTATGCCACGCAGTCCTGACCCCAGCAAGTGCTGCTCCCACCGGCTGTCTTTTTAAACTAGAAACGTCTTCCTGACTCGACCTCTGCTTTGTCATAGTGACTCTCCTTTGGGTTGCCATGTAGACGCGTCCAACGACGCGACGGCACATGTTTTCTGCGAGATTTTCCTGGAACAGGCCAGCCCATGTCTGTGTTGATAATAATGAAAAGGAATGTTGTTTACTCAATTCTCAGAAGACTGCCCTAGAATAAATATCTCTACTCACTTCCCTATCTGGCTGGTTATTTACTTACAACGATTTCCGAATATTATTTGAATGTTCGTTGATTATTTTAATTAAATATTTCTTCAATAAAATCATTTATCATTTATTTAATTTAAATTAATTTATTCGTCAATTTGGTGGACCTGTTACAAGATAGATGTTTGAGGTCAAATGCTAAAAAATGTTAATTACTCCATATTGGAAATAAAATTTTCATTTTTAAAGTGTGTTGTAAAAACTATCAAGCCACATAAGATTACTTGTTCATTTATTAAATATTTTACTTAATTTTGAATATTTTTAGATGACAGCAAATCAACTTATTTCTAAATATTTGCTTTTAATTCATTATTTGCTTTGCTTACAGAAAACACTTCGTATCCTCCAGGTTCTGGTTATCCAGGAAGTCAAGGAGCTTACCCTCCTGCTTCAGTTGGTAGGTATCTAAAAAGTCTGAATTTGTAACAGGACAATTGGTTTAGAATTCAAATTTGAAGGAAACATAAGAGTTTCAAACAAACAATATTTTGCTCAACATTTGAGTTATTAATACTACTGGGACACTGGTACCAAATGGTACTTTGATTTACCAACACATTGCCTCTAGACAACTCTAAATATCGCATCTTCTTAGGTATTTGGCCATTTGATCTCACAACGTTAGCTTTAGTTGTCCAAGAACTCTTCTACTTTCTGAGTTGTTCACCAGAATTTTCTTTTCTATGAAGCTATTTTATTTCCTTAAAATTTGTTTTGCCTAACAAACATTCTACTTTGTTTTTCAATTACAATATCTGGATATATCTATAATTCTTTAATTCCCAGTTATTTTAACCCTACATTCTCAATTTTCAAGAGTTGAGTCCATACACTTTTTTCAGTATTTGCTCTTAAATACTATCATATATTGTTCATTCTTCTTACTCAATGCCCAGTTTTCCAATCCATTAATCACAATTTAATCATACAGGGGTGAGATGTTGTACGCGTCCAAAAAAACAAGCTAAAAAGCTGTACATACAACCTGGGTAGCAATAAACGAGCAACAAATCTGGTAGCTGGACTGTCATGATTTTGTGATCTCCCAGCTATTGCAGCTAACACAAAATATAAAAAGGCCCTTTTAAGGGCCAAGCTAATTTTAAATTAATAGGTTCTGTTTTAAACGTAGTACATTTTTATGCTGAGGGCTTGAGAAAAGCGAAGAGTGAGTGCATCAGTAAGGTACTTCATGAAAGCAATGTTGATATCCTTAACACTCCAAGAGACCCACATTGAAGATAATAATAGTGCAAAAGGTAATATTCCTGGATGCAGATTTTTTTTATTCTATAGGGCATAGGATTTATATTATTGCAACTTACGTGAAGCATGAGATAGACAATGTGTCAGTTATTCAAAAGAGCTCTGATAGTGACATCTTTGTCTTGGCAATCCAAGTGTCAGAAACTACAATAGTTAATGTTTAAAAGCCTCCTAACATCCAGTGGCCTGACGATAGGATTTTGCCAAGTTTTGAATACTCTGTTCTCTATGTGGTGGACTTAAACAAGTACCTCAGCCAATGGGGCTACAATACTGACGATTAGAATGGCAGAAAGCTTGCTGAGTAGGCTGAAATGAATAATCTTTTCCTGATCTTTAATGCTAAAGATTTAGCCACTTTTTATTCAGCTTGCCGGCGTTAAGGTTACTCTTCATTCTTGAGCTTCTGCTCATTGAACGATCATTAAAACCAAATCCAATTAGGAGGAACGTTCTTGATGCTTTTCCCGACTCTCAACATAGGCCAGTATTGGTTTCATTGGGGATCCAAATTCCCATAGTTTTATATTTTCCAAGGCCTAGATGGAATTTTAATAAAGCACATTTGGAGGTATTTACCACTAGACTTGATGATAGATTCAGGTTTATTCCTCCTACAACAAGAAATTACGATCATTTTACAAATCTCGTCTTGTTCATTGCTAAAGCTTGCATACCAAGAGGATACTAAGTAGTATACCAGGATGGATTAAGGAATCAGATGACCTTTACAAAGAGTTTAATACTACTGTAAACTCCAACACAGCTAATCTGCTGATGCACTCTCTTGACAGTACCAGAAGAGAAAAATGGGTTAAAACTGTTAAATATATAAACTTTACTCACAGCAGTAGAAAAGCGTGGTCACTTTTAAATCTCTACTGTAGTAAATCTCCAAATCAAAGAGGAGAGCTCCGCCCGAAGGCCTCTAATATAGCTAAACGGATAGTCAGCTTATCAAAGTCAACCCACCATCCTTCTGACAAATATAATGTTTTACAAGTTGAGTGAAATAAAAAAAGAGTCAAATGGCACCCCTGGAAGTCTCCAGAAATTTCACGAAGGAAGAGATAGGGCAATTTCTGATATACCAGCAGGGAAAGCAGCTGGTCTTTACAGTATCTTTCCGAAACTTATGTTGCATGCTGGAGTAAAGTGAAACAATGGCTTCAAACAGTCTACAATAAGATATTAGATACAGGCAATTTGCCAGAAGCATTCAAGTGATTAAAAGTAGTAGCTATTCTAAAGCCTGGCAAAGATCCTGAACGAGTGAAAAGTTATTGTCTAATATTTCTTAATGTTTGGTATAAGTTGCTAGAAAGGCTGTTATACAATAGAATATCACCCATTCTTGATTCTAATGTTCCAATTGAGCAGGTTGGTTTTCGCCCTGGCCGAAGTTATAGCGACAGATCCTAACTCTGACATAATTTATCGAGAATGGGTTTGAAAAGAAGTCTAAAACATTTGCAGCTTTTATTGATCTTACATCAGTTTATGACACAGTATGGAGCAAAGGTTTGTTGTTAAAGAATCAAGAATTTTATTGCCACTGACATTATTTACAATGAATAAGCAAAGTCAACTTAATTTTCTAAATTATATAACCTACTTAACTCTAAACATAAGAGTGAAAATCAGTAACTGTTGATGAGTTAAAATTATTACAAAACAGTTAATTAGCATATCTTACAAGCCTATTAAGTAAGGAAGTAGCATACATACATGTTTATAATCAAGTGAAATCTAAATCATTACAATTAAGATCACAAAATTCTTGGAGTTTGTAAAATGGATATGCATATCTGTGCAGTTAATTAGCATACCTTATAAGCCAATTAGTAATTTTCTTTTTAAATTTGCTTAGCTTTACAGTCCTGGCAGACACAGGCAATTTATTAAAAAAATTAATACCATTAATTTTAAATGATTTGGACGTAGCATAAAGTCTATGTTGTGGTAGATCTAGTTTCTGGCTTCCTCTAGTATTGTAGTTATTTACTGTACCCCTAGTATTAAATTCATCTAAATTTGATTTGACATACAGAAGAACATGTAAAATATACAAATTTACGACGGTCATTATTTTCATTTGGGTGAAGAGTGGGCGACAATGTTCTATCCAGTCAACGCCACACATAGTACGGATTACTCTTTTTTGTATTAGAAGAATATTTTGGGTATGAAAGGAATGCCCCCACACAATCAGACCATAACTTATGTGACTTTGAAATAAGCCAAAATATACATTTCTTAAAAACTCATCTGTCACAAAGCTCTTTAGTTTCCAAATCATAACTAACTCTAGATAATTTTTTACACACTTCATTAATATGTACTTGCCAATTCAGTCTAGAATCAATATGAATCCCAAGTATTTTAGCTGAATTAATTTCAGTATCATTTGTCTGATTTAAAAATAGTATTTGTGTTTTTTCCTTATTACAAAGCAGTTTATTTGCTGAAAACCACTTAAAAGCTGAGTTTTGAGCTTGTGTGAGTAAGAGCTCAAGCGTTTGAAAGTTATTATGAGAAGTCATAAGTGTGGTGTCGTCAGCATAGATTACGGACTTTGAGTTTAGATTTGGAGGCAAGTCATTTATTATTAATATAAAAAAGAAAGGACCCAAAACTGATCCTTGAGGAAACGCCTGCAGAGATGCAGAGATTGGTTTTAAATCTGATTGTGTACCTTTAGCGTAGACATATTGTTGCCTGTTGCCTAAATAAGATTTAATTAATTTCAAAGAGTGAGATGACATACCATAAAACTCCAGCTTATATATTAAAGTATCAAAAGGTACACAATCAAATGCCTTACTTAAATCACAAAGGGCCAATCCTACCCTCTCCTTCCTTTCGAATGCCTGAAGTGTTGAATTGACAATTTCCATTACTGCTCCAGTAGTTGATCTATCTGCCCTAAAACCAAATTGACTATGTGAAAGTAGCCCATTTGAAGTAAAGTAGGAATTTAGCTGATTAAACAATATTGACCCAAAAATTTTTGAAAATATTGGAACAATCGAAATGGGACAGTAACTGTCAGCTAGCATTTTATCACCCTTTTTAAAAATAGGTATAACCTTAGCAATTTTTAGTAGCTCCGGGAAATATCCATGACCTAAACACATATTAAATATGAATGCTAAGGGTTTACTAATGGAATGAATAGTCTTTTTGATGACATAATTAGATATCCAGTAGTGATCCATGGACTTAGAGTTAGACAATTTATCTACTGCTTTAATAACCGCTTCCGGTGTTATTTCGCTCCAATCAAAAGTATAATTGTGACCAGGCATGTTACTCAGAAACTGGCACATTGATATGTTTACTGATTAAATTTTGTGTTGTAGATTAAGAGCTACATTAATATAGTGGTTGTTAAGTAAATTAGGTTTGGGAAGTATATCTTGAGGCTTGGAGTTACTCAAGGTTTCTTGAGAGATAACATTCCAGGCAGCCTCACAGGTGTTGGGCGCAGAATTTATATAATTTTCAAACGCATGTTTCTTTGCAGTTTTAAGGTCCTGGTTATATAGTTTTTTACAGCTTAAATACCTTTTATAAGCTGACTGTGCCTGCCCAGGATTTCTATTTCTACAATTTTTATAGACATCATAGTATCCCAACATTGTATCTTTTACTAAACAGCTCAGGGGTATACCAATTCAGTTTCTTATTTCTAAAAGTTTTATTACTACTAGATAATTTTAAAGGGGAACAAAAGTGTCATAGCTCAAAATATTGTTTAAAAAAATTGTGCAACCTTCTGCAAATTTAAAGTTAACCCAAGTAGTGGTGACCGTCCGTTTTCGGACGGTCTATCACTCTCAACAAGTGGTGACTGTCCGTTTTCGGACGGTCAAACGTTGCCGCGAATATTGCGTATGAAAAAGTTATAGATACATATCTCATCGAAATAATCGATACCATTCGAAAGTCGGTTAAATTACCTATCGAACGATATCAGTTTCGATAGTTTTATTCATATGACAACTTGATGGAGAGAAGAAGAAATCATTGTTTACTATTGTATTGTATTGTATTGTAAAAATGTATTACGAAGGATTACATCTACCAGGATGGATATAACTTTATGGTGAGTTTGGCAACATTATTCTATTTTATATCTATACACAAACCATTTTCTATTGATAAAATTATAACATCAGGTTAAGACACTAATTGATACACAATTATAACATGTTGCCATAGTAACATCAATTTTCAGTACAATGCACTATTTATGGTTCTGATGTTATAAATGTATAAATACGGGTAATAAACCATATAAACTATACATTTTCTGAAAGATTATGAAATTTAGAACAACTTGTATATCTTGGAATTTTGAAATATGTAATGCACATTACCTTTCCAGGTAGGGTCCCCCCCCCCAAACATAAAAATTTGATAACATTTTTTTTTAATTTTATGATAAGAAAAAAAATTACAAATGTTTATACTCATGTTATTTATTTTATATAATAATACAGAACTTTACAAGTAAATTGATGTAAAATAATACCAAATCTAATAATTAGAAGTATTTTTAAATATTTTTCAAAAATAACCTTGCAAAACATAGAAAAACGGGCTGCCACTAGAGGGTTTTTAATTGCCACTAGTTGGGTTAAATAATTTTGAAAATATAAAAATAATAAAAAATAATAATTAAATTTTGCAAAAATAAAGTTCTGCAACCTTCTTCGCTGACTCTTTCTATTACGACTTTTTGAGTCAATGCTTAGTTTATGACTGGTATTTGTTGTTATTTGGAGAGGTTGTTAATTATTGAAGGTTCATATTATTATGCCTCTTCACTCTCCGCCCTTACTAGCGATTGAAATTTCGCTGTTTGTAGGTAGGTCATCAAGTAACACTACTGCTCCAAAACATTTAGATCAAATTTAAATAAAAGATGAGGATAAAATTTATAATTATAAAGTCTCATTCATAATTTAGAAATAGGGCGCACCGAATTGGTGTTTGTGAAAACGGATATTAGTAGAATCTACCTACGTGCCCAATTGGTAATTCCTCATTGGATTACTTATTTATCGTTGTCATGTAGTGGCTTAGTGCCTATCTACATCTGAAGAGACTAGAATAAAGTCGAAACAACAGTATACACACTTTCACCCTGAAAGATGGGTTGGTCGCATTTCACTTAGCGCAGGCTCAATCAATTTAGAATTACCATACCACGCCATTGCAATAGACCGTCAACACACGAGTCGTAACGTGCGACAGCTCTAATGCTCAGAGAGGTTGGAGTCCGGTTATGAAATTTTAATTAATTGGAGAATTGGCATAGGGTAAAACCCTCACCAAGATTTGAAAAGAATAAACCTGTAAATAGCGCTAGTGATATTCCCTCAACAATCACGCGTATCCGGGTTAACTGATTACTGAGCATGCTGATTATAATTGCAGCTATCAACCACGAATTGTGGGAACTCACTCGATCGCCGGTTAGATAGATATCGAACACGAATTGTGTAAGAGCCTAAACGTGTAACTGTTTGATAATGACATGTGATCGTAAATTACATCCAGGATTGGCACTGAATGTTTGCCGTCCGGCTGAAAACTACACACCCTGCTACCAACAACTTTGCCGATTATTAATTTAGAATTGTTGCAGCATTAAAGTGCAAGTATCCTCTTTGCATTTGATGTGAATAATTTCAATTTGAAAAAGGGTTTGTGGGAGTATATCAAATACAAAGCATCTTAGGGGTTTACATCAGGAATTACACCCTATTGGTGCGATCACCTTCCAATGTAAAAGGTCACTCCCCTTGTTATAGTACAATAATAATTGTAATTGGGATCGCTGACAACCACAAATGTATATAACCTTGCAGTCTGGTGCTTGGCACCAGTTATATTGAAGAGCTCAAATATTCAATTCAATTCAATTCAAAATTTCTTTATTTATGTAAATGTACACAGGTACAACAAATAGCGTCATTTTATATGTTATCAAAATTTGTTCTAAAAATTAATAACATAAAATCATTGGCCCTCTCTTAATTCTTTATTACAGTAGGGGACTACCTCTAACTTTGTAAGTATTCATCTATAAGGAATACTAAGGCTAACTTTATCAAATGTTCTTTGGCTCTAGCTTTAAATTTATGAAAGTTACTTTCTATAGTGATATGCTTTGGTAATTTGTGCAAAAACTTTGTTCCTATCAACAGTATGTTTTTTAAAAAATTCCAATTTATGTATTTCAACGTGTCTACTTATTCTAGTGTTATCCATCCATATCCGTTCCCGTTCCAGATTAGTCCTGGGTCGGGGTATCAGCCAGCCTCCGCCATCTACTTCTGTCTTCCCACAGCTTCTCCTCGCAAATCGTGTTCCATTGTGCTCCTCTCCTTCCTATGTCCCCAATCACATCATCTTTCCATCTCACTCTCGGTCGTCCTCTTGGTCTTCTCCCAACAATGGCCAATTCTTCCATTCTCCTTGGCACTCTAGACGCATCCATCCTTTTCACGTGTCCAAGCCATTTGATCCTAGATCTTTCTATTCTCACCCTTAAGCTTTCATTGACCAAACCTTCCCTTATCTCCTCATTCCGGATTCTGTCACGCCTACTTCTTCCTTTAATTGCCCTCAGGAAAGCCATCTCGCCCGCCTGTGTTATAAATATGGTTATTTGACATTGGAAAAAAAGTTCTACATAAGCTGTAGTTTCTAGAATAAAAAGACCATATACTGTCAGTATTCCCAAGTCAGAAAAGACATGTTTAACTGAGTCCTCTTTTTTTAACTTGCACATAATTCTTAAAGCTTTTTTTTGTTGGACTAAAATTTTATCTAAGTTTCTCTTTTTTGTAGCTCCATATATACTTATTCCGTAAGTTAGATGTGCATGAACTAAGGCAAAATAAATTGTTTTTAGAGTGTGTAGATTACAGCACTTTGCCATTTGTCTCAACGCAAATAAGCCTGTTGACATTTTACCTATTACATGATCAGTATGCTTATCCCAACTTAGGTTTTCATCAATAAAAAGACCTAAAAGTTTTGTAACTACAACTTGTTCTATTATTTTATCATTTGATACTATTTGTGGGTTTATTTTTTTTCTTGTTTGTTTTGTACAAAAAGAGATAAAATTGGATTTACTCAAGTTGAGAAGAAGATTTTTGCTATTTAAGAATTCTTTAACAGTAGACGGACTAATAAATGATGAAATTTTATTTGTGAATTAAATTTCTGAATATAATTATATTTATTAGAACTATCTGTTATTATATGTTCAATCTCAACAAACTGCTGCTGTATTTGGAAATAAGATTCAAACCACTTTAGCTCTTTTCCAATAATTCCTAATTTTACTAATGTTTTCATAAGTTCAATATGGGATACACTGTCAAAGGCTCTTGTCAGGTCTAAAAAGATGCCTAACACCTTTTCCCTTTTATCAATAGAGTTAATTATTGATTGGACGAATTATATTGCGGCAGTAATTGTCGATCTTCCTGATTGAAACCCATGCTGTTCTTTATCTAAGAGTTTGTGGTTGACTAAATAATCTACTAACTGAATATAAACAACTCTCTCAATTATTTTCGAAAAAATAGGTAGCACCGATACAGGACGGTAACATGACACAACAGTGGGAATTCCTATTTTAAAAATAGGAATCACTCTGGCAAGTTTCAAAGAGTCGGGGAATACGCCAGAAATAATAGACGAGTTGACCACGTGCAATAATGGTGTCAATATTATGGGAAGTACTTTTTTAACGATAACTATGGAAATTTCATCACTACCATCAGAAAACTTATTTTCAAAAAATTTGATTATTTTTTCTAAAACCTCTTCTGTTATTGTTCTAAATTTAAACCTAAACCTAGCTTGTGCTGGAGGGTTGCTCTCCAACCATGAATTCTGATTCTTTTGAGAAATTTTAGGCAAAACAGAAATTTCAACCACGGATACAAAGAAATCATTAAAAACATTTGCAACTTGAATAGTATTAGTAACTAAAATATATCTTAGTTAGATGTCTGTATTCGTAATTAGGCTTCATTCTAAGAAGATCAATATTAAAATAACCCATCACCAACACAACGAGCATAAAGTGCAAGAGCTTTTTCAAGTTCTTTTAAAAGTTCCTTCTTGGGCAGTCAATAACAAATCCCCAAGAGAAGCTTCTCTTTGTCAATAAAAATTATTTGAACAAACAGAAACTCAGGTTTAGCTGAGTATTTAGGTGAAGGTAAGTATTTCAAGACATTTCTAACAAAGTGCAGTACCCCTCCCCCTCCACTTTGTTTATTCTTATTGGGAATTAGAAAATAACCAGTATTCCAAATTCATGTGATCGCCAACATGGCTTAAGCCATGTTTCTTAAACTTCAGTCAAATCAAAATGTGGACAATCAAAAATAGCTCTGACCTTATTAATATGACAAAATGTGATTGCATTGAGTTGAGAACTGAAATGACAAGCTTTGCGATAAGGAGCAAGGTGGTAGAGAGATTATATAAGGAATCAAGCTCAAGATCAATATCCGTCAGGTAGAGCCGCTATGGTTCTGTGGTAGTCAGCTGCAGACAAGGGCCGGAGGATGAGAGGTCAACAAACACACGCTCATACATAACAACATTCATGCTAAGAAACACAAAACAGCTTGACTTCAAGTTAATTATTAGAAAAAGAGTATATAACGGAGTCATTATTATGACTCTTTAAAACCTTTGTTGTATGGAGTTAAACTTAATTGCTGTGCAAAATCAGTCTTTACCTGAATTTAAATATATATTAATAATATTGTCACAATGAATCATCAAATGAATAAACCTAATTAATAACGACTTTTATTAAAGGAAAATTATACTTAGTCTATTAAACTTACATTAAACAAAATTAAGGTAGTTTTGAAAATAACGAAATGGCAATTTTTAAACTATGAATTGGACGTAAACCAATAAAAAAATACACAATAACACAATTTTCCATGCACACACTCACATACAGTTATATTATAATCCACATACACGTAACAGTACAAACTGAAATGAATATTAACTATTGCCAAATAAAAAGAGGATGTGACTGATCAATGGTAGCCGCCGGTAATCCAAATACTCGCAGATTTGTCTGCCTCTGGTATTTCTCCAAACTATTTGAACACTGTTTTTTTTTTTTTATCCGATTGTCTGTTAGGGCCAAATCTTTTTAGATCTTAAAGTTGAAATAGTTTGTTCTTGAATAGACTACCACATTATTAATTGAGTTTTTTCAGGGTTCCAGCCAGGCCCAGGACCTTATCCTCCAACTTTCAATCAGGGAGGTTACCCCCCAGATCAAGGAGGTTATCCACCAGCTCAAGGTGGTTACCCACCAAGCCAAGGAGGCTATCCACCAACCCAAGGAGGATACCCCCCACCTCAGGGATATCCTCCGTCCGGAGGATACGCTCCACCTCAGGGTTACCCTCCAGCAGGGGGTTATGCTCCACCGATATCTCAACAGCCGATGTCAGGGGGACAACCACAAATGAATGAAGGTTAGTACTGAGAGAAATTCACATTTAACTTACTTATTGAGAAATCTTTTGTTGCACCGCATGACAGTTAAGTGTAGGCCAGACTGAGACATGACATAAAGCTGAAATCATGACGAAACGCTTGCAAGAACACATCCTAGGAACAGAGTCTTTAGTAGCTCAGTAAAAAAAAATAGTTTGTGAACCATACAGCAAGTAACTAGACTGCAGATGGTGTTCATGATAACAAATTAGCAGCGTCATGGAAAGGAATGATATGTTCATGTCAGTTTAAGTTGAAAATAAAGTACATTGAAAAGTTTTGTACATTAAAAAATTTTATTTAGAAATTACATTAACAGTTTAAAATAAAGATATTATTTCTTTGCTGCAGAGGCTGTCGTACATGTTGGTTTTAATTCTGTAAGAACAACTTTATTTTCAATCCAGACATATGATCACACGCATCCAAACTAAACAGTTATTTTTAAACTGATCTTTCCAAACAAATTGCATTTGATGAAGAATGGAATTGCCTTTGCGAATTCCTTACTAGCTTTATGGAAAAATATTTAGTTTGAAGTTTTTATTTTTACCTATTTTCGATCCTAGGGCCTAGGTATTCAAAAAATCTAAAGTAAACCCAATGCTCAATATGATAACGTTTAAAATAACACTTTATACACAACTTTTGGTCAAAAAATAAGGAAAAATATGGATTCGCAAATAATATTGTCCTTTAGGATTAAAACCAACATGGCTGATAGCCTCTGCAGACTCTTAATTAACCCTACAGTGGACGGGTGGAAAAAAAGTACGTGGATGGATGGGCAGGGTCTGACAGACCCACAATAAAAAACACCTTTTTCAATTTAACATTTATTATGCACACAAACTATGATATTTTTTGAATTACAGACAATATTTGAGCAATACTAACTAGTTATTAAATTCATCTGTTACTTCTATAAAATAAATAAAGTCATATACTTAAGTTTTACACATTTTTAAAAAAAATATTTAAAAAACACTTAAATATACTATTTGAATTAATTTTAGATTTAAAGTACGATTTTGATTATAGATAATAGCCACAAAAAAGAAATGTATTAATACTAAAAATATATAATGAATGGTTTTCTTATTTCAAAGTCTTGAATTTTGTCATTTATGAAATGAAGATCTTACTCTGCACTGCAGTCTTCACACACCGTATATGTATGTGAAAGGCATAGCCAGACTTTACATTGCTTACAAAAATACTTAGTTTTACTGTCTTTGCATTTGTAGCATCTTCCTCTTTTTCCTTCCTGAGGTTTTTCTCTTCCTTGATGTTGAAAGCCAGAGCTTCTTGCTGCCAAGTTGCGTATTTCGCGAGGTAAGTTACCTTGTTGCACTCGTAGCAGCATGCTGGGTTGAAGTAGTAGTCGTCCTAGCTCCTCGCCTTACTAAGCCAGGCTGCTTCCCTTTTACAACTACATATGCATTTACAGCACATATATTCATAATAGCGTAAAAAAGACTCAAAGGCCATCTTTTTGTGCCTCTGGCAACTGTATATTCTGCGCACATGGCGTCGACAACATCAACGCCACTTTTTGTAGCATTATAGTAAGCAATAATGCTTGGTTTCTTTTGATCTCCTGTATTTGCATCAATTTCATCATCTCCGGTCATTGTTGAGAGTAACAAAACGCATTTGTTGCGTTTTGGTACATAGGAAACTAAAGTAATATCTTTTTGAAATCCAAACAGGCTGGAACATTTTTCTCTTTTAGTGTTAGCTAAAAAGGACGGTGGTATTTGAGGTTTATTTTTTTTTTTACTGTACCTACAATTGTTAATTTGTTATGATCAAGAAGAAGGTCTGCTGCAGTTTTGTAAGAAGTAAACCAATTATCCATGGTAACATTTCTATTGCTACCTTTAATAGGTCTTACTAATCTGTCAACAACCTTTTGACCTTATTGCTTACGTTGTGTGGACCATCGGGCTGTTTTCCACAGTAAACTTCTAGATTTTTTACATAGTAAGTTTTTGAGCACGCCAAGTTAAAAATTTTAATGCCGTATCTTTTAGGTTTTGAAGGTATATACATACGAAACCTACAACGCCCTCGAAAAGGCACAAGTGTTTCATCTAATGTTGCACATTCAGAAATTGAATAGTATTTGTTGCAATTGGATGCAAATATATCCAGCAATTCCCTCAAGGCAGCTGGTTGTCATGCCTCTTTCTCAAATCTCTAGTCTCAACATCATCAAACCGAATACATTGTGTAAGAAATTTAAATCTGCTAATTGACATGGCTGCTCGAAATATTTCGACTCCTGTCCCATCAGTACTCCAAAACTCGTCAAGGTTTATCTTACTTCCATGTAAAACGCCACTTATGTATAAAAGCCCAAAATAGGCTTTCATCTCTTCGATTGTAGTAGGCCTTGCTAAGTTAGGATCATTCCGATAATTAGGTCTTACTTTATTTATGAATATGTTAGTCGATCCCACAGCCAAATCAATGAGAGGTTCATTGAAAAACAATGACCAAACCTCAAGAGGAGTTTGACATTCATTGCTTCTCGCACAGCTCCAGGCAAATGTAGCGAAACAATGTTGTGGGCTCTTGTTCGAACATTTAGGTTATTACAACACTTCTTCCATTTTGTTTCTTTATCTCTTCCTACAAAATACGCCCCCCTGCGGCTATGTGGTGTAGTGGAAGTGCTTGGTAGATCTAGATTACCTTCAGTGTTGTCGCCTTCCTCATTACCGCCGACATCCACGTTCGAATGTTCGTCAACATCTTCACTGTCTATCCCAAACTCACTTTCAGTGGCATGATCACTATGTTGCTCAAAGTCTGGATCAGCATCCGAGTCATCAATTCCACTATCAATATCTTCTTGTAAAAGTCTATCGATTTCACTACTGCGATCAATATATTCACGGTTCATAATGCTGAGTCGTTAAAATCAGTTATTTAAAACATTAACTTAGTAATTATTAACATTCTAAACTCCTAACATGGCACATTACGATTTACAAGCACATGAAACATAAAAAATGCAAATGACCGAAGGCAAAAAACAGGCACATAAACAGACGGGCTGGGTCTACTGGAACACAACGCATTTCGCTTCACTGCCACAAGGGAACTAACGCTTGGGGCGTAGTAACAGTGAACTCAGAGCACTCTGTAGGGAGATTCAGGAAGCTATAGGCCACACTAGCCCGCTCTGCAGACGTGACCTTGAGCACTCATCAAAAACAACCCAGCCCGTCCATTCTAGGGTTAATAACCATATGACAAATTTATATTGAAATTGTATTTTTGAGATTTTTTTAGTGAAGTTACTCTAGTAAACAGTGACTTCGTTATATTGGAATTGCTAGGTATTTTTAATAACTCAGTAAAAATACTGAAATACATATTATACAGCTAGTAAAATCAAACTAATAAAAATTCATTTAGTTTTATATACACAATACATTTTTTATTAGAAATAAAAAAAATTACACTGTGAAAATGTAAAATTTATAATAGTTGGAAATTACGGTTAATTTGATGAATATGATATATTTTTTATGTTTTGTTTAATTTAAAAACAATTGGATATCCAGCTAAAAGAAAATGTAATTAATTATAGTAATATAATATCTATAAAGCATGTGTAACTAACTGACTCACGTATACAAATTCTAACCTACTTCCAGATGAGCTAGAAACTTTAAATTTGGCACACTTGTAGCTTTTACCCAGCAACCAACGGGAAATTTCTGAAAACTAAAAATGTTTAATTTTTAACCCCCCAAAAAAATCAAAAGACCAGGAATTTTGAATTGTGTGCAGAGTTTTTTACTTGCGGATTCATTGTGGGCAAACCATTGGTTGTAGAGCAAATCTAACAGCATATTCCAGATTTGTAATTAAATTTCCTATGATTTTGTTTAGAAGTAATTTTTTTGTATTTTTGATATTAAATACGCAAAAAATCATTAAATTTCACTTTTTGTTCAAAAAATTATATTTTTGTTATGTGTTTTGTATTTTATTATCGTACTACGATAGTTTAAGAACTTAAAACCGTACACACTGTTTAGATTTACTACTTTGTTACCAAAACCGCTTTGAAATTTGATTTTCTCACTTTTCATAACCTAGAAAAAATTCAAAATGGCTGACTTGAAACTGCTGAAATGAAATGAAATAAAAAAGTCTTTATTTTCAGGCGAAGTTAGGACTTATCAGTCCTTTCTTCCTCTTAACCTGATATTACATGTACACAATTCAATATATACAAAAAGAAAAAACTTATCTAAGTAAAACACAAGAAAACTATAATATAAATAAATTGACATTATAATAAATATACTACCCTAATTGAATAGGAATGATGCCAGTAATAATTAATCCATTAATTCATAACTTTAATTTAAAAACATAAAAGCAAATAAATCATAGATAAATTTAAAACAGGTCCAAATACTATATTTTTGATAATTTCCTAACACACTCATACCAACTTCACCACAGAGAATTAATATTCTTCTCTGTGATAACATTTACTCTCACACTCGCTCAATTGCACATATACACAAACACACACGCATCAATCATGCCACTCACCACATGAGCACCAGCCACAGCCACCGAAACTCACAACCCACCGGAGCCCCGCAGCAGATGGGACTTCAACTCCACCCTGAACTGAGCACGATCCTTGATGTTTCTTATATAATCAGGAAGAGAGTTCCATAACCGACACGCAGAAACGACGAATGAATTATTGAAAGTAGATGATCGGTGAATCGGAATGCAAAGAAGTGAGGCACCCCTTCTTGTTTCCCGGGCACTCAGATTAGAAAGGAAAGTGAAATTATCAGATAAATATTTAGGTGACTTAGTGCGCAAAATTGTGTGAAGAAGTGAAAGAATGTGGAACTGGAATAAGTGATGAAGTTTCAAAAGGGATAACTGCTCATAAAAAGGGGTTACATGGTCCCTTCCCCGTAGGTTAAAGATGAATCTTATACAGTAATTTTGTGCATGTTGGAATTTTTCCAACAGCTCGGCAGTCATATCACAAGTCACTACATCACAGTAATTAAAGTGGGTAAGTACCAGAGTCTTTACCAGCATCACTTTAACATTAAGTGGTAAATACAAAAACGTAAATGCAAAACATTTCAAACTGTGAATGCTGGCAAACACTCTTCTACAGATTTGAGTTACTTGTTCAGTCCATCCCAATGTACAAGTCATAGTCAATCCCAGGTTCCTGACCCTTTCACATTAGTCAATGGATTTATTGTTAAGTACAAGTTTAGGGACTTATTTAAGTTAAGTCTAGTCAGAAGTCTGCAGTTCCCAACAAAAATTGATTGAGTCTTGTTTTCATTCAATTGTAAACCATGACAATGGGCCCAGGAACCTATGGCATCAATATCAAAGTTTCTTAGGTTAAAAGTTCTGTCAATATCACTCACAAAGAAATTCAAGTAAATTTGTAGATCGTCAGCATATAAATGATAGTTACAGTGGCGTATCCCAGTGGTTATTCAAATTCAAATTCATTTATTGACAAAATGCATACATTACAGGCATTAAAATAATACAGTGTATAAATATCGAGGAATGTAGTCCTTCAAGAATCACTTCACAGCTTACAGAAAAGCAAACAACAAATAATAAATATATTAAACTTGCAAACAGACGATTATGCTCGGTCAAAATCTATTAGGTTATTTAATCATTACAACAAATTAAACATATAAAAAGTGGGTTAATAAATATTTAAATAAGATATTACAAGACAATTATTCTGCACATGCTCAAATAAAAATGTACAATTAAAATATGTTGAAATTAATAAATTACAATGCCGTTAATTAGATCAATAAAAAATGTTACAATAAATTAATTTTACAATATACTAGATTAATGCATACTGGCGTTTACAGCTTTTAAAAAATTGTTTAACGAATAACTAAAAATATCAACACTTACGGAAAGCGAATTGTGTAGTCTAATCATAACATTGAATGGAGAGTTAGCAGACAGGTTGGTACGAGAAAAGCAGGGAGTGAACAACACACGACTCCTTGTATTAGGCCGAGGAACATTGAATTGTAGTTTTGACAATAGAGCTGAGTCGTCGAGCCTACCACCCACAAGCTTATGCAGGTAAGCCAACATAGCCACCTTCCGCCGCACACTCAGAGAGTCTAAATGAAATATCGATAGTAGTTCCGAATATGGAATTACTGTTGTAAAGTGACCAAATTCCTTGAAATACAAAAACCTCAAACATTTTTTCTGAACATTCTCAACCATATCTGAGAGGTAAGCGTATGATGGCATCCAGATAACTGAACCATATTCTAATCTAGATCGTACTAAGGAGCAAAATAGAAGTTTGACTAAATTGGTATTTTTTAAGAAATTAGTAGATCTACGTATAAAGCCTAGAACCGCAAATGAAGATTTACACATAGATATAACATGATTAACAAAGGTAAATTTCTCATCAAACGTGATGCCCAGATCTTTAATGGAATTATTGGATGCCAGTTGAACGCCACCCATGTTATAATATGATTAAACTATTTTTTGTCAGACCTTTTGGAAAAACGAATAACAGAACACTTATCCAGATTAAATTTTAAATTATTGGAACTCCATTGAAAGAGGTTGTCTAAATCATCTTGTAACTGCATAGAATCATAAACACTATCGATACTTTTGAAGATTTTTAGATCATCCGCATACATCAAAAATTGACAATTTTTTATTGATGATGTGATATTTTTTATGAAAATAATAAACAGAAGTGGCCCTAAATTAGACCCCTGTGGAACTCCAGACTCGGGATGGAAATTGAATGAAACAGCTCCTTTATAAGAAACGTACTGAATTCTTCTGGATAAATAGGACGCAAATAATTTTATTAATGAAGAAGATAAACCAAAATAATGTAATCTTGAAAGCAATGTCAAATGATCCACTTTATCAAACGCTTTCGCAAAATCTGTATATATGACATCTACTTGACCACCCTTATCCAAGGCAGATATACAGAATTCACTAAAATTTAACAGATTAGATGTTATTGATCGGCCAGGAAAGAAACCATGCTGATGAGGACTAATAGAACTTTTTACGTGATAAAATAATCTATTGTACAGTATGGACTCGTACACTTTGGCAGGAGTTGACAAAATTGATACAGGCCTATAATTTCGTATTTCACATTTCTGGCCTTTCTTAAAAATAGGGGTAACTTTTGCACGTTTCCAAACAGTAGGAAATTGAGAGTTAGAAATAGAAATATTAAATATGTGAAGCAAAGGAGCAACCAATAAATCAGAACACGCCTTGAAAATGAAAGGAGGAAGATCATCAGGACCAACAGAAGTTTTAGGTTTTAATTTACGAAGAGCTAGTAACACCTCATCATGGGTAACAGTGGGCAGTGTCATAGCAGGAATACCCGGCACGGCCGGCGAGCGGAGTGCACGGCTCCACAGCTCTTCACTGTCCAGCTGGCAGTGGTCATACACCGAGCTAAAGTACTGTGCAAACTTTTCAGCTATCTGTGCAGGGCCCTCTACCTCTTCCCCATCTAGTCTCATAACAGCCGGTTTGCCATCAGTCAATCTCAGCTTATTAATCACATTCCAAAAAGATTTAGGGTTCAACTTTAAATTGTTTTCTACATTATTAATGTGATTTTGGAATGCTTTCGTTACATCAACTTTAATTTTACTTCTTATTTCTTTATATTCATTAAAAGTTCCAGAAATTCTATACTTCAAATATTTTCGTCTAACTCTATTTTTTTTCTTAATAAAATTAATCAATTTACCATCAAACCAAGGCGGATACTTAGATTTAGATTTACGATAAACGGGCACACACTGATTCATAACATCATATAAATTACTATAGAAACAATCAACAGCCTCATCAACATTACATGCATTTAACAAATCAGAATCTATATCTCTTAAAGATGTGTATATTTTTAAAAAATCTGCTTTTTTGTAATTAAATATATTAGAAACATTATCAAAATTATCATTATATTTACAAACAGTGACACTGAGAATAATATTGAGTGGGGGGTGGTGATCATCTACATTCACGATGGGACAACAATCTTCATCAACAATTACATCTATCATATCTGATAATACTAAATCTAGAGTTTTTCCCAGTTTGTTGGTAACGTTATTATCCCTTTTAGTGCCGTGACCTGAAAAGTGCCGAGCAATTCTGAGCAAAAATGTAAGGGTTTACAAAAAAATCATATTAAATTTATTTTTGGTCATAAACCTTTGAAATAAGTTTTGTTTTATTTTATGATTATTATTGCACCTTTTGATTGTAAATTATTTTAAAATATTGTCTTCTAAGTATTTATAAACTAAAACAAAAAGTATAAAAGATAAAAATAAAAATAAAAAATTTGACTTTGAGTCCATAAATGTATATTTCAGTATTTTTTTTAATTTTTTCCAGTAATACTGTCTTATAGTGCATCTAAAACTGAACAAAACCAGTATAACAAATATTACTTTCATGCAAACAATTCCCAATATTTTGCAAAATAAAAATATTTTACAATACGATAATTTACGGCAAAAACATATAAGTTATGAAAAAAATGCATTCTCTGTATTCTTATAAAAAAACAAAGTTATAAGAAGTAAATTACTATATTAGGAGCCTATTCTATACCTAAAATATGTTGTAACCATAGTAATCATAAAGAATAATATAGAAAATAAATCATTACATACCTTATTGATTGTTCAATTCAGATATTCAATTCAGATACTCTCCACCACTTGTAACATCATCTAAAAGATTCCTCAATAAACTAGAATCATCACAGTTTACTTTATTTCTATCCATTTTACAATAAAAATGATTAAAACTTTGATTTGAAAACACACGCAAACTCCGATCGGCACAATGTAAACAAACAAATAGCGCAACTTTGTAAACTAATGAAACATCGATATATCGAAGAGTACATCGAAACATCGATCGAAACAAGTACTTCAATGCCTTTAGAAGCTGTCTGCATCGTTACTAGCCAGTTAATACAGTAAGATAGTACTATAATAAATTATATACGGATCGACAACGCTCCGTGTCGACGGCATTTTTAGTACAGAAATGCATCGACACGGAGCGTGTCGTGCGGCACTAAAAGGGTTATGTAAATTCAAGTTAAATGTTTTCATAAAAAATAATAACTGTTTACATATTTCGTTTCCGGACTGTAAGTTGTAGTCCACTCCAGTAACTGGTAAATTAAAATCTCCAAGAATTAAAGAGTTTTTCTTTTTTCAAATTAAATGAATCTAATTTTTCTAAAAATGAGATGTAATTAACTAAAGGTGCATTAGGAACAAAGTATGTACAACATAAAATTATTGATGATTAGTTTGCTAATCCTAGTTTTAACCATAAGTTTTCTCCCTCATTTTCCAAATCAAGTTTCTGTTAATGCTATTATGTCCCAGTTACTACTTAAAACGTTTAAACAAAATCTGTAGTTTTAGATTTCAATCCCCTCACGTTTTGATAATAAATACTTAATTTTCTATCTGATCCTATCATTTACAAATAAATAAATAATTTAAATTAATAATTTAAACTAACTTTACTTTCAGAGGTAGCATGTCTTTAAGTAGACGTAGATCAATATTAGAGCTAAATAATAGTAAAGTGCAAATAAATAAATAATTTAAATTAATACTGAATAAACATGCATGAATGCAGCTATAGACATACAATACTGACTTAGGCCTATCTATCAGAGGTTTAATTTCTTTGAGTAGACATAGATTAATATAGAGTTGAACAACAGTAGAGTTCAAATAAATAAATCTTAATAAATACACATACATGCAAATATAAACAAACAATACTACTAACATACGTTTCAGAGGTTGCATTATTTTAAGTAGAAGACTGCTGAGACTGTAACTTCTTATTGAGCTGAACCAGGTCCATAGTGTCCGAGATGAGAACAGCCGCCTGGCCCTCCTCCTTCTGTAAGAAGATCTTCCCTGCAGACGTTATCCAGGCGTATTTGTAGTCGTTGGCATCCTTAAACTTCCTCACCTCGGCCCACAGCTGACGGGTATCTCTCGACAAGGATAGATTGACGAAGATTCTATTCTCACTGCGGTACCCCAGCTCTGCAGCATTGATCGACTTCTTCACTTTGACTCGACGTCGCAATTCCTCCATGTCGGTCCGGCGGCAAAACTTAGCAATAATGCCGTGCGGAGCGTCCGGATTGTTCTGGTTCTGAGAAAGTCTGTGGGCAGTGTCCAGCATAGCACCTTCCAGCTTGAAGTTGACAGCATTCGCCACACGTTTCAGGATTTCGGTTATGTTCTCAGATTTCGATTCTGGTACACCACTAATCTCCAAACAGTTGCTTCTTGAGTACAGTTCACTAGCAGCAACTCTCTTCTTCAACTCAACAATCGAACTTTTTAGGGCAATGTTCTCCCTCCTCAAGTTATCAACAACAGTTTCACATTCAGTAATTTTGCTAAAGTTAGTTTTTACTGATTCTTCACAATCTTTTATTTTGTCAAAATACATGTCCTGCGCCTTGCTCATGTCATCCTTGAAGTTTGCAATATCTTCTTTAATTTTAGTTATTTCACTTAAACATTCTTTGTTTCCCACTTTAATTTGACGCACTTCATCAATCAAGTAAATAAGCTTCTCATCTGTTGACATGCTTTGAACTTCCTGACTAGAACAGCTGTTATTATGAGTGTTGTGTTTACCCATATTGTTTACTTACTGACGCTTACTGCACTGTACCGCTCCTAACCTTAAACCTGCTTACGCAGTCAAAATACTTGATATTGTGCGGTGAAAATAGTAATAAGACACGCAATATTATCAAATTTAAGATGAATAGCTAGTACTCATTATGTTTGCACTGTCTTACAAATACACTTCACAAAATACCGCACAAAATACTTAATATTATACGGAGCGAACAAACAGCTGATTATGTCGTTGATGTACAATGAGAAGTGTAGGGGTCCAAGAACGGATCCCTGGGGGATCCCTCGGGTGACAGATCTGAAACACGAATCCTTGTCGTTAGCTCTCACACACTGTTGACGATTAGATTGGTACAATTTTACCCAGTTGACACAGCCAGTGAAAAACCCACCTGTATGAAGTTTATGAAAAAGGAGAGGATGAAAGACACAGTCAAAGGCCTTAGAAAAGTTGAACAGGGTCAGAAGTGTTAGCTGTTTTCTATCCATAGCAGAACAAATATCGTCTGTGATTTTTATGAGAGCAGTTGTTGTGCTATGTTGAGACCTAAAACCAGATTATGAGCTGGACAGAAGATTATTTCTATGAATGAAAGACGAGAGCTGCAAGTAAACAACCCTCTCAAGACACTTAGATAGTGCAGAAAGAATGCTGATTGGTCTAAAATCAGATGGTGTTTGAGGAGATGAAATTTTAGGAAGTGGTCTCACAAGAGCATGTTTCCAAGCATCGGGGAAAACCGATGACGTAAGAGATTTATTAAATATTAGAACAATAATTGGGAGTGTAACAGGAAGAGTATCTTTCAAAAACTTGATAGGGACGTTATCAGCTCCAACAGCATTACTTGTTGTTCTTCTGATAGCCCTCAACACATCAGCTTCAGTCACAGGTCTAAATGAGAAAAGATCCTGATCACCCGCACATGCACAGGCCAAAGGACACTGCACCTGTGCTAGGTAATCTCTTGCTCCAGATTGATCTACAGTGAATGTTAACAAAGAAATCATTAATGATATTTAGATCCATTGTGATAGGGTGAACGATATTGGGTTTGCCAATCCCCAGCTCCTTTACTTTGGTCCACAATTTTCTGGAGGACTGTTTAGAGTTTGAAAATGTACGAAAATAATATCTGACTTTGGCATTTCTTATTTGCTGTTTCATATGGTTTCTTAATCGTTTATATGAATTCCAGTCTGAGGGTAATTTTGAAAGTTTAGCTTTTCGAAAAGAAGCATCTCTTAATTTCTGAAGCTGGCAAATATGATTTGTTAGCCAAGGGGCAGGTGTCTTGGTGACTCGTTTAGTGATTAAAGAAGCATGCTTGTCAAAAAGATGAATGATTTGACTATTAAATCTGTTGACCATGGTGTCAACATCAGGAGCAATAGTGACATCATTCCAGTCTAATAATATAGCATCAGAAAGAAGGGTTTTTAAGTTTAAATTTATATAATTTCTGTATTTGACATATTTGGGCTGATACTTATGAGACTGAAGTTTGTAGGCACAGAAGACAAGATCGTGTTTGGAAAGACCGGGAGCAGGGGATTGTCCATGGTGCGCAACATAGGTGGGATCACTGACGGCTATGATGTTGAGACAAGTATCAGATGTTGCAGTATGGTGGGTAGGCTGCATAGGTAGTATAGTCATTAGTGTGGGTCGAAAAAATCAATATTTTTTTTGAGTTGTAATATCTCAGAAAAGTTGCTAAATTGTAAGCCTAACAATGGGTAAAAATATTAAAAATATCAATTGTTATCTTCCCGTCGCGCATATGCTCTAAAGTTTGAACAAAAGATGAAAAAAATCATATTTTATCGGCTATTTTTATAATTTTTTAAAATACGATTTTTAGTATGTAATAGTTGAAAATGTCATCTACAAGACACTATGAAATTGATATTTAAATTATAAAAATAATTAATTAATAAAGTTAATTATTAAAATAAATTTAAATTAATTAAATTAAATTATTAAAAATAATTTAAATAAGGAATTGTATGTTAACATCTTCCGGTCGCGCATGAGCTGCAAATATTGTAAAAATTTTTTGAAAACCTGAAAAAGTTAGCAAAGGTAAAATAAAAACTAGCTTCAACATTAGATTGATGTTTTATTCGTTGTATGAAGATTTATGACATGAACTCATTACATGTATGGTAGTTTAAAATGTGATTTACTATCAAAGGCTGGCATCATTGATCTTGACTTAAGAGTAGTTCTTATAAAGCCATCTCGAGCCTCAGCTCCGCAGACCTTTGCAGACCCTTCGGTCACTAACTTCACGCATCTCTCCACTGCTTGGGTGTGGACTGGTAGCTTCTTTGATAAGACATTCCACATCGGAACTTCTTCTGTTTTGATGTAGGTTTTTATTTCATCATCAGTAACATCTTTCAAAAGAGGTGGGGAAGATAATTCGCAGTTACTCCATTCAATTAACTCTGTGTAATCTGTTGCGGAAAAGTTTAGCTTTGGCGCCACATATGTACGAATTTTTTTCTCTTCGTCCTTTTCTCTTGCTTTTATCATACAGCGTAGGCCCAATTCCCTTACATGTTTTCTAGGGTCTTGCGTCATTGTTGTCATGAGATGTTCGGGATGGGCAAAAAAACTATCTCTCTCGATAACAGGGTCCACTATAGCTTTTAGTTCATCTTCAAGGTACCTTGAGGTTTGTAATCGTTTGGTACACAAGCTTAGGACCGTCATTGAAATGTTTGGTATTTTTAATGCTAAACCACATTGGCATGTATGCAAGCAGCAACATCAAATAGTAAAGAACATTTGCGCTTGAACTCGTCAAGTTTTCTTATAAAAGATACTTTATTTTTATCACGTATAAGTGATTTTCGCAAGCCATAATATTTATCATGTAGTGCATTTAGAAGTTGCACTATTCTTTTATCACTAACTGTTGGAATAGATGCCTTGTTATACAAACTAATTACTTTGTCAGATAATGTGTTAGCTACTTGTGAAAAACTGACATTCTTATTATTGCATTTAAGTTCCAAATTTTATCTCTTATGTGACAAACATCGGATTACGTCCTCCCCAGTAGGTAACTTGTTTAAAGGTAAATCTTTCGTTGTACCAAAAATTGGGCAGTCAAATACCTGTCTAGTGATGATTTTCTTAGGTACTGTCATAGTTCATTACACAGTATTGTCCACAAACTTACACAACAATGTTATACATCACTATACACATAGCAAATGCAAAAATAGTAATTGTAAAAAATGCTTAAAATATCCACCACACGCAAGGAACAACTGCAGACTGAAGCACAGAGTGGCGCCGAAATGTCTGCCGGCAGTGGAGGGAGAGGGGTGAATCACACGACGCCGCGCGAGTCTCTGACTCAATAGTGATGCGCTCATGTGAATTTGTATTGCTATGCGCGACCAAAAGATCAATTCTGACTTCGTCCGTTGTTTTTGTTAAGATACTATATGAATGTGTATAAGTAGATTTTAAGTATTCCATTTTAATATCAACAATAACATATTCAATCAAACTAGTACAAAATGAAGTTTTTCTTGATTTTTGGCAATATTTGCAGCCGATGCGCGACCGGAAGATCTTAACATACAATACCATTATTTAAATATAAATTCCTTAATGTCTTGTAGATGAAATGTTTAACTATTACGTATTAATAATAGTAAATTTAAAATGTATAAAAATTGCCAATAAAATATGAGTTTTTAATTTTTTGTCCAAACTTTAGAGCACATGCGTGACCGGAAGATAATAACTGATATTTTTAATATTTTTACCCCATTTTAGTTCTACAGTTTAGCAACTTTTCTGAGGTATTACGACTCAAAAAAATGATTGATTTTTTTCGACCCACCCTAATAGTCATGTTGCATGAGTCGAACATAGTCTGTAAAAAGTCTTGTTGTAGGTAGTTGGTCCAGTAAGATCCACGTTGAAGTCACCCATGACTATGACATGTCTGTAACGAACCATCAGATCAAGAAGTGCAGATTCAAAATCAGCAAGAAACCCTAGCATTAAGATTCCTTTAATGCTGACATCTAGGAATAAAAACTCAGGCCGACACTCTAATGATGTATCAGAGGAATTTATTAATTAAAAGGTAGGTGAGACCTCATGAAAACGGCAACATCACCACCACCCTTTTGAAGGCGGTCATTCCTGAATAATCGGTAGCCAGAGAGTTCAACAATTTTATCACTGTGAGAAGGTTTAAGCCAGGTCTTGGACAGTAATATAAAGTCAAAATAGAACTAAGTGAATTGAAAATTGATCTAAATTCACCAATATGGCAAAAGAGAGATTGGACGTTCACATGGGCTGCCTTAACGGTATTTGGAAATGGTGAAAGAGTTTGGCAGAGAAACTGTGATAGTGGGTGCAAAGGTGATAAGGCGTGCTGGCCCAGGGCGGCATTATCAGTCATCATGGTGGCAGAGTCCAGCCTCGGCTGCCGCAACAATGTGGGGAGACCATTCATTCCACCTGACTCAAAACAATCACACTCACGACCATACCTACTAAACAAACAGCCACACAAAATAAACATACAGTATTTACCAATAAGCATATACGCGTGTTCTAAACACACATTGCGTTCGGCTCAAAAATATAAGAATCTAACTCATTGCTATTCAGTTTCGAAAAATAGAGTTTAAAACAATGAAAATTAATGATTAACATAAATAATAATAATATACTAGACAAACAAATATTAATAATAGTAATAATCATAGTAAATGAAATTTTTTTTCTTTTCTTTTCTTTTTTTTCCTTTCTCTTTCTCCTATTATTAGAAATAAATTTCCTTCTGGAAAAGAAAATGTTATATTAAATTGTAACAAAATTATTGTAAAATACAAATGAATCTATTCTTTGCAGGTGATATAATGTCTAAATAGTGATAGTAAAATGAAAAGTATATATACAAAATCTGACTAACAAAACAGGCATATTATACTATATTTTAAATGCATTTACTTTAAAAACATAATGAAACTTAAAACAATTATAATGATAAAAAATAAAATTTATATAAACATAAATAAGTATTAATAAAAATAATAATTGGTCAACTATAACACACTCAATTTTATTTTTTACATATTTAAATTGAAGTAATATTATTTAAAAAAATAATAATAATAGTAAAATAAAATAAAAATAATAGCAAACAATCTTACTGCTCTGTCCATGCTACACCACTACGCCAAGTCCGCAGGCTGAGCCGCCATCCCCTTCACGCCATCCTTGCTAATCCACAGGATTCTGCCATCGGATGTCCAAGTGTTCCTCATCTGTGTCGCTCAACAACCTTGTGGTACAGCTCCACTCGCCTCTTCATGAGATCCTCTCGTATCGTCAGCCTGGAGTTCTTGAGAAATTTCTTAGCCTGGTAAACTCGCTCCTGGTCCTGGTAGCTGGCGAATCTCACGATCACGGGACGAATCCACTTCTTGCCGTCAACTCCTGGCTGCTGCTTCCCAACATGGTGAGACCGACTGATGGCTTCAATAGGCAAGTTAATGCCAAGATGGTCCCGGCACAACTTCACCACCTTTTCATCTGTGTTTTCCCCGGGGGTCTCTTGGACTCCAAAGATCTGCAGATTCATTCTTCTGTGGTACTGCTCGAGCTCGTCCACTCGATCCAACAACTCGTCATCCGTCTCCTTGATCTTTTTCCTCAAAAGGAAGAACTGCTTTTTGCAGAGTTTAGGTTGTTGTTATACTGACGCTGTAATATTTAATTTAGATAGAATCTAACAAAATATTCAGCTTTAAAATTAAATTATGTACATAAAATGTCATTTACATTTTTATAGCTTTAGTATCTTCACAAAATGTCAGTAAAGTTAAGTTTTGTCGAAAATATGTGATTTTTTTGGAAGAGTTCCTCCCATTGAAGCATGATGAAAATAAGCTAGAAACTTAAATCCTTACACACTATTTACCTTCACTTTTCTGTCAAGAAAAAGGCTATACAATTAGATTTTTCACTTTTCATAACCCAGAAAAAATTCAAAATGCCTGGCGAGAAAACGCTTACCTGTTTTCACAGTTGAAGTTTTATTTTGCTGAAGCTGTAATATTTAGTTTGGATAACATATAATAAAATATTTAAATTGACAATGAAATATTTTACAAAAAGTGGCATATACATTTATATGGTGTGTACTACATAGTTTCCTCACAGAAGGTCATTAAAGTTGAGATTTTGTCGAAAACATGTGATTTTTTTTAGTAGTTCAAAAGAAGCTACAGCTTAAAAACTCATTCATTACTTACCTTTTCTTTTATTAAAAAAAGTTGCTATAAATTTAGAATTTGCACTTTTCATAACCCAGAAAATATTCAAAGTTCCTGACGAGAAAACGCTTACCTGTTTGCACAGTTGAAGTTTTTGTTTTACTGAAGCTGTAACGTTTAGTTTAGATAGCATCTAATGATATATAAAATTGGCAATTAAATTCAATACAAAAAAATGTCAGATACATTTTTGTAGTGCATACTATAGTTTCCTCACAAATTGTCGGTAAAGTTGTGTTTTTTCGAAAACATAATATTTGTTGGGATAGTTACTCCCAATTAAGCAAGATTAAAATAAGTTATGAAGTTAAAACCACCTGTGATTATCTTTCGTAGTCCCCGTGATCAACTGTTGTTGCCTACCATGATTAACTTTTTTAACTTAGGTAATCAGCCATGATCAGCTTGGACAGCTCCAGTGATCAACTCAGGTAGACCACTATGATCATCTTGGGTAACCCCTCCCCATCCGTGATAAACTTGGGTAGTCCCTTGTGATCGATATAGTTAGCTCCCTTTCCCTTAATCGAATTAGGTAGCCCACATGATTAATTTTGGTAGCATCCATGATAAGCTGGGTTACACCCGACCCATTATTAACTTTGGTAGCTTCCATTATCAACTTTGGTACCACCCTTGATTATCATGGGCAGCACTCATGCTAATCTTGGTTAACTCCCCGTGATCAACTAGCGTAGCTCTCGTGTTCAACTTGGGTAGGTCCAGGTGATTAACTTGGGTAGCATCTGTGATCGGTTTGCGTAGCAATCAGCTTGGGTAGCCAATCGTGAGCATCTTGGGTAGCTATTGGTGCTCAAACCTATAGCGGGTTCTTAATCAACTTGGCTAGCCCCGCGTGATCAATTTGAGTATCCCCCGTAATTAACTTAGAAGGCCAACCGTGATCAACTCAGGCAGCCAACCATTTGGTAACTCCCCGTGATCAATTTGGGAAGGCCCATGAGATCAACTTGGGTAGCCACCCGTAATTAATATAGCTATCCCCAGCGATCAACGTAGCCCTTGTGATCATCTTTATTAGCCCCCATGATCAAGTTGGGAAGCCCTCTGTGATCAACTTGCGAAGCCCCTGGTATTAATTTGGGTAGCCATCCCTGACAAATTAGATGTCCCCGTGATTAACGTAGGGAGACCTACGTTAATCACGTATTTATACGTTAATCACCACGTATGGTGTGACAACAAAACATTTTCATAAATAACTTTTAATTAACTGTGAATTTAGTCTAATTTCATTCAGTGTAGTTTCATTTCAACTAAGAATTTAATTAATGAACTATATAGGTAGAATAAAGTGTTAGTATTTGTATTTTTTATGCTACATTTTTAACTTAGGCCTAAGCTTACCATGGCAATGACTTTAAGAAATAAAAAAGTTTTACAAGTGGAGCGAAAAGATAATGATGAAGAAATGTTTGGTGATGACTGTATAAACATTTTGGATATTACCGAGGAATTTAATCAGTTAACTTTTGAAAATAAAAAACTCAAGAGCAATGTATCAATCTTGGAAAATGAAGCTGAGGAAACAGCGTCACAATACAATACAGAAAACTGTAGGCTAAGGCTGGAAAATGAAAAACTTACCTTGTCATCACAGATGAATGATACTCTAAGAGTCCTTAACGAACAACTTAAATGTCAATTGCATGAAATAGAGAAAAAACTTGAAGAAGATGCCTTCATCAAGAATGAACTTATAAATCAAATTACTTTACTGCAAGAGGAAGTAAATTCAAAAAGTGAAATTATTAATATCCTCAGGGAGCAGATGACACAGTTTCAGACCAGAGAAGACAACTGGATAACAGGGTGGATAATTTCCAAGAGATGAAAAATACTGACAAACATTGTGCTAAGGCTAGACCTATATCTGTCCCTCGTAGTTTGGTAGACAAAAATAGATTCAGTGTCCGAGCATACCTAATAACTCTAAATGTGTAAGTGGTGGTTTAAATGACAGGGATTTTCCACCGTTAACAGTCCCAAAAAGTAGGCCTAACCTAAAAAGAAAAGAACATAGCCTAACAGGAAAATGTTTCCGAAGTGTTAACTCAAGTAACGGTAATTTTACTCAGGGCCCTCAGATTGTGGTTAGGCCTACAATCGATGACCGAGTAAATTCACGAGGAAAAAGCATGCCAATCAACAAAAGTAAACTTACTTTTGGCGGATAGCCATGGTAGGTTTATGTATAAAAATGTTAGTCAACAAAAGGATAGCTGCAACCTTACTTTAACCAGTATATTCAAACCTAATGTGAAGTTATCATCTGTAGTCGCAAACATAACCAGATGGACTGAGAATTTCACTAAAAATGATTCTATAGTTGTTATGGGCGGGTCAAATAATAGGCTCATAGGAGAGGAAGATAAAGTAGTGAACGTGTTTAAAGAAGTGATTGCTAGGACTGTACACACAAACGTAATTATTGCTGCAATACCAATTCAACATAGGAGACCTGAAGTTAATATGTCAGTGGACTATATCAATTTTGAAGTAGAACATTTAGTGGCCGATTCACATCATGCTAAATTTCTTACCCTTAATGACCTACCAAGGCATATGTATACAGTTCATGGTACACATTTCAACAAACGTGGAAAGCGAGAGATAGCCAGGAAACTTGTGGACCTAGTGAGACAGAAATTTTTGGCCAATGGTGTTACGAGTGATAGGCCTACATCAACTGCACCTGAGAGAAGTGAGCAAACACAAACTGTCCATGAAAGCTCAGCTACATATAGTGTTGATGTTTTTCCCCTATCGGAAAACCAAGCAGAGCCGACAGTGACGACGTTGAGTGACAGCAAAGGCTGTGTCTCTGAACCACAAACTGCGACTGTGCTAGACGTTTCCTACTTACTGGTTAGCCAAGCGGAGTCGACAGTGACGACATTCGATGACAGCGTGAGTGATTCCTCTGATGAACTATTTTCAGGGTTTGCCTCGCCTATTTTAAAATGTAATGTAGGCCTAAATACTATTTCTGAGATTATTAGTAATATAACTGTATCCCTGCCAAATAGTGGTAAGCCTAGTATTGATCAGAGTAACCAACCTAACTTGAGTGATAGTAGGCCTAACCTTGGCAATCCCTTGAATGCAAAAAACCTCAATGTCTTAAAATTAGCTATAAGCCCTTAGTAACAAATAATTATTGTATATTCTGTAAGATAGAAACATAATGTAAAAACAAATGATTTTAAAAAATTTCCAGTTTGTGAAAACGTTTTTACTGATAGAAAGTATAACTGGCTCTTACACTTAAACATACAAGGTAATTTAATTAATAAAATAAATGATCTTAAAATATTAACGGACATGTCAAATATTAGTGTTCTGTGTTTAAATGAGCATTGGTTAACTGAAAATCAAGTTTTTATTTTGTCATCAATAGCAAATTATAAAGTAGCTGCCTTTTTCTGCAGAAAAGAGGAGGAACGCGGAGGATCTTGTATATTGATTAAGGAAGATTATAACTGTTTTGAAAGAAATGATTTATATAAATTTAATGAAGAAAATGTTTTTGAATGTTGTTGCATAGAAATATATACGCTTAAAACAATAATTGTTTCGTTGTACAGAATTCCATCAGAAAGTAATCTTAAAGTATTCTTGAGCAAATTAGAAAATCTTTTCACCCTGCTAAATAAAGAATCAAAGACAAAAAGCATTTTTATAGCAGCTGATTTCAATATTGATGTTATGGATAGTTGTAAGCTTCCAAATCAAAGGGACTTATTTTTAAATTTGATTAGAATGTACGGATATGTTGCTAATTTTCAAACACCAACAAGAATTACTGTAGGAAGTAAAAAATGCATTGACAATATTGTTACTAACAGACTTGCTAAAAGGGATGTCAAAATGAATTTAGAATTAGGTCTTTCAGATCACAGAGCTCTTTTTATACAGCTAAGTAGCAGTGAAACAGATGTAAAATGTAGGCCTATTAAAAAACCCAGTTTCAAGAAAAAAATTTTCTCAGTTAAAAATAGAGGATTTTTCATTGACTATATCTCAAAGGTTGAATGGAATGTTTTGTGCCATGAAAACAATGAATGTAGGCCTAGTTATAGCTATAGTTTATTTTTAAATAGTTGTAAGTCTACTTTTGAAATGTCTTTCCCATCAAAGTTTTATCACAATAACAGGGAAAAAAAAAGATTCAAAATGTTGGGTTACTGAAGGCATTAAAATTTCTAGCTTAAAAAAAAGAGAATTAAGTAGGATTGCCAAAACAACAAGTGATGTTAATTTTATTAATTATTATAAAGCATATAGGAAAATCTTTAACCCTTTTCAGTAGGAACAGTGTTTTAAGGTTTGTCCTCTCCAGTCGGATATGCCACTATTGTGGCTCGACATGGTTCCGTGGCAACTCGATCATAAAACTTACCACTTTGTCCCGCGAGGTCGGAGTGGCCACTTTCGTGGCAATGGCCGCTTCGCCGTCAGCTCGGCATACAAACTCCCGCTGCGCATTGCCATGTCGGAAGCTTTTATTGCGTATCTATTACATTTAGAGTCACCCAAAGTTTTTATTTAATTTAAAAACCAAATATAGATATAAAAACATTATAAAAATTTATTTAACATCTCTAATACATAATGGTTCAATATTTTACTTTATTTGTATTAGTTCAATTACATTGTTCATGAAAAATAACACTGAAAATGCAACAAATAATGCAACGAAAAATACATACTTTTTAAATGTTATTTTTTAGAGGAAAAAATGTACAAACGGCAATTTTAAAACTTTTATAACATCTTAATATATGTAATATGCTAATTGTTTACTTAAATTTGTATTTCTGTTATAATAAAATATTTTATTATGAAAAAATACATTGATAATGCAACAAATAATACATTGAAAAATAGACTACATACTGTTTTAATGTTATTTTTTAGGAAAAATAATGTTCAAACGGCAACTTTAAAATTTTATTATTTTATATTATTTACACTGGTACAATAATAAAATAAAGAATTGTATTGTATAAAATAAAGTACAGTGTTAGTTAAATGATAAACAAATAGGAAACTGATACTTACAAATATATAAAATCACTACAATAATATTTATATACACACACACTTCACAAATATTTACAATAATCACTCAAAACAAACATAAAACATATGCAGAGTAACAAGAAGTAGCAAGGTGAAATGGCGCGAATGTTGACCTTGTGAAATGACGTATTTTAAAAGCATAGACGAAATATTAAAAAGCGATCAATGTTGCCAGCTGATTGAAACTAGTTACGAAATATACCTATGTTTTCATAGTAACCAAACAACTGTTAAAAAAAAACATAAAAATAAATATATTGAACTGCCACGAAAGTGGCTCAACCTACCGCATAGGGAAATCACTAGATGCCACGAAAGGGGCCGATCCGAGCTCACGGACAAACCAATCACAAACTACTCCGATCTGACTACGACAATGGCGCCGGCCACGATAGTGGCATACCCGACCAGAGAAGACAAAGCTTCTATAATCAGTCCGAGTGGGTACAGAAACCATATGTTGCCACTTTTGTGGCATATCCGACTGCAAAGGGTTAAGACAGTTTGTAAAAAGGCACGACAGATATGCAATAATAAGTTTATAGAGCAGTCTGAAAATAGAAGTAGGGCAGTTTTGGATGTTGTGAAGTCAGAGCTTGGTGTGAAAAAAAGTAGGAAAGATTTTCCAAACATGCAAATAGAAAACAAAATAAGTTCCCATGGTCAGGAAATAGCTAATTTTTTTAATTTTAAGTACATAAATATTTCAGATGAAGTGAAAGCCTCTGCTGATAAATCTAGAGCAATGAAATTCATAGAAAACCATACCCCCCATTTTCAGTTTCAAACATGTTTCAGCAATTCAGGTAGAGAATGTAATTAAGTAATTGAAAACAAAAAACTCTGTAGGGTGGGATGAGATCCCAATCGTGGTGATAAAGGACACTAAAATTTTTATCTCCCAACCTCTTTCTTTCATTGTGAATGACTGTTTTGATAGAGGAATATTTTCTGATGAACTCAAATTTTCTGAAGTGAAGCCTCTTTTTAAGAAAGGGGAAACAGAGAATCCTGACAATTATCAGTGTTACCTTCTTTCTCAAAGATATTTGAAAAAAAATTTTTTTAATCAGATATTAAATTTTTTTGAGAAAAATAATTTACTTGTAAATGAGCAATTTGGTTTCAGACCAGGCAAAAGTACAGTTTTAGCCATGTCAGAGCTTTTACATCAGGTTTCGACTGCCTTGGATGGATCACAGAGCACAGCTGCCGTGTTCTGTGATTTATCCAAGGCTTTTGACTGTGTCGTACATGACATTCTATTAGAAAAACTGAAATTTTATAATTTTTCTAGGTCTGCACTGTTATGGATTCAGTCCTATTTATCAAACAGATATCAGAGAACTATTATATCAAAGAATAATCAACAGTTCTCCTCGAAATGGGAAGGAATTAAATGTGGGGTTCCCCAGGGATCTATTTTAGGGCCGCTGTTATTCTTAATATATGTAAACGATGTTCCGTCTAATGTTTCAATTAATGTAGTTTTGTATGCTGATGACACCACTGCAATTCTCAAAGCTAAGCATAGTGAGGAACTAATACCTCTTTTTAATTCATCTCTCTCTCAGCTTTCTAACTGGTTTCAAGCAAATGGCCTCGGATTAAACATTTCAAAAACCAATTTAATTAAGTTTTCAACCCTTCAAAATAAAGAAGTTTTTAACCCCGAGATTTCAATAGACGGGGAACAAATATTTTTTTTGAAAGTACAAAATTTTTAGGAATTAAAAAAGATCAAAATTTAACATGGAGATCACATATCAACATGATTGGGAAAAGACTTAATACTTCAGTGTATCAAATGCTTGTCATTCGAGAAGTAGTTGATTTCAAAACTAAAATTATGGTTTATTACGCATTATTTCATTCAGTTATTCAGTATGGTATTGAGTTTTGGGGAGTGGCGTCTGAAGCCTTTGCAATTTTTAAAATTAAAAAAAATATCTCAGAATAATGACTTTTTCACCTCCACGAACATCATGCAGACCTCTTTTTAAATATATAGGAATACTCACTCTGCCTTGTTTGTATATTTACAGAGTTTTGGTGTATGTGAAGACTAACTTAAAATGTTTAACTAAGAATCAACATCACCACAGTTACCATACCAGATTTAAGAGTGACTTCCAATATCCCAAACACCGGCTTAGTCTTTTTGAGAAAACACCCCATTATATGGGTATGAAATTGTTCAATAAATTACCAAATATTTACAAGAACAATGATGAAATTTCTAAGATTAAAAAACAAATAAAATCATTTTTACTTATCAAAGCATATTATTCTGTTGACGAATACTAAAATTACAATTTCATTTAAAGCTGCATTTTGTGTTTGACTAAGTAATTTCTAATAAATTACTTTGCTTTAATTTTAGAGTAGGCCTAGTTTCTAGATCTGACAATGTCACCTGTTTTTCTAGCTGTGCTAGACTTGAAAAGGTATTTGTGACAATAAAGAAATTGATTTGATTTGATTTGACCTCATGATCGTTTTGGGTGCCACCCATCATTAGCTTGGGTACCCCCTTGATCATTTTGTGTAGCCCCCTATAATCAACTTGGGTAATATGCTGTTTTCAACTTAGGAAACTCTCCATGTACAATTTTTCCAGCCCTTGATGCCCCCTGTGATCAATTATTACCATTGATCAATTATTACCTGTGATCAATTACACCATCGATACAATTATTATTGGATTATCTCCATGATCAACTTGGATAGTTCTCCGTGATTAACTTGGGTAGCAACTGTAATCAACTTAGGTAACTCCTGCGATCATCTTCTAAAGCCCCCATAATCAACTTGGGTAGTTTCATGTCATAAACTTAAGTAGGCTCCCCGGAATCAAATCGGTAAATACGCGTGATCAACTTTAGCAGCTAACTATACTTGAAGCCCCCAACGAGCCATGCGAGTATTATTATAATAGTAAATAGTGTAAAACTCCATCATAATGAGCATCCACAGTACCTGGTAGTAACGTAAGATCGATTGCTGACCTTTAAAAGCCATCTTCAAAAACCAGCAGCTAAAATTAAAACCAGGGCAAATGTATTACATCATATTGCCGGAACAACTTGGGGAGCCAACACACACGTCCTGCGTAGTACTGCTTTGTCACTGGTCTATTCAGCTGCTGAATATAGTGCTCCAGTTTGGTTAAATAGTGTTCATACTAAAGCGGTCGATGTCCAACGTAATAGGGTCATGAAAGCTATTAGTGCCACTCTCATGTCAACTCCACTTCCTTGGCTCCCAGTGCTGTGCAATATAGCTCCTCCAGATAAAATACGTCAGGAGGCACTACTCAAAGAATTCAATAAGATCTGGAATGCCCTGCACCTACCCATTATACAGGATCTCTCACGTCAGAACGGTCACTTAAAATCTCGAAACCCACCTCTGCGTACTGCTTTCCATTTGAGCAGATCAAACTTCTCACCCAATACCAACTGGGACGTAGCGTGGATCAGTTTTGATGGACGTAATAAGTTTCTTATTAACGATCCGTCAATACCTGTAGGTGGGATGAACCTCCCTCGTAGGGAGTGGACACTGTTAAATCGGTTCCGAACTGGCGTTGGCAGAAGCAATTACTGGAAGTATAAATGGGGATTGACAGTAGATCAGTCATGTGATTGCGGGGAGTCTATCCAAACAATGGATCACATAGTTACAGATTGCCCCCTGTGTAATCCTACAGAGGGATTGGTCAGCATACACAGAATCAGTGAGGCAGGTATTAGATGGCTCGATGGATTGGACTTAGCTTTGTGACAGGAGATCACTTTACATTTTATAATCAATGAATATATTATCATGACTGTTGGATATTCATCCAAATATACATCACAGCTTTATAATTAACAAATGGTAGCTGACATTGACAACAAACTATACGATATACAGTAAGATTATAGAGTATAAAATCTATTTAGACTTATTAGTACAAGTCTATAGTAAGACCATAAAATATTATGTATTACTATATAGACCTTCGTTGGATTCTCAAATAGATTAGTACTACAGTTGAATTCTGAAAAAAATTTAAAACACAAAGTAGTCTCTTCTCTAGTAAGCTTTTTTTTTCTTTTACATAAGATTTTTTAAGATCTTAGTTACAAGCTTTAGAAAAGACAACTGGGTACAAACAGAAAGATTTGATTTGAAAAGCCAGCTATTAATACAAAGTAGGAACAACAATTTAATAACTTACAATTATACTTTATATTTTATCAAAAATATTTTGTTTTTCGTGGTAGAATTTAAACCCCCATTCAAAGTACATGTCTCACAGGTATTTTTGGATTACATTTGTTTTCCCAGGTATTTTATTTAAGCCAGGAAGTGCATGATAATATGAACATTAGTGATAGTGTGTTAAGATAATTATTCAGCTTGCACTGCACAGACTGGCAAGTTTGATACATAAATATGATCTAAGGTTTTGTATAGATCATATGTCAAACCATCATGCTCCAATTATTTATATATACTTTTTATTTGCAAAATTTATTTGCAGTTTGCTATTCAAGTATAACATATGAATGAACCAAACCTAAATAACATTATTTAGTTTCAAATTTTTATTTTTTAAATAGATTTTTTTATCTTGGTGATATAGAAAACAGAGATTAGGAAGGAACTCAAACACCTGTGGGTGTGGAGATTAGGAAGGAACTCAAACACCTGTGGGTGTGGAGATTAGGAAGGAACTCAAACACCTGTGGGTGTGGAGATTAGGAAGGAACTCAAACACCTGTGGGTGTGGAGATTAGGAAGGAACTCAAAACACCTGTGGGTGTGGAGATTAGGAAGGAACTCAAACACCTGTGGGTGTGGAGATTAGGAAGGAACTCAAACACCTGTGGGTGTGGAGATTAGGAAGGAACTCAAACACCTGTGGGTGTGGAGATTAGGAAGGAACTCAAAACACCTGTGGGTGTGGAGATTAGGAAGGAACTCAAACACCTGTGGGTGTGGAGATTAGGAAGGAACTCAAACACCTGTGGGTGTGGAGATTAGGAAGGAACTCAAACACCTGTGGGTGTGGAGATTAGGAAGGAACTCAAACACCTGTGGGTGTGGAGATTAGGAAGGAACTCAAACACCTGTGGGTGTGGAGATTAGGAAGGAACTCAAAACACCTGTGGGTGTGGAGATTAGGAAGGAACTCAAAACACCTGTGGGTGTGGAGATTAGGAAGGAACTCAAAACACCTGTGGGTGTGGAGATTAGGAAGGAACTCAAAACACCTGTGGGTGTGGAGATTAGGAAGGAACTCAAAACACCTGTGTGTGGAGAGATTAGGAAGGAACTCAAAACACCTGTGGGTGTGGAGATTGGGAAGGAACTCAAAACACCTGTGGGTGTGGAGATTCTGATACAAATAAAAATAAGAGGTAACAGTAAAAATACAACTAATTATTTAGTTTTCTTATTTTATTTTATTTTTCAAACTTATAAAGGAGTTGAGAGTTTTATTGATAATTAAATTCTAGTGAAATAGTTCAACTAGCAAACATTATTAACCACTTAATTAGCATTACAATTTTCAACCAGGCAACAAAATAATTATAACTCTACATAATCAAACAGAGTATATAAGTAATAGTAATATGAAAAAAAGTAATAATTATAGCTAAATAAAATTATTTTAAATGTTACACTGAATGAAAATCAAATATGAGGATAAAGGACATTTATTAAGCCTATTTCTAAATGTAAAGCAGTTTTTGAGTCTGGCAACAACACTGTAAATAATTTTAAAATACTTGACCCGTATAGAAAATATTGAGCTACGTAATTATATTGTGTTTGGATGTGATAATGAGTTGTTTGTTACTGATTTACAAACATGGTGCTGTAAGAGCAAGAGAGAGAGGAAGTTAGGTCCAAAGGAGATTAATTGATAAAGTGGGCAGACGTATCACTGGAGGTCAGAGGTTATGTGCTCAAAATACTTTTTCCCTATGAATTTCAAAGTTGGGAACCACAGAGATAATTTGATTGTGTCTAAATATCTCTTATGGTTTACATAATCACAAGTGAGTCTGGCTCATTAGTAGTTGCAGTAGTGTGGAGTGAGGAAGTGTGCATTTATTGGGTTGACAAGTTAATGGCACCAAAGGAAAAGGACTATTGCTGCAAATCATGGAAGAAATCCATCAAATCTGTATTTTCTGGACAGAAAAAACACATCCAACAACTGTTTGTAAAGTTTATTTACAAATTCAGGCATAATAATAAACAATTAGGCTACAGCAAGTTTCTTACTGATGAAGAGAAAAGGTACGCTTTGTTAATTTATTTATTTAGTGGGATTTTGTACTAGCAAGTTGGTTTTTAATGTGGTTATTACTTCAATTTTTTTGTTTATTTTCATGGTTTAAAAAGTTAAACTTTTAAATAGCTAACAATGATTTTAGAATTAGTATAGTTCTTGTTAGCAATATTAGTAAAGTTATAAATATTATTTTAACTATCATACTGGCAACATATTTATATTCAAACTAAATTGTTTGTTCAGTTTATACATACATTATCTTGTTATATCTTTAAAATTCAAACGGATCCATATTATTTAATACAGTTTAAATTAAGTCATAATAATATTTTAAGTCAGGATGTATTTATAGTAAATTATAAAGTATAGCGCTTAAACATTTTTATTTTAAATGGAAGTCATAGTAAAAGTTATTTTATGTAATTTACATTTTTCTATAAGGTTTTACTTGCCTATAAAGTTGTTTACTTTGAATATGTGTATGTAATATTCAAAAAGAAAATTAACTTAAAAATAGTGTAAAAATACAACCAAAATAGGCATAACCATCTTAAAATAACACTTATGATTCATAATTCAATTACTTATTAAACAAAACGATAAATAATAATCTTTGGAATAAATAAATATAGTAAAGCTATTGAGGATTACATGTAATATTCATCAAGGGAGAATGGTGAAGCCCTAAACTGTACTTTGTTCAACAATAAGTGCTGTCATTCTGCCAATTTTCTCTCCACTCCACTTTGCTATAAGAGCCAAGATAAGTGTTATCAGAAGGTTGATTCATATCACAGTAGTTTGTTCAAGAGCCAAACTGGCAAATCACTCAATGTAAACAAAGTAGAAGAGTCATGACCGTGACTTGTACTTCTTTTACAGATATACCTACAGTGTGTGTATAATCATATTTTACCTATTTTATTGTGTTCTTCTTTTCTAGTTTTTTCCTCTAAAGCTCTTTTCTAGTTTTCATTACTACAAATTGTCTCAAAAGTTGCGTGTCATGTGTAACAAGACATGTACAGCAACTTGTGCCTCGAGGAATGAAAAAAGTACATTATTTTTGCGGCACTCGTGCTTGGTACATGTTGCATGATTTGAGCCTGGAACTTGTATGAATTGAAACAAAGCTTTAGTATATTTTTAAATAAGTAAATGTCATATATATTTTCCTACTACAATAACTAAACCCCCTTCACTTTGTTTATCTCCTAATTATTATTTGTATGGCCATAGTGAAGTAATATTTGGATGTAAAGTGAAAAAATTAAAAGATTGTTGCGTTGGTGAGGAAAAACATCTTTCCTTTTCCTCAAAAGAATTATATTTAATATGTATTTTTTAAATGATATTTGTAAGTAAAAAATGTTTTACCATTACACACATGATCAAAAATACATACAATTAGAAGTGATGTAATCATCGTCTAAAAAGTTAGAACAATATAAGTTTTTGGATTTAAAAACTTAACTAAGAACTAGGTTACAATAGTATAAGAAAACAGGAATGGCATATTTTATGGTAATGTTAAGTAGAATAGATTAGAATACTAAAAGAAATAAGTATACTGTCAAAATAAAATTTACTAAATCTGTAAAAAATTTAATTTCAGAATTGAAAATGTTAACAATATTATGGATGTATATTTCTGAAACAATATTGATTTTTAAATAAGGTAACTTAGACAGAAATTTTAAATATACACAAAAAATAAGCACAATTCTGTTTCAGTTGTTTAAATCATAAGATAGAGTTGTTCAAATAAAAACCAATCTATGATAAGAATAAATTCATAATGAAGCTTTCAGCAGAGTTAAAGAATGAGAAGGATTTTCAAAAATATTGAAGGCATCTTAAAAATATTTAATTGATCTAGCATTTAAACTACACATTTTGCTAAAAACTGGGTTAATCTTTATGTTCAATTTTAAGTTATTTCCAGTTTAGACTTTAGCTTATACAAAGACGCTATTCAATGTACACACTTTATGTACCATTATGAACAAAGAATATTGACTAATTAGCATATCTACATTTAAAGGGTCTCACTTTTCAGCAAATACCAATATAATCAACAATAATGTTACAAACAGTTTAACAATTGCAAGTAGCTCTAGAAAATATTCTATACTCTGAGTGAAATGCATTTGTTGTGTTGTGGTGAGAGGTGTATTTGGGATTGGAACGTTACGTTTACTATCTTCCTGCATTCATTTTTTTAATTCTAGCAAACCAACTACTCTAAAATGTTGCTAGATATGTTCCAACAAACCAATATTGAATTAAAATAAAATTATATTTGATCTAACTCAACAGCTTATTTTGTTTGGTATTGTTAAACTCATTACGTAAAATTGTACTTTTCCTCTAGTTTTTTCTTTTATGCTGACGACACAATACAACTTTATTGACAACTGATTAAGACTAGATATAGAAATGTAAATACCCGAGCTTTGCTCTTAAAAAACTGCCTGCAGTCAAAAAATAAGGAAACGGTGAATATATTTTAAATGATTTAAATTGATAAATAAATTGTTCTTTTCTTAGGGTTATGAATAGTTCATTGAATTGTCAGATCATACAAATCAGCTGTGTAAGAGATTGGCTTTCTTCCTAAAACAATCAAATTGTAGAGTACTAATAATTAATGCACATTCTATTTTTAAATCTGGAGTCAGATTTGAAAACCCAATATTTTTAAAATGCAGGCATTTTTTATTTTACTCTCTGACCATTGAACTTATCAAGTTTAATCTAACTTGTATTTCTTTGTACATATACCTATATATATAGGCCTACATATTCTTTGCAATTCCAGTAACTAATGGCTCTAATAAAACCAAATCTATTTAAATAGATTTAAATCTATTAAATAGATTAAAACTAAATAATCAGTAAATACTGATTATTTAGTTTTAACTTCATTCTGTTTTTTTAATTTTTTTCATCTTTTATCAATTATTTTGTTTATTTACAATTCTGCTTAGATTAATTATTTTTTCCTAATCTAATAAATAAAATTCAGATATATGTAATCTAATTTTTCAGCTCTGAAATTTATTTTCATTTGTGAAATGTGGGTAGGCTGAGAAATCCTTGACATGCTCTGTTCCCGTTTATAATTTTAGGAATTAAATGTATAAAAACAATATTGTTTATAAAATGCAATGTTGTGTAAAAATTTCAAGTGAATCTGTTCACTATTTTTTTTCTGTACAAATATATAATAAAAGTCAATCAGTATCAAAATGAGGCAATTTTTATAACATTTATTTCATTGAATTAATATCATACTTCTGAAACGTCAAGTATTAATAATATTAATTGTACCTTCTGGCATTTCTCATCGCTGTTCAGTTACAACACGTTTCGTCAACACATTGACATCATTAGGCATCTGCTATGTAGCTTCGTTATGAATATTAACATAAAACGCTAAAACAATCACTACACACAATACAAATAAAATATATATGGAGCGTTGTCATGGTGTACTTTGCCCCGTGACGTCACTGCTCCTTTCCAGGACATTGTGATACAGCTGAAAAGGAACAATGACGTTCACAGGTCAAAGTACACCATGACAACGCTCAATATCTGTTTTATTTGTATTGTGTGTAATGGCTTAGTGTTTTATGTTAATATTAATAACAAATCTAGCTACATAGTAAATGCCTAATGATGTCAGTGTGCTGATGAAACATGTTGCAACTCAACAGCAATAAGGAACATCAGAAGGTACTATTAATATTATTTATTTTATATTTATAAATAAATATGAATAATAAGTAGATCGGAAGTTACATTTAAGGAACATTGGTTGATTAGTGTCCAAAGGTATTATACAATATTGGTGCTTAAAAAAAATCATCATTAATTTGAAAAGAATCATGTCTCTTCAGCCTATAAAAATGTGGGCTACAAGATTTGTTAGGTAACGTAATCTAAACCGTTTGTTCTTGCAATTAAGGAATTCTTGTATCTCGTGAATGGCGACATTGAACTCATACCATGTGGCTTGCAGTATCATTCACAATGCTTTGGACTGAAAGCGTTGAATAATTTGCAAATGAGAGGTTGATGCTTTGCCCTAACTAGGGAATTCCTTATGTCACAAAGGCATCAAGACTGTACAAGAGTAGTTTATTTTCGGTTGAGAGTTTGGATTTTCTTTCAAATAGTCCGAACTCTTTTTTTAAATTTGAACTAAGTAACATTTTTTGTTTTAAGTAACAAAGATATATACAAAAAATAAATTTATATGTTACTACACAAGCTAGACGACAAATATAGTGGTACAACTAATGGTTTTGTAAATGCTGGTTATTTATGTACAGAACTTTAAATGTGCATTAACTTAATGTCCTTAAATGTCCACTGTAATATTATACTAAATAAAAATATAATTAAATTCAGCAGCACTGTGATAATATGATATTTATTTTTTATTCATTCCTAAGATGGTCCTCAATATATAGGCGAATATAGATTTCAAATGAGTGTAGATGAGTGAATGTAGTCATTGTTACAAACTAAGGTTGACTTAGAAAGTGTCCATTAATTAATAGCTCAATGTTACTTACTACCACCCTCTCTTATAACACACAATGTTAGTTCATTTAATTCCTGGTGTTGGATTGTGTGGATATTCTAAACCAATATAGATAAATTGCTTTTAGGCATGGCTGGTTTAAGTACTAACCCTTCGCACGCGGAAATAATTTTAAAATAACACATAATTATGTAAAAAAATACCTTTTTGAAATCTGAAGTTAAATTTTTGTTTAACTTTTATAACCATAAAGGAACATAAAAAATATAGATTTATATTTCAAGTTTAAATTATAATTTGTAATGCTATTTTATTGTAAATGTACAGTTATAATGAAAAGTACAAGTTTACAAAATTTACAACATTTCAGTGGAAACTTTTAACAGTGTCTGTCATTAATGATACAATAATAACTACCACAAATTTAAAACTAGAAAAAAAAAAAAGCGATAAGTGATGAAAACAATGTGCTTGGGTGCAGCGAGAGTCTGAGGAAATTTCCGTTTTACGTGTGTGTTTTACAGGAGACGGTGCCGCATCCATGCATGCTCTGATTGGTTGCCCCATCCCTTTTCATTCATAGACGATTTACGTTTTTGATAGGATGAGGGAGTTAACTAAAGACATATCTAAGTTGATGCTGCACCCTAGCAGAAGTTTTTAGAACTATCCTTTACACTATCGACAGAAATATTTCATTTAGGATATATTCGTTAACCGCATTTGAGACAGTGAAGGCTGGGTATATATCCTTTTGCCATGTTCAAAGTGTTAAATCAGTCAACAGCTTTCATATTTTCTTAGTGTTATTTTCTTTGGCTCTGAGATCAGTAACAGAGTTAATATGTAGCAGCTTTTCAGTTTATAAAATAAAGTCATAAACTAAAAACAAACAATTCACCTTCAAACACAAAAATTCATTTTGTTAGTCATGTTGTATTTACATTTTTGGTTTTACCAACGACTATAGAAACAGACTGACAGTTTAAGGCAATGCATTTGCTGAATAAGTGTGCCTGGACTACTATCTAGTAGTGATTGGTTTCAAATAAGTGCTCAGGCAACGCTGACGTACTAAACTCAGCTATCAGTCCCTTCAGTGCTGCTGGAGATAGATAGAGGGAGAGAGGAAGACTGCTGATGCTACCTGTGGAAACTGAACATGAACTAATTTTGCCAAACATTAAAACCTGCTGTACTGAATCCATATGAGCGGACAGTATTCTTATTTTTATAATCAATAGTTTTACTCTGAACATCATGTTTGGTTGGAATGGTTTGTAGTGTATAACTAGCCAGTAGTGTATAGTGTAGTTAGTTAAAGTATGAATAGCAAAAATTTGTAACCCTCTCAGTGCCAACGTCCGATTTTTCGAACGTAAAATAACCATAACTAAATTGCCAGCGTCCGATTTTTCGGACGTTTTGTAAAAAAAACATAAATAATACAAAAATTATCTGAAATTAACATATGTTTACTGGTTTTTAATCAAGATAAAACAATCTTTACGATGATCACATTATATAGTGTCTAGGTAATATGACGTCCTCGTAGATCGATTTCGAAGTTGGCACATCTGACTGATCAGTAGTCAGATGGCACCAGTTGTGTTGCTTAGTTACTATCAGTGTTTAGTGTGTTTTATTTACTGTGTGCGTTGTTTTAGTGATTTATTTTTAGTAAATTGTTTTTATATGTAATAATTGGTAGATATGAAGAGATCTCTGTCACCAGTTAGTGACAGTACAATTCTTAGAATTGTGGAAAATGAAGACTATCTCAGTAACAGTTTCTTGAGTGACATTGAAGATAATGCAAACAAATCTATTTTTTATGTCATATCCACATTTTTTTAGCTATCAACTTGAAATTTGGTTTACATTTTATTACATAAGTCGAGAACATGATAAAATGAAGGACATTCCATTTAATAATAATTTTCTATTCTTTATGCATTTCAAACAGAAAAATGTTTTAATTTAAAAAAAGTTTTAATATATGTATATTTTTTTAATATTAAAAAAATATACATATATTATATGTATAATATATGTATATTTTATACATATATGTATGTATTAAAGATGTATGTAAAAATGTATTAAAGATACATCTTTAAATAACGGATCTCCTTAGAAACAAAAAAAAAAAGAATTATTAAATTATTATTTAAAATAACGATTTTACAAAACTTTTTCAAAAACTCTGCAAAGCAAAATATGGCAAAACAGCCTGGCACTTTAGGGACAAAATAGTGAGTCAAGGCCTGGCAACTTAGAGCAAATTTACAAATTTTCGCTTGGCACTAAAAGGGTTAAATAATCATCTGGTGGCCCTTGGTCGTTCATTTTTCATATAAGAATAAGTCAGTCTTAGAATTTATCAAAGACTACACACACCTATCCATGCATAGTCAGCGGTGTGTATACCCAATTGATTTATACTACATTAATTTTTTATGTTCTAGTGCAGCTTTTTTGCCAGCATATTTTTTATCTTGGAATTATAATCTCGAGACTAATTAATTTGATTAGTATTACGCTTTTGCTGTTTTGTTGGTAATTTTGATAATCACATTTTAAGACCTTTACCTTTACTTTTATCATCAAGGCAAGTTACAAATGATTCATGTCTGTTTAGGTGGCTGGATGACTTCACCAACAGGACCACCAGCGAATTGTCCCCCTGGTCTGGAATACCTCACAGCTATTGATCAGTTATTAGTCCACCAAAAGGTCGAGCTTCTTGAAGGTACGTTACAACAACCCGTTTCTTTCATATAATTTATGTTAACACTTTATATATGACATAAGTCTGAGATCTGCAGTTCATGGCAGTTAATCAATTTAATCTTGATTGTCCCAGACTAATTAATTATTTATTTCCATCGGCAAAAGTCATATACATATTTAAACTATTATTGTTATCTTAATTCAAATATTATGTAAAGCTATTAAGAAGGTGATCATTGACCATATAATGATTCTTATCCACCAACACTCTCTTAACACGTTCACTGCTAAAATATTATCAATAAAAGTATCTCTAGGTGCTAAAAAATTTTATTTCATAAAACTTACCTGTATATGTGTGTATCCAGGAATGATGATTGGTAGATTGATGCGATGTGCCTAACACTACGAATCAGCTGTTTTATGTTTTGACCCAGTACTGGGTCATTAGCATCTTGCGCACAACACTTAAGACCTAAATGCGTAATTAATTGCTTTTATGTCCTAACACTAATATTTTCTTAAAATGTAATGTTTATTGATGAAATTAATATGTATAAACAAAAAAATATGTACAGCACCAACCACCCAAACCATTGTCAAAGTTTGTTTATTGATGATATTTCTCATAACAGGGGACTGGACATAGCGCTGGTTTACCAACACACTGGGCACAATAGTAGAGTGTTTGTTTCTTCCTGCCTTCCCTGTAGCACACCCTGCACCTCTTTTTTTCATTCTGTTTTTTAGGATCTTTTGGTGTAAGTTTTGAAAGGACGTGTTCTGTGCTGCAGCGTTTGGGACGCTTAGGCGCTGGATCTGGTGGCATAGGCAAAAGTGCAGCTATTACTTGCATTCTAAAGTCATAAAGTGACAATGTTTTGTTTGGATTTGAGAAATTGTACAATTTGAAGGAATTTACAAGTGTCATCTGAATAACATGGACAAACACCTTTTTGTACCATCTAAGGCTTTTGTGCGCGCACGGATAATATGCCATTAGTTGGTCACTTTTGTCGACCCCCTTCATTTTGGCATTGTAGTGAATTATAGGCACAGGCTTTTCTCTTATCTGATTCCGTTTATTTATACTTTCGCCCATGTCGTTTTCGAATTCTGTTGAAATATAAACAACTTGGCGCTTATCCTGCCATTTCCCAATCAAAACCCCCTCAGAATATCTTCCGATCACTTCACCTTTGCGTAGCTTCGCTTGCTTTACATCTATGGGTAGGTGTTTTCGGTCAATACGAAAAGTGCCAGTACAATATGTGTCCCTGCGTAATAACTCTGACGCCAATGGGAATGAGTTGTAGTAATTGTCCATGTATAGACTGTGCCCAACATCCCATTTCCCACACATCAGCTGTTTGACAACTTTAGAGGCGTGCTCTTTACCTGACATCAAACTCCCCTGACCGGAATACACGGCAAATTGTAAAGTGAGGCCATCAGGTTCACACAATTAGTACAGTTTGATTCCGTACTTGTGTCTTTTGCCCTTGATATACTGGTGAAAGACCAGACGCCCACGCCACAGAATCATGCCTTCGTCCAAGGACAAGTCCGTGCCGGGATAATATACCCTCAGCATGACATTATTGAACCAATCAATTATCTTACTTTGAACAGCCTATCATCAGTCACCTTATTGTTATTTGAAAAGTGGATGCATCTGAGTATCAAAAGGAATCTATCTCTAGACATTTGACTTCGAAAAACAGGTATGTCAAACAAATAATTTGTTTTCCAATAGTCGTTTAGTCGGTTTAGTCTGATTACGCCCATATGTAACAATATACCAACAAATGTTTTCAATTCTGCAATAGTTACTGGCTTCCAATTAGTAATTCTTGATTTTGGAGAAGTAGCAGGCCCACAAAATAAATCAAAGGCATAACGATTCGTCTCGTCCACAATTTTCTCGAGAACGGTTTCATCATGAAATAGCATTAGGAAGTAATCTATAGGGTTATCGCCAGGTTTATCAACAAGAAGCTTATTTTCACGCAGGAAAGGTATATGACGAAGTCCTTGAGTTCGTGATGACCAAACAGGATCGTATACATAATTATCAGAACTGTCAACACACTCAGACACTGACGACTCACACTCCGCCTCGGCCCCACTTACCTCGCTAACATTGCCGTCGCTAAGATCGTATTCACTTTCTAATGTTACATCTCGTGATGTGCTGGCCATGTTTTACACAAGTAACTAACATAACGTCACTAAAACACAATAACTGCTGTAAAAATATACACACGTAACTAAATTAACACTTACTAAAACACAATGACTGATTTACATATATAAAACTACAATAATAATACAAAAACTAATACAACAAACGAACCACGCTAGAGGAGACAACAAAGGCATCCACTCATAAGGAAAACAACAACAGGCGCCAGCCCGGACCGACCCCTGCCCTACTCTGAAGTTTTTTGTCGAGGAGGTTGGGAGACCCAGTACTGGGTCATCCGCACGTAGCGCCACCGGCGTCATGACCCAGTACTGGGTCACCCGCAGTGAACATGTTAAGCTTGCATTAAAACTTATTAAAATTGTTTTATGTTTTTATGTGATTAGGTAGCATTGTAAATATTGATTACAAGTAAAAATAAATGCCTTTGTGAATGCTCTTATTGGAATGGTTATATCTTGATTTAGCTTCGATCAATCAAAATCCAAACAGAAAAACGTTGGTATTATAATTTAAAATCTCAACAATTTTAGTAGATATTATTACTATATTATGTTCTATATATTTATTTTATGGCTTTCAATGTTAGCTACCAAAATAAAACAAGGAGGGAATGAACAATTATAAAGCATATTGAAAATTTAAAAAATTATAACTTAAGTACAAAGTATTCATGTCTTACGGTTTAAATATTGATATGAGCTAAGTCCAAGGGTCACATCAATTTAACACCTGCATTTCCAGTTGAATGAGGACTAGCTTATTCCCCCTGAAAAGAGCGTAATGGGCAGTTACCAACTGTGTGGTCAAAATTTTGAATTTTGGCTTTGTAATCATATTATTCATTAGTAAGATACCGTTCGTCAAGATATGGGCGAAAATGAAAGGCGAATGAGTTTGATGAATGTAGATGAATGAGTGTAGTTGTTGTTACTAACTAAGTTTGACTATTCCTTAGAAATAGCTCTTTATTAATAGCTCAGTGGCCTACGACTTTATGTGGAATGTGAACTACATAAAGTAGTATTTTGGTCTGATTTTCAGCTAACTGACAATCCTGACAATCAGTTCTCTTCCCTACACAACATCTGAACCTTGACTACCATCCAAAATGGACACCCCAGGCTTCTCTAGTAGTGTTGATGGCAACCATTGAGCGGATGCCATGTATTAAGAAAACTGAGCATTATCGCCTACAATCTCCTCAACACTTTGCCAAGTAGCTGGGTTACAGCACTGTGCCACTAGTGATGACTGGTCATTTGTCAGTTTATATTTCGAGTCGCTACATCTTCCCACACTTGTGCAAAAACATCTCAACATAGTCTTTTCCTTAAGTATGTTATTTTAGATAAGCTAAACTCTTTATTTAGTTAAATTAAAAATTGAGAATGGTGTTTGAATGCATAAAATATAAAAGCCAAGTAATATATTTTGCATATTTTATGTGATGCATCTTTATTGTACTAAAAATCATGGCACAGTTAAGTCTAGTATTCATAGTTGAAATAAATAAATATATGTCCTAACTAGCTGTACCCGCCCGCTTCGCCGGTCATAATATTGAGTTTGAATTAGAACCTAATAGCTGAAAGAATTCGAGCATTTTTGCTTCTTCTACCAATATTAGATTTTTTAGGAGGCATGTCATAAAAAGTAAACTGCAAAACAAATAATTATTTATTTTTTATTTTCACGTTTCACCACATGTTTTAATTACCGAGGAAAAAAGGTTAACACCAAATACAGATCACCTGATCAAGTAAAAGTAGTGTGTGCTACACTCTCAAGGTGAAATGTAGAACTACAATAAATCAAAACATATACAGTACTGTTGTTGTGAGAACTTCAATCTGCTTATGGCATATGAAACTACATTAAACCACACAGTCATATGTTTTTTGTAAACAATTCAGATTCTCCATTTGAATAACATGGGATCTTTAGGAGCCCGTGGGGCGGGATCCTGTGGACGGATCTGCATCAAACTTCACAGAAACCATCTCGGGAGTATACAGGACAACATCCTAAAGTTTCATGGCGATCGGTTGGACGGTTTGGCAGCGCATAAACTTCAAACATATATATATATACAAACATCCTCTTTTATAAATATAGATTAATCAACTATATTTTTAGATGCCTCATTTACAACATTATAGTAAAGCAATTGGTTGTGATTAAAGCTGGCATGTTTCCAATAAAGTGATTAATTGAATGGAGAGAGAGAAGTTTTACTTATCTCCTCTTATGTCATGAACTGATATAATTTTTCTTAAACAAGCAAAGATGAAGTTTCAGGGTGTCTACCGGTCACGGAAGTCCCCGAAAAGTCCCGTATTTGTATGAAGGGTCACGGAAGTCACCAAAAGTCACGAATTTTTATTCGTAGGTCACCGAATTATGGACAACTTTTTCTATCATTATTTTGATTTTTTTTCGCTCAATGATGGTTTTTCAAACGTTTTGATTCAGTTGATCGTTCGTCAACGTCAACAGTGATACATCGATGCTTGTATACGTTGAGCGTAATATTGTGTAGAGTAGAACACAGAAAACATAAGGAAGGCAGTGCACATGGAAGAAATAAGAATGTTTTTAGATGGAATGGAGAAATGCATAAGAAAGTTCGACGCGATTGGCTGTTGTCTTGGCAACGTAATTTCGTCACGAGCGCATGCGCAGAGACTCGGAAATGTGTTCTACTATTCGCTATGCGCCGTACTTTCAAACACCTGTTTTCGTGAGTTTGTTTTGTTTGCCATTCTTTTCCTTGTTCCAAGTTGGTTCGTTTCGTGAGAGGTCCAACCTCTCAGACCATACCGGTATTCAACTAGTGAATCGTGACCGACTATAGCTTGAATAAAGCAAGTGTCTTGAAATGGGTCTAGAATTGGCTGTATTTTCACGAGATATGCTTTTCATTCCGCGAAAATAACGTATTTTACCGAAAAATTCGAAAAAACCAATGTCAGAACTTAGTATTTTTGTCATATTTCCGTTAATTTAAATGGTATTTTAATCATGTTTTTTTTTGGTTTGATGTGTTTTATTGCGCTGAATACAAATTTGAAAACTATTTTGGTCTATTACAAATATTTCTCGAGAAATAACGGAAAAACTACTATCGCGGCAGATCGCGATTAGCGGCCATTACGCGATCATTATATACAACAACTATTTATCACAAAAACCAAATTCACCTATATTCCCGCCAGAGTGACGGCCGGCAGGCCGTCACGGAGGCCAAACGCTCGAATTTAACGCAAATTACGAATTTTTGTTGAGAAAATAGACAATTAGGATAAGTTAGGTTATGTTTGGTTATGTCGTAAAAAGTGCATTTTTCGAGCTGAAAAAAATAATTTTACTACAAAACCAGTTATATATTTGTGTTCAGCATAAAAAATATGAGAAATGGAAAAAAAATTATCGAAAAATAACGATTTTTAAAAAAGTTGGTTTTTCATTATTAGATAAAAAACTTGTTTTTCGATTTTTCGGTAAAAAACGAGTTTTCCGCGGATGAAATCAAACTCCTCAAGAGATATAAACTCATTTTTCACCACTTTTTTAACATGAAACCGTATTTTCAGAGGTGGCAAGAAACAATATTCATAAAAGAATTACCTTTAGGCCTAACATTTGTAGTTCCAGTACTGCAGCCAGTAGTACTGTAGATAGTTCCTTAAGCCAGCAAGGAAGTAATGAAGCAATTTTAACACTGCCTTGTACTTCAAAAACTTCATTAATTGAGGTTAGCCAACAATCAGATTTTTCGTCTTTGGCTGAAAAAAAAAAAAAATAGCCCTACTCCAGTCCTGACTAGTTTTCTTATGTCTGACAGTGTCACTAAAGCTGAAATTTTATGGGCAGACTTTGACAAACACTTCTTCACATTCTGGTGAAGGGGCAAGTGTATTATTTCCTATCATGTTCCCTGACAGTGCAATAGCTCAAAAATTTCAGATGCACAAAGATAGCCTATAGTGTCACTTATGGGCTAGGTCCCTATTTTTATAATATCGTAGCAACAGAAGCCAAAAGGAGTTAGTTTTTTGCACTTTCTATTGATGAAAGCTTTTAAAAATGACATTTGCCAAAAGCAGCAGATGGACATTATGATAAATTATTGGTGTTCAGAAAAAAAAAACATGGTTAGCACAAGGTACCTGACTTCAACATTTTTAGAAAGGTCTTCTGCTGTTGATATAAATTGACTACTACTTTAGGGGAATTCAACTTGCCACTGAATAAGTTAACTCAGCTGTCTACTGACGGACCTAACGTCAATCTTAAGCTTATTTTTGACCTGAAAACTCACATGAAAGAGTCCCTTGTTGTCTACTGACGGACCTAATGTCAATCTTAAGCTTATTTTTGACCTGAAAACTCACATGAAAGAGTCCCTTGTTAATAATATGGAGATTATAGATGTTGGCACTTGTTCACTGCACATCGTTAACAATGCTTCCAAAACTGCACATAGTAAAGTTGGCTGGAAATTAAACCAGTTTTTGAGGGCTTTGTATAGGCGTTTTAAAAACTACACTTTCAGAAGTTGCCTGGGCCTAAGGTTTTTCCAAAAAAATTCTGTGCAGTGAGATGGACAGAAAACTCCAGTGTTATAAGAAGGTGCTTAGACATTCTTCCTTCTTTAAAGCAATATTGTAACACCATTGTTGAACCCCCTGCAACAAAAAACTTTAACATAGTTAAGTCTTTCTTGCATGATGACAAAACTCTGGAGGCTAAACTTCATTTCTCAGCCATGATTGCAGAGGAGTTAGAAGTATTTTTGACATATTTTCAAAGGAATGATTTCTCTAATGAGAGGCCTGGCCAGTAAAATAATCAAAAATAAAGTTATTGCAACGGCCACCACAGCTTATAAATTAAAACAAATAGATCTAGACAAGTTTGAAAATTTTCAAACTCTGGATAACATTGATATTGGCTTTGGTGCAAGATCTGCTCTTAGAAATATTGAAGAAGTTCATGTCCAGACTTTCAAGCTTGATTGTAAAAAATTTATTTTGGGAATTTACCAAACTTGTTTATTTTGGAAAAAAAGTTGAAAACTCATATTTTTAAGACAAAGTTCCAATACATGGTTTATTTTACTGTTTATACTATGCATTTTTAAGTGTTTTGTTTCTTAATGTTATTATTATTCAATAAATATTTGTAAATATTTTACTTAATTACATGCAGAGGAAGCAAAATATATCATATGTCCGTATCAAATGTCTGAACGTTGAAACCACCTAAAATTTGTTAAGTCACCGAATTTCAGAAAATTGGTCACCAAAAGTCACCAAAAAGTCCCCGATTTTTTTATCAGCCCACTGGTAGACACCCTGAGTTTTTGTCATCCAAAGTATATTACGTAAAGGTGCGTTTTTAACTTTGTTTGTGTTTGGCATTACATATATTTAGCTTCCTTATCTCATTAGCTTTATTTCAACGTCATCTGACATGATATGACTGTTTATACCGAGAACTTAATCAAAATCCAATACTTGTAACATATTATTTATTACAGTTATGACAGTGAATAACTAACAAGTTTTAGACCAATTTTATAGATGAGATAAATTTATGATAACTGAAACCCATGTTATTGGAAATCATGATTGGTTCACATTCAAAAGGTCATTTATCTATATGGCATTTCCCATCGTATTATAAGTTTTACTAGATATTCAATCTCCTGAATGATAATGTTGCATATGTGATGTTTATAACTAAAAAATCTGTGTTAACTTTGCAAATGTGATGTTTGTACAAAGTTTGTCTGGAACATTTGTAATGTAGCTAGTTATTATTTAGTTAGAAAATGTGCTACGGTATGTATTCTTTAAGAAAATTAAATTAAGTTTAAACCTACATATATTAGATATATTAAATTAAAATCAGAACATTAGTCTATTTGCAACTTAGTCCGTTAAATGATTTCATGCACGATTGACGGGTCAGCCAGTCTTCCAGTCCTAGTGACGTGATGCCAATGATAAACTTGCGGTTTCATCATAGTCAGTTAATTTTTAACTGTAATGTGATTCCTTCTGAATATTGTTTACTATTGAATATTTTATTTAGTTTTTTAAAATTTGCAAACTTCCAAGTAGTGAATTGTTCATCTATCTTTCTTTTCACTGTGTTAAAAAACATTTCTGTATACTAATTTTTGGATTACTTTTAGTAATATGTAGGAAAAAGAAATATAATATTATGCTGAATAAAAAAGCAAAGGTTTTCAGAAGAGTTAATCTCATAATTTTCTAAGTAATAGTTTTGTTATATTGATTTTAATAACATACAAGGAAACAGTAATACAATATAAAACAAATTTACTATAATATAAGTACAATATGCAAAAACAATTTATGGTGATTGATTTCGGTAAACCACGTTTACCTGCCTCTGACCAGAGGGATTAAAAAAAGGAATGACATTCACTTGTGTTTTGTATTTTTACTAACACATAATCGAAACATTTTCAACCATTCAATTTTAAAGATATCTCATAACAATCTATTTTCTTTAAATTAACATTTACTTGTAAATACTGTTTATTATTTTAAAGGAAATAAACATATTTGAATACATAAAGTAACCAATATCAACTATCTCAACTTCATTATATTTTTATTTGATTATTCCGAATAAAAAATAGAGTAATAATTTTAATAAAGTACCCTTTATTCATTTTTTACTATGAAAGATTGACCGGTTTTGGCTCTTAGGCTATCTACAGAGTGTACAAATATAAAACCTACAATAAATGAACAATTATAAAAATAAAACAGATGTCAATGATGATTAATTTAGTGTGGATAAGTTGTATTTTATTTTTGACTGTTATGTTTTGTAATTTCTCTTTTTTTCATTTATAGGATTTTTCATGTTGATTTGTGTATTTAGTACGTTCTGTGGTTCTTAGTAATTGTTAATGTATATGTGAAAATTTTCTTTGGAATTATTGTTTTCTCCTTTTTTTTCAAATTAGAATTTTCACATTTTCATTGATATTTTGGTAACTGTGATTTGTTCGGAATATGTTTGGCAAAGTTTGATTTAATTGATTTTGAGTTTGTTGTTTTTTATTGCTTGTATGTGTTCTTTGTAACGTAAATTAAATGTTCTTCCGGTTTGTCCTATGTAGAAAGAATTGCATTTCAAGCATTTTACTTTATATATTCCAGATTTTTCACATTTATTATTTTTATTTTCTGTATTAGATAGTCTGTTAATTAAATAAAAAGTGTTGTTCTTCGCTATTTAACTGAGTATTTAATTAATGTATTAAAAAGTTTTTCTAATGGCTTTATTCATTTTTCTATAATAAGGAACACTGATACATTTTTTCTTATCTTTTTGTTTCATTTTCTTATTCCGAATATAAATTGATATTTTTTTGTTTTAATTTTTTCAATTCTAGCTCTGATTGGATTTGAAACAAAGAATAAATTTACCGTGAAAAACAGTCTGGGGCAAAAAGTTTTTTATGCTGTGGAGGAGTCTGACTGTTGCACTCGGAACTGCTGTGGTCCAATACGCCCCTTCGGCATGAAAATACTTGACAACTTTAAAAATGAGGTCATCCACTTGGAGCGCCCGCTTGCTTGTGACTCCTGTCTTTGCCCGTGCTGTCTTCAGGTATACTTAGTTAAATTGAATGATATACATATCTAATAATCAATTTAGTTCATATTTGCAGCAAATATTTTAAGTCAAGAAATTTATTTACATTTTAATTCTTAAGGAAAGGAAATATCAAGCTATCAAATTTGATTTTATCCTGTGAATATTATATTTGACCTCTAAAATGATATTTAATTAGCGTTGCTTGAAAATTCATATTATTTCCCAAAATGGAGAATATTTTGTATTCACTTTAATTGTTTAAAAATAATCCTAGTATAGTTATGCATTGGGTCACTCTATCTTTTTGTGTGTAACTATGTAACGTTCAAATCATATGAAGAGATTAAATATAGTTTTTAATATTTATATAGTTTTTAACATTTAAATAGTAGTTTTCATGTTTTTATTTTATTTGTTAAATAATGTTGTTTAAAGAAATAAATTTAAGCACAACTGAGGTATAAAAAGTAAAATGACATATGGCTTTTAGAGGGAAAAATACTTGACTAAGTTGTAGTTCCTCTCGGCTGAAAAGACAAGCCCTTTTTTTTTTTTTTTTTTTTTTTTTTTGTAGGCTCATAGTGTAAAGGGTAATGTTAAATTATCAACTTTTTTTGTTCTTATTGATTGTAACATTTTAATATCTTATGAGCTAAGTTTGTTTTAATGAATATAAAAATGATGTTGAACTAAAATAAAGAGGATTATATTGAAGATAGTAAAGTTACTTATTTTTTTTGTTTTTGTTTTTTTTTTTTTTTGCAGAAAATGGAAGTGTATTCCCCTCCTGGGTGTTTGGTGGGATCAGTGGAACAAGAGTGGAGCGTCTTTGCTCCTTCGTTCAGTATAAAGAATTCTGCCGGAGACACAGTGCTGCTCATTGAAGGACCTGTTTGTACTTTCAGTATTTGTGGTGATGTGGAATTTAAGGTAATTGCTGTATAGATCTGTATTTTCTCTCTCTCTATAGCAAGTGTTATAGCTATATCAAAGATTATCATTGATGCAGTATTTGCTCAAACAGCTGTGTAAATCTGTTAGCTAAAGATGTCAGTAACGATTATCTCATGTCAAGAAAGAGAGTAGAGATTTACCAATGTAAGGTTAGAACCTTAAATTGGTAAATATTTTACTATTGTAAAGCGTTTGACTGTCTATACCATGAGATAATCATTACAAAACTTACATCTTTAAATATTAGAGGCACATCACATAACTGGTTGTCAACTGTCTATCTGGGTGATCCCAGATGGTTGAGTTGCAGTGCACTACACATGGTCTTTCAAGCACACATAAATTACACCCCCTACCTATTACAAGAGGTGTCCGCAAGGAACTGTCCTATTTGTTCTTTTTGTCAATGACTTACAAGCAAGCATCTAAAACCACAACACCACTACCAGTTGAATGTATGCTGATATGCCACATCACCGCTGATCAAAAACATCACTGCGGAAAGAGTTCATAGGACCACTTCAAATTTGTAAAATAAGACCCCTGAGATATTACAGAAAAAATTACCTGGTTAAAATTTCCTTAAAGACCATTCAAGTAAACTTGAGTTAAGAAACAATCCAATATCAAAAATACCTGATGTAGTTGAAAATCAAGTATTATTCGATGAAATCATCTAGACAGAAATCTCACCTGGACTAAGCATGTAGACAGCCTTTGCACAAAATCATCAATGGAATATATGCTGTAAGGGGATAAAATGAATTGGCAGCTCACTTGTGGAAAGAAACTCTCATAAGGTACGAGCTTGCCGTGTGGAGTAGATCAGCTACTGCAAATTTCAAAAGGCTTCTTATCCTACAGAAAAAGCCATTAAAACTCTGGTTGATCTTAAACTCCAACAAAGCTGCAGACATGCCTTTCTATCTTGTTTAATTGAACAAGGTCAAGAGCTACCTTTCGTATTGCTCACCACCGAATTGCTGTGGCGGAATGGTTCCCGGACAACGAGCCTGAATAAATTGGTTTGGTTATTTTAAATTTTCAATGTTGTGCAGAATACCATTTCAACTTTAATTATTTTATAAGTAGAGTTTTTCATTGCATAACATCAAGTAAGAGAAGAATCATCCCTATTACATTAAATGAAAATACATGCATAACATATGTTATGTTTGATTAAATATAGTATAGATATATTTGTAAGTGCAAAAATGAAAAAATATTTAGCCAGTATAAATAATACAACATTTCTCCGTGATTGTTTGGATGTCTGAATGTTTTAAACTGGTAAAAATTCTATCGTCAGATGTTGATAAAGTGATTTGTTATCTCAAAAACTGAATTCTTATTGTGACCTTTTCGTAGAGTATTTAAGAAGTTGACTTATAAACAAGGTATTAGGTTTTTTGGTTCAATATCAAAATAATCCATCACTTAGTTCTTCTACTGGTATTTTGGACACTGGACCTACAGATCTCTAAAGAGGTGTCTTCTCTATCCCTATTTCTTCTGTCAATCCAGTTGTGAAATTAAAGTATGGAAACCAATTGTAAAATAAAGACTGAAAATAGAACGTTTTAATTGAAATGTGGAACTCAGAATTAAATAGGCAGTACATGGCAGTTGACAAGTTTATCTGCTTCAGTGCATATAGGCTTGTTTTTAGTCTGTTACATAGCTGGTCAATATGAGGAGTCTATGTCAGACTAGAGTCTATTAAAACTCAAAAAAATTTAGTTTCATCAACTATTTTGACTCCAGGTATGCAGTTAAAAATGTTTAATAGGAATGTGGCATTGTTCAAGCTGAAAGCGATAGCACAACAATATTTAAAAAGGGTGTGTCGTTCTTAAGTTTTTAATTATTGTTATTTTATTTCATTGGTCATTGCGTGTGTATTTTCTTTATGAAAACAGATTTTTTATGGCTATAAAAAACTATATTTGTGTTTTTATTGTTTTCTGGAGATTTTGTTTTAGTATTTTACAAGAATTTACTATTACAAGAATAGTCAAATTTACCTTGAAACATATTTTTTTTACTATCTGAATTTAATTTCCAGATCCTCAGCAAAGATGGCCAAACTGTTGTTGGCAGAATATCCAAGCAGTGGAGTGGTTTACTGAGAGAAGCGTTCACTGATGCTGATTACTTTGGAATTACTTTCCCCATGGATCTTGATGTTCGTATGAAAGCAGTGATGCTTGGAGCTTGTTTTCTCATTGTAAGTTTGTTAATCCTGTTGTTGTTTGAGTCACATAAATACATAAAAGAGTGATTATGTTTCAGGTTGTAAAAGGGAATTTGTTTCTTCACATGTTTAAAAATGTCAACTGTTGATATTCTATTAAGAAAAAATAAATTTTCTTAAATTGTCAGTGGTAAATCAATAATGTGACTCAAAGATTTATAAGGAAAACATTTGTTGCAATAAGTTTTTTGTTGAACAATTTTAATTTGATTGTGCTGTTCATATTGATCTATAGTTATATTTTAGTCCCAAAAAATATCATAACATTTCACAAACAAGTTTGTTTATAATCTTGTCTCTAAAAAATATTTAATTTTGATGCAATTTTAAGTCTTAATCTTTTCCTTCAATTCTCTTTGTATAATTTATGCGACTTACCGATTTAGCTATGCTTTTGATTTTATTGCAAGTTTGTTTCGTAGAAGAAATCAAATTAACTATTTTTTTTTGCGAGTTAGATTACGATAGAGGCAAAAGTTGCTGGTTATTTTGATTTCAGTTGTATAAAATCAGGATACTTATTAAATAAGCCAAGTTCCCTAATAACAAATGTTTCAAAATGTTACATGTGTTCATTAGTATAAGCACATTCATCAGATGAGAACTATCCATTTAAACAAGATACCAGCGGCATTGATAATGTGTGAATAATAATGCCGTGTTGATAATGTACTATGTGTTATATGTGTCTGTGTTTGGTAAACATTGATTTCTTATTGTCAGCTTTTTGAACTGGCTTGCTACTAGATTAATTAATTATAAAGTTATTAATAAAGCAAAAGTAATATGTCTCATATCTATAACTTCTACATAAATTCTATACAATCTTCATAATTGTATAGAAATTATGAAACTTAAATCTTAAGCAAATAGCCTATTTATTATATTTTTGTTTATGTAACATCTTTTCTATAAGAGTAAGCATTGTCTTCAAAGTTTTTTGTTCAAACATATCAGCTCAGAGAAACCTAAATACAGACCGGCAACCTTATGGAGTATAGTGTACATTGTAGGAATCTTGAATTTTATCAGATAAATCTAATAAGTTAAGTACCATCTAATAAGTATAGTGATGCTCTCTACTTGAAAATCTACTAACTACAAAGAATGAAGTTATTTCGTGATGTTTCATCCAGAAGGACGATGGCTGAGAATGGGGAAGGAGTAAGTGAGACGAAAAACTGAAAGGAAAGACAAATTGGTCGCGACTTGGTGACTTGCCTGGTTTTATTTTATTCTCAAATTGAATATTGTACCTGATTATATTAAAAAATATTCACAAACTGGTTTATTTTTATTTTTAAAAAGGACATTAAAACTGAAACACATGAAATTACGTTGAGGTAATTCTTGATCCTTAAATTAAATATTCAATCTGATTTGATGATAAGATATTCTTGAAGTGTTATGATAAATGTTGTATTGTAATGTAACCCAAAATGATTACATAAAGAATGGTATTTATTTATTTTTATTTATTTATTTATTCATAAGACGCCGATTGTCAAGATATGGGCAAATATGGATTTCGAATGAGTGTGATGAGTGTAGATGAGCTAACGTAGTCATTGTTACAAACTAAGGCCGACTATTCCTTAGAAAGTGTCATTAATTAATAGCCCAATGACAAATGAACAGCCGGTGGTTATCAGCTGATCCTTCTCAAAATGTATTATGACTCTGATTGGGATCGAAAAAGTTAATTTGTAGAGACCCCCTTACTTAATAAATCAAGGTACAAATAATGAAGTTAAAAATGTTGGAATAACAAGAATGTGTTATCATTAAACCATCGCAATTGCACTAGGGAATTGATGAAGAAATATAATTTTGATATTTTTTATACATGTGTAATTTTTTATATTCCAAGTGGATAAAGTTAAAAACCTTTAACATTTATGCAAGTGTATAGGAGTTACATAGACCTCAATGTTTAATGTAATATGGGTAGGTTTAGGCCTATCCATTATAAGTGGGCTAGTAGGCTAGTACCATTGCTAGCTATTAATTAGAATCTCATTGCTGGAACATAAAAAAAGTACTAGCCCATAAACCTTCCGCCTTATCAACAATTTCTGTTTACTTTGCTATATATTCTGCACCATTACAAATGTATTAACTAAGGTAATGCAGAATAATAAGTACAGTAAACAGTAATTGTTGAGGTCTACATTACTCATATACGGTTGGTAATATAAAAAATTACTCGAAGTATACAAAGGCCTTAACATTATATTTACTGTCCACAACCAAGTGGGGGGTTTAACAGTGCTAGGTAGATGTGCATGCAGGAGAACCAGGTATGAATAATGGTGGTTGCGAATTTAAGATATTTTTACCTCTTTTATATTTTGTAAAATGTTCTATTTAAGTTATTTTAATTTTTCTTTGTTTTATTGTTAAAAATGCTTTAAATTTGTTAACTATTCAAATGTTTATATTTGTTCTGTGATTAAGTAGTAGAGAGGACTAAATAGTCCTAACTTAGTCACAATAATAAAGCCTTTTTTCCATTTAATTTCACCCACCCCAAAATATTAGGTGTTCCATAAGCAAGAGTTGAGTGGTCTCTCAAATTCTATTAAGAGCACCCTATTCAAAAAAAACTAATCTTTGTTGTTTGTTTGGATGATATTATCTAATAAATATAAAGTAGTATATACGTTATATTTGTTTACTTATAGTAATAAATTAGTAAAGCAAGTTACCTTGTTCTTGGCTTGATTATAAGCGACCTTGTGGTAGAAAAAGCAAGTATATTTTATTTAAATAAAATGCGAAAAATTATTACTTTGAGTGTAATATTACATATTTTTATAGTAATTAATGTTTGTTTATCAGGATGCTATGTTCTTTGAAAAATCTGGAAATCGAGAAACAGATCGACCTGGAATGTTTTAAAATGTAAATGCAGTATACAAACAGGTAAGACTCTCAGTAATAAAAATATTGCTAATGTATGATTACAATACAAGAGAACATTACACAACAAACATATATCACAATATAAGCACAAAATGCACAATCATACTACAATACAAGTACAAAATAAACAAATATAGTATAATACTGCAACCCACCCTTGTACTATCAAAACATTGCTGGACCCATCAAGGGTGGACCCAAAGGCACCGTACTCAGGAGGACGACACAGAAAAAAAAATACAAGTTGAATGGCAAAAATATTGTTTATTACATGAAAATTAAAAACACATTTATTTTGTATTTGTATATAAGAATATTTAAAAAAAATATTAAGTTTCAAATAAACAAAATTAAAACGTTTACGTAAAAAACGGGCCGGTGACTGTATGTGTAAAGTTACTTTAAAACATTATCAATAATAGCTCAAGAAATTTATATGTACATATGGCCTCGAGGCAAAAGAAATAAATAAAGAAAACAAGATCGACAAATATCAACAGTACAAAGTATCAATAAAACTTTGACCAAATAAACTTTTTGTAAGCTATATAAAAAAATAGGTTAGGCGTAAAAGTTTTTATAGATATATAAATATAGAGGTTTGAAAATGTTTAACAAGAATACATTTATAACAAGTAACAACACATGACATAAATATTTAAATAAATAAGCCCAGCCCGTAGGTACCACACTGTCTCAAGGAAAACGCTGTCAGTAGCCATGCAGGTGCCCATCCATCACTCTCCGACCCCGGAACCTGGGCTAAAAAAACAACACAGCACAAAACATATTTTATTCTGGCTCCACAAAAGCAACAAAACAAAATAAATACATAAAGGGGTGAGAAAGACAAAAATAAAAAATGGTATGCTAATAAAAGCTGTCTTAACATTTAAATGTAAAATTTGTAAAATAAAATCATAGGTTATAGGAACTAAATAAATACCGAAATAAGCCATTTCTCTCTCTCTCTCTCTCTCTCTCCCTCCCTCTCTCTCTCTCCCTCCCTCCCTCCTTCCCTCCCTCCCTCCCTCCCTCCCTCCCTCCCTCTCTCCTTCTCACTCACTCCCTCTCCTCAGCTGAAGAAAATATCAGTGGTGTTGAAAATTTGTTAGATTGTGATTATTTCGTGTTTGTTACTACTACTCTGGTGTTAGTGAACTTGTCTTTTAATAAAAGTTTGCTGATGTCCTATCTCTCCAATATACTAATTCCTGGCCTAGTGCCCTTTAACCTAACCTAAAATATGTCTTTAATTATCTTGAAGATCTTCTCGTCTACACCTTGAAAATCTGGAGGACGTTCTGAAGCGCCTGGGTAGCACTGGCCTTAACGTGAACCCTGACAAAGTCACTTTTGGCAAGCCTGAAATCTCTTTCAGGGTTGTCTGGTTTCCTCTCAGGGCGTCTGCATCGATCCTGCTAGGACACAGGGTATCCAGAACTTTCCTCCTCCTCGGGATGCCAAAGGTATGGCCCGTTTTGTGGAAATGGTGAATTTCTATTGTCGTTTCATCCCCAACTTAACCAAGCTTGCCGCCCCTTTAAATGAGTTGAGGAAGAAGGCGAAGTTTGTTTGGGGGGCAAGCTCAGTAATAAGTGTTGATGCTTTGAAGAAGGCTATTATGCTTTTGACAGTCTGCTTCATCATCAACAGCAAGATCCTGAGCTGTCTGTTTTCTTGCATGAGCTTCAAGAGGGAGGAGCCCACCCTCCCTATTTTCTGTCCAAAGGGGTTCTTTGCTGCCGGCCTAGCCGTGGTGGAGGATCCAGGGTTGTGTGGTCCCGATGGTCTTCAACTACTTCCACAACTCTCCTGTGGGCTGTCAATTTAGGAATTCGCAAGATCATCGCTAAGATACGTTAGGAATTCATCTGGAAAGGCATGGATTGGGATATTGCTGAGAGGGTACAGGCTTGCCACCTTTGCTCCCTTGGCAAGCCCAGTCAGAATGCAAAGTTGGGTTTGTTGTCATCTGAAGTGGCGGAACGTCCCTTTGAGAAGGTCTTCATCGACTAAGTGGGCCCTTTCCCACGTAGCAAGTCAGGTAACACTCACCTACTTGTTTTTGTTGATATCTTCTCAAAGTTCTGTTGGCTTTTCCCTCTTCGTAGTGCTATGTATGGCTCAGCTCACCATCTGTGCACGAAAGTTTCAGCTTTTTCAGTACTTTGGTGTACCCGCCACTGTAGTCTCTGACAATGGGTCTCAGTTCACCTCCAAGGAGTTCCGACGATTCTGTTTTGGGCATGGCATCCAGCATGTGACTACTTCACCTTACTATCCACAGCCTTCTCATACAGAGCAGTTCAATCGCAATCTCAGATCCGCTCTCATTACTTTCCATTCCACCAAGCAGAAAATCTGGAATGAAAGCCTTTCTTGGCTCCAGCTGGCTTTCAACTCAGCTAAACATGAAAGTCTCAGTGCTGTGCCCTTAGAGCTTCTCCATGAGTTCGCTTCGAACAACCCTTTGTCCAACTTGTGGTGTCTTAGTGATCTTTTGCCAGAGCCTGGTACCGCTGATGTCCTGGCAACATGTGAGGCTGCCAGATGCAACCTTGTTCGGTCTAGGGAGCGATTGAGGAGGAGATACAATCAAGGTTGTAGGCCCAATCCTTTCCAGGTGGGGAATTTGGTCTATTGTCAAGTCCATCCAGTCAGTTCGGCTGTAGAGAAGAGGGCTGCTAGGTTGTGTTTCAGGTGGTCTGGTCCCTACTGCATCCAGAGGTTTCTTTCTCCTGTCACTGTCTTACTGGTAGATCCCCAGTCTGGCTGGGTTTTCTCACTTGAAGCCTTGCCGGGGAATGTTAACACAGGTGGTGTCCTAATGGGAATAACAAAGTGAATAATTACCCGAGAACCCATTTTTTAAAGAAAAAAACCCCAAGGAAAATGTAAACTAAACAATGTAAAAAATAAAATCTAAAAAATATATCTCGCTATAAAATGACAGTTCTTAACAAATCAAAAAGTTTCTTCACTGGTTGACGTTTTTCAAAAAGTTCAATGCTGTGAGCAGGAATGGCCAGAAAATAAACTAGGTTTGGGTCATCTGCATATCATAGACTTCATCCTGGAGGCCAATGGATGAACAGCGTGGAAAGGGGGAAAAGTGACAGCCCCTCTGGTACGAAAGGTAGAGGCTTGGCCCAGCCCGTAGGTACCACGCAGTGCCTCCAGGAAAACGCCGTCAGTAGCCATGCAGGCGCCTGTCCATCACTCTCCAACCCTGGAGCCAGGGCTAAAGAAACAGCACAGCACAAAACATATTTTAGTCTGCTCCACAAAAGCGACAAAACAAAATAAATACATAAAGGGGCGAGAAAGACAAAAAGAAAAAAATTTTTTATGCTAATAAAAGCTGCCGTAATATTTAAATGTAAAATTTGTAAAGTAAAATCAAAGGTTACAGGAACTAAATAAATACCAAAATAAGTTTTTTTTACCTAAAGTAACAAAAAGACTAAGTACAACCGTTTGACCAAATTAATAAGCAAAAATATGAACAAAGATAACAATTTACATGACTCAGCATTACATAACTAAAATCCTGCCGTGTCCGGCAACAAAATGAAACCTTTTGTTAGACCTATCAAGTGAAATATGACAGTTATAAAAAGAGAAAATGATACTGAGTTTACTATAAAACAATTAAAATACAAAATTTAATTACATCTAAAAATCAGTTTAACAGGACAAAATAATATAATAAATAAAAATACATGATCACAATAACCTTTACATCGGCACGTGGGCCTAATCTAGACTTGCTGAAAATAAAAACATTTTCACAAACAGGCAAAAACCTTATTAATTACTGAAACAACATACATAAGAGAACAATAGAGATCAATAAACAATATTTTTAACTAAACCGTTACAAAATCAAACAATTTTACGAACACTTACCTAAACGTTTCTAGCCGCAAAACATGTCATGTCGGCAGCAAAGCTAGAATGGAAAGCTTGCCGTCAACGCCAAGGAACATAGAAAACAAAATCACGGAACACAGAAAAGAACACAAAGACACTAAAACTAAATGGAACACAGAGAGGAAGACTGAGCTTTCCGAGGGAGATGATCGTAATGTGCAAATGGGACAATACAAACACAAAATGCACAAATCTATCACAATATAAGTACAAAATGCTACAAATCATTTGATTCTTTTGTGAATCCATCTGGTCTGAGAAAGGTGAGCATGGTTTACCGAAATCGATCACCATAGTATTTGTGCATTTTGTACTTATATTTTGTGCTTTTATTGTAATATATTTGTGTTGTGTGATGTTTTCTTGTACTGTATATGTACCAACATGTACTATGCTAATTAAAAAACTATAATGTATGATTGTATGCCAAATTTTGTTTTATTGCATGCTGTTTTTGATTTTACGTTTAAATCAATTTCATTTTCGTTTTTTTAACAGTTTTGTTTATCATATTATTTTCTTTCAGGACAAGGCAACCCCAGTCAAGTGATAGTCAGTGGCCTTGCTTCACTCATTAATCCTCTGAAAGTTGTGTTTCCTCAAGAAACTCAATGCTAGATGCTGCCTAACTTATTATTCTTACAATGAATTTTTAATACATTATCTAATAATATTGATTAATGAATCATACATTTCTAAAAGTGTTAATTACCAAAGAAATAATGTTACTCTGTCTTGTTTATAATTTGAGACATTAAGTTACTCTTTATACTCTGTTTTTATTTGTTAATGAAGGGTTTTATACAATTATTTTTCATACTAAATTATAATGTAGAAGTTTGAGATAGCCTCTGTCTCAGCAAACAAAATGAACAACGAACCATTAAGATACTAAAGCTTGAAAAATAAGTTTTTTCTTAGTTGGGAATGTTCACTTTATTTCTTGAAATAATAACATTTTTAGTTAAATTGTAGTTACCAAGTGATTTGCCATATTTAATATGATTTGCAATTCCAATAATTAAATTCCTGATGACTTATTCTCTCAATTCTCACAGTTAGCTATCTGCTACATGTTGACGGTTTGCCTGTTCTAATGCATGATGTTAACTGGCCCTTCACTCACTATATATAAACTTGAGAGAGAATTTCACCCACCAACTTATGTGTAAAAATATTTTACTACAGAATCGATTTAAATTTTTCCTGCTATTACAAATCTTAAATATTTATACTTTGCTATTGAATATTTATACTTTGCAATTAAATAAATATTGTTGTTTTATTTTCAAGCATGAATATTTCATTCAAATTATTGTTTGGCTTCAAAGAGAAAGGAAGTAACATAAGTTGAATAAATAACTAGAGTTGGAAACAATCTGCAATGACTACTAACTGCAATTGTAAGATATGTTGTAATCAGAGAGCAAGAAAGGGATTCTAGTCGCCAGTTATATCTAATTGTATCTTCTTCAAAGCGCACGTCAGGCACAAAACAAAATAAAAAACAGTGCATATTGACTAAACAATGAGTCTGTGAGCGCACAGCTAGAGACAGCTGGACATAGTTGAGGAGTGAAGAGGGGGCTCTTTTATGAAAACATTAGTCCACTGAAACAGTTGTCTGGAAGAAGTGTTTAATGTTTTTTATTATTATTATCAGCTGATGTTTATTATTGTAATATTGGTTAGTAATATGGATATTAATAACACTGACACATGCCCAGACTAATTGTTCATAAGTACATTCTACATTGCATCTTATACATTACCAGTACAAAACCGAAATTATTAACTAGAAAATGTTTTTATCCCATAATTGAAATATAAATTGATGTAAGGTTCTGATGAATTTTTTGCTAAACAAACTTTATTAAGTCTAACCTTTAATGTTTTTTTACTAGTTTTTACTTATAATAATTAATGAAAACCTATGACAGCTAATTTAAATGGCACTATTTTTCTTGACTGTTTATTTTAACTTAACAATAGAATTTGTCTAGCTTTAATCAAAATTATTTTTAAAATTTTATATATTATAATTATACTTTTTTGACTTTTTTACTATATATATATATATATATATATATATATATATATATATATATATATATATATATATATATATAGTAACCCACCCACCCACCCACACACGTACAGTGGTATTGACCCTCCCACCCACCCACACATGTACAGTGGTATTGGGTGGTATAAACTTGGACAACAGAGCTAGAGCTGACCATGTGCATGAAGAACTGGAGAACTAATTACTCGACACCCAACATCTCTATGACTCGACACACACTAAGGGGAGGGGCTGACAACAGATCTAGAGCTAACCATGTGCATGAAGAACTGGAGAACTAATTACTCGACACCCAACATCTCTATGACTCGACACACACTAAGGGGAAAACTAGACACGAACATTGGTATTGACATACATATATATATATGTTAAATGTTTGACAAATACTACTGACTTTATTTTATATGATCATTTTGTATTGTCTATTAATTTTTCGGTCTTTAAGTTAAGGCAGTGTTCATGTTTGTGTCTATGTGAAAATACAATTAATGTTTGTGAAACTTCTCTGGAATGGACCTACCAATGTTCATCGATGATGTAATTATTAACCAAATGTAGTAGTGTAGGGTAGGAACCATTTAATGTAAAATGAGTCACTTTAAAAGTTGTTTATATTATTGTAGAACTTTTAACAAAGGTACCTAAACTAAATATTAATTGCTGAACTGCAACATCCAATTCAAAAATAATACGATGAGTATATTTTCTTTTATTATGTTTGTGTACAACATTAGTCATTAATGCAACCAAATTTAATGAAATTTGAAGTTTCACTGCAGCCTTAAATTAGCAAGACATTTTTTTAAAGGTCTACTTAATTAATTTTAATTCTTCTTTAAAACAATGAAGTTTTTTCTTTGTAGCCCTGCTACAAATATTTTTGTTTTATTAGTTTGAAATAAGTTATAAATTAATTTCAACTGAATATGTGAACAATTTTTTAATGCTTAAAATTATTAACTCTAGATATAAGGCTTCGAAATATGTATTTGATAGTTTGCATGCTGCTACATGAATCTAGTTTAAATTTACATTAAATTCTTAAATTTATCTTCTCACGCTGAAACCAAATATGTAAAGTTATTAGTCATATTTTTAGAAAGTGACTCATTTTCAAACTAATTTAACAAATGTCAATTAACTTCTTGGCGTATTTAGTGTTATTTGCTCCTCTAATTGTTATTGTCCCTGTTAATATATTTTCTTCCATTGTGATCGTATGCAGTTTTTAATATCAAAATAAACTAAAGTTTCCATTCTGCCTCAGGTCATCTGTGCTGTACAATTATTTTACTCTAAGAGGTAAATTTTCTGTAATTCATACAAATTTGTTACTGTCATTTTGTTTTAAATGTTTTATATTACTGTTGTTACTATTTTCATAATAATTTTATTTCATAAACTAAGGCAATGTATAAGACTGCTTGTTTTAACAGTTAGTTAGTTTAACTACACAATTGTATTTATATGCAATATTGTATCGTATTCAAATTTTCAGCTATTGCAAATAAAGTTATATTTTAAATTTAAATGTTTGTTTTAATTAAAGTTCTTAAACATTTTATGTACTCCAAAAGTAATATATGATTGTATGGTATTAATACTATTTTTAAACTCTTAGGAAATCTGACATTTTACCACAATTTGGTATATCCAAGGAATACACATCAATAAGAAATGAAAAGCCTATATTCAAATCAGACTACTTTTTTTCTAATTTTGCTATCTAGGTGCAGCCGCCGCTAGGCAAGCTTGTTGCGCAGCAGCCTAGAGTGAGACAGAGAGGGCCGCGCTGCCGACTAGAGAGATTCATCTGTAGAAACGGGTCTATATTTTCTGAGAAAGTAGTTATTGCATAGAAAACTCGTCGTGTTCTAAAAAAATCAAAAAATTATTTGATTTCAAGTCTTATTTTTCTATATACCTATTTAATGTGATTTTTATTATTTGTATGTGTTTTATTATAATGAACATAAATTTGAACATAATATTTGTCTATGACAGTTATCAATATTTATCATCTCATACGACAGTTTATTTCTAAATATCATGGAAAAACTACTTTCACAGGAAATTGCCTAAGGAGGCCATATGCATAATAATAAAAGCAAATACTAACCACAAAAAACAAATTTGAATATATTTCTCGAAGAGGGATGGTTGGTAGATACCCGATTTTAATGAAAATCACGAATTATTGTTAATATTAAGGATAGATCAGGTGAATGAAAAGTACATTTTTAGGGACGAAAAATATATGTTATTATAAAATCAATTATATGCTCATGTTCAGGATAAAAAAATATAAAATGAGAAAGAAATTATTGGTAAAGATATTAATACGGTAAAGTGGTTTTTATTATCAGTTAAAAAATCGTATTTCTTTGGTTCAAAACAATATGCCCTACAAATATGAACTTATTTATTCCAAAAAAAATTGTATTTTCAGAAGAATCTAGAAGTGCATAATTACTGATTTTATTTGGTTTCAACAAAATTATAAAGTGAAAATCAGATAGTTTTACAAACTAAACTCATTATTCTAGATCTGTATTTCAAAATGTTAAACAAACTTGCTAATTTTTTAATCCTTTGGCTGCCCTACAATGACATATCGTTGTTTTAATTTTTACCAAAAACTGCCTCACGATATTTCGTTGCAGTTTTACACAAAACTGCTTTGCAACAATATATCGTTGTTGCGTAATTAATTCATAGCGCTGTTATTTTTTTTTTTATTATCTTTGTGAAATTTGCTTTAATAATAACACAAATAAATATACTTTCATTTCTTATTAGTTTCAATACCTAATTACTTATTTTATTTTATACTATATGTATTTGGTAAATGTCAACCTGGTCAGCTGACCGCTTGGTGTCTGACGTTAGGCTCGTTATTGTGAAGTAAACATTGCAATGTTTTTTTTTTTAATTTCTCATATATTCCAATATAATGGCTTATTCTGTTTATTTGAATAAACCATTTTATTGGAATATATGAGAATTTTTTAAAATTATTTACAATTTCCAATAAAGAAGAAATTGCAATGTTTGTTTATTCTGTAATGTTAGGTTATTTATTTGTGAGTTGTTTTATTTATTGTTCCCTTCAACATGAGTCGGCATATATCAACAGTTAGTGATTGATGAACTTGAGATCACGCACATAGATATAGACTTGGGGTGCACCCAGAGTGCCTCATCCGCCATTTGTGGCAGTGAATTTACGAAAAAAACACTTGTGTATATAGTGTAGGCTAAATATTTTTCAAATGTTCTTTTTATTCTTAAAACATAATTATTTAAAATGTTCGATCAAAACAATAGCAACTAATGTTTATATAAACTGTATGTTGAGCATAAATTAGTATAATATACTTTGGATCACCAAAAACCACGCAAGTGACAGTTTGTTACATTTATCGTTATAGATTTTGTAAATTTAGTGCAATACTTTCAAAATTTTCAGGATATACTTTTCAAAATACTTGCTTTTAGGAAATAATATAAACAATGGCTTTAATATTTATATAAAATATGTTTTTGGTATAAAAATAACAAAAAAGTTTTTGTATATTGGTAACAACAAAAATATTTGAATGGAGTTAAAATGAATATTTCTATACTGTTACATATAGCCAATTTAATTTACTAATAAATTAAAAAATCATTCTAAAATATTTAAAATTACACAAAATACTTAGATATCTATAAATGTATGCAAAATCAAGAATTTTAACCTGACAGTTGTGGGTACACACATGCATAAAACGCTGGCAGTTTTCAGAGAGATAAAAATGTTCACCCTTGTAGCCAAAGGGTTAATCTATGTTGCTTATGTGTAGAGGCCTACTTGATTTAATATTGCTCAGTAATTTATCTTCACACAAAAATGCATTATTAATACCAATTAATGTATATTCTGTTTTATGAACACATCAAAATGTCTTGAGAACTCCCTCTTAATTTGTGTTGAAAAAAGTTAAAATCAATTTTTTTTCTTTGGGAAAGGGAACTTTAGGAACAATGACGCCAGATTACTTTGTTCACAAAACTATGTATATCACAGAACCCTTATTCATTAATCATCCTCATTAATAATAAAATAAGATACATCTAAATAAAAAGAAGATATAATTTTATCTTAAATCAACTACTGTATAGTAAATTTAAATTAATTTGACAAATATATATATATATATATATATATATATATATATATATATATATATATATATAATATTTGTTATCTTTTCTGTACAAACAAGCAACATATATTTTAATTTTTTTGTAAGTAAAAATATCCTGTTTGAATGTTGTAAACATAGTTTCATAGATGTAAAGTAAGTTACAAGACTTCTGTTCTATTATGAACTAACTTTTTAAAATGCACATTTATAAATAGGTTGGCTCGTAAACTAATTTTAATCGCTGATGCTAAATTTATCACATATTAAACAGGTGTTTACTGTAATCATTTTCTCCTAAATATTGTAATGTTCTGAGGGAGTGAATATGAGTCTTTGTGATTTTACCCTATAACTTGTTAATTACTAAACTCTTACCTTTTATTATTATACAGCAATACACTTAACTGTGTTATGTTAATATGTTTAATGTTATTCTTTGTCTACAATTGTTTATATAATTATACCCAAATTTGTACTTTTTTGTTCTTACATTTCTTCTTCTATAGTGATCAATCCAGAGATTGGTTGGCAGCACTCAAATTATCAGCAAATATCCACTCCTCATGTCTTCCCACTTTCCTTTTCATTTCTCCATAGGTCTCACAACCCACATCTCTTATGATTTGGCCCATGTACCTCAGTCATGGTCTTCCTCGAGTTCTCTTTGCATTAATATAACTCTCAAATATAGTGGTCAGGTTTCCATCGTGTTTTATTTTATGGCCAACAAGACCAACTCTTCTTTCAACAACTGATTTCCATAAGCTTCTATTCTCTCCTACTCTCCTGAGGACCTTGCCGTTTGTCATTATATTAATCCGCTTTATTTTAAGCAATCGTCTGTAGCACCACATTTCAAAAGCCTGCAACCTATCATTATTCAAAAGCCTGCAACCTATCATTATATTCCTCTGTCCTCAAGGTCCAGGTTTCACAACCATAACAAGGCATACTCCAAACATATGTCTTCATTAATCTCTTATTTCAGGACTGATGCTTTTAGATGTTAAAATCTTTATCTTCTTATTAAAGATTGAGAAATTCTGCTCCTTATTTCTATTTTGCTTCGTCCATCTCTACTGATCTTATATCCTAAATAAGTATATGTCAACTTGTTCGAGTAGCTCATTGTCTCTTTGAATCCTAATTTCCACTTGCCTCTCTTTGTCACATGCCATTACTTTTGTTTTGATTTATTTATCTTCATATTATATTCTTCTCCCATTATTGTATTCTACTCTTCAAGGTCTTCTTCACTCTTGGCTGAGACAGCCTATCATTAGCATATCTTAACATATATATTCTCTGTTCATGTACAATTAGTAAACCTGTCTCAGAATTTTCTTTTATTTTTTGAGCGTCTCTTCTATGTACAGAATAAAGACAATGGGCAACAGGGCACATCCTTACCAAATCCCTTCCGTATTCTGAATTTTTTCCTCGATTTGTTCTTCCACCAATACAGCTGCCTCATTTTTGTAGAGGATCCATATTATTCTTCGGTCTTTAGAGTCTATTCCTGCATTTTTCATCACTTCAAACATTTTGTCCCATTTCACATTGTCAAAAGCTTTTCTTTTGTCCACAATTTTAAAGCTAGTATTGCTTCCCTGGTTCTCCTGTTTTTACAGAAACTGAATTTATCTTCTGATAGTATAGCTTAAACTCTTTCCTGTATTTACATTATATAGTATGAAATATATTATAATAATAAAACACTATTTTCTTGTACTACTTACACTAGAAAGAGCACACATTTTTTTCTCTACAAGTATCAACCAACTCCCCACTTATAGGTGTTTCAATGAAAAACATATTTTGTCTGCTTTATTAGGGAGGAAAATGAATAAATTAAAAATATCTAGTCTTTTTAAATACTATATTTCTAAAATACATTTCAAACAAATAAGTAACAAATTTAACTAGCAGGAATAGTCTCAGTTTTAGCCGGAGATGAAACTAATCCAATTAGAATTGCATCAGCTTCCAGTATTGTAAGATCTTTAGTAGAACCAAGAAATCTGGTTGACAACTCCAGATCCTTCAGGCTCAGTCTCACAACAGCTCCTCTGACGTATTCACTGAAAAAAAGTAAATCTAGTACTAAACCATGGATATAGTGTACTGTATCTAACTTTCTATCAAAAATAATATAAAAATGCTTGGAGTATTAAGCTAGAGGTATGTGTAGTAAATAATAGTCAGTCAGGATTTATAAATGACAAATCCACAACAAATCAGACAGTCATCTTTAACCCTAGGTTTGGCAGTTAAAATTTCCTATAGCGGCAGGCGTTTTTGTAAAAAAAAATTAATACAAATTTTTAAAATAAATTTTCGTATTTTGAACATTTATTTTTTTACAAATTAAATGGGGGAAGGGTATGCATGGGAAATAATTTTTCACGTATAAATTAATGATTCCAAGACAGCCAAAACAATTGAAAAGTTCTCTTGTTTTAAGAAATATATAGTTTATATAATTTGATGTATGGATAAATTATAGATCATAGTAAAAACACTGCAAACTGTACACAAACCTAAAATGTTGTTACTGCGATAACAAGTTTGTTTATAACTCCACAAAAATGCTTTATAAACACTACAGAGTTAAATAAGACAGCAATCAAAAACATGTTTTTAGTGTGAAGCAGAATGCTATAATAAATTAGTTAATCAGCCGGTGGAAACCGGACAGGTTTCCACCACTTGCCATTTGTGAGAAAAGGAAAACTCGGGGAAATAAATCGACGTAGAGTTAAATCAATTCTAGCTAGATGTTGGGAATATAAAAAAGGGTTCGTTTGCTGTGATTTCTAACAAACATGTAACAGCATAACTAGAGATAGATTAGATTAGATACACCGGGTTGTGGTCCTGTCGCCAAGCCCACCGCGCCTAGACTCCATGGCCCTTTGCGCCCCGAGCCCGACGACAGTGTCACAAGAGACCAGTCCCCCTTATGAAGGACATGATCTACCCGAATGTAGCCCTTCTAATATCCTCTGGTTCCAGAAAAGCGGCACCCAAAGTCCTAAGAGATGAGAGAGCTTCACAATGCCAAAGATGTGTATGGAGCTCTCCTCATCCTCCTCACAGAGCCCGCATGTGGAGTCCTCTGTTAGGCCCATAATCTTCATATGTCTGTTAAGAAGATTGTGTCCGGTCAGCATTCCCGTAACCGCCCTCACCTTGGCCCAGTTACAGCTCAGCAGATCTCTGCTGTACCTGCGATCCGGTCCTTGGATAAGAGTACGAGACTGCCTGAGCCCGGACTCGGTTCTCCATCTACCATCGTGTTCCTCAGAGGTCCACCTGTCAATTCTTCTTTTTACCTTTTGAAGAGGAATACCAAGAGCCAGCAGCGGGCACTTTGCCCCTCTCCTAGCCAGTGCATCGGCTCTCTCATTCCCATCAATACCAGCATGCCCAGGGACCCATATGAGTCAAATGTTTACGCTGGCAAAGAGTCTCTAGGATCCCCTGGCACTCCCATACCAGCTTAGAGCTGGTGCGTGGTGCCATCATCGCCTTTATTGCCGCCTGGCTGTCCGAGCAGATTGAGACTACTCCTCCGAAGCCACCTAGACGCATTTCTTCTTGTGTGACTGTCATGATAGCCATCACCTCCGCCTGGAAGACGGTTGCATGGGCCCCTAGAGGTACAGACAGAACTTTCCGTGCCCCCCTCCCGTACACACCAGCACCCGCACCTTCTTCTATAAGTGAGCCGTCTGTATACCAGACGCTTCCTTTCACTTGTGTGGGCTCGGTACTCCTCATCCACTCATCTCTGCTTGGAAGGAAGGCCCTGACCCGCCTGTCAATTCTGTACCTAGGTACCATTAAGTTTGTTCCCATCGAAATCAACGGGTCCAGACCAATGTCCCCAGATAGTATATCCCCATGGAGTCCTGGTTGGCCAGACAACCAGCCACCAGTTGTCCTTATTCTAAAGGCCGCTTTACAAGCCTCCCCTTTTACAAACAGGTCCATTGGGCGGAGCCCAGTGAAGACCTCCATCGCAGCCATTGGGGTTGTTCTAATTGTGCCTGTAATTCCCAGGCAAGCCATTCTCTGACATCTATCTAGTGTTAGCCTTGCACTGTTCTGTGCCATGGCCGGCCACCAGACAACAGCCGCATAACATAATGAGGGCCGAAGTACACTCGTGTATAGCCAGTAGACCATGTTTGGTTTAAGACCCCACGTTGTCCCAATGGCCCTCCGACAAGCCCAAAAAGCCATTCTGAACTTCCTGGCTTTCTCCTGAAGGTGCTTGAGCCAGTTCAGTTTTAGCATCCAGGATAACCCCCAGATACTTAACCGACCCTGTAGCTCTTAGCTCCATATTTCCCATGGTGGGCATGTATAGGCCATCCAGCCTCTTCTTCCTAGTGAAAAGTACAAGTTCTGTCTTGTAGGATTAACAGAGAGCTCCTTGTCCCTACACCACCTTTCTAGGTATCTCAAGGCAGCCTGGACGATGTCCGACACCTAGAGAGATAAATTACGAACACAACTAAATACATTTGGTATCTGTAGAAAAGTAATAAATTTAGTTAAAATGAGTGTCACAGAGTGTAGAAATTGCATAACTGTGAGCTTTTTAAAATAAAAAGGAGTTAGGTAGTGTGATGGTGGATTGATGCCGTCTAGGCATCTTAATATAATTAAGTCCTCACAAACAAATATAACCACACCTTTCATCTCTATCTCAAAACCCAAAACAATAATTATACATATGGTTTCAACATATGTTTAAATAAATATTAATTAACAACACATCTCTCCTTCTTTTTCAAATATGTTCAATTTTCACGTAATAATCAGCATGCGTCTATTTCGCTTAACTACTCCACCATTCCCCATTCTTATCTCATAGCAACGTGGTACTCATTTCATTTTCCGAACAATTTTTCCATACTCTCCTTTATCTTTCACCCATACAATGTCTCCCTCTTGAAGTTCTGGCAAGTCTTTGGTTTTATGTCTTAAATCATACTTTGTTTTACACCTGTTCTTTCTTCGCTAGTCATTCTTTTATAACTCCTCCAGGTCAGGCCATTTCGGTTCTAAGTTTATTGGATGTATTGGTAAAGTTCCCCTAATTTGTCGCCCCATCAACAATTCACAAGGGCTGTATCCCAGCTCTGTTTTAGTGGTACGGTAAGCAAGTAAACCCAACTCCATATCTCCTTTTAAGATTATTCTTTTTGCTATTTTCACGATAGCCTCCGCAAACCCATTACTTTGCACTACTAGGTACTATGTGAAATCCCCAAGCTTTAGCGAACTCCTTCATTTCGAAACTGTAGACATTAGTTCCTTGGTCACATCGTACAACATCGGGAATGCCAAACAATGCAAATAATCTTTTTAAGTATTTTATGGCTGTATTTGATTTTAAATCACACTTCATGTTTTGTACATCAATATATCTAGAAAAATAATCTCCTACAACCAGATACCAGGATCCATTTACCTTACAGTAATCAAGACCCAGTACTTACCAAGGTCTCTGAGGAACCGGAGTAGGCATCAGGGGTTCCGGTGGTTTTGTTCTCTATTCTATGCAAGCTCTGCACTTTGAAACTTTATTTATTACATCTTGATTTATACCAGGCCACCATACGGTGCCCTTAGCTCTCCACAATGACTTCTTTTGACCACCGTGTCCTTCATGTATTTTCTCTAAAATTTCACTACGTAATTTGAAGGGAATGACGACTATGATCATACATCAAAACCCCATTATTTATCCAAAATCCATTCTTAAACCGGCTGTACTGAACACACATTGTAGGAATTTCTGTCGGCCATCCCATCATTATATACTCCTTTACCATTTGGATTTCTTCATCACCATCTTGGGCTATTTTTAATTCTTCCATTCGCCTGTCTGAAACATTTGTTTGTCCTACACACCTTACACAGATTTCCATATCCTCTTCTTCTCTTAATTCCTTATCACTATTTTGCAAAGGACTTCTTGAAAGAGTATCTGGTGTGTAGAATGCTTTACCTGGAACATACTCCATTATATACTGAAATCTCATAAGCCGCATTCTAAATTTCTGTATCCTTGGCGTCAATTCACTTAAGGGCTTAGGTCCTAGAAGTGTCAAAAGTGGTTTGTGATCCGTCTGAATAATCATTCTCCACCTATTAAAAACTCTTGAAACCGTTCACACGCCACACAATCGCTAGTGTTTCCCTCTCAATATTGGAATATCTCTTCTCAGTGTCTGACAAACTACGGGATGTATACTGTACTGGTATCCAAACCCCACTGTCATTTTGCTGATCTAGAACTGCCCCTAATCCAGAAAGTGATGCATCAGCAGCTACTCTGGTCTTTCTGTTTGTTTCAAAGAACGCTAGTAAAGGAGGTTGAGTCATTATTTTCTTTATACTTTAAAAACTTTTTTCTTGTTGGGTTTCCCAGATCCAGATATTTTGTTTCCGTAGCAGATCTGTAACTGTTTCCGTATAGGTTCTGTAACTGTTGCTAACTGAGGAAAAAATGTTGAGTAATAGTTACACATTCCTAACAGTCTGCGCACCTCCGGTATGTTTTTAGGGGCTTCAAGGTTCAATATAGCATTGATTTTATCATTATTCGGGCTGGTCCCTCTGTTTGAAATTATATGCCCTAAGAACTTCAGTCTTTGGGTTCTGAAAATACACTTTGATTCATTCAAAGTAATCCCGTGTGATTTAAGTTTGCTTAAAACAGCATTCAATCTACTGTCGTGTTCCTCTACAGTCTTCCCATAAATAATAGAATCATCTAACAATGTTAACACCCCTTCCAGGCCTTGAAATAATTTTGTCATTTTTCGGTGGTATACTTCAGGTGCACTCGTTATACCCATAGGCATTCTGTTGAAGCAATATCTGCCCATGTGCGTGATAAATGAGGTAAGCAGCTTCGATTCTGAATCTAAGGGTATCTGATAGTAACCCGACCGACAATCTAGTTTTGAAAAATATTCTGCGCCTTGCAGCTGTCCCAGTATATCATCCACCGATGGCAGCATCAGTCTTTCTCTTTTGATTGCTTTATTCAGCTGTGTGTAGTATATGCAAATACGAACATCCCCGTTAGCTTTCAGGACTACTACCATCCCAGCTACCCGGTCAGTAGGCTTATCAACTTTAGAAATTATGCCATTTTCTTCTAATTTGATCAGTTCATTTTCAGTTTTCGATCGTAATCTATAAGGGATACGCCTTGGACACCCAATAGCATATGGTTGAATACCTTCTTTTAGGCCAATTGAGTAAGCATCAGTTTTTAACAGCCCAATTCCATAAAATAGCTCAGGATATTTACTCACTATGTGAGTATGGGTTTTCAATGAATTCACCCATTTAATTAGGCCCAATCCTTCAATAGCTGGCCTACCTAATAAAGGTTTTTGTTCTCCCAACATAACATAAATATCTTGCCAGCAAGTCTTATCCTCAGAGTAGACCAACATAGCTCGGAATTTCCCAAGTACATGTATTGGAGACCTACTAGGCCCAAACAGTTTTAAATCACAATTATCCAAACGATATTTCTTTTTAAAGCATTTTTCATATGTTGCTTCAGATATAATAGTAACATCTGCGCCACTATCTACACAGAACTTGAGTAAATTACTCCCTATAAGTAAATCTACTTCCCATGATTGAGATCGAACACAGTTTGTGTTATTCAAAAATGCTTCTGATATTACATCTAATTGCGTTACATTCTGATTGTGGAATTCAGTGTTTTCATTACCCGCAACATAGTTGATTTTGATTTTACACATCTTTTCAAAATGACCAACTCTGAAACATTTCCGGCATTTAACTTTTAGAGCAGGACATGTAGAATTAACATGATGAAATGACTTACCACAATTCCAACATTTCCTGTTTTCATCAGGCTTATGTTCTAATTGACTTCTTAATGGTTTTTTGGCTGCCACCCCAATAACAGATTCCGATACATGACTTCTAACTATTGATTGCTGTTTCTTCATTGTCTCAGCCTGTCTCACCTTTCCTTCCACCACTCTCAGAGTTAAATTATCTTGTATTTGCATTTCTTCCGATAGTCTGGTATCTTGGATCCCTTGTATAATCTTAGTCATCACCAACTCATCTGTAAGGTTTCCAAACTTGCAATTTACAGACATATGATGCAAGTCTTTAATAAATCTCTCAACTGGTTCTCCCTCCAACTGGTTCCTTCCGAAAAACCTTGTACGTTCATATACTAAGTTTGTTTTTCCTTTAAAATACTCATTTAGACAATCTATTACATTATCATTGCTATCCAGTTCTTTGGAGGAGAGGTGATACCTCTTCAGAACGTCTTCTGTTTTGTCTCTTAGAGTATAAATCAAAGTTTTCACTTGGTAAATCTCTGGAGCTTCATTCAGCTTCGAAACAACTCTATATCGTTCCCAGCGTCTAAGCCAATTCTCCCAGTTGGGATTCTCCCAATCCAGTTTTTCGGGAGCATTTATAGGTAATGGACGAAATGTTGTATCTTCTTTGTCTTCTACACCTGACACCATGGATTGATGCCGTCTAGGCATCTTAATTATATTAATATAATTAAGTCCTCAGAAACAAATATAACCACACCTTTCATCTCTATCACAAAACCCTCAACCCAAAACAATATAACAATTATTATACATATGGTTTCAACATATGTTTAAATAAATATTAATTAACAACACAGATGGGCTGTCTCCACTACTGCTGTATACAGAAAGCAATTCAGAAGGTTGACAAAATGAATCTGGGGGTAGAAGTTGGGGCAAAGTTGAATATTGATATATTCAACTTTGCCATATTCAACTTTGCCCCAACTTCTACCCCCAGATTCACTTTGTCAACCTTCTGAATTGCTTTCTGTATACAGCAGTAGTGGAGACAGCCCATCTGTGTTGTTAATTAATATTTATTTAAACATATGTTTAAATAAATATTAATTTATATAATCTATATTATATAAATTATATTTATTATATATTATATAAATTATATATAATTTTATAAATTATATATAATAATATAATATATAAATTATATTATATAAAAGATTATATATTAATTTATATAATCTTTGCAGACGTTCTCATAACCACATGTTGAAGAATGTTGAAGATGTAAAGACTAAATGGCAACTAAAGTAATTATTAGAGAAGCAGAAAAATAGGCTTTAACACTTTTAATAGTTTCTGTAATCGCTGTGTCAGTCATTTTTTATTGACTATAAACATTCCATTGATGCTGTGTCAGTCGTATAAGACTGACAGTGATGTACCGACTTACACCAGACGAGTAGACGACAGATTTCCTGTTGATGCCGCACCATCTGTCGGAGGTTATACTAACCTGACTGTGACGTAATTTATATTGATTGGCTCGTCTAAATGTAAAAAAATTAATATACTATCAGCTGATATCGGTCGTATTTGACTGACACGGCATCAGAAAGTTATTTTTCCTCTGTGATGCCATATCAGTCTTTTTCGACTGACACTAAAACAATAACATGTCTGCTAAGTCGTTGCACTCGCATTTGAATTAGTGCGTCATTATGTCCTGACGAGCCTACTATGTGCCATTCTTGTTATCTGACAGCTCATTTCCAAGCTTAAATGGAAAAACCAAAACTATTATTACTCATTTTTGTTTGAATTTGAGCATTTTTTCACATAATTTCTAATTACATTTGCCAGTTTTTACATTTTACATTAACATATAGTTACTTCTCTTTCAAAAAGTGTTTTGATTTATCCTTTTAAACTTCAATAAGGGCAATTTGTCATAATTGACTGACACGGCGTGAGCTGCAAATTTGCTGTCAATCAAATATGACTGACAAAATGAAAGTTTGTGTCTTCTGCTTAAATAGCCTGGCGTGTGTGGGGAGATAGCAAATGTTGAGCTGGCCTGGGGGGAAGTCACTGTCAGTCATATTTGACTGACATGACGGTTAAAGTATTATGATAAACAACGCAAAGACTAAATACATACTGTGCGCAAGAAACCAAAATCAAAGAAGAGGATGATTATGAATAATTAATGGGCACTAACTGGTTTCCAGATCTCATTAAACAGTTTGTTTTATAGAATTTCAATATAAATCCTCATAAAATGTATTGATTGATGTTTTATTGTTAAACAAAGACTTATTATTAATTTCGGTACTTACAAATGACTGCTTGTACGTATATTATCGATTTAAGACTAGGCACTGTATGACTGCCTATTAACTGAGGGTATTAGATGATCGTCCGTATTAGATTATCGGACGAATAATCACGATTATTGCAAGTGCCTTTATTAAACAAAGGTGAAGATTATTTTTTAAATCAAAACAATGGAATACATTGTATTTCTACTTTATTAAAAATAGTGCTTCCATTTATTAGTAATAATATATTTGATATTTTTGGACTTGGGCTTGTTTTATGAGTTAACATCTAGAAATACGTAATTTACCTATACAACCTAACTTATTTTCATAGATCATATTTTTATAAGTTATTTAGTTCTTCAATCGTTACTATAGCATTAACCATTTTTGAGTTAGAGGCATTTAAAGAAACGCACCCCATAATGTCTCCCCCCATTTAGTGCAATACACGGGATGTTATCTCCTACACGTTATTAACAATAATCAAAAGTAAAATGCGTCAGAATTTCAGTGTATACTCAACCCCCTGGAGGCTCTGAGTTTATCAATTGACAAAAATGCACACTGTCGATCCTTGGCTAGTATAGATAGGGAGGTAGTCAGTGATATTCATGAATAGATAGATGTAGATGGGTGAGGGCTAACTTCTTTACATGGATGTGAGGGCTGAAAATGAGTAAACATGAGGATCATTATTACAACAACAAAGTTACTAAATCATTTTTATTATTATTATTAAAACTTGACTAGCAATATCAAATAGATAACATATAAAGTTTTAACATCACTTTATAAAAATAAAGACTTACTGTCCATTTTTGACTGGTCTAGTGACGACACAATGAAACTTCCATCCAAAGTCTACATACAGGTCATCATCCACAATGTGAAAAATAGTTCCTGTGACTACTTTTCCTTCACAATCACCCAACTGAAACAAAATAGGTTGATAAGTGATATATTAATGTTAAAAATTGCTGATTACTATTGATATCCAAGGTTAACATTTATATCCAGAGCCCACATCAGTAAACATACAATTTATCATTCCATCAGTAACTGCAAAATCAGAGTTTCAAAGATAAAAGAGTTATGCTTGAGCATCAAGTTTTAGATTATAAGAATGTACGGCAGTATAATTAGTGTGTCTATTGTTAATGTAGATTAATTACAGTGCAGATGAAGATAAATCATCAATAATCAGTTTATTAAAATTACTAGTATCAATTTTTTCTAGCAGGATTCTCATTGTACATTGAACTAACCCTCACAATATTTTAAAATACAATCTACAAAAAGGCTAAAAATCATGTTCTTTTTTCTATTGTATAATTTCAAGAGCCTGACAATTAATTTTTTAATTTGTCTCTTTTTTTGTGTGGTTGACATAAGTAGCAGACTGGTACCCTTGTGACTGAAATAGTTCATCTGCTAGCCTACTTAAATTATTCATTGATTATTTATTTATTCTACTTATGCCATTTTTTTGATCATATATATTTGCATGTAACCTGACTTGTCCAGTATTAATTATGGAATTTATCGATGGATTGAATGCTTCTGAAGCCTTCAGAATAGAATGGAAGTGTTAAGATGAGTGAGGCACCAACAGTCATTTTACTGTAATATGTTTCATTCATAATGTATGAAATTAATTAAGACAATAATCATCTAGATACAAGCGAATATGGTTTACCGAATGAGTGTATTGAATGTAGATAAATAAGAGTACCAAGTCTGACTGTTCCTTAGAAAGAGACATTAACTTATTTATAGCTAAATACTAATAGGCAAACTAAGGGACAAATGAGTTTGGCTTGGAATCAGGAACCTGTAGTAATGGTCTGATTTTTGGCAAAGCCTAATACTTAGTTCTCTTTTATGTACAACAACTAAAATCCTGGTGACTATCCCACACAGACTTTTCAAATTGAAGTAGCTATGTCGAAGTAGGGTCACTTTCTTGCTTAACGGTTAGCATTCCTGACTTCAATGCGGGAGGTTGTAGGATCAAATCACAGGAGGTCGAACTAAATTGAACTTGATGGGTTTGGACTGTTGTCCCATAAGGATGTTAGAATAGTCGATAAAAAGTGCCACTGGGGTTAAAATACATAAAAAACAGTATTGAGGATTCCTTAAATAGTAAAGAATATCACCTACAATTTCCAACATGGCCTACATACATAGTCAACATAGCCTAATTAGTGACTGCCACCACTTGCTCAATTTATGCGTGGAGTGCCTAGTCACCTACCTATTGCTAATTAGCCTATTGACTCTGATATTAGCAATACATTTTCATGTTCCTCTTACAATTCATTACAAGTAAGATGGCGTCTGTTGGTATATAGAACTGATTCAAGATGGCGTCTGTTAGTATATACAACTGATTCAAGATGGCGTCGGTTGGTATAGTTGAGTCTAAGTCGTTGTCCACTAAAAATCGTATTATTTTGGACATTAAATGTGCGAAGTGCAATAAATCAGTTAAAAATGGTATTCTGTGTGATAGTTGTGATAGGTGGTATCATTTTCGTTGTGTAAATGTAAATGAAGACAGCTTGCCAGAGAAAGATCTGCAATGGAACTGCCCCAGGTGTCCGGTAGAAGAAAGAAATGGCGGCCAACACAGCGACGTCAGCATTGGCAACGATAACAATGAACATCTTAATGCACGAGCCATCATAAATGTTTTGAAAAGGGATCTGGACAATTTATTAAAGGAAAATGTTCTGCTAAAAGAAAGAATCATAATAATTGAAGAAGAATTTTCATACTACAAGGAGAATGCAGGTAGGCCTAAGTATGAAACAAATACAGACTGTGTAAAACGGGCCAACAGAGGGTGGGAAACTGTAAAAATAAATAAAACCTCTCCTATGAGCAGCAATTCAAAAATTTTCTCTGTGCCCACACAAAATAAATATGACGCTCTTCAATTAGTGGAAGATGATGGACTCAGTGATACAAGTGTCAAGCATACTCCTGAAAAACCTAGTAGGCCTAACAAGCGGAAAATTAAGGTGTACACTGACAGCTACGGCCGGGGTATTTCTTCACTCATGAGATGCAACCAAATGTTATCAAAGTGTTTTGAAGTTGAAGGTTTTGTAAAACCTGGTGCGGTCTTCAGCGATGTGTGCAGCACAGTACAAAAAGACACTGCGGACCTCACAACCCAGGACTTCGTGGTTCTTCTAGCAGGAGCCAACGACATCAGCAAGAACGAGAAGAAAGAGGCGACATCTACTCTACAGAAGACGCTAACTTCGCTGACACACACCAATGTCATAGTAGTGAACATCCCCCACAGACACGACTTGCCAGATTGGTCCTGCGTCAACGATGAAGTGAAAAGTGCCAATGAAGACTTCAAAAACATTAGTAAACAATTTAAGAATATGTCTCTGTTAAATACCAGCAAATGTAATAGGGACTACCACACCAAGCATGGTCAGCACTTCAACAGGTTATGAAAAAGTAGACTAAGTGATTCATTAATTAGTATTGTAAGCTTAACCAACAAACTGTCCAATGTCAATAAGCCGAGGCCTAACCTAGATTCTGCAACCATAGACAGCCCAGTGTCAAAAAACGATTAAAGCAGTCCGAACCCAGTTCGAACAACCTAGTTGTAGATTTAAAAATAGGCTACCTTAATGGTCAAGGTCTTGAAAAAAAAAGATTTAATTGTTAATGATATTTCAAAAGATATCAAGTTCGATATTCTATGTCTTTACGAACATTGGTGCAAGAAAGATGATATTGATTTCAAAGTTCTAGATAATTATACCTTAATTAATAGTTTTTAGCAAGGAGCATCACATACATGGTGGGGTGGCAATATATTATAAAAAATCTCTCGCCCTAAACTGTGGCAGCCTTGAACTTAATGTTTTTTGTAAGGAAATCGATTTTGAAATAACGGGTTTGGTATGTGACAGCCTCAAACTGCTAATAATAGTAGTGTATAGGTCACCAAGAGGCGACCCCCCTCTTATTTCTTGATAAGCTCAAGGATGTCTTAACATCTTTAAGTAAGCCAAAGTGGAGCAAATTTAAAATTGTCTTTGGAGGAGTTTTGAACTCCAATTTTGATGTTTTGCAGGACACTAGATTAGCAGTTGAGTTAAAAAATATGCTAAGACAATTTAATCTTCAGTATGTAAACAGTAAACCCACACGACAGCAGTTCTGGACAATATATTTACAAACATAGATAGAAGCCATGAATCCTCCGATACTGTGACTTTTCCCTTCTCTGACCATGATATAGTGTACATTAAGATTAGCAATTTTAAGTTAGGCTACCAACTTACTACACCTAAGACTGTGACCACTAGGCCAACAAGTAAAGATAAAATAGATAGATTTAAGCATGCTCTCTCTAATGTCTCTTGGGAATCCCTATTCCATAAGTTTCAACACTGTCCCGCTGACATTGTGTGACCAATTTTTTTCTGTGTTCCTTGATTATTTTGAAATGCACATTCCTTTAAAGAAATGTTCAGTTAATGTGAATAATAAAAGTAGTTACAAGAAAAACATGAAAAATGAATGGTATACTCCTCAGCTTGGACAGATGAAAAATAAGGTATTATTATATTCAGATATGTATAAGAGTACAAAATTAGGTGTCTACAAGTTAATGTACTCCAGAGCTAAATATGAATACAGACAGGCTATTATTGAAGCAAAAAAACTACACAATACTACAAACATTGAAAAATCTAAGAACAAATGTAAAAAGGCATGGAAAGTAATTAACTCCGTAACAAATCCAAATAAAAGTAAAAGTGATGTTAACATAACCCCTAATGATTTCTGCATTCAATCTATTGAAAATATATGTTCTACAATAGACAAACCTGTAGAAAATGCACATAGTTTACTGGAAAGTTGTTATGAAAAGCCACAACATGATAAATTTGCTTTCACAGAGGTAACACAGCAAACAATCACTAATATTTTTAAAAAAATCTAACTCAGATAGTGTTGATTATTATGGTATTTAAAGTAGTTTATTGAAATATGTTATTGACTCTATATTGACTCCTTTAACTTACTGTGTGAATAGATGACTTGCGGAAGGTAAGTTTCCTGAAATGCTAAAAATATCAAGAGTAGTACCTATATATAAGAAAGGTGATAAGAATTCCCTTCCAGCTATAGGCCTATTTCTTTAACTCCTGTGTTTTCTAAAATCTTTGAAACTATTATGTACAATCAAGTTATTATTTATCTAGAGAATTGGAATATACTTAGTAACAAACAATTTGGATTTAGGAAAGGTAAATCCACTACAGATGCTATGGACTCTCTAGTGAAGTTCATACTACATGTATTCGAAACAAAGGGGTTATGTCTTTCAACATTGTGTGACTTGAGCGTTTGATTGCGTAGATCATGATATTCTCCTGAATAAATTAGCTCACTATGGATTAGATGATAGTAGTGTTAATTTGTTTAAGTCTTTCTTAAAAAATCGTAAACAGGTTGTATGTATTGGTAATGAAAGATCAAATATAATTAATGTTAAGTATGGTGTTCCACAAGGGTCAGTTTCGGGACCCCTCTTATTTATTCTAATGAACAATGACCTACCATCGTTTGTAAACTCGTATGCAGTTTACATACGAAAAAACCTAACCTGCAGATGACACAACTTTCCTTAATGAAGGCTCTGATCTTAACCAACTAAAAACCATAACTGAAGATACCCTAATGCAAGCGTCACTTTGGTTTAGAGCAAACGGTTTCTTACTAAACGAAAGTAAAACCCAGGAACTTTTATTTAGTCTTAGAGATGTACCGGATCAACATGATTTGAGTATCGTAAAATATTTGGGTATCTATATCGATAGTAAATTGTCCTGGGAACAACACATCAGGAATATATCAACTCGACTTTCTAGAGTTATATATCTAACTAGCTGTACCCGCCCGCTTCGCCGGTCATAATATTGAGTTTTGATTGTATCATTGAAATGTGCAGCAACCTTTCAGTTTACACAGTATCCAATTTACAACAGCTGATGTTTTGTGTAGTTTACTTCTGTACTCAATTATTTTTAATTTTGAAAGTTTTGCCTACCACAATTTTATTCTATTTGTTTTTATTTAACAGCTGTTAATCAAATAAATCAATCAATTAATATAGCTTCACAAGAAATCAAAACATAAAAATATAAACAGTTTAAAAAATTAACACATGGTTTAATTTAATTTTAACATATTTAAAACCCACAGCTGATATTCTTTTTATATTTGACTTATTATACCTTCATGCATCCTGCTATTTGATTAACATCGAAACTTTAGAAGTCCAAGGGATGGAGCCCTGAGAGATTAAAGAAACGGGAATAGGACAGAAACCTTCCCTGGGGTATATAGAACAACTTCCCCAAGTTTCATGGCGATCGGCTGGACGGTTTGGTAGCGCATAAAGGATAGACAAACAAACATACATTGGATTTTATAGATATAGATTAGAAATTTGAAGAGTCATGTTCCTGATAACTATGTAAGGGCAGCATATTTTGCTTTTTTTCAGAGTATTATTAATTATGGAAATTTGTTATGGGGGAATAGCAGCCATGTTCATGATATTTTGTTGTTACAAAAGAAAATTGTTAGAATTATAACTGACTCTGGAAAATTAGACCATTGTAAGCCTTTGTTTGTCAAACTGCAATGTATGACTGTAATTAACCTGTATATTTTCAATGCACTTATGTACACTAAGAAAACTATCCCAGTGTTTGCATTAAGGGGTGATGTCCACAACTACAATACACGGAACCGGTCTTGTATTGATGTGCCATATCACAGATTAGCCAAGTCAAAACACTCTTACACAGTTCTGGGGCTGAAAATGTTTAACAAGCTAAAGCCAGAATTAAAAGAGCTTCCCATTAACGTATTTAGAGGTAGATTACATACTATATTGGTTAACAGTCCTTTCTATTCTGTTGATGAGTTTTATTTACTATGTAAAACTGTTGTATCTGAAAATGTGTATAAATAGGTATTAGTTCTAGCGCATAAGTCATTAATCAACCATTAGCATAAGCCACTAGTAATAGCTTTCTAATTCTGTTGATGAGTTTTGTTACATGTATCTGCTGTATCTTAAAATATATATCCTCCAATGCTTAGATAGTATAATATGTTAAATATGTGAAAAAACATAGTTTATAAACCAGAGTTTTAGTACATAAGCCATAGTTTAAAAATAGATTTGTAAGAACCTCATTTTGACGTTGTCTATTGCTGTAAAGGTTGAATGACAGTAAAATTTTATTTATTTATTCATTTATTTAAGTTTCTCTTAGTTTTGAGCATTCCTCTTGTAAGAGGAACATTACAATATTCCTCTTGTAAGAGGAACATTACAATGTTCCTCTTACAATACAATTCAATACAAGTTCCTCTTAGTTTTGAGCCACACAGCACTTCTTAAAGTTATAGGTTTGATTAAGCCTAAGTGGTCTTCAGGGTACGATGAGTTACCACGAGGTTAATCTTCAAACTAAGGAACTTCTTGTTCTAATCAAACCCCTGAGTGTATATAATAAACAGTCCCAGTATATCTCACACATATTCTACTGAGTTACAAGTTTCTTAAGTCATTTCTTAGTTTAAAAAAGGAGACAGAATTGATCCCAACGATTACAGGCCATTTGTGATTCAGCTGGTATTGTGAAAGTTCTTGAAAAATGTGTGCTTCATCAATTAACTAATTTTTTTTTAATTAATTCATTAATTGACTCTGAGCAGCATGGTTTCAGACAAAGAAAATCTTCTACAACAGTTGTAATTACATTTGTAGAAAATAATATAGAAGCACTACATAAAGATAATTATGTCACAGCTATGTTCTTGAATTTAACTAAGACGTTCGACAGTGTTTCCCACAGCAAATAATTAGAAAAACTATTACATTTTGGAATAAAGGGCAATGAACTGCTATGGTTACAATCCTATCTTGAGAACTGCCAACATTTTGGAACAAGGAAACATAACACGATACGGTAACACTAAACATCACCTTCAAGGTCATCTGGCCAAATTCATTTTTAAAAGTAAACACAATATTTATAGAGAGAGAATTCATTGCAGTATTTGTTTCGCTGTTTCGGCTAATAAAAAAATATTAATCACAGTGGTAGCAACTGAGACAAGACCAGTGAGCGACATCAAATGTGCAAGTGATCCTGGCAACTAGTAATGTCAATAGTTATACTAAGTATATGTTTGCGACTTCTACTGAGTACTGACTGTCTTAAAGTGAAATTAAAATATATTCTATTATACAACAGTCATAACCGGTATCTAACCATAAATGCTGCGGCGCACCATAAGTGGGTGGCCTCAGTGAATACTAAAGTACCTCTAATGATCCTAAATATATGTTTTTGATGAGCTTACCTAATTTTTACTAAGTATTGTTATTAAACGTCCTAAAAATGTATATACAAAGTATAAAATGATTTGAGATTGACTAAGTCATGTATTAGTTAATTGCTTGGCTACCTTTGGCCATATTACTTTTGTTTCGCAACAAATTTTTGGCACTGGTGGTGCAGTGCTTTAACCCAGCTACTTGAGGACAAAGTGTTTGGGAGATTGTGGGTGATAGGTTCTATGTTCAGTCTTCTTAATACAGACACGACATCCGCTTTATGGTTTCCATCGTCGTGGACACTACTAGAGAAGTCTGGGGTGTCCATGTTGGATGGTAGTCTATGTTCAGATGATGTATAGGAGAGAGTACTGAGTATCAGACTTGTCAGTTAGCTGAAAGACAGACCAACATTGCGTGGTTCGAATTCCACGTTAAGCTGTAGGTCCCATAACTACCCTGGCTATTGGGCTTTTAACCCATTAGGGATCGCATAGTGTGGTGCACGCCCAGGCCTAACGGTACAAATTAAATTCGCAATACGGCGCTACACCTGTTTGGGCAGCCTAGTACACTTGCAAATTCTACACGTTGTGTTGTTATTTACGTTATATAAATATTACACTGGCCATATTAGTAGTCCATCTAATTTGGACAATCACAATTTATCTATTTTACTATTCTACCAATTTTACTATTATCAATTTATTTATTCTAGAGTTTACTGTAAGTAGAGTCACTCAAATAGAGTTTGTAAGTAGATTCTATTTCTGAAGGATATTGTCACGTCCCTATGGGTGAATGCAATATTGTTTTCTGATGACATGAAGATTTTTGCTGAGGTAGCCGCACTGACAGACTGCTTGCCTCTAATGACTCAATAATCAGACTATTTTACTCGAAATCACGCAGATGGCAAAATGATAAGACCGAACGCAAGGACTAAATTCCTCAAACTAATATCAAGTAGTCGAGACAACATTGAACAGGAAACAGTAACAAAGATAAGATAAAGGGACAAACAGATAAGCACCTCACAACATATGGGTGTATTGTAACAGCGATAACATTGACTCCAAGGGGGCTGAGTGATGCGACTGTAAACAAGTGCCGCGTCGTCAACGTCACGTTGTTGAGCTATCGGTCCACTTGGGCGCGTAACTTGAAGGCCACATCTTTGATCCGCAATGGGTTAATAAATAGTCCTTTCTGAGCTAAGTAAAAATCAGATAGTAAAAATGACTACACTCGTTTATCTTCACTCATTCACACCTTATATTCGCCCATATCTCTACAATCGGCGTCTTAAAAATGAATAATGAAAAAATAACAAAACAAATATATCACAAGTTGGAGATATACTACTGATTATCGAGTCATTAGAGGCAAGCAGTCTGTCAGTGCTGCTACCTCAGCAAAAATCTTCATGTCATCAGAAAACAATAGTGCATTCACCCATAGGGACGTGACAATATCCTTCAGAAATAGAATCTACTTACAAACTCTATTTGAGTGACTCTACTTACAGTAAACTCTAGAATATACACTTATTTTATAGAAAGATTTACATCTAAAACTATGCAGTACTTTTTATAAAGTGAATAGGTCCATTACAGCACATTCTTGCAGGCCTAACCTAAAAACTAATGACTAAAAGAAGAGAAGATGGTAGTCCTTTTGATTTGAATGAAAGTTCCAGGTTGACTTTAAGCCATAAAGTACTAAGTAAACTTGTTCAGAATTAACTCACATCTATAAATTTAGATTGTTTAAGGAGGCTCAGGAAAGTAGGATCTTCAGATTGAACAGGTTCTTCTTGAGACGTAAATTTATCATAAGCCTGTGCAAACCCTCCTTTTTTGGATTTTAAATGTTCACTTTCAAGAAATGTAGAACACATTCTACATTCTGATACAAAATTAACATGTTTTATAAGATATTTACAGTTAACCTTACTCAGAACTCTAACAGCAGTTTTCCCAACAAAATACATTTTCAATATTCAAATAAATTTTAAACTAGGTAACTTTTTTGTCAAATAAATATTAAATTCTTAGATACATTTCATATATAAATAACTGGTTTAATAAAGACAAAACGTTAAGTGTGATGTCGATTATATTAAATCCTGTGCTCAATCCTAACCTAACTAAGACTCGAATCCACAAAACAAACCATACTACAAACAAAACAATAACAAAATTTAATTTTTTTCCCAAAACAGATAATCACTTCGCGCATCTTCCCCTCCTGCGCTCGCCTAATATTACCCATATGTTAGTTCCCCCTAAATAAATCAGCTGATGCATTTGATTATAACATTTCTTATAATATCTTATTATTATATACATTCATACTTCCGGTTTTACTGTCTCCAATATACGTTAGTATAAGGAATGTATTGTGACCGTCCATAATACAATTGTTTGTATGTTAGTGTAAAAGTCCATTTTAAAGCTCCCTGAACCCAAAAACGTTTTTCTGTCTGTGGGTGTGTGTGTCTGTGCACTTCGTTGAAGACCAACCGCATGGATCGATTTTTATGCCATTTTGTCTTTATGTGTATTTATCCAATTTCTCCAGACTGTTTTTCAATTTTTTGAAATTTAAGTTTTTTTTATGGACATAAACATACGAAAATAGAATTTTCTCAAAAACGGCACTTCAATTTTGATCAAATTTTCAGGAAAAATGTTAATAACAATTTAAAATATTTTAGAAAAACCGCATGTTTTTCTACATAAAAAAAGTTCATAATCTTTTAGTTACAAGATTTTTTACGAGCAAAAACATTTTTAAATGCATTTTTCAAGCTTCATTCATTTTTTTAATTAATCGACATAACAAAAGGAAAGAGAGAAAGTTTGTGTCAGTTCCTTGGTACCATTTATTTTATTTCTAAATCGGCTGGATCTCATGTTTCTGGCTTCTAAAGAAGCGCAAAAAATAGCTCAGTGGATTTAGCAGAATTAGCTTGTAGTGAATAGTGAAACAACTCCATTGATTAATTTTTCCATCAGGAGTTCACAGAATTTAGAACAGAATACATTCCATCTAGAGGATGAAGAGTATTATTTAATCTTCTTGTGACTCTTTAAAGTTTCTTTGTGTTTACATTGACAACAAACTATTGTCCATCATATTGAGCTCATGTGCAAGAAATTGAGCTCAGGGGTAATCGTTATACGAAACTTATCAAAGTTTGCTGGTATGGACTGATTTGCCCTTTTCTTACATATGCGGTTTGTTATTAAGGTTTGTTATTAAGGTTTCCGAAATTTCACACACAAAAATGGTTTTCAAACTCCAGAAAATGGCGTTAAGAATGGTTTTTGGGAAACCTCGAAGAATGTTGTGTAAGTCACTAAAGGGAGGCTAAAGTTCCCATCAATAAAATCCCATCAATTTATATCTTGAACTGCATAACATTTGTTCATACCCACCTTTACCTTTTCAAACCAAATAATCCCAACATCGTCACAATCTTTGTTACACCAATATAATTAAAATCCCTGCCCATATAACTAGTTTTCTTTAAAATCATGTATTAATCAGTGGCATTAAACAATACAATGTTCACCCAGACTCACTAATATAACCATTCATATTCGCCTTAAAATACCAACAACGTTGTGTCGGCGTCTCATATGTAAGAATGTATGAAGGTAAAAACAAGTCCGCATTTTGAGAGGGAGGTTAAGAGGTTTTTGATGCAGTGGGCCTATCACGGTGTCAGGGATTTTGTTGAGTGCGCAGATTGCACTGGTTAATCTAAGGTGAAAGGCCACCTGTATAAACTATAGTTTATTTTAGAATTAACACTATGTCACGTAATGTAAAGTGAAAGATGGCATATTCACACCGCAACTCTGTCTGTGGGTTCTGTGGCCTTCTGGAGCTCCGAATGTTCTCAGTTATTTGTTTCTACGGTAAACTCCATTACATTTGTGATCTATGAAGTAAGAAAGATATCAACATAATGCCTCGTGGTGCGATAGCGGATTTTCAACTAACATAACGTGTCTGGCAGAGGATATTTCAAGCAGTGATGATGAGTTAGACTTGTTGTAATCTGTAAGATATAGAACTATTTTCGCACGTCCCATTATCAAAAATCGGAAGAGGTAAGGTGAGTTTCATCATTTAAAGTAGGTCTTGGAGCTTGACGACAAGAGATTCAGGTCGTATTTCCGATTAACAAAACTTAAATTAGAAGAGGTGTTGTCCATGATGAACGTAGACACTACGAAAAATGACAACAACTACTGGGAAACTAGAGTCACCAGGGAAAGATCTTCGCTGGCAACGTCCCTAAAAAGTCACTGATTTCCAATATTTACAGGGATTGGTTCAGTGTTATGTTAAAGTACAGAGTCAACATTATTTACGTTATAATTGAACATAACAATTTCAGAAATATCGTAACTTCATCATTATAATTAAGTATATTGACCTTAGTTTCCTTACTTTCTAGAATGTTTACAAATCGCTACAGTATATGAATTTACTGTTACCAATATGTTGTAGTTTTATCACTAATTTTATTTTTCCTGGGCTGATATTGAATGTACTCACCCAGCATTCGTCAAGTAAATAAATGTATGAAATATTTTGACTGATACTGATCCAAGTTAATTTACCTTGATTACACTCATTCATTAAAATAATATTCATTTGTAGCTATTATAGTATGTAGTTCATTACCAATGTTTTATTTCAGACTGTGTTTAGATGACGGGAGGAAGCCTTCAGAAGGACGTCAAAAAGCATACTTGTAATGACTCAGTGTTCGTTCGCTGTCTATCACTGAAAGATGGTGGACGATTTAGTGGTTTCGTGTGAAGTGGACAATTAGTTTTCTGCGTTTTAAGTATGGTTTTTAATAATACTTTTGGTTGTTTTTGTGATTCAGTGCTATAGTTTTGTACGTCTATCTAGTCATTAGCGTCTTACCTAAGTAAAGATTATTTAGTGATAAATAATGCGTGAATTTAAAGTCGTTGTTCTTGGGTCGGGTGGAGTTGGTAAAAGTGCACTTACTGTTCAGTTTGTATCTGGTTGTTTTATGGAAAAATATGATCCGACGATTGAGGATTTTTATCGAAAAGAAATTGAAGTGGACAATTCCCCATGTGTGTTAGAAATTCTAGACACCGCGGGAACTGAACAATTTGCAAGCATGCGAGATCTATACATAAAAAATGGTCAAGGGTTTGTTGTCGTTTATAGTCTGACAAATCATCAAACCTTTCAAGACATTAGAACAATGAAAGAGCTTATTACTCGTGTCAAAGGCTCAGAGAGGGTTCCAATTTTACTGGTTGCAAATAAAGTTGATTTGGAACATCAAAGGGAAGTGCCAACAATAGATGGAAGTTCATTAGCTCAAAGTTGGGGTTGCCCATTCGTAGAAGCAAGTGCTAAAAATAGGACAAATGTGAATGAAGTGTTTGCTGAAATAGTGAGAGAAATGAACTTTAGTCCTGAGAAGGAAAAGAAAAGTTATTGCTGCTGCACTGTGCTCTAATTAGTGTGGCAATATAGTTAGGCCTACATCAATGTAATATAGGGTTGTTAATCTTGTGTAAACGAATGATGGATTACGATACTTGGATGTGTAAGTAAGATTTATTTTATTTTCTAATTTGGGCAACTATTCATTTTCTACTCATCTCAAGAAAATTATGATTTGCTAGTTAGGCTAATTGTTTTAAGTGCTCCTATATTTGGGTCATTTAACCCCTTGTGTAAACATAACCAAAATACCAAAGTAGGCCTACTAGGTCCTAAGCATTTCATAACTAGCTTAGGCTATTTTATTATAAAATTATGATTAACCTTGAAAATATATGGATTAGGTAGCATACTTTAGTTAAATGCTCATGAGGCACTGAAAATACAGCAAATTTTTTTACCAAAACACATTTTACAGGTCCAATCTACCACGGGGATAGATAACATTTGCTATATAACAGTTGGAGATGACCATTTGTGCAAAATTGTATGGCCTGTCAGAAATTGTACATTATTTACAAAAACTTAAACTACCACTTTGACGGTAGTAGCCTATATAGTAGCCTATAACATTTGTTTTAATTTAAAGTTTCATATGGCTCTGTTTTCTTAAACAATTTATTTATTTATTATGATTAACGGCATATGCCTTTTTAACAAAATTTTATACAAGAAAACTTAGGCTGAAAATAGAGAACAGAAAAATAGAAAACAGAGGCTAATAAATATGGTAATTACCAGTGCTTAGAGAATTAGTTGGATACAATATACAACTGAGAACAATCAAGTTAACATGCACATATAAATATATGCAATAAATATACAATAAATTCAACAATTTGTATCGATATAGTATAAGTGATATAAGCGATAACAAGGATAAATATTTTGTAAATGTAACATAAATAATATCTAACAAATATGCAAATTCGAATATGAATATATAAATTAATACACATAACATGATGAATGGTTTGACAATTAAGATGGTTGCGAATCACCAGTGGGTGATCTCTAATGAGTTCAGTGTTTGTCTCTGATGAGAGGATAGCATCTAAAATTACTCCACGTGAGTTTCGTATGGAGTTAAACTGGCTCAGATTGTGTGTTGAGACCAAGTCACATAGGGTTCTAGAAGGCGAGGGTCAATTAAATATCATCCACAGACAAATATTGTAGTGGTGTCGGATAGCCAACAACGAAAAGTGGAAGAATTAATAACTTATTCAGAACCTTAGTGTATACATCGTATATGAATCATTCATTTATGTATTGTCAATGTCTGTATGTAAGACGATTCTAATAATATGTACTAATATATGTGATTGCTTGGATCAATGAGATGAATCTTAATTCTTAAAATTAATGAGTTTTGGTGGTTTCTTATTTTATCGATGGTCTAATATTGGCTGAAAATAGATGACTTAGCTAGCATACCTATGAAATGATATAATAGGGCTCTTTCTCACTTATTTTTCATTTTCTTTTATGATTTATAATAAATAAATAATTAAGAACATGATGTGCCCACCATATAATTTCTTTTGTAAAGATAAGATTAACATAAAATATAAAGTATATTCATGTATTATATTCATCAAATAACTAACCCTTAACCCTTGGAATACAGAATTAATTGTTCTTATTTTACTGTAAAAGTGTAATTATTTAAAAATATAAAAATTAATTTTCTTACACAGAATTTTGTTTTAGTTAGAGGATGCAATAAGGTGTAAAAAAAATACAGTACATTTAACTAAGCACTAATTCAAAGATTTACTTTTTACAATTTACAAACAATTTTTTAAAATATATGACTTATGTTTTTAATTTTTGTGTGTACAACCTCAGTTTACAGCCAAGATCTAATAGAAATAAAATTAACTAAGCTTAACCCCTTCAGTGCTACGGCGTCTACATAGTAGACGCTACGTATTTTATATATAGACACACGACAGGCTTGTTTATTTTACAGACCGCTATCGATATCATTTCATTCATAAGGTCTTAGAGAATCGATGTATGGCCATTTGGTTGCCAAAAATCGACTTTATATTTTTTTCGCGTAAAGGAATATCAAGGTTATGTTTGTCTGTTTGTTTTTTGAAGTTTGTGAGTGCTTTTTGTTGTTCAGTTGTATAATTTTTTATTCAGCAGAAATGCATTGTACATATAAATAGTTCCTTTTATAAAACATTTATTTTGAACTTTTTTGTTTCGTATTTATAATAAATTCATTGTTTTTAGCATAGCTAATAAAAGATTTGCCGCGAACGATTCCTTGCTACACAATGTTATTGATGATGAGCTAAACAATGAAAGCAGTGTAAATATTATTGATGCTTCAAAACCAAAATACCTCATTTACTGTAATAATTTGTTATTAAAATAATGGTTTTATAGAAATAAAACATTGCATTGTCATATATATGTTTAAATAGTTATTGCTTGTTTGTTCAAAACAAATGTTAAGTTGTCAACTAATTTTTGCAAGGACAATATTTTTATATTTCCTCTATACCTACTCCTAATTTCTTTATAAAAATTAAATGAAAATATGTATAATTTGCTCTTAAATACATGGTCTGTACAGTGGATTAGGTAAAAAAATAATAAGTCAGTTAGGTACTCTTATTTTATTCATAATTACAAGAATAAAAAATAAAATAAAAATGGAAAACAAATTATTTTTTGTATGAATAAAAATACTTTTGAATGTATTTTCTTGTTATAGGGCTATTCTCTGTTTATTTTTTACAATACATTAACAAAAAGTATGTGACAACAAATAACGAATCTATGAGCGTTTTACCAAAACTCAACATTTTCGCACAATACTGCTTAGCACTTTTGGGTATATCCATAGACCAGGCAGCATAGCACTAACAGGGTTAAAATGATTCCCTATGTAAAAGCAAATAAATTAAATAATGCATTAAAAATTCAATATGGTCAATAAAACTTAAGCTGATAGATAAAAATGCATACAATAAAAACACAATAAATCGGAACTAATTTATCTAAGACACATACACAAACGATAATAAAACTAGATACAATATTAGCAAAACACCATCACATACTAAAATAACAAGTCAAGGACATATTAGTTTCACACATAATGGGTAACCTCAGACAGGCAGTCTGGGGTGCCTTAGCTGACAAAGCCACTCCCCCTCCCACTATTACCAACCGATCACTTTCAGATCACACAAACCGTTGTTTAGAAAGACTCTTCAACATTCTTCTGAACTATAGCAGATTCCACTGCAGCTCCAATTTATTTAATGTTATAAAATGGGGTTTGGAGGATATATATATATATATATATATATATATATACGTTTATCACATTTCGTTTGTAATAGAGGCTGGGGATATATCGGTTTCCCGCATTGCGAGGGTTAAAATGCGGGATCCGAATATATGCTCATGTGTACAATTGCTCATAATATGGTATCCGTATATATAGGCAAGTCGATATTTATAAACCTAGTTTATAGTAAATGCGCAGTAGCGAGCTCTATACTTCAAGGTCAACACTATTTTAGGTTTTTTTTTTTATTAATCATATACTAGGCAATAACTGTAATAAATATGACGTTTTTACTAATCACTGTCATTTTCGAGGTTACTGCTAGCGCTCGATGCATAAATATAAGGAACATGAAGACAGATAATGCGCCACTCACTGAGCTTAGTCACTTGTTCTTTGTTGTGTGTTTCGAATGTAATTACTAACATTGTTTGAGTAAACAACTTTTTGCAATTCGCCCTCTATATTTATGTCCAGTTTTGTATATTTACGTTATACATTTCTTAATTTTCATTTAATCTTGTAGAACTTTTTAGTATTTGAAATAAATATAAGATAATTAAAGTAAAAGATGTATCTCATAGTTACCATTTTTTTTAAAATCTTTTTAAGTATTAAAAAATATATAACTTTACAAAAAAGAAAAATTATATAAATACAAAAAAATTAGTTTTAAATGAAAAATTACAATTAAGCGCTTTAAGGGTTAATCATAAGAGAACATTTAACAAACAGTTATATTACATCTTTTTAATTTGGCGATCCTAACGCATGAAGCTCTTTCTCTAAAAATTTGTAAATTTTGATCAAACTCAATATTTGGGAGGTATGCAAACAAATTACAATATGAATGTGAAAAATATAGTTTACAGTATATTTAGAACTAATCTGTAATATTTATTTTACAGATATAGTAAACTTAGACTGTAGTATATTATTATAAGTGGGTAGTGCTGTTTCAAACCTGTTAAGTTACGACGGTGTGCTTAACAGGCAAGTCATTAATTATAATCAATTTATTGTAAAAGCAAGTACTTAGATAACAAGCTAAAACTGAACAAAACTGTTCTGATAACTGGTGCTGTTGACTACAAAGTCAATATTACATTAGAAGCATCCTACTGCTTTTATGTTATGTCGCCACACTGTTCTCTAACGTATGACCCTGAGGCTCTTCAAACCATGTAAGCCCATACTTGCGGTTCTAATGCAATTTGCACAACTCACTTTTTTGAGCCCCAACTGTGATTCAAACCCAGGGACCGCTGTCTCCCTGGGCACAGGAAACAACATTATCAACTAGACTACCAAGACGCAAAGTGGCATGGGCCAAAACTGGTTCAAAGCAGCGACTGTAGCTAAAGGGCTAAGGTGATGGCTTGCCATGCAATCATTCGGAGTTTGATTTCTGATAAGAGATCACTAACAATTTTTGCCTTGCCGCTTTTTGTGCTTCGGAAGTCACGTTAAGCCATTGGTCCCCAGGTTAAGTGTTAGAGAGGGCTTCTTAGCCTTAACTTTGCCTGGTAAAGTAATACTTTATCTTTTAAACAATATTACAAATTATTGTTTGGTATTTTCCCCACAGAGTTTAATTTATTTAATCTTCTTAAACTTACATAATTTTGTACTTGGTCAAAATGTGATGAGTATTCATTGGTGGTTAATACATGAAGACATTTCAATGATTAACAGCAAATGAGCAATATAAGGAAGGAAATGGACATTTATCTTTAGTTAATGATGAACTTATCTGTGTGGTTAGTTAAAAAATCTGCAATTTTGCAATAACTGATATTTCTGTCTAGTTTTCCTAAATTTCAAGATAATTTCTTCTTAAAATGTAGGCTAATTTATTACATTCTTTAAAAAGAGCTCATAACACAAAACAAGTGCCTAGTAACAGGTATGGGTTTTTGACATGTTTTTACTTTCTCCCATATGCGTTGGCACAGAGAAAGAATTGTAATCGCATAAAAAAATCTTAGGTTTGTCTAAAAATTCATTTTAGGGTCCCCTGAACCCAAAAAAGTGTTTTTTTTTTTTTTAATTGTTATGTCTGTCCATATGTGTGTCTGTCTACGTGTATGTTCACCCACTCTGATGGATCAATGTTTATGAAAATTTTTATGTAGGTGTATTAGCCAATAACTCCAGACCATTTATTTTTTTAGTTTTTATGGCAAAAAAAACATAGAAAAATGGAATTTTCTCAAACGGTTCTAGCTATTTTGATTAAATTTTCAGGAAAGATGTAAATTACAATTTAAAATATTTTAGTGAAAACCGCATGTCTCTAACTTGACAAGTTTTTGAGTTATGGTAAAAAAAATTAGGAATCAAACTGGTATTTTTCAAAGTTTTGATTTTGTAGATGGGAGAAAGTTTATGGCAGTTCTTTAGAACTATTTATTTCTAACTGCAGTGACACTAGCTTTGCATAATCTTAGATTTGATTGGCATCTGAAACTTGTACATACTATGCATCAGTCTATTGAGTACGGTATAGTAGATCAATTACTTGCAAGCAACAAGTTGCAAAATGAGTATACATTGTTTTTGCAAAAATTCTATTCTCTTAGACGACTTTATTAACCCTTTCGCTCCCAAGAATGTCATGAGTAGTATGTCTCAAAAAACCTGGCCTTCTGACTCAGGGTATCTCCAAGGATCACAGGGTCAATTAGGAAATTTGCAGTGTTTTAGTAAAAAATGTAAGTAAATGTAAAAAATTTAATGATCAAATTTTTATCATATTTTAAAAATATGTTTATAATAACCTAATCTACACACTAATGTAATAAAAATTATGTTCAGGCCTACTCGTCCTGGGGGGAAATAATTTTAGAAATGATTTTAAAAATTTCAACTTAATTTCACAATTTATCCTACAGTAACAATATGAGAAAAAATCCTACAGCATTTAAATTTATATGCCTGTAAACATAATTAAAAATGAACATGTATACATAAAATCAATTTAAAATAAACATGAACAACGCTGTGACCAAGAGCAGCTGACTGACGAATCTGTCTAATTACATTGCGCCACAGCCACCTAAATTAATGTTCGTTGTTGCTTGCATGCTGTGATTGGCTATATAAAGTTATTTTAACATACTAGTGTGATAAAACAGTTCTTTGTGAACATCGCAATATAAACGTATTTCAAGTCGATAAGGTAATATATTTTTTATAATTTCTTTTCTAAACGTCAAAAAAGTCGGATGCAGGATAAATTAGAAGATACAATACCACTGCTGTCTAAATATTCATCGGATGCCAGATAAATTAGGAGATATTTTGACGTTCGAAAAATCGGATGCTGGGAACGAAAGGGTTAAGGAACAAAACATTTACAGTAGTGAAAATGTTTAATGTGAGATACATACAAACTACAAAATTGTTATGCAGTGCATGATAGGTATACAAATGTCACATTCACTTACAAAAACATGAGAATTTTTGCTGTGAATACAGTAAATAAAACGCCTTAAACTGTCTGGGCCTCTCACTAATGACTAATTTTTTTTTTTTTAATCAGGCTTTGTTAACACAAGGTTCAACAATGTGACAAGGTCGTAAACCATGTTACCATTTGGTTGGTATTACATAGGCCCCTATAGCAACTGTTTACAGTATGTACAGAATGTACAACTGCTTGGTTGTGCCATGGGATGACAAGTGCATTCAATCTGGTGGTACTATTGTGTGAAAAAAGTAGTTTAAAGAATTTAGCTTCTTTTTGAATTTGTTTTCTTTGGCCAGAACATACTTTCTGGAGGTAACTCTGAAAACTGTTGCATTGTTTTTTCCCGGTTAACCCACTTCTGTTATGATAAATTGATTATTCTCTTTTGTATATTACCTCTTTTCATTTTCTTCAATATTCCTTAGAGCTAACACGCACTAGCCCAACCATGACTCCGACAATTCTGGTCATGGCTAGTCCGACCAAGAGTATGACACGACTCCGACTATGAATGCTTCAGTTGAGAAATGGATGATAAATTAAAAATTTATGTTATTAACACTTCATAAATAATACATACTTTTTTCAATTGATAAATAAAAATATAAAAGTACCAAGGTTTAAATTATTAATACATTAAATAATCCTAATATTACTCCTGGTACAATTATTTTAGAAATGAATTTAGTAAATAGATCTTGAGCTTATAGCTACCTTCTTAGTATGTTAAGTTAATGTGTTACAAAATTATTATGTTTATTCTGAATCAAGAAAACATAATTATCCTAATGTGTTCAACCTATATTCTTCATTGTTTAATCATATCTTCATAAATATAATTAATTGTTTTGAAGGAGTAACAAAGCAAAATTGACATGACAAACAGTAAAGTTGTATTTACATGAATAAGTTTGCTCATTTAATGAGCGGCGCTCAATGCCTACAAATATTTTTGTATTTTCCGGCCACATTTCCTTCTTAAACATTCTATTTGAATAGCTATTTAACAATAAATTACATACTGATGGCTGGACAACAAATTAAAATGTCAGTGTCAAAAACTGCCATAGTATGTTGATTGTTGAAAACTACTCAGGCACTAGACCTAGTCGTAGTCGGGTTGGGGTTGCTACCGTATGCAATGCGCGTCAAGCCATATCAGTCTTAAGTTATTATTGGCCGGAGTCGACAGTTTGGTTGGACCCGACCAAACCCTTCTGTCTTTGGTTGGGCCCGACCAAACCCTCTGTCTTTGGTCGGATGATCAGACCCCCGACTGCCATGTCGGACCTCGCCTAGTGCGTGACGTTCCATTTGATCCCGTGTAAAATTTTGTCGGGCCTGACCAGTCAGAGTCGTGGTTGGGCTAGTGCTCTTAATGCTTTTAGATGTGGCCTTCTTTCTTTCTTCATACTTCCAGACTTGAGTTAAGTTTTCCTTGGAACCTCAAATGTTGATCCTTTGCTTGTTTCTAAGGTTATGTCTTTTAATAATTAAGTAGTATTTTAATTCTTATGAGTTTTCTTGAATGTATTACTTTTTGTTTTTCTATTGTTAAAATAAAACAAGTTTTGTTTTGTAAGTCTATTATCATTCATCCTAATAATATGAGCATAGAAGCTTATACTTATACTTCTTTTCATAAGAATATGATAACTTTTCGATTCCAAACAAAGGAAATTTATAATTTTAACTTTGGTTCTTATGTGAGCTACAACTTAAAATCATTTGGAAACATGTCTTAAAAATAGAAAACTAACATTCTCTAAGCCAACTTCATATGGTTCATGTTAAGACATATATACCATAAAAAATTAGGTCAGTAATTTTTTCTTACAGATTGTCCAAAGCAAATCCTGCATTATTTGAATATAGGCTTGTATTGGAGCTGAAAAATTTAAATGCAGTATTAAATCAGGAAAACAAACTCAATAAAGTACTGATGACATATGATTAAGAGCTTAAAATTTAAACAGAAGATATTCAAGTGTCTTAATATATTTTGTAGTCAGGTTTTCAATAATTTTGTTGTTGTAGTTTTAATTTAAAATCTTATGATACACATTTAATTATTAAGAGTTATTGAGGAATATTTTTTTGAAGAGATAACATTCTTTTCCATAAAACTTATCTGCAGTCCAAAAGCTTCATTTTGGAACATAAACTATGAAAATCAGTCAAGTAGTTTTTTTATATGGTTTGTCCAAAAAACTTCAACATAATATAAATGATTTCTTTGTATCATTCATTTGCAATGTTTTGTCTATGATTTATCAATGTACTGTCATAAAAGGAATAGAATTTATCAAAATAGAGGTTTAAAAGCACAAAAGAAAAAAACAAAGAAGCATTACATACAGCCAGTCAATTACATTTAGCCTTCCATCAATCGTAAAAGTAGGTACTGTATAGCATTTTTATCAAACTATATTTCTCACCATAGACAACTGTGTTGCAGTTAAGTGCAAAGCATGATGTGTATATATATATATATATATATATATATATATATATATATAGAGAGAGAGAGAGAGAGAGAGAGAGAGAGAGAGAGAGAGAGAGAGAGAGAGAGAGAGAGAGAGAGAGAGAGAGAGAGAGAGAGAGAGAGCATGACAATGCCCCAATTAATATTTAGCTGGCCCTAATAAATGTAAGCAATTATTAACCCTCCGTTTGGTGACTATATCACTTATAAATGATAAGCGATTTTTGGGCAATTTACATAGTTCATCTCAAACATTTTTTACATATCTTTAGAATAGTTGCAATATGACTTATTATATGTCGTTTTTATTGCAAAAACATGCTCTATCAATTAATAAAATAATATTTGACTTACCAAAATTTTTAAAAATTTGATGGCTTAAAAATTGAAGTCTTGAAAAAAATGTTTTTATATTTTTTCTGTTTGATGCCACAAAAGTTTATCAAAACATTGTTCAATAAAAAATCTAAAATATAGAAAATGTTCCAAATTTGGTTTACAATAGAAATAATATCATATACACACAATTTATAACAATATATAACACTCAGGAGTTGAAAACTGTATACTTTTTATGGAGTTGAAAAACGTATGCAAATTTATACTAGTATAACATTTCATCAGTTTTATAGATATTTATCAAAGAAACTATGCAAAAATCAAACTATTCATGTAAAAAACACTAGTCCACAAATATTATATAATAAAAAAAATGTTAATAGTATAGAAATTTTTATTTACAGCACTTTATATACACGTGTATGCAATTCAAAATACACTTAGTACTAATGCCGCCGCTACTGTCAGAGCACTGGCGCCAATCAGCTGTTTTTCCTCTTTAGTACAATATCAAATACAAGATTATCGCTAGCGCCATTTTTGCGTAAATTACGAAAATCGAATATATCGCACAGTGCGATATCATCATTTATAATTGACCCAATATATCGCACCATGCGATAGTCATCAAACGGAGAGTTAACATAATGCGTAAGTTGCTTGAGAACTCTTGATAATTTTCCCAAAGGCTAGTTTTTCAGATTCATCTATCAGTTCTTTCTATTCCATAGTGCTTTATGTTAACAATATTCTTTTGATGGTGTTCCTAGCCACACATTTCTGTGATCATGCAGCTGCTGTCTGCTCAGACCCACCAAACATACATCTAGATGAGCCCACTCCTCAACATTTTATGGATCCCTCTCTCTGTCTATGTATTTGTGAATTACATATGTTCTATGATCATGGTATTTTATGATCTAATAATTTCATCCAATATTCTTAAACACAACGAAACTAAGATGATCTATTTCATTTAATTAAAACTAACCTTTTAATAACTTAATTATTTTTAATTTGAAAAAATTTTTATGTCTACAAGAATTCCTTTCAGTAATGAGTATAGTTCTTGGTGTGAAATATTTGAAGTTCTTTCTATTTAGGTACTTGTCGCAGTTTCATCAGCCAATGCATGTCCCTCAAACCCTCTCATGTCTTGACATTTTTACCACAGCCTTTTGTACCTCTTTATAGTTATCTATATTTTGACAAAACTCAACTTTACTCATACCTTTACTGCTGCTGATTTTGCAAACAAAACTGATAGCATCAAATAATTATTCAGTCTTTAAACTACAATCCTGATATGAAAGATCAAACTAGTAAGCATCCTGGTGAATCTGGATCATAGGGATGTTTGTCTCAGGTAATAATAAACTCAACACATGGATTTACAATTTTTCAACTCTTACCCAAAACACGATAAACTTTGTGAACTAAACAAGTTCTTCCACATCTTTTTTTATTTTATGCAACTTCCTTAAATCCTTTTTTTTATGGCTCATCTTTTTGTCATTTACTTGCAGTTCTTATATAAAATTAAAACTAATGAGCTAGAGAACAAAATCTAGTTCTAAATGTGTAATTTTTAAAATAGAAAAATGGAAAATGTTTGTGTTTGGTAATTTATTATTTCAGTTTGTAATTAAATTAAATCATTTCCTAACTAGACTGGCTACCGTTCCCCTCCCCTCCTCTTTAAGCCAAGCTTATTTAAAAATAAACCTTAAATAGGCTCTCTTAGGACTACTGGTGTTAAGAAAAGTGGTATAATCTTATTTACAGGTGAAAATAAAGAAGTTAAAGGTTTTGTCTTTCCAAATTGCCCATATGAGATTATTTACTTAATCTATTGATTCACACTTTCATTAGGCTAAATCTGATCTTATCTGCACTTCACACTAATAATTGGATTCAAGTGGATCATTTTGCAGTTGGAAAAATCTCTCAAAATTGTTGTTTTTTTCTGTGTGTAAAGTAAAGACGTATATTTGGTAGGTGGGAGTGAGGCCTCTTGTAAATTGATTTCAACTTTGTGTAATTGATTGATGAATAGTGAATTGAAAGGAAAAGGAACAGATGTAGAAATATTTTATACCAGTAAGCTCAACAAATAACTCAAAATAAGGAAATATGAAGTGCAATTAGTTAATGTTGTCCATTTATAAAAACAGAGTTCTGAAGTAATTGTTAAATAGGAGTTATATCAATCTTATTTTTATATATATGTAGTAAATTGAATAGAACAAATAAAATAATAATAATAAGCTCAATAATTTAACTTGAAAACACAAGAGACTGTGTAAAGTGGTTCATTTATATGGGGAAGTTAGTATTGTCTACCACTAAAGCACAAAAAATGTATACATTTTAATATAATGACAATATCAACAAATAATAAAAAATTAATCATAAAAACCATAATAACCTAAATATAGCATAATATTCATTTTATATTAATTTACCAAATTAATATACCTAATAATGTAATGAGGATAGCCATATTATTAATAATTTTTCAAAACCAATCAATCCTGTTTGAGGCTAATACTGAGTAGGTTAATTTTCCTGCTTATGTGTTGGTATGTTTTTTTCGTCGCTTCTTTGTAGGTACAAGAATTTTCATGTTCTTCCTAATCTTGGATATAATATTTTTAAACAAAATATTGTTGAATATTTTTGTTTGAATAAAGCATGCATTTTTTGTTAGAATAAGCCTGCAGTAAACGTTTAATGTGTGTTACATCAATAATGTGTATTACACTTTTAATTAATTTTTCAATTATTTCTGTAAAGCTATATATTCCATATATTTGTAAATAAGTAATGAAAACAAATAAGTCTCTTTATTTGCTAATGGCAGATGTAAAAATCTAAGCTTTGTAAAAGATGTGTCTACATATATTCAAAACTAAATACCATACGGTAATGTGTCAATTTTAAGAGAAATAGCAGAAACAATTATTGTGTGAACATGATTAGTTATATTTCTAAGTTCATATTGAATCTTTTTCATGTTTGGACTCATTTTCTTAGTAATTTCTAGTAGATTTATACATTAAAAGGAATATAATTTGAAAAGCACAAATTGCTCAAATATAGTGTAACTTCCAAGTATGCAATAAATAATATGCCAACTAATAATTTTAAAATGTTTTTTGTTCAACCCTGTCAGATGTTTAAAACCTCTTGGTGATTAGCACATCCTTTCATAACAAGGGCTTGAGGCTGTTCCCGTCACCACTCATTCAGACTAACATGAATTTGGCAATTTTAGCTGCCCTGGTTGAAGGGAGAGCATGAACTGACAACTCTCGTAAAACTGACTCAAAAGAAAGGTATGAACTCGGTGACTGTGACGGAGAAATAGCAGTAACACCTGCATCCAAGACAACTAATTACGTCAGTTCTAGGAGTTGTAGGAAAAAGAGTAGAGCACAAACATAAATCCCATATCAGCTAATTTTGTTTAAGATTCCGTTGACCACAAGCTAAAAGCATCTGTAACTAAATTAATATATAATCTAGATCTGTTATACAAAGTTTATCAATAGTAGCCTACCGTATACAAATTTAAAGGTTTCAACTAAAATCCTTAAATAAAACAGTTTTAGCAGTTAATAAAACTGCTTTTCATTTCATTAATTTAAACAAACAAATGAAGTAAACCCTATTAAGTCAATAAACTAGATGTTGTATTAAACGCTATTAAGTCAATAAACTAGATGTTGTATTAAACGCTATTAAGTCAATAAACAAGATGTTGTATTAAACACTATTAAGTCAATTAACAAGATGTTGTATTAAACGCTATTTTGTCAATAAACAAGGTGTTGTATTAAACGCTATTAAGTCAATAAACAAGATGTTGTATTAAACCCTATTAAGTCAATAAACAAGATATTGTATTAAACGCTATTAAGTCAATAAACAAGATATTGTATTAAACCCTATTAAGTCAATAAACAAGATATTGTATTAAACGCTATTAAGTCAATAAACAAGATATTGTATTAAACGCTATTAAGTCAATAAACAAGATGATGTATTAAACCCTATTAAGTCAATAAACAAGATATTGTATTAAACGCTATTAAGTCAATAAACAAGATATTGTATTAAACCCTATTAAGTCAATAAACAAGATATTGTATTAAACGCTATTAAGTCAATAAACAAGATATTGTATTAAACGCTATTAAGTCAATAAACAAGGTGTTGTATTAAACCCTATTAAGTCAATAAACAAGATATTGTATTAAACGCTATTAAGTCAATAAACAAGATAGGCTATTGTATTAAACCCTATTAAGTCAATAAACAAGATATTGTATTAAACGCTATTAAGTCAATAAACAAGATATTGTATTAAACGCTATTAAGTCAATAAACAAGATATTGTATTAAACCCTATTAAGTCAATAAACAAGATGATGTATTAAACGCTATTAAGTCAATAAACAAGATATTGTATTAAACGCTATTAAGTCAATAAACAAGATGTTGTATTAAACCCTATTAAGTCAATAAACAAGATATTGTATTAAACGCTATTAAGTCAATAAACAAGATGTTGTATTAAACCCTATTAAGTCAATAAACAAGATATTGTATTAAACGCTATTAAGTCAATAAACAAGATGTTGTATTAAACCCTATTAAGTCAATAAACAAGATATTGTATTAAACGCTATTAAGTCAATAAACAAGATGTTGTATTAAACCCTATTAAGTCAATAAACAAGATATTGTATTAAACCCTATTAAGTCAATAAACAAGATATTGTATTAAACGCTATTTTGTCAATAAACAAGGTGTTGTATTAAACGCTATTAAGTCAATAAACAAGATGTTGTATTAAACCCTATTAAGTCAATAAACAAGATATTGTATTAAACGCTATTAAGTCAATAGTCAATAGTCAATAGTCAAAAATCTTTATTCATATTATGCACAGGGTGTACAATGAATAGTGTCATAGTTGTTCATATGTACAGTATATAACACAATATACAATATAAAACAACGTTATATTTCCCTTAGTAATAACAGAAAATAAACTTAATTAAGAATGTAAAATCTAGAGAGGGGTGGAAAGTTCTTCTGTGGAATAAAGTGCTCTATTTATTAAATAATCTTTTAGTTTATTTTTAAACCTGAGATCTTTTTCATCTTTAATATTTTTTGGAATGGATTTCAAAAATATGTTACCAATGTATGTAGGTTTCTTTTCGAAGAATTTTAATCTGTGGTCTTGGAAAAACTCATTCCTTCCTCTGGTACCGTAGGCGTGAGTGGGCAATCTATTATTGAGGTTCGAGTTTTGGAATTTTGCGGTGAGAATGGTTTCAAAAATATATTGACTGTATACCGTAAAGATTTTTAGATTTTTAAAGTGGTCCTTCACCGACTCGTCAATTTTAAGTTTTAACATAATACGTATAGCTTTTTTTTGTTGTTTTAAAATACTTTCTAAATTAATTTTTTTTGTTGACCCATAAAGTGCAATACAGAATGAAATGTGAGAATGAACATGAGCAAAATAAATATTTTTTAATGTCTTTAAATCGCAAATATAACTCATTCTTCTTAACGCATAGATTCCAGAATTTAATTTACTTAACAGTCTATGTATATGTTCATCCCAATTTAAATGTTTATCTATAGTTAATCCTAGAAAATTTACAGTACTTTTCATTTCAATGTGATTTGATTCATAAGTTACTGTAAGCTCATTCGGTCTCCTGCTTTGTGCAGTTTTAAAATTCATCATATTTGTTTTATTAGTGTTTAAGACTAAATTGTGTAATTTAAGAAAAGATCCGATGTTTTTTATTTCGCCACTGGCACAAATTTCAGTTTCCTCTAGGGTCTTTGTTGATACCACCAGATTTGCATCATCGGCATATAAACAGAGTTTACTTTTTGTTTTATGCAATAGTGTGTTACCCATACCCACCAAGTAACAGAGGAAGAGAAGAGGCCCTAAAATAGACCCTTGGGGTACACCAAATTTTAAATTTTGAATCTGCGATGAGGTTTTGATAATTTTATTGTATTTTGACAAAAAAGTTATTTCTACATATTGTGGTCTGTCAGAGATATAGGATCGGAACCAATTAAGGGCGTTTTCTGCCACTCCAAGAAATTGTAACTTTTCTATTAGCCTATCATGTTTAACACTATCAAATGCTTTGGATATATCCATAAATAAGCCAATTGTATGGTTTCCTTTGTCAACTGAATCAATAATCGATTCGACAAATGATATAGCAGCACTCGTTACTGATCTCCCTGATCTAAAACCATGCTGCTCTTTATCCAGTAAATTATATTGTTCTAAGAATTCTAAAAATTGTGAATACACTGCTTTTTCATAAATTTTTGAAATAACAGGTAATACAGGTACTGGTCGATAGTTGAGAATATTATTTTTATCATCTTTTTTGTGTATGGGTATTATTTTTGCTAGTTTTAGTTGAACTGGAAATATACTTGAAACAAAAGAAGAATTTATTAAATGGCATAAAATTGAACTTAGATTAGTTTTCACAGCCTTAATTACTGAGGCTGGAACTTCATCTTTACCACTGGAGTTTTTATTTTTTAATGATTCTATAATTCTTTCCACCTCTCTTTTGTCTATAGCTCTTAAATAAAATTTTGGCTTTATCAACTGGTCTCCATGAACATTTTCATCTAAGGAAAAATTTACATTTTGACTTATACCTACATCTTTTACAACATTTATAAAATGATTGTTAAATACATTTGCTATTTTCTCAGGGTTTGTAATAATTTCTGTCCCCATTTTCAGAGCAATAGTTTTATATTTTTCCTTTTCTTTTTTTTCTCCAACTTCTGAGTTAATTAGCCCCCATACAGTTTTTTGGACATTACTTGAATTGTTAACTTTCTTTTGGAAATATTTTGATTTAGCTTGATTTATTTTATACTTATAGTCCTTCTTTGCCTGATTCAGTTTAATTTTCAAATCTCTACTTTTATATTTTCTATAATCATTGATTAGGTGAATAATGTTTTGTTTTTCTGATTTAAGTTCTTCTGTAATCCAATTACTCATTTTTTTCTTTTTTGTTATGAGAGTTTTAGGAAATGCCAGGTTAAAGTAGTAAGAGAACAAATTGTGAAAATTATCATATTTTTTTCCTACTGGGGCAAAATATACCTCATCCCACGTTTCTTTTGATAGCAATTGTGAAAAGTATTTTAAATTTTCTTGCGAAAACTTTCGTAGTTCTTGTTTTAAAGGTAAACTTTCTTTTTTGATTGAATCTTTTGATTTTATTTTCAACAGTTGGCCATCATGATCCGATAAGCAAGTTATTAGACCCTCTACCCTAATAAAACTAGAGTCAGTATTTTTTATTAAAAAGTTATCTATTGCAGTTTTTGAGTGTTCAGTTACTCTGGTAGGAAAATTAACCAAGTACTTCATATTTTGACCCCTAAGTGATTCTTTAAATGTTCTATGTTTACCATCATTCTTTAAGACATCAATGTTGAAGTCGCCCCCTACTATTATTTTATCAAAGCTTTTACTGAAATATTCTATAAGATGACTTAACCTATCCAAAAATATGTTGTAATCTGAATTTGGGGATCTATAAACTCCAATAACAACCATTTTAAATGTTGCTGTTGTATAAATACATGCACAGTACTCAAATTGCAACTCCTCTCTTAATCTAACATCTAGAGAGGTAGGCACAGTCACCTGTCTGATATCAAAACCTTCCTGTGATAATATCATTACTCCCCCTTTGGAGTTATTTTTCCTACAAAAACTAGTTTTTATTATGTAATTTTCTATATTGATTCGTTCAATTTCCTCTTCTTTTGTATCATGTTCAGTTAGTATAATTATATTTGGTTTTATTTCCTCTAAAATGATTTCCAATGCATTTAATCTAGATGGAAGGTGTTGTATATTTTGGTGAAAAATTGTTATGAAACTTTTGTGTTGGATTATGTTTTTGGATTTGTTGTGGAAACAGGAAAGTTTAAATTCAAACCAGGCGACTGTGTCACATCACTCTCTTTGGCAGACGCACAAACACTATCACCACTGCTCTGCTTTAGTGCCTCACTATAAGAGAGGTCACCAGGAATCACCAAAACTTGATCTCCATCACTCTGTTCTGGTACTGCAGCCGGAAGATCCTCCGAGTTTGATGAACTGGTGTCTGCAGAAGTGTAGTCTTGCAGGGGATGTGTTTGGCACTCTTTTTCCTTATCTACAAATAATACATCAGGAGCTGTGGTTTCTTGAAGATTGCTCTCGCTGCCTTCTATTGATCTTGATAGTGTTCCTGGATTATGGGTAATTGCAATTAAGCTCTCCAATTGTTTATTAAAGATGTCATGGGGTACTCCCCTCCTTAACTTTCTATACGAGCTTTGAACATAAGATACAATTGTAACTCTTGCATTTGTGTATTTCTGGAACTTAACCATATTACTAACAAAGTGAACTAAATCAACATTGTCCCGTACACATCCGATGGGTGAACATATGAGATGTTTAAGTCCTCTCATCCTAAAGTTTTCAGCCATGTCCCGGAAAGCCGCGTCGTAATCATAACCAGTCGGTTTACTAAAATATGTAGGTTTGGTGATCAAACTGAACACTGTAGCCTCTTGCCGGTTATCTTGTATAGCTAGGTGATTAGTTACACAGTGTGAAACTTGAGGTTTTTCAAAGCTCTTCTTGAAAATCACAGCAACTCCAGCAGTCATGTGGCGAGGGTCATGGAAATCAGCCGAAATACTGTGAGCAAATCCTACTGTTTTATCTTTTCGGTTGAGTCTTATAATCTCGGCCATATTTCTGTCACATATACTTATGGAGTTTTTATAAGTGAAGTCCTTGTCGCTAGGTGTTGGAATTTTCTTGACATTCATGCAGGAGTCATTGTAATCTAACAATCTTGTTGATTTATCCAATTTTTTGACATAATTAATAATCATTGAAGCCAGCTTCTTTTTACCTTTACCGTTTAAGTGCATACCCTGCTGTGTAAAATGAATTCTCTCGAAAGAATCAAAATCAATGAGGCTGACATTGTTCATCCGTGAGACGAGTTCCCTGATATAGTTGTTCGCTTGAATAATATTATAATGCAGTACATCATCATATTTTATATCATAACGGGGAGGGATTGTCGTTATGCATATTGGTCTGGATTTGCTTAGTTTGTTCAGTTCGCCTTCCATTGTTTTGTATATGACATATGCGGATCTTTTTGGCAAGTCATTAGTTCCAGCTAGCAAAACAAGGGGACGCTGCTTTGACTTAGCAGCCTGGCTATAAACGTGTTGGATACCAGCACCTGATTTTACCACTCCATCTATGACAACTTTTCCCTGACTCCCTGAGGCAACCAGTTCTGGAATTCCTTTTCCATGGCTGTCAGCATACAGCTCAATCTTGATTTTGTCGTTTATCTCAAATTCTTTTGTCACTTTGCTTTGTTTTGCTGTTTTTCCATGTGCTGGTTTTCTAGTCGTTACATTTTTGTTTGTCTCTTCCAAGACCTCGGTATCACAGTTGCTGTCAACCAGAAGACCCAGATATCTATTGTACGTAGAAACGCCAAATTCCGATGTTTGTTTTGCTTGCTGTACTGTCTTTTGATTATTTGTCTTGTGTTTTGCTTTAAAGATTGACCAGCTTGCCTCTAAATCTTCATCTTGTAGGTCCGTATTGATGTTATTTCTGTTTTGAACGGAATCAGTCGACAAACATGATTTTTCAGATAGCACTGCTTTTATTTGATCTGATAGTAGTTTTATTTGGTCGTAGTAGCTCTGAATTGAGAATTCACTAAGAAACAACTGGCTTGATGATATGGGAATGCTGTTCTGTATTAAGGAGCAGACTATTTTTGCATTATTTAAAACATAAATGCCACATTCAGTCGATCCCTTTTGATGCTGACATTTTATATTTTCTAAACTGGCCTCTTCTCCATCTGTAAAATAATGTGCCAACTTTTGACAGAACTTCTCCGCCAGAGAACCATTTAGCCCTGACAGCGAGTCCAGATGATAACCTATCTTTAGTGATCTATCATAAACAACGAGAGACCAGTGATATGAGCCTTTCATGGTTTCTGACACTCGATTGTTGATCACTGCAATTATGTAGTCCTTACCCTTGATATCTGCCTCATTACAAACTTTAGTAACTAATTCAAAGTCCTTTTCTTCCCTGATCATATGGGCTATTGATGGGCAAAGTATCGTGGCATTCTTTGGAACACGTAACATGTTGTTAATCCAAAGATTAATCTCTTCATCTGTTAGTTCGTACCACAATCGTGCATTTTTTCTGCTGTGTTTCCCTTTATTAAGGTTGGAGTGATGTAGGTGTGTACTGTCGACTAAGTTGCTGTGGGTAACATTCATTTTAGCATATTTTTGTTTCAACTCAAGCAGTTCCAAGGTTAATGCCTTTAAATTATCTTCCAGTTTTCCTACATGTCGCCCTAGTCCATCACAATTAGGGCAGTTATTGGATGTGTTACAATATCCATTACGGGTTTGCTGGTTATCTTTGGAATCAAGCTCTGATTGATGGTCAAAAATGTGCTTAGTAGTATCCAAGGCAAGATCATCTGTTGAGGTTGCGCAATCTGCAGTTTGAGACCCCCATTGCATGGAGAAATCTTGATTTTTAGGGCAATCTGACTTTGGTGAGTATGTGTTGACTGGGAAGATCTCAGCTGTGAACTCCATTAAACGGGTGTCAGACTCAATGGAGTGGTCTAGAACACACTTCAGCTGCTTTTCTAGGATAACATTGTGTTCTTTCAACTGCCTGTTTTCTTGCTGAATACTTTCCATTGTGTGTCCTGGTGATGATGGAAAATTATTAGGTGTGCTGCAGGGGGTAGTTGAGGCGAGGGGAGAAGTCGAAACCATTTGTTTTGGTGGATTTAAGTCCAGAGTGAGAGTTTTTTCACTTTTTGGTGATTGAGCGGGCATTTCATGTTGGGGTGATAACAGTGACCTCATGGTAACAGGATGAGGTCCAGAGTGTTTACTATTGACAGAAGTAATAGTAGTTTTTTCTTGGTCTGTTTTTATTGCCGCATTGCAGTTTCGCCCAAGGCATCGCCAAGTGATATCGCCTGTCTTAGCTACATAATTCTGTCTATATTTGTGGTTATTAAATATAATATTTGGCTTACCGCTTTTTGTTTCTTCGATTTTGAAGTCCATTTCATGTGAAGAGGGTATACCGGAATGAAAAATACCTTTCTGAGAAATATTTAATGTTTACAAATTAAATTGTATACAAAAGTTTACAAATATATTTCCTCTTGTATATAAGAAAAAAATTTACTTTACAGTACTTATTTTCCAATTAATTCTTATATTTCTTTTATGCAAAATTATGTCTGGGTGATAACATTTTACATAAAAATGCACATTATTATAATACAATATAGAACAATAACCCAGTTTGTATTTATAATTAATATAGCAATTATAACAACAAAATATTTTCCTTTTTTCCCTCTCTACTCCATCCTCTTTTTTTTTTTTTTTTTTTTTTTTTTTTTTTTTTGATGAAAATAAATTTTGCAGCAGCAAAAAGTTATGTCTCCTGTTAGATTCGAACTTGACTCAGTTGATAAGCTATGTAGGTCAAGTTCAGTTTCCTGTGACCTTGACCACTAGTCCACAGCTGTCTATGAAATCAGTAGTCTGCAGACTGCACTTGTGCTATCAGAATCAGTTGTACAATGTGTTGTGTCCAGCTACAAGTCATCCATAGTGTCTCAACATGAATAAAACAATTCAATATTTTGAACCAATAAAATAAAAGAGTTATATGTTAATTTGGAATAATAGCTGTAGTATAATATTTTTATGTAAGTATTGGTTCAAAAATAACTTTTATACCAAACTTAGTTCAATTGATGTAGCTAGCTTTTTTTAGGTTATTTTAAACCAGTTCATGAAACTCAATACATTATTTTAATTATAAAAATGAAATACACAACTTATTATTCAAAATGTTGCTCAATTCTAAAACTGCTGAAGCTACCTTACCATCTTCACTTTTATGTCCTTTTCAATAAGAAATATACATATTAACAGCACTCTTCACAGAACTTCACACCACAGGTCATGTCCTTGGTCATCATACCACCAAGGTATTCTAAATAAACAAGATATTGTATTAAACCCTATTAAGTCAATAAACAAGATATTGTATTAAACGCTATTAAGTCAATAAACAAGATATTGTATTAAACGCTATTAAGTCAATAAACAAGATGATGTATTAAACCCTATTAAGTCAATAAACAAGATATTGTATTAAACGCTATTAAGTCAATAAACAAGATATTGTATTAAACCCTATTAAGTCAATAAACAAGATATTGTATTAAACGCTATTAAGTCAATAAACAAGATATTGTATTAAACGCTATTAAGTCAATAAACAAGGTGTTGTATTAAACCCTATTAAGTCAATAAACAAGATATTGTATTAAACGCTATTAAGTCAATAAACAAGATATTGTATTAAACCTTATTAAGTCAATAAACAAGATATTGTATTAAACGCTATTAAGTCAATAAACAAGATATTGTATTAAACGCTATTAAGTCAATAAACAAGGTGTTGTATTAAACCCTATTAAGTCAATAAACAAGATATTGTATTAAACGCTATTAAGTCAATAAACAAGATATTGTATTAAACCTTATTAAGTCAATAAACAAGATATTGTATTAAACGCTATTAAGTCAATAAACAAGATATTGTATTAAACGCTATTAAGTCAATAAACAAGGTGTTGTATTAAACCCTATTAAGTCAATAAACAAGATATTGTATTAAACGCTATTAAGTCAATAAACAAGATATTGTATTAAACGCTATTAAGTCAATAAACAAGATATTGTATTAAACGCTATTAAGTCAATAAACAAGATGATGTATTAAACGCTATTAAGTCAATAAACAAGATATTGTATTAAACGCTATTAAGTCAATAAACAAGATGATGTATTAAACCCTATTAAGTCAATAAACAAGGTGTTGTATTAAACCAGACTGTCAATGAATAAGATGTTGTATAAATCTACATGAACAGTTTTGTTGAATAATCAGTTTCTACCTATAACCAAAAAAAATAAAAAAATACATATCATGTTTATTTAAGTAGAAACAGATACATGAAAGCTGTTAATGAAAATAAATGTTATGAAATATTTATAAAACAAATAAAGAGGCAGTAGTGTGAACATATATTCAACCTTACAAACGAAATTAACACAGGAAAATTAGATTATTATGATTTATGATTATGCTTTTGATAATACATGAAAAAGAAATGTATGACCAAAAAGTAATGTAAAACTTTGAGCTATTGACAAAGTTTTGTAGCAATTGTTAAAGTAGATGAACTGTTCATAAAAGGCTACTATGTTTAATTTGTTTATGTTATTTAAATTTAAAAGTTTTACTAAATTAATGCCCTAACATTCAACTGTTCATTCATTTTTTGACAAGTTTTGAGATGAGTTGTAAATACTGTCATTAAATTTTACCATCAACGTTCTTTCACTATGGCTATCTAGTAATTGTCTGAGAAACTATTGGCAGGTATGAATATCCAAAAGTAAACCACTTTAAACATAAATAAGACCATTTTACGTATTTACACACGTCATAAGTGAGTTACAACAACTTCTCCACATTAAGGGCTATCTCGTAAAATCAGCCAAATTGATTTGGTTGTATCAGCAATCAAATAACAGGGCACAAACTGGAATAGTAATTACTATTCATATTTTCACCTCAAGCTACATCCAGGTTAGTGATATTCTACGGACATCAAACTAAATACAGTTATCATTTTATCATTTGAATACCTACATAAAAATTAAGGCATGGTTGAAATGTTAAAAATGTCTATAAAACTATACGAAGCCTTGTAATTGTCAATTGTAAAACTGTTTTTCAATGTAAAAATTCAAATTAAAACCACTCAATAGCTTATGATTAAGCTAAGAATTTTTCTGAAATGGTGTCCTTACTTTACGAATGTCACTCCATACTCTTAGAACACTAATTGGATAGACAATATTGGGTTTAGAATAAATGAATAATACACCGGACAGATTGTTTAGTAATACACTTGTTATGTACTGGTAATTTACAAGTAGCCATTAAAAAGTAAGTTTAATAATTATTTAAAATTTACTCAATTTTTGCCAAATTAATAGACATTTATTTAAAACCAGCAAGTTTTATTTTAAAATAATTCCAAATTATGCCCCTCCATTAGTATCAATTTGCAAAGGAAGGAAGATGAATAGTCACAAAGTGTGTCTGTGTCAATAGAAAATAAATGTTTGGTTAATAAATTAACAATTTTATTTATTTTTACCTCCATCCAATATGGGTAGGCCATTAAGAAATAGACGTTTATTATGGGGTAAGGGGAAAACATGAAAGAAATAAAGCGTTATGAGGCAAAAAGAATTCATGTATGTATATGTTGGAATTCCAGACGAATGTTAATAGGGTGCCTTAGAAGGCTTTTATGATGGAGGGTGGAGCCACCAATTGTTTAATAATTGGGCAGACAGAACTGGCAATTCTGAGTAGTAAAAAAGGTTGTAAAAAGGGGCAGTTAATCCAAAGTATGAACTCGGAGAAGGTACCTCTGTCTATAAAGGTAATGGCGAGGTGTTGGGGTCGATGGTTTGCTTGCACAAATTCTTCGAGGGGCAATCTTTAGTCATACAATAGCGGCAAATACTGGATTTTTCAACTTCAAAATTTATAGATTTATTCAAATGTTGAAGGACAAACAAATCGATATGTACGTCAGAATGAATGGAGAAAAGGACAATCAAATAAAAACTGGCTTTAAAAAAGAAGGTAACAGTTCTTACAAAACAAAATAAACCAGCTGAGAGATAGTAAACTTACCAAACTAGAATGTTTAAGTTTGTATTCTTTGTTCTCTTAATCGATGTACAATTGCAGTATTGATGTTTTCCGTAATTATTTTTTATTAGCTAGTGTAAATTTTTAAGGGCAAACTTAACATTAAAAGGACTATTATTTGAAAAGCACACGTTGTTCAACTATTACATAACTACGAGTATTAACCTCAGCAATTTGTTTTACTTCACTCATACACTTTCACTGTTTTTCTCCAAAATAGGCCTACAAGATTTTAATGTTAGTCCGGTAATATTTCTTCTCCCATTAGAAAACAAACATAAGAAAGTCTAAACAATAACCTCATCATGAAAGTGGATGGAAAAAGAGGGGGTTTGGTGACAGCGTTATATTTATTTAGGGAGAGTTAAATATTTAATACCATTACAAGTCTCACCCGGGGGGGGGGGGGGGGTTAGTGGTAATTGTTGATGCAAATTTTACTTTTCACTAATATTATCATCCATGATAGAATATACCATTAGGTTGTTGGCATTTTGAATTACTGAAATTAAGTTAAATCTAACATCATGGACTGATAAAATTATTTTTTTTTGTCCTTTATAATAATTACTTTTTTCAGGCCTGCTGAACTAGAGCTAGAAAATGATGTCTGCACCATCTTCAGTACTAATTTGAAAACATCTCTTCATATTTAATAGGCCATCTTTGACTTTTCAATGTGTCTAGTTTAAAAATTAGCCATCTCCTTTCTGGCTTAGAATTTATTCTCAAATCAGTTTACTTGAATTTAGTATTATAGATAAAATAGTACATTTTCATTTTACCTAGTTTAAAAAAACCAATCTAACTCCATGGTTTTTAATTTAGGCTACATAAATCATTTAAAATATTAACAAACATATAAATTTTATGGCTGTATTAAAATATAGCAATATCAAAATAATTATTTTTTATTATATCTCTTTTCCAATTTTTATATGATAGATTTGATACAGAAAGTTGATACAGAAAGATAAAGAAACCAATCTAACTCTATGGTTTTTAATTTAGGCTACATAAATCATTTAAAATATTAACAAACATATAAATTTTTATGGCTGTATTAAAATATAGCAATATCAAAATAATTATTTTTTATTATATCTCTTTTCCAATTTTTATATGATAGATTTGATACAGAAAGTTTTTTGCAGTCTATTGTTATTTATTCAACAAAACTTAACTTAACAATACTATGTCAATTCCCTATTGTTACATTTTTTACTGAAAAATGTTTCACTGCTATACCTACATATGATTGTAATACTAGAAACAGGTGCCCCTTTTTTAAGTTGTATTAATAATCATCAATTGTTATTTTTAGCTTTTATCAGAAGTGACCAATTTGTTTATAGTTTTACTTAATCTTTAATGTTTTTATTAAATTTATTTTATATGTTGTTAGCATTTATTTTAGAATCAACCCAATTTTTATGTTTATTAGGCCTATCAGAAAGCTGACAGATATGATAGACAATTCAGTAACTTATATGCAACTAGAAATTCAATGATCATGTAACCGCTTGACAATTTGAAAATTATTGCCATGAAAGTGTTGAGGAAAGAAACTTTTTAGTCAAATGCATGTGTATATTATTTGAGCTATAAATTTTGAGTATATATTTGTTCATGCTTATTATTTTAGTTACAGTATGTTTTTATTTATTTTAGTATACATATTTTATGATTATTTAAATAATCATGTTTATTGATCAAATATTATTTACTGATTAATGAATAACAATATTATGTAATTTACCCCTGTGTTATTGAACATAATGCTCTGTGTAAGTTTTATGAAGTGAGTTTTAAATATTCTTATATTCACAAATGCCATTTTATAAATGGAGCATACGGCCTAATTACTATTTTAACATTATTCTGTTTATTGTTTGATTTTGTTTAGTGCTATAACTGATCACAGATAATTAAATCGAATTAAAAATTTTTATGTTAAATGATATTTCAACTACGAATTGATTTGAATGGTCCAGATAGTTAATGTGTCTGCTCTTTCAATGTATAAGTAACTAAGTGTGGTAATTTACCAAAGAATAAACCACTCAAATGCAACACTAGTTTTTAATATATGTTTACTAATAGGCCTATATATGTTATATATTATGTGAGCATTTATTTATGTGTTAATATGGACTGTATTCAGTGCTATATTTTCAATTATATACAAGTCTGTGATTAATTCATGGACAACTTGAAATCCTCTATTGTATTGCACAAGTAAACAATATAGCGTCCAGATATTTTATGTGAATATATCGGACCTACTAACTGTATTGTGCTCTGCTTTCAGCATATCTCTTATCACTTTTATATATATATATATGTTTTATATGAGTATAATATATAAATATGTATCCTTTGTAAATAAGCATAAACCAAGTTTTAGATGTAACATTTATGTAAATTTTGTATAAAAATGAGGGGTTTTTTTAGTATCAGTAAGCTTTCCATATTAATATATTAGATCATGTCATTGACATTTTGATGTTTGGACGTAAAAAAATCAACCTTTAATTGTTAGGAACCCTCTATATATGTATCATATAAATATTGAAGAGTATTATGTTTTAATACATGGTTTTTATAATGAAATGCTTTTTATTGTTCCTCTTTTACCTCTATTTTATACTATAAATTATATGTTTATATATTTGTGATTATACCTGTAAACAAATTTACAATATCTTTTTTGGAAGATAGTTATTTTAGTATTGATTGATACCTCCGCTTTAACAATGTCATAAAAGCAAAATGTTTTAATGTTTTTAGGAGAACTTTGGTTTCAAGTTGATCTAGGATGTCAACTCAACATTTTAAGTAAAAATGTGGCAATGTGGTTTGTAATTTAACACTGAAATTTCAAGCTGAAAACGATAACACTATCAGAATATAAAAAGAAATGTGTTATTCTTTAGTTATTAATTCTATTGTAATTTTATTTAACTAATCATCGTCTATGTATTTTCCTAAATAAAACTAATTTGTCACGGTTGAAACAAAAAATAAAAACAGAAATCTTGTTAGCCGTATTTAACAAAATTTGAACTATTTGACTTATTATATAACAATATTCTTATTTTGGATATTATATAGTGAAATAATATTTGTCTAATACCCACATAATAACTTTAACGCACTCTAAATGTAGTTTGGGTTGAAATTAATTAATTTAATGGCATATAAAAAAAACAAATATTTTATTAACTGTGGCAGCAAATAACCTGACTTAAAACTCATCCTGTATATTGTTTGGTATCGACTTTGTCGTAATGTTTTGCAGGATTTATGTATGTTAATCATTTTCAGCAATAATCTCTCTTTAAAAAGCAAGAGTTTTACAAATGAAGTCTAATAGTGATTAACAGAACTGATTACTGGAATGAAATGTCCTCTGTCGTGTGTTCGCCTACCCCACCTTGTATCCAGTCATACTTCCATGCTGATAATTGTAAGTTAGTGCTTTGGAGATTGTAGGTGATTAGTTCTGATCTCAGCCCCCTTAGTGATTGCTGATGGCATAGACACTATTGTCGGCACAGAAATTAGGTTGAAGGCTGTTTACCAAGAAAACTATTTTAAATCTGATTGTTTTCCTCATTTAATTGTATGCAAGACATGTTCATTTTTCGATTTTTGTATACGTTTTAATAATTGTTATCTTAGTGGGAACAAAAACGTACTGGAATTTTTACTAGTTTTCACTGTGCATCAACTTTACACTTTTATTTTTCAAATCCCCATTATTGTTTCGCACATATATTTTAATCTGTGGGTGACAAGAATGTTTTTTAAGTATTCTGCTAGATCAATTTCCTGAAACAATGTTTTGGCTTTTAAATGTTGTTATTTTAATTACTTAATATTTTTGTAGTCTTATGAAACATATAATTAAGATACATTACTTCTATATTCATAAGTGAATATAGTGATATGAAATTGAGTTCTTTATTAATAAAAGTGTAAAGATGATGCACAGTGAAAACTAGTTAAAAATTCAATACTTTTTTATTCAAACTAGGATACAAATTATTTAAACTTAAAATAACGTTTAAAAGAGAATATGCTATATTGTACAATTAAACGAGGAAAAAATGGGGTGATTGGATATTTCATAGGTCTTTTAGTTTCTTAATAAACAACCTTCAAACAAATTTTTGAGCCGACAGTTATGGAGAAGTTCAAAGTGACCGTATTGACAGTGTTCGGATGTTGTCAAGGGGAGAACTCGGTATATCAGGCTTGTCAGCCAACAATCAGACCAATAATATAAATTTAAGTTCTATGTTAAGTTGTTGGTTCTTTAGATGCCCTGGTGATTGAACTATAATAGACTACACTTCTTAAGGATCTTGAACTACTATCATTCAAAACCCATACTTACTCATATCTTTATGATTTGGTTCTCAACAATAACAAATGATATTTTGTATATATCTTTCAGGAAAACTAGAAATTATTACTTTTAGAATAAGTGGAAGGCATGGTTAGACAGATCTGAAACAGACCCAGAAGAGATTAAATTTCCTGGTGGGTGTTATTTGAATGAAACAAAAAACCTACTGTGTCATAAGTTTCATGGCAGATAGCAGTTTCATTTAGGCAGACAAAATCAGATTATTTGACAAATCAATCTTTTTGCAAGTTTAGTCTTAAATAATTTTGAAATAAATATTTACACAGTTAATACTGTAATTGTTTTCTATAGTGGTCCAACAATAAGATCCTTTAAAGATATAAATTAATTAAGAGAAGTTCTAGTTTTAAAATATCACAGATTTTGTCTCCTGTCATATGTCTGACGGACCATACTGATAATTATCAGTATATACTAAAACACGGATAATTACAGACACAATTTCGTACGTCAAAAACTGAATAACACTAACGAATTGAAAAAATTGCTATTTGTATACTTGCGGAGTATTAAGAAATTATAATAAAATTTCAGGATTGCAGAGTTTAACAAAACAAATAGTACTGGTGACAATATTTATTCCAATTAAACAGTACAAGATAGTATTGGAATAGTCAACACAAATCTGTGGTAGATTACTGCTGTTAGTATGGGTGGGCGTGGAGGGGGGCATTACCACTATAAGTTTGTGAGTGGCTTACCCATACATATGTTTATATAAATTGGTGATTTTATACATATGTTTTCTATAAATTCTTTGTTTACTATTCCTTATACCATCTTGTTTAAATGGAATAAATATGGTTTATTTTTACAAAGGTAAAATATGTTAAAAGTGACAATGCATCAAATGGTAAAATAATCTACTTTCTAATTAGTTTGTATCACTTTAATGATTATTATAAGAAACTTAGTAAGTATGATATAAATAAAGCAAACAACGTTTGTTAAGTGTATTTTAACTTTACAAAAAAAAGACAAAACACACAGTAAACTTAATTTGTTTCATCTACTTCATTTCTATACAGGTATTTAGCAGCTAATAGGGTAAAGGTGAGAGAGTACAGAACTGCTGTTGGTCGAGACGGGTTTGGTTGGACACACCTGCATATTAAGTTTGAATATTCTATTTTCCAGAGCAAAGAGTGCGCCATAAGGCTCATACAAGGGGACAATAGTGGAGTCCACTAGTATTTATTTATTTTTCTACGGAAAAATCCATTTCAATACAGAAATACAACTAACAAAAGTTGTAACATGATTTTGTTATACTGACTTAGTCCAGCGGACTACCAATTAGAATAAATAACATAAATCATTATAGAGAAAATTGATCAACAGTAATAACATAAAAAGAACATGCATAGTATAGGCCTAAATATTCAAGAGAAAAATATGCACTAAAACATGTAGCATAAATACGACAAACAGGTAACAACAGATGCATAGTAATTACGCTAACAAAACAATAATAGCAAATTATAACAATAAGAATAACAAAATAAGCAATAGTTAAAATCAATCGTAATAACTAAAAATTGTATAACAATACATACCTGACAACCTCAAAATGTTAATCCCATTTACTTAAATGTACCATAAATACAACAAAATAAACCAAGTAATAACAGCCGCTTAGTAATTGAGCCAAGTAAATAACAATAACAAATTGTAACTACAATAAAATAAACCAAGTAATAACAGATGCTTATTAATTGAGCTAAGTAAACAACAATAACAAATTGTAACTACAACAAAATAAACCAACTAATAACAGACGCTTAGTAATTGAGCTAAGTAAATAACAATAACAAATTGTAACTACAACAAAATAAACCAACTAATAACAGACGCTTAGTAATTGAGCTAAGTAAATAACAATAACAAATTGTAACTACAACAAAATAAACCAACTAATGACAGACACTTAGTAATTGAGCTAAGTAAACAACAATAACAAATTGTAACTACAACAAAATAAACCAAGTAATAACAGAAGCTTAGTAATTGAGCTAAGTAAATAACAATAACAAATTTAACTTAAAAAAAATAAGCAATAGTTCAATATTAATCATAATAATGAACAAAATTGTGAATGCAATATATACCTGACAAACTCATTAATCCCACAATATTTGAATACAGCACTACTGTCGGCAAAGAAATTATGTGCACCCGAGTTCTAAGAAACTAAAAGGCCTATGAAAAATCGAATCATACCATTGTTTTCCTCCTTTGATAGTACATTATGGCATTTTAAATTTTACTATACATTTTTGTAATTTTTGTTCCTGTTTGAACATAAAAAGTACCGGAATGTTAACTACTTTTCACTGTAACAACAAATTTACACAGTTATTACTAAAAACGCGTTGTATCATATTTATGTTTAAATACGTGGTTGATAGGAATGTTTCCTATAATTTTAGAATGTTAAATTACTATCCTATAATTTTATAATTTCTAAAATATAATTTATAATAAAAATAATATAATATATAATATAATAATAATATAATAATAATATATAATATAATAAAAAATAAAATATAAAATATAATTTCTAAAATTATAGAATGTTAAAAATCCTATAATTTTAGAATGTTAAAAAAAAATTAGAATGTTAAATTTTAAAATGTCATCAATTACTTGAAGCATTGTTTTCTTGGCTTGTAGAGATCGCAGACTGAATTAATTGGTCTGTTGTAGTTACGATACATTGTTTTCAAATTCCTAAGTATGTGCAGTGATTTTAAATTAATTAAAAATAACTTGAAATTTATGAGTTTAAATTTATTTACATCAATATAAAACCACTGAATATGCTTAAGCTTATAGAAACAATGTATCGTAACTACAACAGACCAATTACTTCATTCTACGATCTCTACAAGCCAAGAAAACAATAATTCAGGTGATTGATGACATTTTTTTCTTGAAAACTCAACATTCTAAAATTATAGGAAACATTCCTATCAACCACGTATTTAATAAATATGATACAACGGGTTTTTTAGTAATAACTGTGTAAATTTGTTGTTACAGTGAAAAGTAGATAACATTCCGGAACTTTTTATGCTCAAGCTAGGATAACAATTATCAGAATTTATGGTAAAATTTAAATTTTCATTTCATAATGTACAATCAAACGAGGAAAACAATGGTATGATTAGATTTTTCATAGGCCTCTTAGTTATTTAGAAAGAAGCCTTCAAACTCGGGTGCACATAATTTCTGCGCTGACAGTAGTGGGGTATTACTGTATTATGTTTTACGCTGGTACATGAAACATATTAATGCTGAATGGGAGTATTCATCCAGTCGGCCTAAAAACCAACCAAATTACATAGTAGTTTGGCTTCATAGGATTTGTCTATTTCTTTTCTGAAAACATTATTTTTTGTATGGAAATATTTTTTTCACAACACTACCATGAGTTCAGCTGTTTTCGTTAAGTGTTTATAACCAGCGAAACGTCATATTTCCCACAGTCTATTGTTGTCTATTGTTGACAGTCGAAAGTAACATTGTTTACATTCGAAAATGTTCCACTATCAACAACTTAATAACCTTCAAAAGCTTTTAATACAATTAATTTAAATGTGCATTTAAAATAGTAGAGCTGATTTTATAGAATGTTCCTAATTAAATAAATAGTTAACATTCCAACATTTTTTATTCAGTAGTGTTGTGAAAAATATCGTTCAAAACTCAAGTGAATATATTTTGCATGTTCTCGACCAATTGAAGTGCTCGACAAGTCTCGCACTTCAAACATATGGTCTCGAACATGCAAAAACCCATTTTCCACTCTTGTTATGAAATATAGTATTTCTTAACATTTCGGAAGGGGGTTTCTGACCCCCGCTAGCTAGGGCCCTGGCTGAATGTTACTGCAACAGCTTAAATATTGTCAAAATAATAATTTTGTTGTTAATCTTTAGCAAATAAAACTTTAAGAGTTTTTTCCATACAGAAACTATTCTTGTCTAATATCTCAGTCAATCTAAAAAAAAGTTTCCTAATATAATGGAATTTTACCCCCATTTTCCTATATGGTTTCTTTTACTGTTTTATAGATTGGCCTCCAGGTACTATTCTTATATTTACCAATATCAGACATAAGTTGTATTTTAGAGTAATGAAACCCAAATTTTTTAAATTTACTAGAATTCCTTAAAGAATTGATGTAAATATCCCAAATGCAACAATAGTTTCTTTGTTATTTTATATGCCATTTGTTTCTTTCTTTCAAAATCATAGTAACAAAAAAATAAAGTCTTACACTTATACCAAATTATATATTTGTTCACAACAAAACCTATATTATGAGAAAAACGTAGTATTTAGACACCTACCTGATATTTTAAAACAAAGACATCTATTAAATTTGACAATTTGTTCTTATCCTATTTTGTCTTACTGGCACATAATACTCTTGATGATCCTTTTATTGCACAGTGTCTTTATGCAAATTATAAGTACACAGTTATTTTGTGTAATTTTCTTCAGGGTGTAGTTCACATCTTAACAAACTTTTTTTAAATAGACACAATTTACAAAAAATGAAGTGACTCTATTTACTGAATGGTCCGACTTGACTTCAGAGTGCTCTTACAGCAAATGCTGGAACTATGAGTTTGAGTTTGAGACTGTTCGGACCAATGGCGTGACAATGTTAATCCAGCTGCACTCATAGCAATGTCTTTACCTTTATGTCTTGCATTGTTGCCACGTTTAAGTTCTTTATATAAACTTTGTGATATGAGTGTGAGCAAAAAGAATATGATCGTCGACTAAATTATTGTTTCCCATTGTTCATAGATTGTTCTCATCTTATTTATTATTTATATAATGTATTTTTGTATATACCAACTATAAGTACCTCTTCAAGCAGAATTTTACCTGAACAAGTTATTATTGTCCGTCGTAAGTCAAACGCAGTACTCTTGGCAACACCGCGCGACAGAACTACAATCAAATGAAACGCGCTCATCTCAAGTATTCATTAAAAAAGTACGGTATTGCGTGGTTGTAACTACTCTCGTGGGGTCATTGTTGACCCAAGACAGATATGGAGTAGCCGACCAGAGTCAGTGAACTCCTGCAAGGTACAAAAGACATAAAATAACAAAATTAACATTTAAAGGTTAAATAAAGATTCAGCCCGTTTGAGAAGAGCCTGGTTGAATGCCGGAGGCGCCGTGTCGTTCAGAGTGACAAGTCAGGAGGTGTGTCAGGCACTGTATTTCGTACCATGAGTCAAACACTAATTTGGCCTTGCTACTACAGGAAGTAGTTAGTTAACAGTAGAATGCCAGTGTCTCCGATCCCCGCGGTAATGACTGTGTCCACCCTTAGCTTAAAATGACGGAAATTATTTGAAAAAAAGTCTCTTTAAAGTAATGAATTAACTACTTGGAAGCAATTGACATTTGATTCAGCTGCAAAATACTGATGCTTCGCTTCGGGATTAATATAAACGTAATAAAAATGATTTCGATACCCCCGAAAAATGTATGAACAGTTGAAAATTTTCAGATAAAAAAAATCATTCTCATTTTAAAGAATGTAATCTTAAAATGAGTAAATTCTGTCATAACAAAAGAAGACGAAAAAGCACGTGTGAATAAATTTCTCTTGTATTGTAAATTAAGAGTCTACAGAGACTGTCGGCCATATTGGTTTTAATCCCGTAAGAACAATGTTATTTGCGAACCCATAATTTTTCGTTATCTATTGACAATTTGTGTATGAGGTGTATTTTAAACGTTATCATATTGCGCATTGGATTTGCTTTTGATATTTTGAATAGGCCTACATAAGCCTAGTTTTGAAAAATGGATTAAAATAACAACTTCAGACTCAAAATTGTTTACCGTATATTTTTTCTATAAAACTAATTAAGAATTCACATAGCAATTCAATGCGCAATTTCATTCTTATTCGATTGCAATTTGTTTGAAAAATCCGTTTTAAAATAACTGTTTAATTTGGATACGCGTGATCGTAAGTCCCGTTCGAAATAACATTGTTCTTATGGGATTAAAACCAACATGGCTGACAGCCTCTGCAGACTCTTAAAAAGGTTTTACGAATAAGTCTGAGAACATAGTAAAAATAAAACTGTAAACAAGTATTTATATCATATGAAATTATGCAATGTTTTAACCTGTCGCTAGTACAGCGAAGTCCAATGTAGATTTAATTTCTAACGACTTGGCTCACTCCATCCTTTTAATCTGCATAGGCAAAACTGGTCGCTGAAGGTTGTATTATAAACAAAGAAAGACTTTTACATTAGACAAAGAGAATCCAGACCTCTCTTATCTATATATATTATAATTTCTAAAGTACTTTTTTTTGTCGGTACGCAATAACTTCCTAAATTCTTCATCAATTTTCATAAATGAGGTGTCATTTTAAAGCTTTTTTTACCCACTACTTGATGAAAATATACAAATCTCTCATTTTCCAATAGTTTTTTTTTGAAAAACGACCTATTATATCATTCTGCAAGTAATTTAAACTTGAAATGTTTATTTACATTATTCGATCAGCTGTAACATGTGAATTAAATAAATCAAAACAAACATAATCACATCAAACATAGTGTTTAAAGAGGTACTTTGAATTTGTAAATATGCTGTAATTTGTAAATAACTTAACCTAACATTTATAAAATAAATTATATTAAATTTAAACTCACATATTTTATTTCTTCTTTAATCCATATTTACATTAGGTTAAATTGCAGTCTAACTATGCTTTACTAACTATACTGTGTGCACTTTAATTAAGAGGGATTTAAAGAGAATACACTTCGAATGCTTCGCACGGGTCGGCTAGTTTTGATCTCACTGAAAATATCTTATGTTGTTTTTACGAACAAAATAACGTATGATTTACTGTTCTGTGACGTCACTAAGAACGACAAAAATACTCCTGTATATACGGACTTAAGTTTACCTTTTTTACTGTAAACAAAAAGATTTAACCAATGTCGGTGTGAACTTGAGGAAAATGTAGCGTGCCTACAAATGACGTTTTGAACATCAGGAAAGTAATAGCATACCTACAAATGATGTCTTGAACAACAGGAAAGCAATAACAAACCTAAAAATAAAGTTTGGAACAACAGAAAAGTAATAACATACATACAAATGACGTCTTGAACAACAGAAAAGTAATAACATACATACAAATGACGTCTTGAACAACAAAAAAGTAATAACATACATACAAATGACGTCTTGAACACCAAAAAAGTAATAACGTACATACAAATAACGTTTTTAACAGAACGAAAGTAATACCATACATACAAATGACGTTTTTAACAGCACGAAAGAAAAACATACCTACAAATGACGTCTACAACAGAAAATAAATAGCAAACTAATGACACCGTTCTGGAAAATAATACTATAGTATCTTAATAGCATAGTTATCAAGAAAAAAATAGCATTCACCAAATAATAGTCTAATAGCTTAATTAATTAATTATGTTATAATCATTTAATAGTAGCCTACTAAATTGGTGGGTAGCGTAGTTGGTTCAATCCCAGCTTCATGTGCTAGAGGTTCTCAGTTCGATCCCAATCAGAGTCAATACATTTTGAGAAGGATCAGCTGATAACCACCGGCTGTTCATTTGTCATTGGGCTATTAATTAATTACACTTTCTAAGGAATAGTCGGCCTTAGTTTGTAACAATGACTACATTCGCTCATCTACACTCATCACACTCATTCGAAATCCATATTCGCCCATATCTTGACGATCGGCGTCTTATGAATAAATAAATAAATAACTAATGTTATGCTAATTTGTTTTCCTGCTAAGTAAGAAAATGAATAAAAAGTGTGACTCATTTTAAGGGTCTGCAGAGGCTGTCGGCCATGTTGGTTATTATTCCATAAGAACAATGTTATTTGCGAATCCATATTTCTTTCTTTATTCATTACCAAAATTTGTGTATGAGGTGTCATTTTAAACGTTATCATATTGAGCACTGGGTTTGCGTTTGGTATTTTGACTACACACGCCTGGTTTTGAAAAAAAGGTGAAAATAAAAGCTTAAAACTATTTTATAAATCTTTTTCTATAAACCTAATTAGAAATTCGCAAAGCAATTCCAACGCGCAATTTCATTCTTGATCAAATGCAATTTGTTTAGAGAAAATCCGTTTAAAAATAACTGTTTAATTTGGATAAGCGTAATCGTGTGTCCGGCTCGAAAATAACATTGTTCTAGTGGGATTAAAACCAACGTGGCCGACAACTTCCGACAGCCTCTGCAAACTCTTAACATACCGGTCTAGTCTAAGTAAGTGACTGGATTCACCGCAAAAGGCCCCCGTCGGTTAGTTCATGATCAGGCACTACCTAGACCAAGGATCGTCACGCAAGACGAGGCACGGCACTCATGGTTAGATCATAAAATGAAGGAGGAGATATTGCTCCAACACCTGACGATGTACTTCCAGGTGTAGAGTATGTTTTGTTTCTCAAGAGACCATTCGTAGGAACAGTAACACAAATCAACTCCGACAGGCCTAGCCTAGGAGATTGGATAAATCCGCGTTGAAATCGCGTGTGTCTATAAAATATTAGATCGTTACAGTATAGCTATATTTCGTAATAAATCAATACCACAAGCGTGTTCCAGTTATGTTTAAACTACTGCGAAAAAAGGGGAAGAAATAAAACTACCATATTGACTGTTGGATTGTAATAATGCATTTACTGCCCGACATGTATGTAAATAAATGTCCTACAAAATATTAAAGCGTTCCATTATTTTAGTCCTTTAATTCTGCGTAAAACATAAGTTATAATTTTTTATGTTGCCATTCAATATTTCTACTTCAGTAAAATGAATATAAACCAAGTGTTTGTATTTTCAATCAATGCGCCATCTTTTAAATGTTTTTATCATAAACACTCGTTGGCCAATACTTCATTTTCTCCCAAAGAGAACCCTCCCTTCCAACCTTACATGTACGGTGTTGATTACTCTCCCACCCACCCAAAATCATACAGTGGTGATGACCCTCCTACCCACCCGTACATGTACAGCGGTGAAGATACAGTTTTTATTCTGTGGGTGAAGACATGTAGATGTACATGTCTTCACAGATCTTCAGATGTGCATTACCAAACTCGTCCTTCTCAACACTAAACCGGCTTTTTTATATTTTTTTGAGTAGTAGTTTTCAATTCTGATTCTTTTATTTATTTTTAAAATTATTTCACAATTCGTCTACTTGTTTATTATTCATTTTTGTTATTAATGTTCTCTTTGTCTAGTTCCTGTAGGGCAGCAAACCCATTTTTCAGTTCTATTTTCAGTGTTGCAATAAATACTCCTAAACTTTGTGTCAATACTATTCTTCCACTTTATTTTCCCCCCTCTAATTTCTATCTTAATTCTGTGTATAATCAGCCTCGATATGCAATGATTTAATCCTCTTTAGATAATTGACTAGATATTTCCGCCCCTCTCAATGGTACAGTAGTCTATGCCTAATGTATAAAAGACAGACAGATATTCATCCCATATTATAAATAGATTAGAGGTTATTTGAGTTTTAAGTATAGATTTTCGTTTTGTAATTTGTATTATATTCAAAAATTGGATTGGTGTGTCTCAGTTGTTTTCCAGAGATAATTTATTTCTTTATTTTCTTCATACAGTCGCTCCAACTAAACTTGAAGATATGCTTGTCAGTTACTCTCTGGCCTACACCAGGCATGGCCACGAAGGTGTCCCCTACTTATCAATATCGTTGTTTAACTCCGAGAACAAAACACTTGTGTTGGTTGTGGAGAGGTGTGTCCGCTGCCGACCGCAATGAGGTGGTAGTGGTGCGACACGTCTGGCGGCCCACACACACAGACTGAAACTGGATAGCCTTCACGCCACCACCTGGCATGGCAACTTCTCCCAGGGTGGTTTTACAATTTTCCAGCCTAGATTATTTATTTACAAACTAACTGTTCAAATAGTAGTGCAGATATGATTCGCAAGCCTATAACATTGATGATTTTAAGTCAGTTTTGGTTATAATTAACGAAGATTACTACGACATAGTGTACATTTCGTGCCTTCAAAAATGATTTCCTCCATAGAAACATTTTATACAAAGTGAGGGTTGACTTAATACAATGTGCGAGATGACCACTAGATGTACCATGAGTAAGATTTTAGTTTCAGTGTGCGTTCCAACACCAGTCGTGTATGTCTAGGGTGGGCTCAAAGGAGTAGTGTACGTTCCCACACGAGTCGTGTTCCTAGGATGGGCTTTAAGGAGTAGTATACGTTACTCCACGAGTCGTGTTCCTAGGATGGGTTGAGAGGACTAGTGTCCGTTCTTCCACGAGTCGTGCACCTAGGGTGGGTTGAAAAGAGTTGGGTCGGTTCCCCCACGAATCGTGTACTAGAGTGGGTTGAAAGGGCTCGTGTCCGTTCACCCACGAGTCGTGTACCTAGGGTGGGTTGAAAGGAGTCGGGTCCGTTCACCCACGAGTATCAACCTAGGGTAGGTTGAAAGGAGTCGTGCCCGTTCTTTCACGGGTCGTGCACCTAGAGTGGGTTGAAAGGAGTCGGGTCCGTTCACCCACGAGTCGTGTACCTAGGGTAGGTTGAAAGGAGTCGTGCCCGTTCTTTCACGGGTCGTGCACTTAGAGTGGGTTGAAAGGAGTCGAGTCCGTTCTCCCACGAGTCGTGCACAACATTTATACCTACAAACCTAAAAAGTACCTACAAACATTTATATCCATGTGTGAATAATTCTTCATCTATTTGCAGATATTTCAAATTTTAAAACGAGTGTATGAAGTGAACGAAATTAACTTAGTTCTGAGAACGGATAAATACTTCATGTGAATAAACTTTAATTAATGCGATAAAAATAGTTGTAAACGTATTACGTGCTTAAGGTGGAGGTCCGCAATCGCGTATGGAGGTCCACAAATATAGTAGTTCGTATGATTAAAAAACTTAACTTGATAGTTATCAGTTAGTTTTTTATGCGCACGCATAGTTATGCGCACGATCTTAATGGAGTGTAGCGAAAATAACTGCATATCTGTACTTTCAAATGTTATGTGCTTAAAAGGTTTAAGAACTACAGTTTATATAGTCTCTGAGAAACGTTTTCGAATGTTTATCATCAGGTAAACTAACTATCTCGGGTGATTTCGGTTACATTGGCTTCGTCTATTGAGGGCGTGTTTTTACGAACATTTGGATTAATAAATCCTTCATATGAACGATTTAACTACGTGAATGTCTAATACTGTACACGTCGAGTGATTAGGTAGACTTATATATACGAAGCCTACAAGTAGCATTGATATACTTAGCCTATAACCGAGTATATGATATCTCATAATGTTCACGAGTTCGCGATATACTCAACGATATAAACCTGAACAATAAGTTGACCATACTCGCTGTGGTAGATTGGCTCAGAACTAGGACACTTAAAGGTTGACTGTTGTGGATAGGGAAGGGCCAGTTGCGTGTCAACTCAAGTCCGTCTGTCAGTGTCAGACAATAACAGGCCAAACCACAGATAAGATAACCTACTCGCTGTGGTAGATTAGCTCAGAACTAGGAGACATAAAGATTGACTGTTGTGGACAGGGAAGGCCAGTTGCGTGTCAACTCAAGTCCGTCTGTCAGTGTCAGACAATAACAGGCCAAACCACAGATAAGATAACCTACTCGCTGTGGTAGATTGGCTCAGAACTAGGAGACATAAAGATTGACTGTTGTGGACAGGGAAGGCCAGTTGCGTGTCAACTCAAGTCCGTCTGTCAGTGTCAGACAATAAGAGGCCAAACCACAGATAAGATACTGTTGTGGACAGGGAAGGCCAGTTGCGTGTCAACTGAAGTCCGTCTATCAGTGTCAGACAATAAGAGGCCAAACCACAGATAAGATACTGTTGTGGACAGGGAAGGCCAGTTGCGTGTCAACTCAAGTCCGTCTGTCAGTGTCAGACAATAACAGGCCAAACCACAGATAAGATAACCTACTTGCTGTGGTAGATTGGCTCAGAACTAGGAAACTTAAAGGTTGACTGTTGTGGACAGGGAAGGCCAGTTGCGTGTCAACTCAAGTCCGTCTGTCAGTGTCAGACAATAACAGGCCAAACCACAGATAAGATAACCTACTCGCTGTGGTAGATTGGCTCAGAACTAGGAAACTTAAAGGTTGACTGTTGTGGACAGGGAAGGCCAGTTGCGTGTCAACTCAAGTCCGTCTGTCAGTGTCAGACAATAACAGGCCAAACCACAGATAAGATAACCTACTCGCTGTGGTAGATTGGCTCAGAACTAGGAGACTTAAAGATTGACTGTTGTGGACAGGGAAGGCCAGTTGCGTGTCAACTCAAGTCCGTCTGTCAGTGTCAGACAATAATAGGCCAAACCACAGATAAGATACTGTTGTGGACAGGGAAGGCCAGTTGCGTGTCAACTGAAGTCCGTCTATCAGTGTCAGACAATAAGAGGCCAAATAACAGATAAGAAACACATACTTATATCGCACCGTCGTACTTTGTTTCGTTACAGCATTATAGACTAAATATATTTTTTAAATTAACAATCGTTTAGTTTTCGAGTCCTCCCGAACTAGATTTGCTATTCGTGAATATTTCATACCTCATAACTACAAAGGCTCTAGAATTACTACAATGCTCTTAAAGGAGGGACTGGAGGTACTGTCATCATCATTATCGGAGACTGGACCCTTATAGATTGTATGAGTCAGAATGAAGTATTGTCATTGTTAGCACTAAAGGCTGCTAATTATATGAACTAGGTCCATAAATGTTCCATAACAGTTTTTCTTTTCCATAATTTTTCATGTGTTCTTGATTATTGATAAGTTTCAATTAATTGGTTTGTATTAACAGTAATGTTTATGTATTATTTAATTGATTAATTTTGTTGATTTTTGAGAAGGTTAGGTGTCCTAACCTAGTCCTAAAAAATTAAAGAAGGATTTTATTTTTCATTTCATCGTAGATTTAGTTTTTTCTTTAAAGAAGAATCTATGTTAATTTTTTTAAAAGTGCAATATATCAAGTGTATGCAATGTATTTCTTGCTAAAAATAGCAATATTCTTGAAAAAACCTATTTATACGTAGTTTTTTGTACGCATTTAATTTTACAAGATCACTTGCATGAAATTACTTGCGCAGGTTACGTAATTATCGTATTTTATTAATTCTTAGTTATAAAAAACGCTTACTAATAACAACTTTTAAGAGTAATAAAGTTGTTTGGATTTACATTAAACTTAAATTGGCTCACTAATGTAGATAATTATTAATATGCGTTCCCAGTACTCCATATTATTCAACTGTCGTTTAATCTAAAACAATTAATGTCTCAGTAAAGGACAATCTGACATACAACTTCTAGTACTTATACCACCTTGATATTTATGTGATATATATGTCAATAATACACTCCGTAACGACCACTCCGACGACGTCCGAGCTGTCAGGTTTAATGACACTAAAAACTAATTTTATTGTGGAATTGAAATTATAAATAAAAGATATCATGCCAACACTCATTGTGATTTGTAGAGTACAGTTTTGCAATCCTAGATTTTATCGTTTTTAATCTGGTCTCGTACAAAACTGAAGCATAAGAAGTAGGGAGGAAAGAGTTCTATAGGACTTTTCACCACAAGTAAAATTAGAACTGCATCAAAAATAACAGATTCACTTAGAATCTTGAGGTACAAGTAGGCCTACTTCGACCATGATTTTTCATTTATATATTAAATATAAATTGGTCATGTCATGGAGGTATGATATATGCCGAAAATTCCCAAAGGCCTCTCAAGTGCATTTTTTGGCCCTCTTTGGATTTGTGGACAGAGTTACACGCTGAAAGCATTAATAACGACACAATCTAGGATCATCTCAAACGTATCGACTGTGGTTTAGTTTTTATCCATTAACTTGCAAGAAAGACCAGCTTGAAAATATAAATTCGTTAACTTTGAACTTCGGCATGTTCACTAAAACATAAATTGTCTCCCAATAACCGCTATTAAATTCAAGCGAATGATAACCAAATTTTACTGTTTGGTAAGTTCAATTGCATCAGTATTAGTGCACCATACGTAATAGTACAATTGCAAACATAGGCTGCAGTGATTTAATTACTGCATTTACTCATGAGCTTAACTTGAATCAAATTATATATTCAGCCAGAAAATATGTTTACATGCATTTGCCAAGTCACAATAAATGCAATACAATAATCAACTATAAGATTACAAATAGTGAAACATTAATCATAAACTTAAATTTATTAATATTCTATGTGTTCAAATACAATTGATTTATTGGTGATCGGCCAGTCTGGAATTCACGTACGCTGTAACAACAAAGGTCGATCAAGAGACTCTTTAGTTGTTTATTAAATGGTTTGTCTCTAGTTTAAGTGAAAGTGTAAGGCAGTTATAGAGCTACACCAATTATAAATCAATTTGTAAACGGTTGGAATCGAAAGTATGCTATAAATACCATATATACGATACGGTTTCTACAAATAAATTTGGGCCTTTTTCGAAATGTCCTGGAATATGATTTAGATTGTCTACTAAGTCTAGAACTAAACTTGCAAACAATATAGCTTTGATACTGGTTACGTGGTTTTGACCTAAAAGAAAATAATAAGCGTTAGCGCCCGCCTGGTATTTAAGTTAGGTCGTACTTGTTAGCACTTCCACCATTGATTTTTAGGTTAGGTTAGGATGAAATGATCAGTTGACGTGTTACTGATACATGTGAACTTGCTACTTCATTTGACGATTGGTCACTTGCTAAACAAATGCGGTGACATTCCGATAAGACCCACAAATTTGAATACAGATTTGAGAGCTTTCCAGAAATTAGTTTACAACTTTTGTTCCATCCACAAGAAGTCACTCGGGTTCATAAACCTCTCTGAGTGTAGTACTGTTCGCAACAAGGGGCAACAAGCCGCAGGCCTAATCAAGGAAGCCGTATTGTTCCAGTGGGCTCAATACCCTATCATTTATTTTCTTCTGACATATCACATGAGGGCTGCCCCTCCAGAGCTAAGGTTTATTTAATAACTGTTTTGATCAATGGGTGATAACTGAGTAATCTTTGATGTATTACATATCCAAATATGTTGAGATAAAAATAAGAGTTTGTATTTTTTTAAACATTTTTTTTAACAAACAAAAGAGGTATGTAAGCTGATACTAGAGAGTGATTAAGAAGTTAATTTTTTAAAGGGAAGACTACAAACTGAAGTAGCCTATTGAATTAAACAGTATTGCTGTTTAAGTTTTGTTTATACTGTGCTTTATAAATACGATACAATAATAATAATAATGTGTGTTATTAATTTGCATTGCTCGCAGAATAATGTATTTTCACAAACGTTACTGTCGAAAATTAACTTCTCCATTGCCCTCAGATTTATCTTCGGTATTCAATTTTTACAAAATTATCGCTATGCTAACAATCAGCTAGCACCCATCGTCGAATCTTAGGCTACTTTGGATTTTCTATACAGGGTCGGGTAAAAGTTTGGAATATATTTATTATTTTCATAATTATTGAAAGAAATGCAATGAAACTTTGTAATTATGTATTAGTTCCCATAGTAAACAGTTGTGTTTTTCGCATCGCCAGAGGATGGCCCACGAAGGAAATCTTAATCATATTAAATGAAATCCTATCTCGAGTTATACCTCTTTTTAAAGGTTTTTGTTTGTACAACACAAAAGTGCAAACATGAGGCCAACAGGATGATCCAATCGTAAAATATAACAGCTCAAATAATTTAATTTCATATAACTAATACTGCTTAAGGGTGTTCGATTGAAAATTATTTTTGAATTTGTTTTGAATAAAATTGTTTGTATTGTTACAAATAATAAGTGTGTTGAGGGAAAAAATTCAAAAAATCTTTTGATGGATATATGGCTACCCAAAGTGGCTAATTTGGCCTTTCTTGGTTCCTAACTCATTAACAAACCGTGCGATATATTTTATTAAAATTTTGAGAATATAGTGGACAGATAGTACTTACCAACCTAGAGTAAATTAAAACTAATAATAAAAAATATAGTTTCAAAAGTATAACCAATTATTATTTGATAAATGAAGTCGAGTTTTGTACCATTTATTAGTCGATAAATGTACGAATTTCAAGTTGAAATGTGTACAATTATCTTTGGCCAAAAAAGTTGATTAATAATTCATCAAATCTCTTGATATTTGATATAAACATATCAAAAATTGATAAAGTTTACAATAATTTGGGAGTTATTCCCGGTTGTGATCCGGACTTGCAAAAAGACTACTGTTACTCTCCCATGCCAGCAGCAAGGCATTCACTCTGCTACTCGTGGCGACAGTGGCGGCGAAACGTTGAACTAAACTCCATCCGCGCCGGACTGAGCCGGTCGGACGAACACACTAAAGAATAAGTATAAGATAGTTATTATCTATTGCTGCATACAGCTATAATTTAAGTGACAAAATATGAGAAAATAATTCATTTTTACAACAACAAAAAATAATAAATAAATATTAAACAATGTTTAGGGTATATCTACTGTCAAAAGTGTTAGAATAATTTTTGTTGTTATTATTTTTGTTAAATAGTTATTTTATATTTTATTCTTCCGTTAAGATTGTTAACAATCAACAACATACTGTACTCAACAAAAGTGACCTCAAACAGGGATAAATAAATATCCTTATAACTAAAAAGAATTAGTTATATGACATTAAATTCTTTGAGTTTCTGTATTTACTGACTGTGTCTTCTTTTTGACATAAAGTTTGCACTTTTGTATTGTACAAAAGACCTTTAAAATTAGGTATAACTCAAGATGGCTTACATTTAACATTTTAAGACTTCCTCCGTGGGCTATCCCCTGGCTATACGAAAAACGAGTAAAATATTTCTAAATGTTTGGTATAGGGACATGTACATAACTTCAAAGTTTCATTACGTTTATTTCAATAGTTTCAAAAGTAATAAATATATTACAGACTTCTGCCCAACCCTGTAAAGTTTTAAAATTACATGATGTATTAATATTGCAAAGGGATTTAACTTAAACGACTTTCACGTAAATGTAAGTTAGTAGGCCTATAAGTAGAAAATAAATGTAATGTACTTTTAGATTAATTTCATCATATATTTAGTTGTTATTATAATAGGTACTTATATGACTGTTGTATTTAATTTTCAGGATGTAACATTTCTTAATTAAATCTCTAAGTAACTTCTACTATTATTTAATTTGCAACATTAACTTAACTGCTCGGTTTACTAATGTTGATAAGAAAACTAATTGTTTAAGTTATAGGCTTATTATAAACAATGGTTTTCTATGTACAAAAGCTTAGTTACGTATCCACAAAAAATCTTGTGCCATTGTTAAAGAGTTAGGTTGTCAAATTGGTAAAGATGTATTTGCATCAATTATTTGTACTTAGCCTAAAACGCACAGTTTAAAAAAACACAGTAATTTTATTTTGTTACAGAACAAGTATTAAAAAGGAATTATAAGGTTTAGATCTGACCTATATTAAACAATTGAGTTTTAAACAACTGCAAAGGATATGAAACGGTCGTCGGATATTAGCAGAGGTGGGGAAGACAGGTTCCACATGACCGGATGAATAAGGCAAGATGCTGTCACCTTACTAACTGCACCAGTCTTGGTGTGAGAGACGCTGGTCGGATATCTGCAGAGAAGAGGGAGACAGGTTCTAAATGACCGGATGAATAAGGCAAGATGTTGTCACCTGTCTCACTCACTGCACCAGTCTTGTGTGAAGACACTGGTCGGATATCTGCAGGGGAGGAGAGACAGGTTCTAAATGACCGAATGATTAAGGCACGATGCCGTCACCTGACTCAATGCACCAGTCTTGTGTGAGAGACGCTGGTCGGATATCTGCAGAGGAGAGGGAGACAGGTTCTAAATGACCGGATGAATAAGGCAAGATGTTGTCACCTGTCTCACTCACTGCACCAGTCTTGGGTGAGAGACACTGGTCGGATATCTGCAGGGGAGGAGAGACAGGTTCTAAATGACCTAATGATTAATGCACGATGCCGTCACCTGACTCACTGCACCAGTCTTGGGTGAGAGACACTGGTCGTATATCTGCAGAGGAGAGGGAGACAGGTTCTAAATGACCGGATGAATAAGGCAAGATGTTGTCACCTGTCTCACTCACTGCACCAGTCTTGGGTGAAAGACACTGGTCGGATATCTGCAGAGGAGGAGAGACACGTTCCACATGACCGAATGATTAAGGCACGATGCCGTCACCTGACTCACTGCACCAGTCTTGGGTGAGAGACACTGGTCGTATACCTTCAGAGGAGGGGAGACAGGTCCCACATGACCGGATGAATAAGGCAAGATGCTGTCACCTTACTCACTGCACCAGTCTTGTGTGAGAGACGCTGGTCGTATATTAGCACATGAGGGGAAGACAGATTCTGCATGACCGAATGAATAAGGCAAGATGCTGTCATCTAACTCAATGTACCAGTCTTAGTTACTGATCAGATATCACTAGAAGTGGGGAATACAGGTCCCACAAGGTCTGATGAATAAGGCAAGATGCTCTGTCATCTGACTCACTGCTCTAGTCTTGGGTGTTAGACACAAGCCCATCAAAGGAGGAAAGACAGATCCCACAAGGCCGGATGAATAAGGCACAGCGCTCTATTATCTGACTCACTGCACAAATCTTGGATATAGCTTGGACCAATATCTGACCCATCCGAGATATTGGTCGGATATCAGCAGGTTAGGGGAAGACAGGTTGCACAAGGCCTTATGAACATTGTAAGACGATCTGTTATCTCACTCACTGCACATATCTTGATTGTGAGGCATTGGTCGTATAACAGCAGAAGTGGTAAAGACAGGTTCCATATGGCCGAATCAATAAGGCAAGACGCTCTATCGTCTGACTCACTGCTCTGGTCTTGGGTGTAAGATATTGCTCGTATAACAGTTAAAGGAGTGGGGAGGACAGGTTATACATGGCCGGATGAATAAGGCAATGCGCTCTGTCATCTGAATCCCTACTAAAGTCTTGGGTGTAAGACATTAGTCGGATAACAGTAGAAGTGGGGAAGACAGGTTCCACATGGCCGGATGAATAAGGCAAGGTGCTCTGTCATCTGACTCACTGCTCCAGTCTTGGGTATGAGACATTAGTCGGATAACAGTAGAAGTGGGGAAGACAGGTTCCACATGGCCGGATGAACAAGGCAAGGCGCTCTGTCATTTGACTCACTGCTCCAGTCTTGGGTATGAGACATTAGTCGGATAACAGTAGAAGTGGGGAAGACAGGTTCCACATGGCCGGATGAATAAGGCAAGGCGCGCGCTCTTTCATCTGACTCACTTAAAAAGTCTTGGCTGTGAGACATTTGTCTGATATCAGCAGAGGAGGGGAAGACAGGTTCCACATGGCCGGATGAATAAGGCAAGGCGCTCTGCCATCTGACTCACTGCTCCAGTCTTGGGTATGAGACATTAGTCGGATAACAGTAGAAGTGGGGAAGACAGGTTCCACATGGCCGGATGAATAAGGCAAGGCGCGCGCTCTTTCATCTGACTCACTTAAAAAGTCTTGGCCGTGAGACATTTGTCTGATATCAGCAGAGGAGGGGAAGACAGGTTCTACATGGCCGGATGAATAAAACAAGACCCGTCATATTACTCACTTCACTTCAAATGTCTTGGATGTTAGGCGCAAACGTTCAAATCAGAGACGAAGAGAAGATTTGCTTAAGGTTTAGACCATTGTCCTTTATAATTGTGCCCGACAGTAAGCAACCTGCGCATTATGTATAGCGCATGTACGGATTCCAGCTGCAGAGGGGAATCTGTCACAACTGATTTGTATAGCTTGACGGGCGTGATTAACACCCTCCTTCAAGTGTTCAACTTCCGCAATATTGTTCAGTGAAAAAATAACTGTAATTAAATGCACAAGTTTGTTTAACTGCTACTTATTATTTAGATTATTATTCATTGTGTTTTGCTATTATTAATTGTTATTTGAATACTACATAATGATTTAATTCAATCGTTCTAAGCTTCATTCGTTGGTGTCAATCAACCAATGGTCTCTGCTGCTAATGACGTAAAATGGGCAGGGCTTGCTATTGCGCCGTCAGCACGCAGCCTACTACTCTGTTTGCCATGACAATTTTTTTGTGGAATTTCATAGAAGTGGAATAATAGTTCTCTGTCTTACTTGCACCATTCTTGCGTCTCACTCACACGAGTGCTTTTAAAAGGTCGTTTTTTAAGCAGTCTATGTATAACAACGTTTGCACACTATGTAAAAAATGCCACTGCTGACGATAGATTATAAAAGAAGGAAACCACGAAATTAGAATATAAAGTTGAATCATTCAACATTGTTGACACAAGTAGTTTACCAAAAGAATGTAACACTTTCCCACCGAGTACCATCCTGAAAACCCCACCATTTAGAAACCCACATAAAGGACGGTTCATGATTTCGTCGGTACACTGAAATTGTACACATGACCTTAACCTACTCAGCCTCCTCCCCCACAATGTCATCCAGGATCTCAGGACTCACGATGACCATAACCTCCCCCAACATTGCCACCATCGATCACTCATAGACCTCCACAATGTTACGCTGGATCTTAAAGTCCCAGGAGTCCCACAGCACCCCCAACTCAGTATCCTCCCCCACAACGTCATCCAGAATCTCAGGACCCACAATGATCTAAACCTCCCCCAACATTGCCACCACCGACCACTCTTAGACCTCCACAATGTTATCCTGGATCTCATGATCTGTCCTAAACCACCACCTACTCAGCCCAGTAAGAATTCACCGTAGATGCGCACCTACTAGTAGAAGTCCTCATTGCTCTGAAAAATAATAAGTATGCCACTCCACTACGCAACAATGATAGATACTTGCAAGTTTTGTAATTTACACTCGTCTATGCTACTCACCCTCCAGAGCAATTAGCGGGAACTTTTAGAGGAGTCCTTCTTTATTGTTCAGATAAAAATGCCTTAACTCTACCTCTACTTCTGAAACACATGTATGCATAAATACATACTCTACAATATCATTATTTACAGGATATATAAATCCTGACAAAGCTTTCACATTGTCTGTTTGTCAAACACCCACGTGCACTATCTTTATTTCTATTAACAGGATGTAAATATATCTACAAGTATCTTTATATGTCTCGCGCCAGATACTCTTGTGCGTCAGTGATCTACTTTTCTTTGTCTATGTTTAAATGAACTGTTTAATACCTTTCAGTCACGCGTGGCACTGCTCCTGCTTGTCTCCATTTCAATTGTCAGCACTGGTGGCGCTGTGCTGTAACCCAGCTACTTGGGGACAAAGTGTTGTGGAGATTTTAGGCAATATACTGCTATACTGGGTCCTCTTAATACGGACACGGTGTCTGCTCAATGGTTGCCATCGACGTGGATACAACTAGAGAGGTCTGTTATGTCCACGTTGGGTGGTAATCAGTATCCGGATGTTGTGTAGGGGAGAGAACTGAGTGTCAGGCTTATCAGTTAGCTGAAAATCAGACCAACACTACGTGTTCGGATTCCACGTAAAGCTGAATGTAGGTCCCTTAATTGCTCTGTATTTTTGGCTATAATAAATAGCCCTTTCTGAGGAACATTGATCTCAGTTATTAACCAAACTACACAGCCATCCACAGTCATGTAATAATTCATATTCACCTTAAAATACGCACAAAGTTGTGTCGGTGTCTTCTTATATCTAAGGATGTAAGAATTACTCACAACCTTCCACGTACAGTAATAGGCCTATAGACTCAATACCACCGTACGTATATGGGAGGATGGAGGGACGGTCAACAATCCTACCGTACGTGTATGGGAGGGTGGGGGACGGTCAACAATACTCCCGTACGTGTATGGGAGGGTGGGGGGACGGTCAACAATACTACCGTACGTGTATGGGAGGGTGGGGGACGGTTAACAATACTACCGTACGTGTATGGGAGGGTAGGGGTACAGTCAACAATACTACCGTACGTGTATGGGAGAGTGGGGGGACGGTCAACAATACTACCTACCGTACGTGTATGGCAGGCCGGCTTGGTTGTGTTTGTGGTTTACGTTGAACCGTAAATAAAATAAAAGAATATTTGAGACTACATATATATACTGGTCATATATAACATATAACTAACTAAACAATTAATTTACTATTTTTGTTGTCGGATTTGTAATAGAAAATAATTGTTTAACTAATTTAACTTTAAACCCACATTTTAAAAATAATTCCTCCTGCAGTAAACTCTAAACACCAATAACAACGTGGTCTCAATAACAACGTGGTCTCAATAACAACGTGGTCTCAATAACAACGTGGTCTCAATAACAACGTGGTCTCAATAACAACGTGGTCTCAATAACAACGTGGTCTCAATAACAACGTGGTCTCAATAACAACGTGGTCTCAATAACAACGTGGTCTCAATAAAAACGTGGTCTCAATAACAACGTGGTCTCAATAACAACGTGGTCTCAATAACAACGTGGTCTCAATAACAACGTGGTCTCAATAACAACGTGGTCTCAATAACAACGTGGTCTCAATAACAACGTGGTCTCAATAACAACGTGGTCTCAATAACAACGTGGTCTCAATAACAACGTGGTCTCAATAACAACGTGGTCTCAATAACAACGTGGTCTCAATAACAACGTGGTCTCAATAACAACGTGGTCTCAATAACAACGTGGTCTCAATAACAACGTGGTCTCAATAACAACGTGGTCTCAATAACAACGTGGTCTCAATAACAACGTGGTCTCAATAACAACGTGGTCTCAATAACAACGTGGTCTCAATAACAACGTGGTCTCAATAACAACGTGGTCTCAATAACAACGTGGTCTCAATAACAACGTGGTCTCAATAACAACGTGGTCTCAATAACAACGTGGTCTCAATAACAACGTGGTCTCAATAACAACGTGGTCTCAATAACAACGTGGTCTCAATAACAACGTGGTCTCAATAACAACGTGGTCTCAATAACAACGTGGTCTCAATAACAACGTGGTCTCAATAACAACGTGGTCTCAATAACAACGTGGTCTCAATAACAACGTGGTCTCAATAACAACGTGGTCTCAATAACAACGTGGTCTCAATAACAACGTGGTCTCAATAACAACGTGGTCTCAATAACAACGTGGTCTCAATAACAACGTGGTCTCAATAACAACGTGGTCTCAATAACAACGTGGTCTCAATAACAACGTGGTCTCAATAACAACGTGGTCTCAATAACAACGTGGTCTCAATAACAACGTGGTCTCAATAACAACGTGGTCTCAATAACAACGTGGTCTCAATAACAACGTGGTCTCAATAACAACGTGGTCTCAATAACAACGTGGTCTCAATAACAACGTGGTCTCAATAACAACGTGGTCTCAATAACAACGTGGTCTCAATAACAACGTGGTCTCAATAACAACGTGGTCTCAATAACAACGTGGTCTCAATAACAACGTGGTCTCAATAACAACGTGGTCTCAATAACAACGTGGTCTCAATAACAACGTGGTCTCAATAACAACGTGGTCTCAATAACAACGTGGTCTCAATAACAACGTGGTCTCAATATTAATTTAATCCAAAGATTTGTATGAAGTGTCGAATAGCTGACAATACAAGTCAATGTTTAGTCGCTCTCTTCAATAAGTGATTTGGTTCGTACACTCTTTAATAATATTAATTTAATTATGTAAACATTTTCTGTTTTTATTATTTTCACGTTGAAGTTCTGTTTTTAAGTTAGTGTCGTTTTATTATCTGTATAAGACAAATCTTCTTGAATTTTCCAATCAAATTTCCAGCATTTTGATTATTGAAGCAAATTTTTATTTTTTGCATGTGTCTTAGGCTGGCTGTTTGTGATTCTTGTTATCCTCTGTTTTATTTATTGTTCATGTTGCTTTTTCAGTAACTACATTTGATTTAATATACACTTTATTTTATTAAGTGAGTTTTGTGTTCTTTGTCTGTCTTAATTCAGTCTTTGTGTTCGTATCACACAACTGGTGAGCCTAGTATGGTAGTTTCTATTGTTTTGACTTTTATTATTTTTAAATTTTCTTTAAGTAATAATAAATTAATGTATTCACTTATATAGAACATCAAGTTAATTGCTACTTAGTTGCTAATAATAAAAGGGAACTGTAATCAGTGAATATGACTTGTTGAGAAGGGGTCGATTTTTTGGTTGCATCCCTCATTACGGGGGTTCTTTCCTGATGTTCAATCACAAACGCGAGTGTCCGAGAGCGAGTAAGTCTGGTACGGGGTCGGTGTGTGAAGTGGACCGCACTGCCGTGACCAACCAGCTAACTGTGTCGAGCCTCACACCCTGATGAACTCGATAAACACACAATCTACAAAAATACTACTGTAACTACCAGAGCATGCTCATTCACACTTTGCATTCTGGACCGTGTGGCGAGAATATCGACAATTTATTGAATAAAAAAGGAGCAAGAACAGAGCCTTGTGGCAGACCATTAGTAAGGCGCTTAAAAGACATTTTTCAGTGACTCAGGAAAACTTTAATTTTTCTGTTGCTGAGAGGAAATTATAAAAATCAAAATATTTGAGGGCACGAAATTAGGCCGTAAATTTACGCCCATTGTAACCAATGTTTGTATGTAGTTAAGAAGGCTGGAAGAGTGGTGGTAACGGTTAAAGTGTTATGACAGTTAATTCCAACGTTAACCCCGGTAACCCAGAGGATCACAAAACCAGTAATCGAGTTGCGATAGTTACTGGTTCGGTTAACACCAGTGACCAAGACAGTTCGCAAACCAGTGCTCAAATTGCGACAACTTATTGCCTGCGTTAACTCCAGTGACCCAGAAAGTTCGCAAACCAGTCATCGAGTTGCGACAATTATTGCCTGTGTTAACTCCAGTAACCCAGAGAGTTCGCAAACCAGTGATCGAGTTGCGCCAATTACTAGGCCTACCTACGCTGACCCCGGTGGCCCAGAGCACCAGAGGGTCGCCAACTGTAGTAGTGCTCAAGTTTACAGTCCTTGACTTAATGTAGTCGGCCTGCAGATGTTTATCGAACACTTACATCACTTCTCATTATTGTTGACAACAGTTTACTATCAAATCTACATTAAAACCCATAACCTCTTACCTAACATTTAATTTTTCCATACCAAATTAAAAATTAACAAAATTTGAATAGCAACAATTCTAAATACAGGGTGTTTGGTAATTAGTGTAAACATTTTTAACTGCTGAAACTACATACAAATACAATAAATCTTAGAAGTTTTATATTCTTCTCTTTAATTTTCTTGTTGCATTAGCCTTTTTTAGATTTTTCAAATATCGCTTATATTTTCTATACGTTATATTTACTTAACCAAAACATAATATTTAGCTCATGTGATGGTATTTTCAAAACATACATAACGTTTCAACAGAAATAATTTGTTTTAAACCTGATATTTAAAATAAATTGTGATACCAGTCAAATAAGTTGACATTTTTTGGAATTTAAGAAAAAAGTAATAGTAAAACAGAGCTCAGATCCCATTATTATTGTATTGTTTATAAGGTTTCAAATGTTATTAAAACGTGCCCAACTGGCTTTCCAGAAATATCTTACAATGTCTTAAATTCTGAAAAACTAAGTCTTAAATATTAGTTATAGTACTAATTGCTTATTACCAGTGCAATTAGGTGTTTAGGTTCTAGTAAATATTTTACGTTTAACACAAATATTTTCATTACGTTTAATAAGGCATCAACATTTTATCATTAAAAATCCCATCGTATGATGTAAATATATTTTATAACTAGTATTACATTCAATAAAATTTTGGTATAAGAGGTGACGTATTGTTTTTAATATTTATATATTTTATTTTAATTAAGTTAATTATTTTAATTATTATAACTTTCTTTTTAATTTTCAAATACGCATTAAAAAGAAAGTATTTCGAGCGTATAATGTTATGCAAGTTTAAATAAAAATCCCATGAAAAATGAATTAAATAAAACTTTAAAACAATATTATCTTAGTAAATTCATGACAACGGCCTTGTTATGTTTGTTGCGTTTAACCTATTTAACTAGGCCTAAGTAAACACTTGTCACATGTCAAAGGTATCAGCTGACAGAGTAATCACTGAATTGCAATGAATCGATCCTACAGCCAGTTGTACAAATTGGTCACACTAGTAACTGCTGTGTTTCCCCTCCGTATTTCCATCAGATAATGCATATGTCGGTGATTAGCGGAATTTGTATTTATGTCACAGTTTATGTACTAGTATTTATTGTGCGTTTCACTTAGAAACCCAAGCTCAAAGTCCTGACATCTTAGACCGCTCGGCCACCGGCTCGCCCAAATTATAATTTACGTACTATTATTATTATTATTTTTTTTTTTGTGATTAATGTCGCATAGAATACAGTTAGTTCCGTGCTAGATGCATATGCGCTTTTTTGCGAACAGAGATAAAACCATGTTAAATGCGTATAATACAATCCGTCGTCCTGAAGTCTGAACAAAGGGACTTTATAAACTCATGCTCTACAGATGAACTCATTCTTAGTTACCGAGCTGATATCGGTGTTTTATTTTCTCAGTCTCAAGATACAGTTATGATCTTCAAATAATTTATTCGAAGACGACGACACGATTTTCAAATGTAAATGCATGAATGTCAATAGCACAGAACCCGAAGGTCGTGATACCATTATTTCCAACTAAAGTTGGTTCAATACTGTACATGTCAATCGACAACATTGAATAAATGAATTCAACTGATAGGCAGCCTCAAAAAGTTTAGGGGAGGTTGACCCACAACTACCATCGTTTACAGGAATGTGTACAACCCCAAGTTCGTGGTGATTGGTTGCAGAAAAAATGGAAAAATCCTTAGTTCGATGTCCTCCTTTGGACTCATTCTCATGCGTTTGTCAAAGCCCATTTTGAACTTTTCGTCCACTTGCCTCGTCGTATCTGGTAGAAATCTATTTGCACTTCTTCGATCTAAAATTTCATTACACATTTCGCGATCGGCAAATTCAGTTTCTGTGCATTCGTTATACGTTATATGGCCAACACTGTCGTTTAGAAACGTGACGTTGGTCATGTGAGTGTGACGTTCCTTGTGAATTGTGCGTGGTGAAAACTGTGATGATTCGGTAACGAACTTAGTTTGGTCTATTTTCTATCTTTGGCCAATATTGTATCTTCTCTACATACTGTTCATATTTATCTTCACCGCTGATTGCCTTCCGTGATTGGCTTCGATGTTCAGATATATATTGGCAACTGCTCGCCTTCCGTTATTGGCTTAGATGTTCAGATATATCTTGGCATTTGCTCGCCTTCCGTGATTGACTTCGATGTTCACATATATCTTGGCAACTGCTCGCCTTCCGTGATTGGCTTCGATGTTCACATATATCTTGGCCACTTATTGCCTTCCGTGATTGGCTTCGATGTTCAGATATATCTTGGCCTCTGATCGCCTACTGTGATTGGCTTTGATCTCATTTGGGTCCTTTTAGATTATTTCGACTGTCGAAACTCTCTTAGACCGAGCGCTCTTAGTCTTCGATATATGTGTTCCTTCTGCCAAAGGACGTCTCCACTTTCAGTTTCACATAACTGTTGAATGTGTGTTTCACATAACTGTTGAACATTCCTTTGTATGTTTTATGGAAAATCCATACTTTGTGCTGACGATCTGATATACTTTCTGTGGCAACTTGTTGATCACAAGATCCTGTCGTCCAGGTTCCGTTCAGAGCTCACTATTCTTTGTTATGTTAAAGTTAATCTTGTCTATGACATACTTCGCACACAGGGGAAACATGAAATTATTTTTAACTCTTGTAGGGAAGTACGGGTTGGTGCAAGCATGTAGGTGGGCATACATATCAGTTAATCAGGCCAAACCAATTGCCATCGTAGTTGGTGTTACGCCGTATGATCTTCTAGGGTAGTGGTCGTTGAACATGACGCTGGGATTAAGTCAGGCCACTTCGGTGTAGTACAGTCAACGACCAACGACTTGTAACGTGCAGATTTCAGTCCAACTACCGTAAATCGTGTCTATCGGAATGAGTCCAGGTTCGATTACATGGTGGTGGATTTTCAAACGAAGTCTGCGGCGTTGCAGCACTCACGAATCTCCCTCCACAATGTTGTAGCCTTCTTATATTTATAACACTATCAATCGCTCTGGAGATCAATTCCATCATTTTTGTACCTGTGTAGACGGGCTTGTGCTTGGTAGTGTATTTGACACAGAAGTGCAGTATGAAATGACTTAAGTATTCTATGCATTGACATATAATTTAGAATCTCTAATTAAATAATCAACATTTATTTTAAGCTAAGTTAATAATAATACTTCTTATATCTATGTTATCTAGAAGAATTGTACTCTGTTTGTGGAACAATAATACAGTGAGAGTAATGGTATCTAGGAAGCAATATGGCCAGAATGACAGACTCAGGAGAAGGGTTACTGCACTGACCTGACTGTCATAGACATCCAGTATAGATTACAAGGACGTCTTATGGAATGGAACGATCCAATCTAGCACGCATGACTCAGTGTTGGTGATGGGATGTAGGAGGCAATGTGACCGGAGTGACAGACACAGGCGAGAGGTCACAGCACTGGCCTGACTGTCATAGACCTCCAGACATCCAGTGCAGATCACAAGGTCGTCTGAAGGAATGAAATGATCCAATCTAGCACACATGACTCAGTGTTGGTAATGGGATGTAGGAGGCAATGTGACCAGAGTGACAGACTCAGGTGAGAGGTCACTGCACTGGCTTTACTGTCATAGACCTTCAGACATCCAGTGCAGATCACAAGGTCGTCTGAAGGAATGGAATGATCCAATCTAGCACACATGACTTAGTGTTGGTGACGGGATGTAGGAGGCAGTACAACCGAGAGACGCAGGCGATAGGTCACTGCACTGGCCTGACTGTCATAGAACTCCAGACACCCAGTGCAGATCGCAAGGTCGCCTGCAGGAATGGAACGATCCAATTTAGCACACATGTCTCAGTGTTGGTGATGGGATGTAGGAGGCAATGTGACTAGAATGACAGACGCAGGCCAGAGGTCACTGCACTGGCTTGACCGTCATAGCCTCCAGATATCCAGTGCAGATCACAAGGTTGTCTGTAGGAATGGAAAGATTCAATCTAGAACACATGACTCAGTGTTGTAGATGGTATGTAGGAGGCAATGTGACATGAGTGACAGACGCAGACGAGAGGCTACTGCACTGGCCTGACTGTCATAGACCTCCAGACATCCAGTGAAGATCACAAGGTCATCTGTAGGAATGCAACGATCCAATCTAGCGCACATGACTTAGTGTTGGTGATGGGATGTAGGAGGCAGTGTGACCAGAGTGACAGACGCAGGCGGGAGGTCACTGCACTGGCCTGACCATTGTGGGTTGGCTGTGTAGCTACGACAACGATTAAATTTTTGGGTAGTAACTTGACAAAGAACCATTCCATATCTTGATAACTCATATTCACACTAATTTCTATTCAAACATGGTACGTGGAAGTTAATCATACGTAACTATAGTAGTTTGACTGTGCGAATAATGAGAGGTAACACTGGCTGTGACGTAGCTTTAAAAAATTACATAGCTCAATGACTAGTATGTGAAACTAGTTCTATTCCACAAAGATGGTAAGTGTACATTAATCTTATGTAATTATAGTAGGTTATGTAATTATAGTACAAAGATGGTAAGGTACATTAATCTTATGTACATTAATCTCATGTAATTGTCACTGTGCGGATAGTGACAGATAACACTGTTAGTGACGTAGCTTAAACAATTACATAGCATGAACTCTAGTATGTACATAAGTTCCATTTCACAAACATGCTAAGTGTAAGTTTAATCTAGCATAACTGCTGTTGCTTAACTATGTGGATAGTGAGTGGTTACTCCGGTAGTAACATAGCTATTAACAATTAATTACATAACTCAACCACTTGTATGTGCACATACTGTAAATAACAGATAATTAAACTTTACATATCCATTTAGGTCACACTTTACATTTAGTTTAAAAACACCTCGAGAGTAACCTAACTTTGAACCATTTCATAGCTTAGATTTCAGAGTTTTATTCACCAAAAAAACAAACATTGTCAGTTTAATGCTAAACAGTTTAATGCAATTAAACTGGACTTGTTTCTGAAAAAAAGAAGTTTGGTGACGTGGAATATCTAAATAGTCACAATTTCGAAGTGAGTAAGAGTGTATTTATATAACTCAGAGTTAGTAAACTGATGAAAATTTCTTTTTAAAAAGGTGACTGATTCTAAAATACAGATCGATGGGAATGTTAACAAATTGTTAATGCGGAAGATGTTTCTACATGATTCCCTAGCAGAGAAGCCACAGATGATGCGTAAGGCTTTTTTTTGTAATCTAAAAATGTGTAGATTACTTAAACTTTGAGCTTCCCAGGTTGCCACCGCATAAGACAAGTGGGGGTATACACACCCATAGTACGCTGATAGCAGAACCAGCCTATCTGTAAAGCAAGCTAGTCTTCGTAGAATGAATAGCCCCTTGCTAATTCTGCTAGACACCAAGGCAAAAGTGGCTTGAGAAAACAAGCTTGCTGTCAATTACCAACCCTAGGAATACAACCTCTGAACTCGGCGCTATCTCTGAGTCACCACCTATAATGAAATTGTGATCTAGGTAAGAGTCAAAAGAACGGATGTGGAATCTAACCACTTAAGTCTTTTGTGCATTGGCAACAAGTTGGTTACTTGTAAACCACTGCAACAAATCGCTACCATTTAAAAAAGCATCTATTTCTGCTGCTGAACGATCTTGATTAGATACTAGTAAAGAAGTGTCATCCGCATATAGACATAAGTTGGCATGGTTCACACTGCTGGGGATGTCATTAATACAAATCAAAAATAAAATTGGTCCCACTATGGACCCTTGGGGGACGCCAGTAAGAATTGGTTTCCGATCTGATAACTGACTTCTCATGAGTCCAAAATATGGAATCTTCACAATCTGATGGCGACCCACAAGAAAAGAATAGAACCAGTCGAGGGCAACACCCCTAATACGCGCGTTCTCCAGTTTTCCCAGAAGAAATTTATGGTTGACCAAGTCAAAAGCCCGACTCAGATCGAAGAAAAGTCCAATAGTTTCTACTGTCCGAATTCGTGACAACTTGTGATATAAAGTTGTACATGGCACCAAAAGTTGACAAAATGGTTAAAATAGCTCTGAAACAAAACTGCTGGAATTAAAATCTTGTTTGTTGACAAATAGGGAAGAAGACGATTAAGCATGAGTTTCTCCAACACTTTAGAGAAGGATGACAAGATAGGTCTATGGTTTACACAGTCAGTTTTATCACCAGTTTTATGAATAGGTAGATGTACAGAAATTATATACAGGTAAACTGAACCAAGGCTAGTAAAGAAGACCCTAGTGCTAGTAAAAAGAGGTTCTTTACTAGCATTAGGGACCTCTTTACTAGCCTTTGTACTGAACATCTCGGGCAATGGAATTCTGTAATGGATACTCTACCCAGGTGTGTAGTTGTTGACGTAATCACTTAGGTTTACTATTATTGTAGAATAGTTGTAGTGCACATATGAGTAGTGAAGATTTGTAATACTTGACGGTTACATTACTCACGCCGCGTGTGATCACTCGTAGATGTTACATTACTCGCGCCGCGTGTGATCACTCGTAGATGTTACATTACTCGCGCCGCGTGTGATCACTCGTAGATGTTACATTACTCGCGCCGCGTGTGATCACTCGTAGATGTTACATTACTCGCGCCGCGTGTGTTCACTCATAGATGTTCTCACACAGTCAACCCACAATAGCTGTGCAAGATTAACTTGCCGTGGTTGTGGCATTGAATTAGCGTACATGTTGGTGATGGAGATGTGTTTATATTTACATCAAGATTATTAAGTAAAGAGGTGTCCATTTGTTGACACAGTGTAACAACAAAGGTCATATAAGACTCAACTTGGAATTAGTGTAAACGTTAATGATGAACCTGTGTAATGGTTTTCGCACATTATGTTGTCATTTTTCACAAAAATCTTTTATTCCAATCTATTAATCTCTACATTAGTAACAACCTTTATTTAGAATGTACGAAGATGTACTTATTGTTCATGTAAATTGATACCCAGACCCCCTAATTATACTTAAAATTCGTTATTACAACTGATAGAATTTGAGACCCACTTTTAATATAAGCAAGTGATTACTTAATATTTCAAATTAAACAATAATTTATTTTAAATTGATATGTCCTCATTTGTTTAAAAGAAGAAATTATTTTCAACGATTTGATATATGCTCGTACATTAATAAGTAAAACAAGTCCTTTTATCAAGTTAGTATTTCTCATGATCGAAATCTTAAAAAAAGGAGCATAAAAATTAACTTCAACTGAACTTGATCGTAGACTAAAGGCTTGTAAATCTGGTCTGACAATTATATTCCGAAATGGAGAATCAAATTGTTAATAATCGTAGCAAAAAAAAACGAATTAAGCTCGGTGATAGCTTTTACGTATCCAGTCAAAATATAAAGGGACTCCACACCAAACTTCACTCACTCAGAAAGACCACCACTACCTGTATCTATGGTGTATTAGTCATTCCATAAACAAATGTCCCAGATATTATGAGTTCTGACATGGGCTCTAAACTTCTTCCGGAAGAAACGATATATTCTACGAGTAGAAAATTCAGAGGACATGAGGTACTTACCGTAGCAAACCCAATGCTTTGTCCTATTGAAATCTTTTCTTCTATACAGGACGCTTTATCCTTGAAGATATCTACAATGAATAATATATTAATTTTTAGCACTTACCTCCCACTTCAATCCTCCATTGACATTTTTCAATGACCAATAATATTGTGGATGAAGTTTAGTCTTTGGGAATAAGATTTAAATATTACTTGGGATTTTAACCTACCTGGCACGGCTTGGTTGAGTTCAACATTATTAGCGCAAACAACGACGGCTCAGCTTATTTTGGATGTAGCATCTTCCTATCGAGTTGAGCAGATAGATACAAACATGAACGAACGTGGAGTTCTTCTGCATCGTATTCTACAATGAAACGTACTAACGTACTCTAACTTTGAACTTCCATCCATTGACTCTATTCTCCCTATGGAGGCTGCCCATCCTGCAATTGCTATTAAACTTTCTTTCTCTAGTATCATTGTGAAAGGCCCCTTATAATCATACCGTACCTGATTATACAGGGTGTCTCAGAAGTAAAGTTCCAAACTTCGGGAAATGGCCATATAAGTAAATATGAAGAGAAAATGAAGATTAGTTTTTACCCACTATTTTTTTTTTACAAAATACTTTTTATCTCAAAATTGACTGAACTGATCTTTATGACCACTCGCCATGCATGTAGTATAATAAATACTTACTCTAGAAAACAATAATCAATCTCATCCAATTTTTAATTCCAAAATGTAAATTGCGGGAATATGGCAAAAAATAAAAATATTGTTAAAATAAAACTTGTTAGACAATTTTATTACCAATCTGTCAGTATCAAAACAATTATAATCGACGAAAAATAACCGAGACACATTGCCATTTGTGTTGAGAGGCAGCAAAAAGATAAAAACAAATGTATTTTTTGCTGCCTCTCAACACGGTTAATTTTCGTCTGATTCTAATTTTGTATACTGACAGATTAATATTTAAATTGTCTTAAAAACGTGTTCTTAGTAATATTTTGAATTTGTTGCCGTTTTCCTGCAATTTCCGTTTAAACATTTAAAATGTCCACCATTTTGAAATAAAAAATTAATTCAAGTTGATTTATTTTCGTAGAACAGATCTGTATTATCTTAACATGGATAGCGAGTGTCATAAAGATCGGTTAAGCCAATTAGGAGATAAATATTCTTTTGTAAAAAAAAGGAAAATGGTGGTTATCTGGTAAACAAAGCATTTTTGGAAAAAAATGTATTCTAGATTTTCTCTTTATTTTTACCTATATAACGACTTCCCGAAGTTTGGCACTTTACTTTTTGGACACCCTGTGTAAGCTGCATAGAGAAATTATACGAAAAGCACGCCTTATTTGATAAACCTGATCTTATACAAATTTTCATCAAGGGATTCATTCTTTTGTGAATCCCTCTGGTCTGAGGAAGGTGAGCGTGGTTCACCGAAATCGATCACCATAATATTTGTGAATTTAGTACTTGTATTGTAATATATTTGTGCATTTTGAGCTTATATTGTAATAAATTTGTGTTGTGTGACGTTTACTTGTACTGTATATGTACCAATACCAATAGCATCTTTGATAAAATAAGTGCTATACCCTTGTTTTGTATAAAAAAAGTCTGAATTTCCTTGCTGGGTCTCCACTAATCTCAAACATCTGGCTATCGAGAACAAGCGATCACAAAAGGTTTATAAATCATAGCTGAGTCTGTAAGATTATGAGAATGTTCGCTGTGTGAGATACATATGTAAAACGATATGTTTTCATTATTACCTAACTTGTATAAGTCAAAGCAGTATTAGGTCATTCCTGAGCTTTATACAAAACAGTACAAATTCCACTCAAACTGAAATGATTTATGAATACGATGATGGAATAAATCTGCCATCTCATTGCTGTTTCTTTTCTTTAATTAACGCAGCCTATAACTCAGGTAGATATTAAAATCCTTTTAGGCGGATGCAAAGAAGTGCAATCATGACAGAGTTAGGACAAGAACTTAAATTTTACAATGAAAACCAAACTAGCAAATATTTTATGTCATGTATATGTTTTTTGTATAGCAATTTGAAATAAATTATTAATTTAAATTAATGCCAATGTTACTCTTATGGCAAAAAATGGAATGTTAAGGGGCTGTTTCTACTCCTTAGGAATGGAATGTTGAGGGGCTGTTTATACTCCTTAGGAATGGAATGTTGAGGGGCTATTTCTACTCCTTAGGAATGGAATGTTGAGGGGCTATTTCTACTCCTTAGGAATGGAATGTTGAGGGGCTATTTATTCTCCTTAGGAATGGAATGTTGAGGGGCTGTTTCTACTCCTTAGGAATGGAATGTTGAGGGGCTATTTCTACTCCTTAGGAATGGAATGTTGAGGGGCTATTTCTACTCCTTAGGAATGGAATGTTGAGGGGCTATTTATTCTCCTTAGGAATGGAATGTTGAGGGGCTGTTTCTACTCCTTAGGAATGGAATGTTGAGGGGCTGTTTCTACTCCTTAGGAATGGAATGTTGAGGGGCTGTTTCTACTCCTTAGGAATGGAATGTTGAGGGGCTGTTTCTACTCCTTAGGAATGGAATGTTGAGGGGCTATTTCTACTCCTTAGGAATGGAATGTTGAGGGGCTATTTATTCTCCTTAGGAATGGAATGTTGAGGGGCTGTTTCTACTCCTTAGGAATGGAATGTTGAGGGGCTGTTTCTACTCCTTAGGAATGGAATGTTGAGGGGCTATTTCTACTCCTTAGGAATGGAATGTTGAGGGGCTGTTTATTCTCCTTAGGAATGGAATGTTGAGGGGCTGTTTCTACTCCTTAGGAATGGAATGTTGAGGGGCTGTTTCTACTCCTTAGGAATGGAATGTTGAGGGGCTATTTCTACTCCTTAGGAATGGAATGTTGAGGGGCTATTTATTCTCCTTAGGAATGGAATGTTGAGGGGCTGTTTATTCTCCTTAGGAATGGAATGTTGAGGGGCTGTTTCTACTCCTTAGGAATGGAATGTTGAGGGGCTGTTTCTACTCCTTAGGAATGGAATGTTGAGGGGCTGTTTCTACTCCTTAGGAATGGAATGTTGAGGGGCTATTTCTACTCCTTAGGAATGGAATGTTGAGGGGCTGTTTCTACTCCTTAGGAATGGAATGTTGAGGGGCTGTTTCTACTCCTTAGGAATGGAATGTTGAGGGGCTGTTTCTACTCCTTAGGAATGGAATGTTGAGGGGCTGTTTCTACTCCTTAGGAATGGAATGTTGAGGGGCTGTTTCTACTCCTTAAGAATGGAATGTTGAGGGGCTGTTTCTACTCCTTAAGAATGGAATGTTGAGGGGCTGTTTATTCTCCTTAGGAATGGAATGTTGAGGGGCTGTTTCTACTCCTTAGGAATGGAATGTTGAGGGGCTGTTTATACTCCTTAGGAATGGAATGTTGAGGGGCTGTTTCTACTCCTTAGGAATGGAATGTTGAGGGGCTGTTTCTACTCCTTAAGAATGGAATGTTGAGGGGCTGTTTCTACTCCTTAGGAATGGAATGTTGAGGGGCTGTTTCTACTCCTTAGGAATGGAATGTTGAGGGGCTGTTTCTACTCCTTAGGAAGGAATGTTGAGGGGTTGTTTATACTCCTTAGGAATGGAATGTTGAGGGGCTATTTCTACTCCTTAGGAATGGAATGTTGAGGGGCTGTTTATACCACTTAGGAATGGAATGTTGAGGGGCTGTTTCTACTCCTTAGGAATGGAATGTTGAGGGGCTGTTTATTCTCCTTAGGAATGGAATGTTGAGGGGCTGTTTCTACTCCTTAGGAATGGAATGTTGAGGGGCTGTTTATACTCCTTAGGAATGGAATGTTGAGGGGTTGTTTATACTCCTTAGGAATGGAATGTTGAGGGGCTATTTCTACTCCTTAGGAATGGAATGTTGAGGGGCTGTTTCTACTCCTTAGGAATGGAATGTTGAGGGGCTGTTTCTACTCCTTAGGAATGGAATGTTGAGGGGCTGTTTCTACTCCTTAGGAATGGAATGTTGAGGGGCTGTTTCTACTCCTTAGGAATGGAATTTCGAAAAATCCTTTCTTAGCGGGTATATATGATTTAACAGCAAACTTTTCTCCGTATTTCGTTAAAATCTATTCTGTGGTCCCGGAGATTTCGTGATGACTGAGTACATCGTTTTTGGAACTATTGAATAAAGAATTGTGATAATTAAGAATACACTTAGTAGTTTCTTGACTACTAGGCTATTTTAGTGATGTAAGTAAATGGCCTGTGGACACGGATGCACAAATATTTGGTTCCGTTAATCATGCCCCACTGATGACGTATCAGTTGTTTCCGTGCCGTGGTGACTCAACGACGCCGATGATATGAAATGATTTAGCAGAAGCCCACTGTGCAATCAATTCCTCCACAACATACTTGTGAGATTCATAAACAATTCGTCAGACTTGTTTGCTAGCACGCAGACTAATTCTTCTCGGAATTTTTGTTTTTAAAAATTCTCAAAATAATTAAAAAGTTATCGAGTGATCGTTAGGGAAATTTAAAGTATAATTGGGTCTTTTCCTTTTCTCCGCATATATTTAGCGATGTTAAGTCCTCAAACGAAGTAGAAAGTTCACCTGTATTTATAAGCATATAAGCAAGTAACATGTTCATTTAATCCTAACCTAATCAAATCTAAACTAACAACCTATGGTGGAAGTACTTACAACCTAACAACCTAAATACCAGAAGGCGCAGATTGATAATTAAAGGGATAATGCTTGTTATTTTCTTGTTGGTCAAAACCTCTTGAACAATATTAAACGTACGTTGTTTGTAAGTTTAGTCTAGTTCTAGACTTTATAGACAATCTTTACCTTAATCCTGGGACATTCCGAAAAAAAATGTATATTTTGAATGCCGACTGATCCACGTACAATTTACACAAAGTATGTTTTTAAATTGTTATCAGTATAAAACTAAGAAATAAGATCCATATAAACACACAGTTAAAATATTTTTTATTATAACTCAAACATCAGGAAGGGGTGTGTACAAGCAAACGTAACTTTTTAGTCAGCGAACATAATAAAAAAATACGCAGTTCAAATTTGACTTCAAACTTACTTACAGCCATCGTAACATGTTTTATCTAACGTAATTATAATCTAATATTCATCCACAGTTAATTATTTTCCATTAAATAGATTATGTAATTGATTAAAATGTTGATGCTTAGTTGTTGACTTTAGAGAATGTTCGACTATTAAAACGGGTCCATTTCAGAAACGAACTGAGCACCCAACACAAAAAATCTGGAAGAACAACTGATATGAATGAAATTATATTTCTATCTAATGTGTAGTCTATTCATCATCGAGGTCGTGATTATGAGGTATCCATGGGGTGCTTAACAAGTAGACTGTCATGCCAGAATGAGGTTTCTGACCATTGGAGACAATAATATTTGTTAGTAATTTTTTTTGTTTTTCTCGTGCAACGTGCTTTACAATTATCTAGTAATGAAATTTTAGCAGGTATTTTATAATTATTCGATAAAAAATATGAGTACAAATCTGGTACTCATGGCCTCACGCAGTGAACTCAGTACCAAAGTGGTACTCAGTTATCTGTCTTGAACTAACTGCACGTTCAAACCTATAGATATAAAACATTTTTATTTTATGTAAAAGTGCATTAGTTTTGCTTAAAACGCGTCTAAAACCTTCATATAACAATTTAAGTATATATTATCATTATCAAGTTCCACATTTACTACAGAAACCAAAGCACGTGAATAATAATAAAGCCAGCAAACATCAAAATTGTTAGTCCAATTAAAAACTATTGCCAAAATAAGTAGTCGAAAACTAGCTAAATTTTCCTTGCAAGGATTTAAATCAAATAGAATTACCATTCATCAGTAACATAAACCTTGATTTTTCCTTACGAAATGTCATTATTAATTTTTTAATTTATTTTTAGTCAGATGTTTTCGTCAATTAATGAATACAATATTGGTACTCATGGGCCCACAGACATGTTTAAGTGAGTACCAGTGTGGTACTCATCGCAGTCAACCTGGTAAGATAAGTGAAGGATCAACTTTGCAAGTCGAATTGTCTTTCACTGGTCGAACAGTGGTATTGACCCACCCACCCTCTCTTACTCGAACAGTGGTACTGACCCACCCACCCTCTCTTACTCGTACAGTGGTACTGAAATAAAACACTGAATAAAACTGGAATAAAACAGTGAAGAATCATTGTGATTACAGTACTTTAAAACTGTACAAATACTTCATGCGCCAATCGATACAAGAATTATTTCAGGATTGTTTCATTTCTATCGAGTTACTAATAATGTACATAGGAAAACTACGTTACTCTTGTCGGTTTTAATTAGCTGACTGAAGCCAAGTCTACGATCCAATGGAACAGCCACGTGCTAAACTGGCTTAGTTTTATTATCTGAAAAACAAAATTATTATTATAACAGCCATATAAGCCTTCAATATGATTGGGAACAGCCACTTGCAAAGCTAACTTCAGTTTTAACATCTAAAAAAAATTATTATTATCACAGCCATATAAGCCTTCAATATGATTGGGAACAGCCTCATTCAAAGCTAACTTTAGTTTTAAGATTTAAACAAAATTATTATTATCAGAGCCATATAAGCCTTCAATATGATTGGGAACAGCCACTTGCAAAGCTAACTTTAGTTTTAAGATCTAGAAGAAAAAACATTATTATTATTACAGCCATATAAGCCTTCAATATGATTGGGAACAGCCTCATGCAAAGCTAACTTTAGTTTTAAGATCTAGAAGAAAAAAACATTATTATTATTACAGCCATGTAAGCCTTCAATATGAATGGGAACAGCCACATGCAAAGCTAACTTTAGTTTTAAGATCCAGAGAAAAAACATTATTATTATTACAGCCATGTAAGCCTTCAATATGAATGGGAACAGCCACATGCAAAGCTAACTTTAGTTTTAAGATCTAGAAGGAAAAACATTATTCTTATCACAGCCATATAAGCCTTCAACAAGATTGGGAACAGCCTCATTCAAAGCTAACTATAGTTTTAAGATCTAGAAGGAATAACATTATTTTTATCACAGCCATATAAGCCTTCAATATGAATGGGAACAGCCTCATGCAAAGCTAACTTTAGTTTTAAGATCTAGAAGGAATAACATTATTTTTATCACAGCCATATAAGCCTTCAATATGATTGGGAACAGCCTCATGCAAAGCTAACTTTAGTTTTAAGATCTAGAAGGAAAAACATTATTATTATTACAGCCATATAAGCCTTCAATATGAATGGGAACAGCCACATGCAAAGCTAACTTTAGTTTTAAGATCTAGAAGGAAAAACATTATTATTATTACAGCCATATAAGCCTTCAATATGAATGGGAACAGCCACATGCAAAGCTAACTTTAGTTTTAAGATCTAGAAGGAAAAACATTATTATTATTACAGCCATATAAGCCTTCAACAAGACTGGGAACAGCCTCATTCAAAGCTAACTATAGTTTTAAGATCTAGAAGGAATAACATTATTTTTATCACAGCCATATAAGCCTTCAATATGATTGGGAACAGCCTCATGCAAAGCTAACTTTAGTTTTAAGATCTAGAAGGAAAAACATTATTATTATTACAGCCATATAAGCCTTCAATATGAATGGGAACAGCCACATGCAAAGCTAACTTTAGTTGTAAGATCTAGAAGGAAAAACATTATTATTATTACAGCCATATAAGCCTTCAATATGATTGGGAACAGCCACATGCAAAGCTAACTTTAGTTTTAAGATCTAGAAGGAAAAACATTATTCTTATCTCAGCCATATAAGCCTTCAATATGATTGGGAACAGCCTCATTCAAAGCTAAATTTAGTTTTAAGATCTAGAAGGAAAAACATTATTCTTATCACAGCCATATAAGCCTTCAACAAGATTGGGAACAGCCTCATGCAAAGCTAACTTTAGTTTTAAGATCTAGAAGGAAAAACATTATTATTATTATTACAACCATATAAGCCTTCAATATGATTGGGAACAGCCTCATGTAAAGCTAACTTTAGTTTTAAGATCTAGAAGAAAAAAACATTATTATTATTACAGCCTTATAAGCCTTCATTATGATTGGGAACAGCCTCATGCAAAGCTAACTTTAGTTTTAAGATCTAGAAGAAAAAACATTATTATTATTTCAGCCATATAAGCCTTCAATATGATTGGGAACAGCCTCATGCAAAGCTAACTTTAGTTTTAAGATCTAGAGAAAAACATTATTATTATCACAGCAATGTAAGCCTTCAATATGATTGGGAACAGCCACATGCAAAGCTAACTTTAGTTTTAAGATCTAGAAGGAAAAACATTATTCTTATCACAGCCATATGAGCCTTCCACAAGATTGGGAACAGCCTCATGCAAAGCTAACTTTAGTTTTAAGATCTAGAAGGAAATCATTATTCTTATCACAGCCATATAAGCCTTCAACAAGTTTGGGAACAGCCTCATTCAAAGCTTACTTTAGTGTTACGATCTAGAAGGAAAAACATTATTCTTATCACAGCCATATAAGCCTTCAATATGATTGGGAACAGCCACATGCAAAGCTAACTTTAGTTTTAAGATCAAAAAAGGAAAAAATATTATTATCTCAGCCATATAAGCCTTCAATATGTTTGGGAACAGCCTCATGCAAAATTACCTTTAGTTTTATGATCTAAAAAAAAATATAAAAAAAAAACATTATTTTTATCACAGCAATATAAGCCTTCAATATGATTGGGAACAGCCTCATACAACCATATAAGCCTTCAATATGTTTGGGAACTGTTACATGCAAAGCTAACTTTAGTTTTAAGATCAAAAAAGGAAAAATATATTATTATCACAGCCATATAAGCCTTCAATATGATTGGGAACAGCCTCATTCAACCATATAAGCCTTCAATATGATTGGGAACAGCCTTATGCAAAGCTAACTTTAGTTTTAAGATCTACAAAAAAAAAAAAAAAAAAAAAAAAAAAAAAAACAAGACAAAAACTATTATTATCACAGTCACGTAAGCCTTCAATATAATAGGGAAACAAGTGATACACACAATCGCCTCCTTTATTGTAAAGGAAATAAAAATATTAAGGCTAATAGAATCGTTGGTCAAATTCCTTTAGCTGTCCCTAATTCAAACTATTTTCCTTTGCAATAACTACCAACCCTAAACTAACCGCCTCCAGCATAGCCTAATCTGCAGTTCTATCATGTTTATATCAACACAAAGACCTAATTTGTTAAAAAAATAAAAGTAATAATTCATAAGCTAAAATATGCTTTTAATACTTCCTACGTCATGTTTGATTACTTCCAATGTGATTTATTTACATAAAAAATAGTTTGAGTTTCAGGGACAGCTATAGAATTTTACCGCATTGGTCATAGTAGGCCTACTTATTGTTTATTTTTTTCCAACTTGATAAAAATGTCCATACAGTGTGAAAAAAGGAAACTTCATTGCTTAACTGTGCTGAAAACAAACTTTACAATTCGCAGACTGACAGTAGGTGTATTGTGCTGTCAAAATACCATCTCCCTTTAAATTAATCGAGGTGTTTGTGAATAAGGACGCTCGTTTCTCAGGACAAGGTTGCCTGGCTGGACGTGACATCATCGTCAAAAGCTGCAGAGTAAGTTTTGACTACTGTAAAAGACAAATTAGGAGAACTCTGGTCTTGTGTTTACCGTGTCCTACTTGCAAGCCAACCAGCCAAGCCAGAGGCATTCCGCCAACGGCCTTGAGAACAATGTGCACGTCACAACTTTCTATACTTCTCGACTGGTCCTGCACTGACTGACTCACTGCTGACTCAACCGCGGGCGTACAAGGATCAGGAATCAAACGCGGAAGAATGTGAGAAAGCCAATTGCTGGAAGATGCCAGAAGTGAGAACGTTCTGTGAACCGACCGCGTCGGTGAGACACAGTTGCATTTCTTGGATCAAATTATCGTTCTTGAATCATAAGTAGAATAAAATGAATTAATAAATGTTTTTATTGAAAGGTGGAGTTATGCCTATTAGTTCTCTCTTCCAGTCAACCTTAAAAAACTACTACATTCTAATAAATGCATAATTAATTCCGTGAATTGGAAGTCACGTCGAGACTGAATTTTAAGAACCACGGATGCGTCAAGCGTGATCCGTCAATGCCTCAGTTGCGCAACAGTCGACTACATACATAGTTTTGGAGTCGTTTTTCAAGAAGACCAAGAGGCATTCACGGAGGGACAGTTCCTGCACTTTTTGGCTGCGTGTCACGCAAGCCGCTGCCGCATCAGTCGCCTCCTGGCCAATCTGGTACGTGAACGGAACGCAGTGACGCAGGGGAGAAATGAACTTGAAGTATTTGACAAATTAAATAGACGAGAAGTTCTTTGCTTTATTTTGGCGAAACAAATTATTATATGATATTATTGTAATTTGTTTATTTATAGAATAACTTTGTTATTATGGATTAAAATTGAAAAACTGCTTGTACTCATAGGCTACCTAATTTAATACATTTCCGCAAATTTTACATTATTGAAAAAATTTATCCTACAAGATAATTTTTAAATTGTATAATACCTTAAACCTTTGTTTGAAAATGTTAATGTGTTCAGCAAAACCATTAATTATATATGTATTTTTCTATGCAAGTAATTTTATGTTATTAATGTTTGTATTCATAATAGATTTTTGTTACAGTAGTCAAATATAATTACTATCACAAAAAAGACTAATTCGACCCTTAAAAATTTAAAAAGGACTAGTAATCAATTCTCATAACAGCATTCTTCCTTTTTTTTCAAAAATAATAATCCTCTCTCTTCATTGGACGTTTCAGTAGCTGATAAATGATGCCTCTTCTTCAGCCTCTCCTCCTAATAACAATGCAGAAGCAATATCTACTTCCATCTTCACTACTGCAACCGAAGAGACTCAGACTGTCACTGTATTCCGCACCAACGAAGGGCTGAAATCGCGCAGTCTTAAAAAACAACGCGGCTGCGACATTTCCACATTGTCGTTCAAGGCACCACGCATCCGTGGTTCTTCAAAAATCAAGGCTTTTAAGCCGTTGGTCCTTGGGTTAAGTGTTAATAAAGAGAGCTTCTTAGCTCTAACTTCACCTGGTCAAAGAATACAATCTTTAACCGTATCATCAACCTTTTAAAATTATTATGATTTGTACTACTTTAAGATGAATGGAAATTCATTTAACAACATGAACATAAAAATATTTTACAACATGGTTCCCAATAAACTTAAATTTGAAAAGTCGTTACAACAATTTTATATGTATAATAATCAAGAGAAGTTGTAATTTTTATATTAAATAGTGGAGCCTATATGAAATAAAAATAAGTAAATATTGAGTGTTTTAACATGAAAAAAATTTTCTGGATTTATGTTACTGTATTTGCTTAGAAAATGTTTAATTTATATTCTGAAAACATTTTATTTTACTAAAGAAGAAATGTTATTTTAATTTTAAGTAATTAAGAGTAAAATTTCAAAAGAATGTAAGAAATAAGTATATTTTAGTGATGACACAAGAGTATACATATACACAGAATAGTACAATGTAATGACTAGTATTATGCACAGGTTCGTCAAGTCCATGTGGGATTTTTGTTCACATATTGATAGTAAAATATAATTGTTTGTAGATAATAAAATTATATTTATTTAAAATAATAAATGGACAACTGCTTCGCATTTGAGGTAACCATAAAGATTCACTTTATATATTTATATAAAGATTCAAATATTTACTTATTTGTTTTATAAAATAAATGATGTTTGAAATATAAAAAGAGTCTTTTAAGATTCCAATTAATATTTTTTCTGCAATATTATTTTTTGTTTGAAAGTTATTTGTTAGCATTGGATTATTCATGATTGGTAGAAATTATTAAGAGATTTCCAATGCTTCAAGTGTAAAAATAATTTCCATTCCTAATTTGTTATGTTATAATGTGTTATGGACGATAAAGTAAATTTAGAAATTGTTCCTCTACTTCCAAGTAAAAGGCCAATTACTTCCCATTTACTATGTCATATTTTTCAATTAAGTGAGGAATGTAAGGTTCGCCAATTAGTTTCTTCTCGTGTTTTGCTGATTCAGCCTGATCCATAATTAGAGAACTTTTACTTTTAACAATGAAATAAGGAATTATTTTTTTATTTGATGTATCAATAAAATTGAACTTGAAAAGAAGACACTATCTCAATTGTCATCACATATTCCGAACTAGCAACGATCTATTTTCCCAACATAACTTAAGCTTGACCAATCACTAAAAACTAAAGGTTCCGGTAACGACCGCATCAAGGTGTTATCTACAATATGTAAATCACCGAACGTTTCATCCATTCTGTGATGTGACTTCTTCAGTAGTATCTCTGAGACTCCTACTAAGTAATAATAAGCTTAGATATTTTTTTAAAATCAATCGATAGTTGTACGTAAAAGAGTTCGAGTGTCTTACATGGTTGTATGAAGTTGCTCTTCAATTTAAAATTTCCAGTAGTCTGATTTAGGTTTGCGATGTTTGTTTCAAGTTCCGGGGGTGGGGGGTGGGGGGGGAGAAAAAATTGCTATTGACCAGTCCTTAGTTCAAGGTGTGTGATTCGAGCATGCCCATCAATGGATTTCCCTCTCCAACGACAGTTGTACATTTAAGTTAAAAGTACCAGGAAAGCCGATCTCCGATCGGATTCATATCATCTAATCGCTGACTTCCAATACCGAATTTAAATGAATCCCAAGATACTGAAACATGCTATGAAGCTGAAATTGAAAATACAGATCTTGATTCAAACAATGAAACAAATCTTATGACTTGTAATAATACTTTGCAAATATCTTCTACAAATAATTCTGGAAATACCTTACAAACTTTCCAGGACGTATCAACTCGGAACACCGAGGTTGATGGCAAATCGTAATTAAGAAAGTTGCTAGAAGTTTGTAAGGTATTTCCAGAATTATTTGTAGAAGATGTTTGCAAAGTATTATTACAAGTCATAAGATTTGTTTCATTGTTTGAATCAAGATCTGTATTTTCAATTTCAGCTTCATAATAAAAATGAAATAAAGTTCGAGAATAACTGAATTGTGTATATTAGACATAGGTAAGAAAAATACAATAATATTTGGTTTGTTTACATTTTAACAGATTCAGAAAAACATGTGTTATTTAAAAAAATTAATTAAAATCATTACTCACATGTTGAAATAGTAAATAGTAAACATTCAACAGTGATATTGACCCACCCGCCCACTCATTTACTTTTGGAATCGTGAAAACTCATAGAAAATGAGTTTTCTCAAAATTGTCACCAAACCCATTGGATTCCTGAGGTACAAAACCTTTTTATAGACAAAGTACGAAGAAAATCGGTACAGCCGTTTTTGAAATAAAATGACTGGAAATAGGTACATATAAAGATACATACAATTCCTTGCTCGTTTTATAGTATAAGATAAATATCTCGGACACGGTATTTAGAAAATACTTCCTCGTGATTGGTTGATTTAGTTAGCAGTATTTAGTTAACAGTATGTAATAGAATAATCAAACCAGCTGATTTCGCCCTTGTGACGTCACAGTCTACTGCTCAACCTCATACCGTATTTTCTAATTACCGTGTTCTCAGATAGAACAAAATCAGCTGTTTTTGTTCTTTTAAAACTTGTTGTTATTATTTAATGAGTGTTTACGTTTTTCTCATCGCATGTAACCAAATAAGTTATTGTAAAATCACAATATTATAGAAGAAGCACTCTTATTTTAATTATTATTGTCATTACTATCTCAATCTTCATTTCAGTTTGTTATCTTTAATTTAAATAACACAAGCTTTATCGAGCAACTATATAAAAATATAAGCCAACCTAAATAAGATTTTTGAAGTTATACTTCTTTGCGCCCGTTAGACACTTTGGGATGGGATGTTGGTCGAGAAACCGCGTCACGCTGAAAAGTAAGAACAAATTTTTAAGAACTATCGATTAATCGATTGTTAATCGAAGAAATTTAATCGAAGAAATTACTGATAATGAAAATATAGGTGTATGATAAATATAATAATGAAGTCACGTATAATATATTGAAGATAAATATATTGAATAATATTGAAAAATGTCTTATATTTCATTTATATATCCTGTCTGTTTGTGTGCGTGAGTGGGTGTATGAGAATGGCCAAAGAAATATAACTTCCACCGTGTGGTCCGACGCACACCCAATTTTTTTTTTAACAGACTGTACACAATAGATGTAGGAGAAGTATGGTGGGGGATATTCACTGTCTTGTACTACCTCTCCTGCACGCTTAGAACCATGGCCCGATCTAATTCACTAATCTGTTTAGTAAACGATGAACTAAAACTTTGTTGCAGATTAAAAACATTCCTTAGATATAACTAAATACGTTGAACTTGGGTTTAGTGGTCAGAAATACTTTCTCGTCCTTGATTGTCCTGTAATTAATTAGCCGTACGCGCGGACAGAGCGTGTGATTGGCCAACATCAGTACGTCCTGGGAGATCCTCACAATGGAGAGACGTACTCCCACCAGCTGGTTGGATAACAGCCTCTGGGAACGGCTCCTTCGTTGGTATTTTGGCAGACTCGGAGGCGATAAGGACGCAGTTGACCAAACAAGGCAACTGACATTTTAAATCCAAAGTAATGAAATCTACTTGGTGTGACACGTTTTTGCAATTAGGAAATATAGTGTAAGTATACCAGTGAATGACCGTTTAAGCTTGAATCTTACATAGGAAAACAGGTTGTTACGCTACAGTGTAGAGAGAATAGTTTAAACATCTTGCCCGTAGTCTCCTGTACTTCCTAAATATAAAATTTAATGTATTATGTTTAACAGAGTATTGAAAATACAATTTATTGTACATAAATCACAGCACCAGTGAATGACCGACTGATTAATTAATTATTGTTGGTTAGGATTTCGATCTTAAAATGAGTAGAATGTCCTTAACATGTTTACTGTCAATATAATATATGTTACTGCAATAATTATAATATATTGCAGTTTCAATCAATAATCTAAGAACAATGAAAAATACAGATGGCCTTGTATGTACGATGCACTATAGCGGAAAGCAGAAGATAAACTGGGTGGTACACTTAATTTTGTTTGTCTTTCAAACGGTTGTTTAACATTTTCTCTTTTTGAACCAGTCACAGGGAGGATTCAAATCAGTCTCCAAAGTTACTTTAAAACGGTTTATGATAGACTAGCCAAAAAGAAAAGTTTAATATGATGTTATTTCTATGATACGGGCATTCACTGAGGAGTAGTCATTCAATTGGGGGTAGTCATTCACTGGTGCACTCACACTACTAACTGGTTTGTAGACATTCATTTGGGGGTAGTCATTCACTGGTGCACTCACACTACTAACTGGTTTGTAGTCATTCATTGGGGGGTAGTCATTAACTGGTGCACTCACACTACTAACTGGTTTGTAGTCATTCACTGCTGCACTCACACTACTAACTGGTTTGTAGTCATTCATTGGGGGGTAGTCATTCACTGGTGCACTCACACTACTAACTGGTTTGTGGTCATTCATTGGGGGGTAGTCATTCACTGGTGCACTCACACTACTAACTGGTTTGTAGTCATCCACTGGTGCACTCACACTACTAACTGGTTTGTAGTCATTCATTGGGGGGTAGTCATTCACTGGTGCACTCACACTACTAACTGGTTTGTATTCATTCATTGGGGGGGGGGGGGTTTAGTCATTCATTGGTGCACTCACATTACTAACTTGTTTGTAGTCAATCATTGGGGGTTAGTCATTCACTGGTGCACTCACATACCTAACTGGTTTGTAGTCATTCATTGGGGGGGGGGGGGGTAGTCATTCACTGGTGCACTCACACTATTGACTGGTTTGTAGTCATTCATTGGGGGGGGGGGGTAGTCATTCACCGGTGCACTCAGATTACTAACTAGTTTGTAGGCATTCACTGTTGCACTCTCACTACTAACTGGTTTGTAGTAATTCACTGGTGCACTCACATTACTAACTGGTTTGTAGTCATTCATTGGGGGTAGTCATTCATTGGGGGGTAGTCATTCACTGGTGCACTCACACTACTAACTAGTTTGTAGTCATTCATTGGTGCACTCACACTACTAACTGCTTTGTAGTCATTCACTGGTGCACTCACACTACTAACTGGTTTGTAGTCATACATTGGTGCACTCACACTACTAACTGGTTTGTAGTCATTCATTGGGGGGTAGTCATTCACTGGTGCACTAACACTACTAACTGGTTTGTAGTCATTCATTGGGGGGTAGTCATTCACTGGTGCACTCACACTACTAACTGGTTTGTAGTCATTCATTGGGGGGTAGTCATTAACTGGTGCACTCACACTACTAACTGGTTTGTAGTCATTCATTGGGGGTAGTCATTCACAGGTGCACTCACATTACTAACTAGTTTGTAGTTATTCATGGGGGGGTAGTCATTAACTGGTGCACTCACACTACTAACTGGTTTGTAGTCATTCATTGGGGGGTAGTCATTCACTGATGCACTCACACTACTAACTGGTTTGTAGTCATTCATTGGGGGTAGTCATTCATTGGGGGGTAGTCATTCACTGGTGCACTCACACTACTAACTGGTTTGTAGTCATTCATTGGTGCACTCACACTACTAACTGCTTTGTAGTCATTCACTGGTGCACTCACACTACTAACTGGTTTGTAGTCATACATTGGTGCACTCACACTACTAACTGTTTTGTAGTCATTCATTGGGGGGTAGTCATTCACTGGTGCACTCACACTACTAACTGGTTTGTGGTCATTCATTGGGGGGTAGTCATTCACTGATGCACTCACACTACTAACTGGTTTGTAGTCATCCACTGGTGCACTCACACTACTAACTGGTTTGTAGTCATTCATTGGGGGGTAGTCATTCACTGGTGCACTCACACTACTAACTGGTTTGTATTCATTCATTGGGGGGGGGGGTTTAGTCATTCATTGGTGCACTCACATTACTAACTTGTTTGTAGTCAATCATTGGGGGTTAGTCATTCACTGGTGCACTCACATACCTAACTGGTTTGTAGTCATTCATTGGGGGGGGGGGGTAGTCATTCACTGGTGCACTCACACTATTGACTGGTTTGTAGTCATTCATTGGGGGGGGGGGTAGTCATTCACCGGTGCACTCAGATTACTAACTAGTTTGTAGGCATTCACTGTTGCACTCTCACTACTAACTGGTTTGTAGTAATTCACTGGTGCACTCACATTACTAACTGGTTTGTAGTCATTCATTGGGGGTAGTCATTCATTGGGGGGTAGTCATTCACTGGTGCACTCACACTACTAACTGGTTTGTAGTCATTCATTGGTGCACTCACACTACTAACTGGTTTGTAGTCATTCACTGGTGCACTCACACTACTAACTGGTTTGTAGTCATTCACTGGTGCACTCACACTACTAACTGGTTTGTAGTCATTCATTGGGGGGTAGTCATTCACTGGTGCACTCACACTTCTAACTGGTTTGTAGTCATTCACTGGGGGGGGGGGGTAGTCATTCTCTGGTGCACTCACACTACTAACTGGTTTGTAGTCATTCACTGGTGCACTCACATTACTAACTAGTTTGTAGTCATTCATTGGGTGGGTAGTCATTCACTGGTGCACTCACACTACTAACTGGTTTGTAGTCATTCATTGGGGGGTAGTCATTCACTGGTGCACTCACACTACTAACTGGTTTGTAGTCATTCATTGGGGGGTAGTCATTAACTGGTGCACTCACACTACTAACTGGTTTGTAGTCATTCATTGGGGGTAGTCATTCACAGGTGCACTCACATTACTAACTAGTTTGTAGTTATTCATTGGGGGGTAGTCATTAACTGGTGCACTCACACTACTAACTGGTTTGTAATCATTCATTGGGGGGTTGTCATTCACTGATGCACTCACACTACTAACTGGTTTGTAGTCATTCACTGTTGCACTCACACTACTAACTGGTTTGTAGTCATTCATTGGGGGTAGTCATTCACTGGTGCACTCACATTACTAACTGGTTTGTAGTCATTCATTGGGGGTAGTCATTCACTGGTGCACTCACATTACTAACTAGTTTGTAGTCATTCACTGTTGCACTCACACTACTAACTGGTTTGTATTCATTCATTGGGGGGTAGTCATCCACTGGTGCACTCACATTACTAACTGGTTTGTAGTCATTCATTGGGGGGTAGTCATTCACTGGTGCACTTACATTACTAACTAGTTTGTAGTCATTCATTGGGGGGTAGTCATTCACTGGTGCACTCACACTTCTAACTGGTTTGTAGTCATTCATTGGGGGGGGTAGTCATTCTCTGGTGTACTCACACTACTAACTGGTTTGTAGTCATTCACTGGAGCACTCACATTACTATCTAGTTTGTAGTTATTCATTGGGGGGTAGTCATTCACTGGTGCACTCACACTGCTAACTGGTTTGTAGTCATTCATTGGGGGGTAGTCATTCCTGGTGCACTCACACTACTAACTGGTTTGTATTCATTCATTGGGGGGGGGGGGTAGTCATTCACTTGTGCACTCACACTACTAACTGGTTTTTATTCATTCATTGGGGGGGTTAGTCATTCATTGGTGTACTCACATTACTAACTGGTTTGTAGTCAATCATTGGGGGTTAGTCATTCACTGGTGCACTCACATTACTAACTGATTTGTAGTCATTCATTGGGGGGGGGTAGTCATTCACTGGTGCACTCACACTATTGACTGGTTTGTAGTCATTCATTGGGGGGGGGGGGGTAGTCTATCACTGGTGCACTCACATTACTAACTAGTTTGTAGGCATTCACTGTTGCACTCTCACTACTAACTGGTTTGTAGTCATTCACTGGTGCACTCACATTACTAACTGGTTTGTAGTCATTCATTGGGGGTAGTCATTCATTGCGGGGTAGTTATTCACTGGTGCACTCACACTACTAACTGGTTTGTAGTCATTCACTGGTGCACTCACACTACTAACTGGTTTGTAGTCATACATTGGTGCACTCACACTACTAACTGGTTTGTAGTCATTCATTGGGGGGTAGTCATTCACTGGTGCACTCACATTACTATCTGGTTTGTAGTCATTCATTGGGGGGTAGTCATTCACTGGTGCACTCACACTTCTAACTGGTTTGTAGTCATTCACTGGGGGGGGTAGTCATTCTCTGGTGCACTCACACTACTAACTGGTTTGTAGTCATTCATTGGGGGTTATCATTAACTGGTGCACTCACACTACTAACTGGTTTGTAGTCATTCATTGGGGGGTAGTCATTCACTGGTGCACTAACACTACTAACTGGTTTGTAGTTATTCATTGGGGGGTAGTCATTAACTGGTGCACTCACACTACTAACTGGTTTGTAGTCATTCATTGGGGGGTAGTCATTAACTGGTGCACTCACACTACTAACTGATTTGTAGTCATTCATTGGGGGGTAGTCATTCACTGGTGCACTCACATTACTAACTAGTTTGTAGTTATTCATGGGGGGGTAGTCATTAACTGGTGCACTCACACTACTAACTGGTTTGTAGTCATTCATTGGGGGTAGTCATTCACTGATGCAATCACACTACTAACTGGTTTGTAGTCATCCACTGGTGCACTCACACTACTAACTGGTTTGTAGTCATTCATTGGGGGGTAGTCATTCACTGGTGCACTAACACTACTAACTGGTTTGTAGTTATTCATTGGGGGGTAGTCATTAACTGGTGCACTCACACTACTAACTGGTTTGTAGTCATTCATTGGGGGGTAGTCATTAACTGGTGCACTCACACTACTAACTGATTTGTAGTCATTCATTGGGGGGTAGTCATTCACTGGTGCACTCACATTACTAACTAGTTTGTAGTTATTCATGGGGGGGTAGTCATTAACTGGTGCACTCACACTACTAACTGGTTTGTAGTCATTCATTGGGGGTAGTCATTCACTGATGCAATCACACTACAAACTGGTTTGTAGTCATCCACTGGTGCACTCACACTACTAACTGGTTTGTAGTCATTCATTGGGGGGTAGTCATTCACTGGTGCACTCACACTACTAACTGGTTTGTATTCATTCATTGGGGGGGGGGGTAGTCATTCACTGGTGCACTCACACTACTAACTGGTTTGTATTCATTAATAGGGGGGGGGGGTAGTCATTCACTGGTGCACTCACATTACTAACTGGTTTGTAGTCATTCATTGGGGCTTAATCATTCACTGGTGTACTCACATTACTAACTGGTTTGTAGTCATTCATGGGGGGGGGGTAGTCATTCACTGGTGCACTCACACTATTGACTGGTTTGTAGTCATTCACTGGTGCACTCACATTACTAACTGGTTTGTAGTCATTTACTGTTGCACTCACACTACTAACTGGTTTGTAGTCATTCACTGGTGCACTCACATTACTAACTGGTTTGTAGTCATTCACTGTTGCACTCACACTACTAACTGGTTTGTAGTCATTCACTGTTGCACTCACACTATTGACTGGTTTGTAGTCATTCCTGGAGGAGTAGTCATTCACTGGTGCACTCACACTACTAACTAGTTTGTAGTCATTCACTGGTGCACTCACATTATTGACTGGTTTGTAGTCATTCCTGGAGGAGTAGTCATTTACTGTTGCACTCACACTACTAACTGGTTTGTAGTCATTCACTGGTGCACTCACATTACTAACTGGTTTGTAGTCATTCACTGGTGCACTCACATTACTAACTGGTTTGTAGTCATTCACTGTTGCACTCACACTATTGACTGGTTTGTAGTCATTCCTGGAGGAGTAGTCATTCACTGGTGCACTCACACTACTAACTGGTTTGTAGTCATTCACTGGTGCACTCACATTACTAACTAGTTTGTAGTCATTCACTGGTGCACTCACACTATTGACTGGTTTGTAGTCATTCCTGGAGGAGTAGTCATTCACTGGTGTACGCACCCTACTGATTGGGTTGACTTCATATTAGCAGTCAAAGGTATGAGGTATTGAACATTAATGGAATGTAAATTTACATTAAACATTTCAAAAATGATGCCAATCGTGCGCCTACTTTAGGGCACATATCTATGATTACAACAGTAGATAGGTCTAAATGATGACTGATTGAAGCGCCAGATAAGTTCTGGTAAATATTGAGTAATTTCATACCTTTGAAGTACAGATTATCTTTTAATAATAAGAAATTCCAACAAGCTAGTCGGCTACTTATAAATAATTATATAATGATTTATTTTCCTTATTTTAACATATACCTACAGAACGTTTACATACTGATTATTAAGAAAAGAATTTACTGGCTACAATTACTACTAGCGTAGCCAGCAATAACAACAAGAATTTATTTTACCTATATTAATAAAAATATATATAAATATTCCTTTCATATAATTTAAAGTCCAACTATTTTAAATACTATTAAAAATTACATAATAAATATTTTAAAAAATACTATTTTTTATAACAAAATTAAAGAAGCTATCTGCAGTATATTATGTATAATATAACGACGAAAACACTACAATATATACAAATGGATAAAATCATACTAACTTACATTAAGATACATATCTACACTTTAACTAAAATTTCAATACATAAGGCTTCAACATAAATAAAAAACCAATATTACTCTTTGAAAATATAGCTTGAAATACATTACAGTCTGAAATTCATTATGTAATGTCAATTTAAACGTTCGAATTTTTCAAATATGAAACACCGACAAATCGAAATCGCGTACGTCTTTTATTTTCAAGCTTTAGGCGAATATGAATTATTAGTATGGTATTAGTGTTGATGACCTCTGTAGTCTGGTTACCGACTAAGGTCGACTGTCCCTTAGTATAAAGAGCTATTTATTAATATGGCAACTGTGGAACCAACAGCTTTACGTGGAATCCGGAACACATAGTATTGTCCTAATTTTCAACTAATAAACAATTAAAAACTCAGTTCTCGTCCCTACACAACATTCGGACCCTGACCAGTGACCACCATCCAACATGGACACTCCAGATTTCTCTAATGGTGTCCACGTCGAAGGCAACCATTGAGGACGCCGTGTTGGTATTGTGTATTCATTGGTACTAAGACGATTTTGAACGTAAACCATCTCCATAACTCTTTGTACCTAAGTAGCTGGGTTACAGCACTACGCCACTAGTATCGAACAGAAGGTATTGACGAAATGTGCGGTACTTACTTCCTGATATCTACGACAGTCTTCGATCGCACAAAAGTCGTTTCATTTGATGAGAATCTATTGGTAATTCATGTTTCTAAACTACGAGGTGCGGTGACAAGTTAAAACCGGACACTATGAGGGAGCCAAGCTATGAGGTAAGTGGTTACTCATAGGGCACAACAATTAGGATGAGTTGACGCCTGGTGGCTGTGAGTCAGATGAACGTGGTCCGTTACGATCTACTTCCCAGATGAATTAGCAAATTGACACGGCGACAATGTTGCATTGTTTCCATGTCAAAAGATAAACCCAAAAGAACGCCGCAAACATCAAATCTCCACGTAGGCCTAACTAATTGATTGCGTGGTTCTAACTTAAGAACTTGAATCAAGCAATAGCATAAACAAACATGCCATAAAAATATTTTCATATTTTTAAACAAATGTTGTAAATTATGTGAATGTGCTTGACCTATTCCTTCAGTTTTAATAAGTATACAATAAAAATTTACATTAGTTTTGTATTCAAACATGCGAATCAGATATGTACCTTAAGAGTCTGCAGAGGCTGTCGACCATGTTGGTTTTAATCCCTTAATAACAATTATATATGCGGACTCATATTTGATCATTATTTATTGACCTAAAATTGTGTATAAGGCGTCATTTTAAACGTTATCATATTGCGCATTGGGTTTGCTTTTGATATCTTGAATACGTACACCTAATTTTGAAAAATAGGTGAAAATAAAACCTTCAAATTAAAAATTTGTTATAAATTTTTTTCTATGAAACTAGTTAGGAATTCGCAAAGCAATTCCAACGCAAAATTTCATTCTTGATCAAATAGAATTTGTTTAGAACAAATCCGTTTAAAAATAACTGTTTAATTTGGATACGCGTGATCGTATGTCTTGTTCGAAAATAACATTGTTCTTATGGGACTAAACCCAACATGGCCGACAGCCTCTGCAGACTCTTAAACCCACCTCATTAAGTTAACCCTAGATCTTTGCGCTAAAAACGTGTACGTGATTTGTTTTTTGTACATTAAATTAATGTAGATGTTTTGAGCCCATGGATAATAAAGCTAATATTCTAGAAAAACTAACATTTTGAAATTAAACTGATAAAATAAACTAACTGTTTTGTGATCTTTGGTTTAAAACAACGAATTTTTAACGGGAGTCTATTACTGGAGTAAATGTAACCAATGAATACACATCTATATAAGTGTGTATTCATTGACGTAACGAAACAAAATGTAACTAAATTTGGCAAAATTATGTGAACAATTTATTTACTTATTCGTATACCAAAGTGCATTTTTACAAAGTTATTCAATATTTTATGAATAAATCAAATTTCCAAAAACCGAGTAAAGAGAAATGGCTTGCTGACTTAAATTGTTAAAAAGGCTAGCCGTCACATTGTTAGGCGTCGAGTGTTGCAGATAACCCAACGCCAACATTATCACTTGATAACGTAATTCCAAGGACACAAACACAATGCATAATTACAGAAAACAGCAGTCGTGGCTATTATGAAGACTTAAAAACTTAAGTTTGTGTCAAACACCCTACTGCTCTAACCACTCTCTCTACACACATGTAGACACAACCATAACACTTGGTCAAAACCCTTGTCTACACGCCCTGTCCACTGCCTTAACACACGTATACATACACATATTCCACTTTTTGTAACACCTTGTCAAACCGTTTCCCCTCGTCCCTCAACACACACATCATACCTTCTATTCTACTGAGTGCAACACCTTTTCAAACCACTCTCCCCATATTCCACAACAACATATTCCACTGGGAAGAATACCACTGTACGTGTATGGGTGGGCAGGTGGGTGCATACCACCGTACGTGTATGGGCGGGCGGGTGGGTGCATACCACCATACGTGTATGGGTGAGCGGGTGGGTTAATACCACCGTACGTGTATGTGCGGGCGGGGGTGCATACCTCTGTAAGTGTATGGGCGGGCAGGTGGGTGAATACCACTGTACGTGTAGGGGCGGGCGGGTGGGTGAATACCACCGTACGTGTATGGGCGGGCGGGTGGGTGCATACCACCATACGTGTATGGGTGGGCGGGTGGGTTAATACCACCGTACCTGTATGGGTGGGCAGGTGGGTCAATACCACTGTACGTGTATGGGTGAGTGGGTGGATAAATACCACTGTACGTGTATGAGTGGGCGGGTGGGTCAATACCACTTACGTGTGTGTATGCGTGTTCTTTTGTGAATCCCTCTGGTCTGAGGAAGGTGAGCGTGGTTCACCGAAATCGATCACCATAATATTTGTGCATTTTGTGCTTGTATTGTAGTATATTTGTGCATTTTGTGCTTATATTGTAATAAATTTGTGTTGTGTGACGTTTACTTGTACTGTATGCGTGTGTGTGTGTATGGTACCACTGTGTGTTTGGGGGGGTAGTACCACTGTACGTGTATGGGAGAGGTAAGTACTACTGTACGTGTATGGGAGGGCGGGTAGTTCAGTACTATAGAACGTGTATGGGAGGGTGGGTTGGTCAGTACCACTGTGCGTGTATGGGAGGGTGGGTTGTCAGTACCACTGTGTGTGTATGGGAGGGCGGGTAGTTCAGTACTATAGAACGTGTATGGGTGGGCGGGTAGGTAAGTACTACTGTACGTGTATGGGAGAGCGGGTAGGTAAGTACTAATGTACGTGTATGGGAGGGCGGGTAGTTCAGTACTATAGAACGTGAATGGGTGGGCGGGTGGGTCAGTACCACTGTGCGTGTATGGGAGGGCGGGTAGTTCAGTACTATAGAACGTGTATGGGTGGGCGGGTAGTTCAGTACTATAGAACGTGTATGGGTGGGCGGGTAGTTCAGTACTATAGAACGTGTATGGGAGGGCGGGTAGTTCAGTACTATAGAACGTGAATGGGTGGGCGGGTGGGTCAGTACCACTGTGCGTGTATGGGAGGGCGGGTAGTTCAGTACTATAGAACGTGAATGGGTGGGCGGGTGGGTCAGTACCACTGTGTGTGTATGGGAGGGCGGGTAGTTCAGTACTATAGAACGTGAATGGGTGGGCGGGTGGGTCAGTACCACTGTGTGTGTATGGGTGGGTGGGTTGGTCAGTACCACTGGGTGTGTATGGGAGGGCGGGTAGTTCAGTACTATAGAACGTGAATGGGAGGGTGGGTTGGTCAGTACCACTGTGTGTGTATGGGTGGGTGGGTTGGTCAGTACCACTGTGTGTGTATGGGAGGGCGGGTAGTTCAGTACTATAGAACGTGAATGGGAGGGTGGGTTGGTCAGTACCACTGTGTGTGTATGGGTGGATGGGTTGGTCAGTACCACTGTGTGTGTATGGGAGGGCGGGTAGTTCAGTACTATAGAACGTGAATGGGAGGGTGGGTTGGTCAGTACCACTGTGTGTGTATGGGTGGGTGGGTTGGTCAGTACCACTGTGTGTGTATGGGTGGGTGGGTTGGTCAGTACCACTGTGTGTGTATGGGTGGGCGGGTTGGTCAGTACCACTGTGTGTGTATGGGAGGGCTGGTTATTATATAACTTCCACTGGGTGAAATACCTCGTCATACCGCACTCCCCAGTCCCTCAACACACACATACCCTCCCATACTACTTAGTGAAACACCTTTTCAAATCACTCTCCCCACTCCCTCAACACACATATACACATATTCCACTGTTTCTATCTCCTTGTCAAACAGTTTCCCCACACCCTCTACACACATATTCCACTAGGTGAAACACTCGTCAAACCGCTCTCCCCAGTCCCCCAACACACACATACCCCTTTTTAAATGACTCTCCTCATTCTATCATCAAACATACACACTTATCCCTCTGAGTGAAGAAGCTTGTCAAACCGCTCTCCCCAGTCCCTCAACACACACACCCTCCTATTCCACTGAGTGAAACAACTTGCCACACCTCTCTCCCCAACCCGTCAATACACACCTATTTCACTGTGTCAAGCACGTTGTATAAACGTTCTCCCCACCCTAGAACTCGATACCAACACTTTGGACGTGACAATCTTCGTAATGAAAACTTAATTAAAACTAAAACTTATCTGCGCTTCCCTCCATCTTCTCACCGTCACATGGGACATTACACATGGACATTTACTTACGTTTTCAAACTTTTAACAACTCTGCAAAAAGAACCAGGAAAAGGGTATATTTTGTTTTCAATAAACTTGGTATAGTTTTGATGAGCAAGCTAGATACAACACAACTTAGTTTCTCGTCATATTTGTAAAACAATTATTTTAAAATGAGCTGTAATTATTGATATGGTATATTTTGCTGAAGTATGGTGATATGGCGGTAAATAAAATATTCCAATAATTAAATATCTTTTGTTTGGAAACTTTACAATATCAATGTTCACGATGTGTTTCCAAATTAAGTGACTTACGCACCTTATTTTGATTTTTCCCTGCTATCAAAACACCACCCGTTTATTGACCTGTGCTCCTATCCCTAAGATAGACATTGTAACCTGACAGGAAAAATTTGAACTAAAACTAAGCATTTATCCAAGTTTTAGTTAAACCAACACGGCCCAATGACATAAACCGGTTCCATTAGCTAAAAAAAATTAAAGAGAGGTTATTTATGAAAAGAATAGAATATTAAATAAACGTTCTTTTGAGAAAAGCTTTTCCTAAAATGTGGGTAGTTTATTTCAGAGAGAGTTTTTGGTCAACTAATAGTCATTTGAAGGTTCTACTACCGGAACTAGTACATAACACAGTTCAGTCCACAAACCAATCTAAAAAATATTTCGTAAATATTGGCAAAAGGCTAATTAATAGAATAGGCTTTCAGAAATCGTAAGATTCTACGATAAGAGTTGAGTATAGATATTTAAATTAGTTTCAAGTACAGTATTGGCATGTTGAAAATGTTGTCTAAACTAAACAAATGACTTCCCGGCACAACAAACTTTATCCGAACGTACGCTGTAAAAAAAATGTTTGAACAAGAACAAAATTACTTTCCTACCGGGAAAAATTATGTGAATAACAGTGATAAGATGTGCCTTTTAGATACTTGCTATATAAAATTAAGGAAAGCTTTACCAACAATAGCTTGAAGAAATTACTGTTTGTGTGTGATTCTGTCGTTAGTGTGACATTATTACCCACTAAAACCCCCTGCCCCCTTTACGATGTATACATAGTAAACATGATGGTCCCCTCACACAGCCGATCGTGTCTGATCAGGATCTAATTGCTCATTGGTAATTTAGTAGTTATGTACTGGTGGATGCAGATAGGAAAAATTGGAGAATCGAATATATTCATTACGGAAGTTCATGAATATTAGCCCAAGCACTCTGTCATTATTTTAAAAAGTCATGTACAAATATAAATGTCCGAAATGCACCTGAGTTATTTACCTCACTGGAGGTCCTTGTGTGTAGCTGTACAGATGGAGGTTCTCGCGCCAACCACAGGCTATCAGTATGTAGGATGTGCACTGACACCGGCAGCCGCAGACCTAGACCTCATACTGAACACCCATCAATAACGACCTTACCGAGAAATCTACGTATTAGTTAATGTTGGGAGGCCAATGTAAATACAGTACATCAATATCGATATCTACAAATAAAAATATATTTATTTGCAGTAGACAACAACAATTACTGTATTGTATTGCAAGAGTCAATTTTAAACTCTGGCATGCATACTACATCTTTTCATTCAGACTTACACAAAACCTACTTACATAGTCTTCTCTTGTCCTTTTCACTATGAAGTGTACTACCTGATGACAAAAGATGTCACTCAATATAATATTTGATGATGCTATGTTCTGGTAGATTTGGTTGGAGGAATGATGAAGTGATGGACGAGTTGTATGCCGGTGAATATAGGTTGTATACAACTCTTTAGATGATGGTGACGGTAATGTTGGTGATGCTAGATGTTGAGAAAAAACTGACAATAAGTTAACAATTGAGACAAGAGCTTGTCTCCAACAATACTTTGTTTATTCCTTCAAAAATAAAATAAAAAAATAAATTAAATTTCCTTTTATTTATTACTGATGTTTTATAAAAATTTACTAATTATCCTTACATTCTAATCGCCAATTGCGAATTTCATTTTTAACTGAATACCTTTGTTTCGGGAGGGAATGAACATTTCCAGTCTCAAATGATTTTCTTTCTCTTTGCTCATTTCTCCAATTTGTTCTTCTGTTGTTATAATTGCTTGAATAATACTTGTACTCTTCTGTCTCACCATGATTTTTTTCTTTAAACTGGTTACTCCAATATCCACTTTTTCTGAAGTTTTCATTAATACTTTTTTTATCACAGTTTAGAAACCTCCTCCAATTGTTTAATGATTTTTCACTTCCACTTTAACTTAAGTTAGAGAAACTTCTGCAATATTACAACAAACAAGATCTTTGTTTTCTGTAATTGTGTCAAACAATTTTGTACATTTTTACCATCCACATCTGTCACTTTATTTTTTTCTTGGAAATCAAGCACTTCCTTTTTTTATGATTGAGTAAATATTTACATAACCATTTACAAAAAGAGTATAGCATCGGAATCTTTTTAAATAATGATCATCTCTTGTCTCTAGAGTTTTCAAAAAATATTCTATTGCTTTACCAAGATGAGGTTTAATGGTCAAATAATACCATCCAAGATCATCGTAAGCCGTAGGAAGATCAACTGAGTGCTTCATAGCATCTTCTACTGTTTTTAAGTCTTCATAAGAATTGTAATTGTGATGCAGAGCATATTTCAAGCGAACTGTCATTAAAACAATGCATTAATCCATATTATGCTCATTTTGTAAAATATTCAACAGCTTTCTGGTAGTCTTGTTTATGTTTCAAATAAAATGATCCCTAAATATGATAAGTGATGGGATTATTTGATATCTTGAATGCGTCTTTTAAGGACTCTTCAACTAACTTCTGGTCAGTATTTTTTAAAGACATCATTCCATTTCCTAAACGTCTAATTATTGCGGCAGAATCTTTTTTTAAATCCCAGCATTCTTTGTACAATTCTAGAGATCTCTCAAACAAAGAGTTTGCTTCATCCACACTTTCAATGTTGTTAGATCCAGAAGATTTCTGCTCATGAAATAAATGCTGTGCTTTCTCTCGATAACCTTGAGCAAGGAATAAAATGTATTTGGGATCTTTTTTCATTTTGAAGGCTGATTCAAAGTAGGATATCTCTTTTGCTGTGTTTCCATCTCTTTTGCTTCTACGATATTTTCTTATGACTTTCCCAATCCAATACAACCAAGGGACAAATTTTGAATCCAATTGTACAGTTTCCTCAAAGTATGCTGGTGACAGTAAAACGGATCAGTGAGAAAAATGAGATACAGGACAGGAGCATAAAGGTGTGATTTGATCATTCGTATTGATATTCAAAGAGCGTTCTCAACAATTAGTTTTGTTAAATTAAAAGGTAAATGTAACTCCTTTAATGTATTGAGAAAGAGGTCGTACCTCTCGCTCTAATCCTAACACTTTTATTTCCTTCAGAGAAATAATAAAAAGCACTTATTGTTAGTCTGATGATGTATGTTGAACATTTACTCAGTTAACAAAAATCTTCGTTTGCAAACAAAATGATAAGATCACGAATTTAAAACAGGATAGAAGTTTCAGAAAAATTTCAAAATAGAACAACAACATTTTCTGTTTTAGGACTTGTAAGAACGTTACTATTGTTGGTATAGATAAAATAGTTCATAAGGGTTCTTGGTTCAGCATCCTTTAAAATGAAGGATATTTAAAGTAAAGCATAAAATGAGCATAAAGTAGAACTTCTGTTCTTTCAAAGACCGTGAATATGTACCAGTCATAGTCTGACGAACACACGTTCTCCTAACGTGACACAATAACAACTGGCCGGGTAAGCACGTGCACTGAGATAAGTGATTTCAAAATTTGGAACTACAAAAATAATGTTGTCTGTACGTTTTAGTCTGACAATTTTGAAATGTTTACAAAAATCTAACTATTTAGGAATTATTTACTTATTAATTTTAGTAGAACACAGGATGTTATGATACAATGTTAAAATTCCTCTCCATTAATTGTTCAGACATATTATACAGTGAGGCTATTCGAACACCCTTGAGGAACCCCGTGGTTTTAGAATATGTTAATACATGATCAAGCTTTTATCGTTTAGTAAATTTACTGTACTTTACTGTACGAGTCATTTAGTTACCTTCACGATATATTATCGTAATTTCCGTTAAAAGTTAAACTACTTAACTATTCAAGTAATATTACTCCATAAGTTTATTTCACGGTAATATTTGGTAATAATTTTTTATTTATAATTTCTTTTTTATTTATTAGTCTATATATAACACCAACTAGGTGTTCTAGTGAATTTAATTAAGAAAAAAATAAGAATAATCTTTTAGTAATCAAAACATTTTAATGTTTTGATAAATTGTTCCTTCTTACACGATATAGCTAGTTTTAGGAGTTATTTGTTACTAATTAAATTTAAATGTTTTTAACTTTCAAACAAGATATTTAAATTATTGTTTAGTACTGGACTAGTACGATTATATGGTTGTTGTAAATTGGCAGAGCCGTTGATATGACTATCAGTGGAGGAGGGAAGAGGCGACTGAGCAAGGAAGATGAAGGACATCAGGAAGTCGATGTTATGGTCGGTACACGGCCTTTTGTTCCGCTTGACTTTAGCAGTCAATCCTTGCAGGAAGAGGCGCCCTCGCGGGTTATTACTGTGATGACATAAACACTGCCTACAAGCTGACATTATATTTAAGGGTGTATGGATCAATCTTATATATTTATTACAGCAACCATAACGCAATACATTAATAATATTGCCGCTGTCACTACGTGTAGCCTATATTTCAACTAGATGAAATGTAACTACGCCGTGGATATTTTATAATCATGATAACTATAGTGCCATTAGCTGTTGGCCTGACTCACGAAATGCTTCCGGAATAATAAGACCAATGCAGTGGGAATGAGCCACGCAACGCCGTTACGTAACGCAAGTTTGACACACGCCCATATATCGCACAGATCTGGTCCTCAGATTAGATACTTTAATGGCTCCGGTTGTTCATACTGAGTGGCCTATATAATTTATCAAACTCGTGTAGGCCATTTTGACCAATTGTTAACACAAAATGTATATCTTAATGCTTGGGTTAAGTAAGTCCATTCTTGTTAGCGTGGGGTCTGATAACCTTCGACATAGAAATAAAAAAAGACATTCAAACAGTTAAGAGTGCTCTAAAGTATATTCGCAGTTATGCATTTATATTTGCATGATTCAAAATTGTGAGTTATAAATAAATTAGTATTCTGTAAAATTACTTATCACAAATCCATAATATATATTATCTTATTATCTAAAACAACCACGTCCGGACGACATTTGTTTTGGCTCCAAGAATTTTTAATTTATCTGAGGGTTTTCGACCACGAGAAATTGATTGGCACTGGTCTTAGCCCTGAGAAAAGTCTTATTTCTGCCCCAGAGGCACCTAGATGTCCCGTGTGGGAATTATTTAACAATTTATTATCTAGAAGATTGTTTATTTTGTTTACTTACTTGTTCATATGAGGTGAAATTATTCAATATTTTATTATTTTTTTGAACTTGTGTTTGTGTTTAATTCCAACTTATATACTTTGTCAGATTGTTTTTTCACTATCGCTGTTTTTCTTTTTAACTCTTTATTAATTGAGTAGTGTAAAACTAATACACCCAAGTGGGGTATAAATTAAAGATTTTCTTCTCTTAATTCCTAATATACCATCAGATTTTAGAAAAGACTATGTTTGTGGACTCCACTGCCCCAAATTTAATATTCATGGTCATACTGCTTAGAATTATGGCGAGGCCGTAGGTCGATAAGAATAAGAATAAGATCTTCCTCAAGAGGCGACATGCTGAGATCCATAAATGGGACTGTAGCAGAGTGCCTTGGTGAGGCCGCAGGCCGAACTTTCCACCGCGAGGCCGTAGGCCGAGTTCCACAAAGAGGCTATGGTTAAACGCGGAAGACCTCCGAAAAGAAATTATATTAATAACCTACAAGGAAGAGCAACAACAATCGATCCTCAGGATCCTCTGGGAGATATGGATGCTACATATGTTTGAAAAATTCAACAGAACCAAGCTCGGTCTCCCGGTACTAATTAATTAAAATAAACAGAAATTGCATTTGATCAAAAGTACCAGCTGGTCATATACTATAAGTTTACTCACACTGAAACATTACAAATACTTGATATATTTTTAATTTGCTAATTTCTACTTATCACCTCACACATCGAACATAGGCGTATCGAGGGATGTTGCTGTGGTATGGTTATGAATACAAAAACATTTAGCAATTTGACTTCAAAAACATTATTAATGGTGTTTGTACGTATTTAAACTAACTTCATAAAATAATACATTGAGAGGAATAAGATCTTACTGCATTAATTGCAATAAGAAAGTGAAGACTTAGGCAGGCTATGTCAGGGAAAGGATGACGCACGGGGTGAAATACCGACATAAAAATATTGTCCTACGGCAAGGAAATATTTCAACGTGAGGTAAAATATAACTTACCCCATGGCCATGTAACAGATACCGCGTATCATAGTAATTGAACTATGAATTCATCGTGTATCACATTATTAATACAATGACTTTCATAAAATATCGTATTGATGCTGACATGATGTGGTCGTAGCGCTGAGTTATCACGTGCTCTTACAACGTGTAGGCTAGGCCTATCACGTGTTCTTACAACGTGTAGGCCTATCACGGTGATGAAACGAAGAAACAAGAAATTCATTTAAGACAGTAATGATCCTTGGAATTCATTGTGTATCACAGAGTTTATAATATTGTTTGCCATTAAACGCTCAAATTAAACCAGGAAATTATCGTGTGTCTTGAGAGAAAACCAGCCCTTTCATATTGTATCGCAGCGATGAAACGAAGAGGCAAGGAGTTCATCGTGTATCACAGTATTTATTGCGGCATTTTTGCCATGAAACACACAAATTAAACCAGGAAATTATCGTGTGTCATGGGAGTACACGAGCCCTTTCGTATTGTATCACAGTGATGAAACGAAGAGGCAAGGAGTTCATCGTGTATCACAGTATTTATTGCGGCATTTTTGCTATGAAACACACAAATTAAACCAGAAAATTATCTAGTGTCATGGGAGTATACGAGCCCTTTCGTATTGTATCACAGTGATGAAACGAAGAGGCAAGGAGTTCATCGTGTATCACAGTATTTATTGCGGCATTTTTGCCATGAAACACACAAATTAAACCAGAAAATTATCTAGTGTCATGGGAGTACACGAGCCCTTTCGTATTGTATCACAGTGATGAAACGAAGAGGCAAGGAGTTCATCGTGTATCACAGTATTTATTGCGGCATTTTTGCCATGAAACACACAAATTTAACCAGGAAATTATCGTGTGTCATGGGAGTACACGAGCCCTTTCGTATTGTATCGCAGCGATGAAACGAAGAGGCAAGGAGTTCATCGTGTATCACAGTATTTATTGCGGCATTTTTGCCATGAAACACACAAATTAAACCAGGAAATTATCGTGTGTCATGGGAGTACACGAGCCCTTTCGTATTGTATCACAGTGATGAAACGAAGAGGCAAGGAGTTCATCGTGTATCACAGTATTTATTGCGGCATTTTTGCCATGAAACACACAAATTAAACCAGAAAATTATCTAGTGTCATGGGAGTACACGAGCCCTTTCGTATTGTATCACAGTGATGAAACGAAGAGGCAAGTAGTTCATCGTGTATCACAGTATTTATTGCGGCATTTTTGCCATGAAACACACAAATTAAACCAGGAAATTATCGTGTATCATGGGAGTACACGAGCCCTTTCGTATTGTATCGCAGCGATGAAACGAAGAGGCAAGGAGTTCATCGTGTATCACAGTATTTATTGCGGCATTTTTGCCATGAAACACACAAATTAAACCAGAAAAGTATGTGTCGTGGGAGTATACGAGCCCTTTCGTATTGTATCACAGTGATGAAACGAAGGGGCAAGGAGTTCAACGTTTATCACAGTGTTATTAACATCACTTTTTCACAGTGATGAAACCAGAGAATTTTGATGTATCACGGTCTCAAACTAAAGCGTATCAATGTGAAAACGAGGACTTTCATTATGTATCACGTAATGAAATTATAATCTTCTGCTTTTCATCATGTATCAATGTGATAACTCGAGGGGCCTCTGCTCTTCGTCATGTTTCGGAGTGAAAAATATATATTTTAGCATGCACCACACAGAGAAAATGACGATTCTGTTATCATAGTGAAAATAATGAGTTATTACTATCATAGAGCAGAGAATAAAAATATGAAACAGAGACAAAAATGCTTTATTCTCTGCTCTGTAATACAGTAACAACAATTATCTCCCTTAACTACTATCCTGGGGTCATTTTTGACCCCAGAGTGTAATTATTTTTATTTTATATTTTTTGTACTTGCAGGATTGTCCTATCTCTTTATCTAATCTCTTTTCAGCTATTGAGTTTTTTTTCAGCTACGGTGCTTGTGGTGGTTTCTTGTTCGGTCACTCCATATCTGGCTGGGAAGCTTCTGGGGTCAGTAGTGACCCCACGATAGTTGTTATGTTAGACTTTTCTCTCTCTCTCTTTTTTTTAAATTCTACCTTGTTTAGATAATACACCCAAGAGAAGAAAATGTGAACTATAAAAAAGAGGAAATTACAGAAAACATTCAACTCTGTGCGTTAATTGCAAAAAGACAGTGTGCATAACCCATAACAAAGTATTACATGTGAAGAGGATTAATAAGAGGAATTGGACAAGAAGTCGCCAACTTTAGAAGAGGTCTTATTTTTTTTATTGTAGCAGTTATGTAGCCAAATACTATAATTTCTTATAATATAGGTCTAGTTGTAAAAGGACATAAATAGATTTGTCTTTTATAATTTTACTAAGGGTAAAAAAATACTATTTTTGTAACATGTGTTTTTTGACCAAAAAGTTGTAATATTAAAGAAAATTTAAAACTGAAACTCTTTTATAAATAAAATAATATCCAAAATTGTTCTATTTACAAAAAGAAAAGATAGACAAATGGTAGTTATAATTTTAAGTTATTGAAATAATTTTTTTGAGATTTTTAATGTTTTGACCCCCACGACAGTACTTACGTTAGTCAAAATAAGCAGAGTGGTTGCAGCAAAGGACTTATTCGTAATGGGATTTATTAGTTCTAGAATTAATTAGATAAATCAGGACACGACATACGATTCGAAATTTGAGCTTAAAATACAATCTACTTTAGCAAAAATATAACGTTAAAACGTAAATCGTCCATTAGGCTATTTGCAGAAGTGGACGTTACGTTTGAAGAACAGGATTTGCGAACAAAATGCCCCCCCCCCACTGACTCACAATTGCGCGAACGTACGAAGATCGCAATACCACGAATGCTAAACCACTAGTCTTATAAAGGGATCATATTAGGTTTAATGCAGCACTTTTACACGTAACGTCAGAACAACTGCCTACATGATTGCTTGTTTACAATGTACTACGTCACATTTCTGATAGCAGTTAGTTGAATGTGACTGCAATTAATTGCTCACTATTGTGTTATTTTTGTACATAATTTTAAAATGAAACATATTTAATAATTCCGAAATTTTTAATTTTTAAATGAATACATTTTCGCCAGTTACGGCATCTTCAGATTATAATAAACAAATTGTACAAACATATAAAACGTGTTAAAAATATAGAATTTGTACATAGGCTATTAAATAACACAGATAGGTTGTTTTATTTAAAAACAAGGTTTTGCTTTATTTATGCTGTTTTCTAATTATTCTTGTCTAATTATAGTTAAAAATATATTATTAAAATTAACAGATGGCTGAGAAATGCTGTCATATTTTTTAATACCATGAATGCACTTTCAATTTTATTTCTCTTTTTCCATGATTTTTCTTTACGTAGTATAATAGACGACTCTTCTATTATATAAAATTTAAATTATATATACATTATATATATATATATATATATATATATATATTTCAAACATAAATAAAATTGAAAGTGCATTCATGGCATTAAAAAATATGACTGCATTTCCAGCCATCTGTTAATTTTAATAATATATTTTTACCTGTAATTAGAAATGGATTAGAAAACAACATAAATTAATCAAAACCTTGTTTTTAATTTTAACAACCTATCCATCTATGTTATTTGATATTTACAAATTCTATATTTTAAACACACGTTTTTATATTTTTGTACAATTTTTTATTATAATTTGAAGATGCCGTAACTAGTAAAAATACATTCATTAAAAAATTAAAAGTTGTGGAATTATTAAGTAAGCTATGTTTCATTTAAAACCATCCAAATTCCACCAAGGACCGAATAAAGAAAGTACATCTTTTTTTGACATTTTATACTTATGTGTTATATACGTGTATAAAAGTTATAAATTATAATTTGCAACTAACTAACAAAACCCATACGAATTTTTGAACTGATATTTATGTATTTCCAAAATACAGGAGATCAATTTGAAAACAGTGACAACCAAAACATTTCTAACCTATAAACCTAAGTTTAAAACGTTAAAACGATACAAGTTGTACACACCGACTTATCATATGCTTATCATTTTTGTACTAATTTCTTTGCTCTCAAGTTATTGTGCAATTATTCTATGTAAACTATTATCCACTACTTTAGACAACTGTATATTCATAAAGTATAAATACCGTACGTCTTATTGATAAGGATTAATGCATTACAAGAAGAAACTTACTTAGTTTTTCAATTTTTATTTATTTAGTTTTTAATTGAAAACTGTATGTGTATGTACGAAAACTCAATGTAAAAATACGTTTTCAAAAATAAATGTTCTACGAATGTATTGTGTGATGTAAAACTGATAATGTCTGATAATTTGTTTTATAAATTTGTCTGATAAATGGTTCTTCAAAGTTATTAAAATAATATTAAGTAATGACAATATTACGATTTGATGAGAAAATTATTCTAACGGGTAAATAATAACTAGTTAAATATTTTATTTTAATGCTTTATATAACACCTTCGCCCACAGGCTATTATAAAAGATCAAAAATATTATTTTTCAAGATGGAGTAAGAACAGAAAAATTTATTATTTTGCAGCATAATGTGACACACTCAATGACACTTTTTCTTAAGTTAATTACTCAGTAGAATTTTTTGGCTTTGGCAGTAATTAGTTCCAAGAAATGCCACGATAGTGCCAACGTTCTCCAATAGACTGCACCACCTGTCAGCTCTGCCAAGCCTATGCCTGTGACAAAATGACATCGACCTCTGAGTGGCACGCCCACATGGTTAGAGTAATGCATTATTGCAATTACCACCTGGTGTAGTTCCACAGTGGGGTTGGAAGAAACTAGTTAAAAACATTGTTTTAGCAAATAAATGAATGGTCTAGAACAAAGAAACTAATTAAAAAAAACCTTAGAATGTTAACATCTTACAGTAAAACAGACAGTAGAACAATATTTTTATATTTGCTTCGTTTTATATCAATGTTTCAACATTTGATCTGCGTATAGTTATATTAAACAGGTAACAGACAAATTTATTATACATATTACAGAAAAACACACTTTACTAATAAAATTGTTAAATGTCAGGTGAAATTAAAAAGAAGAGTTATACTATGGTATAAAGTAATAAATCCATTGAGGCATTAAACAAGTAACATTACTTCTTACTTATTGAGTACATTGTATATCAATAAGTTAGTCTACATTTACATTACATTCACACAAACAAGAAGTAAAAGTTACGTTGTGTTTTAAAACCCGATTCACGAACAGGTTATCATATTGTACCATATATAAAAGGTTGAAATCCAGACTTAAAACAAAGTTATGCTTGTATCAGAAACTATGGATTCACACTGTAAACTGCCTTGCCTAATGACACCTAAGTGTCAAGTACAAGGTATGAGTGGAAAATATAGGCCAAAATGGCAAAAAAAAAAGATGTAAGCTTATTATAGAAGTGTCAGTTGAAATTCAAAAGAAGAAATATACTATAGCTCGTATAACCGTAACATCCATAAGTGCATTAAACAAGTAACATTACCTGTAACTAATGTCAAAGAGTAGGCTACCTACATTTTAAATCAATAAGTAAGTCTAATAGTTTATAAAATTCCCCAACTGACCATTTACAACTAATTTTACAAGTAACTTTTTAGATTTTTTGAATAGGCCACCAAACCATGTTTGTTGTTTGTATTTTACAAAAGTGGGAGAGTCCTAACCTTTTTTGTCTTTTACACTACCGAAAGAAGTTACCAGAATAGTTATCCTCCTATGTAATTCTTAAGAAGCCGATCGTCAAGAAATGGGCGAATATAGATTTCTAATTTGATGAGTGTAGATGAGCGAGTGTAGTCATTGTTACAAACTAAGGCCGACTTTTCCTTAGAAAGTGTCATTAATTAATAGCCCAATGACAAATGAACAGCTGGTGGGTATCAGCTGATCTCATTTAAAATTTGTTATGACTTTGATTGAGATATAACTGAGAACCAGCTTAGATTTACCAAATGGTAAAACAGCTGATCTACAGCCATCCTGACACTGTGACATTGAGGTTGTAAACCCAGACTAAACAATCACGGTTTTCTGGTAATTAACATAATTGCTTATTTATTTGTATGCCACTTTATATAAATGACATGAAGTAAACAAGTTTCGTAACATTAATTACCTCATTTCACTTGAATACAATAATTATTACATTGTCAAGGTTTCTCAGATATGAGACGCCGACACAACTTTGCACGTCTTTGAAGGCAAAAATGAATGATTAGGCCTACATGAGTGTAGGATGAGTGTGAATGACCTGTGTGTTACTAAATGAGTACAACTTATACTCAGAAAGAGCCATTTATATATAGCCCAATAAGTAAGTGCAACTCAGGGACCTACGGCTTTACGGGGAAGCCGAACCACTTAGTATTGGTCTAATTTTCAGTTAATTGTCAAAAACAATTTTCATTTTTCTCCCCTACACAACATCCGGACACTGACTACTACCCAACATGGACACCTCAGACTTCTCAAGTAGTGTACACGCCGATAGGGACGATTGAGCTGAAGCCAAGTAGGAGAACCGAGCATAGGACCATTGAGATTACTATACAGAGATATTATCTGTATATCAATGATAGAACCTATCGCCTACAATCTCTACAACTCTTTATCCCCAAGTAGCTGGGTTACAGCACTACGCCACAAGTCGCCAAAATTGATTTTTTTTTTTTACTCTCTTTGAAATTGGGGTTATTTGGGCGTGATAACAAAGAAAGATTACAATAATACATTTTAGGTTAGGATTAAATCTTCTCGTAGCTCCCTTGAAAACAATGTTTCTCAGTAGGGTTTACATTAGCTGCAACTAAGTAATAGCATTGATTTTATATACAAATAGATCTCCCATCCAATGTTAAATTTTGAGTCTCAAAATATCAGCTGTTTTTGTGGTCCATTGTGGAGCGTTAGTGTAGTTCCATGTAAATGTAATGCAGTTTAAACCAGCTGTGGTTGCGGGCCTCACTAACTAACCAAATTACAGGCACAAATATTCCTATTAGATGGTTTATCTATTGTAGGTGTATATAATCAAGGGTAATAGCAATAATTTTTGTTTTTAAATATTTAAAGCTTAATAATTCACGCAATTCTCATTGCTATATTTTTAAAATAATCCTGTTCAAGAAATGCTTATGTTGTATTTAGAAGTCAAGTTACGGTGGACTTTTAAACCCGTTTCACGGACAGGTTAACTTTCTGATCTGCTTATATCATTAGCAGATTCTGATAAGGGCAGCATCACTCAACTCACGGTTACGTGGTACATATACATGATACAAAAACTGTATGTTACGGTGGTCGGTGTCGCTAAACCCCATTTAGCATCCTCAGACTAATGGATTCAGAAACAAACAAAAAATTAATTTGTAAATCCGCTCGATCATATTCAACGACAATTGTAATTAATTGATTTTATTATAAAGAGTAGAAATTATATTTATTTTGTAAATTTTAATTCATTTAGTAGCCTTGTTAAATTGTTAATAATGAATAATGCATATTTATAAAATAATGTAAAAATAACCGAAATAATTGAAGTTGTATGAATGCAAATTTCATATTAATACGCCGCTGCACACGGCACTGCGTTTGTTTATTAAAAAATATAAATTCATACAACGTAATCGTTTGCTCATTTTTTAAACTAATTCTTTTTCTTACTCTTACTAATGAGACGCCGACACAACGTTGTGCGTATTTTAAGGCGAATATGAATGGTTATATGAGTGTAGGATGAGTGTAGTCTGGTTACTAACTGAGTTCAACTGTTCCTCAGAAATAGCATTTTTTTAATAGTCCAACAGGGTAACTAAGGGAGCTACAACTTTTACGTGGAATCCGAACCACGTAGTATTGGTCTGATTTTCAGCTAATTGACAAGTCTGACACTCAGTTCTCTTCCCTAAACAACATCCGAACCTTGACTACCATCCAACATGAACACCCCAGACTTCTCTAGTAGTGTCCACGTCGATGGCAACCATTGAGAGACGCCGTGTCGGAATTAAGAGGACCGAGCATGGAACCTATCGCCTACAATCTCCCAAAACACTTTATCCCTCAAGTAGCTGTGTTACAGCACTGCGCCACCAGTAATTATATTGTGATAGACCACAGAGAAAAAGTAAGCAGTGGTCGTATCTAATAGTGCACTAAATGTGTGCCGAGTAGTTATTCCTCCACTTTCCCTTTTGATGACAGATTCCGCACTTTGTCAGCCCCTCCTTTATAACCTCCAAATTCTCAAGGATTAACGTAGAAATTATGTCTACATATTTACAAAAATGTACAATAGTTGTAATCTATTATTAATGTCACTTCGCCGCGGCCATAAGAAAGCGACCTCTTATTTTTTTCTCTGTGAATGTACAAAACGAAGTTTTATTCGATTTTGTAGTCCAACTCAATTAGGCTACTAAAAAAGTTCTTTTATTGTTCCATAAAATGCATCGATTGTTGTTACATGATATTTTATGGCAAAATAAAATTTGAACTATAAAAAGAAGAGTATGTGTTGGACGCTGCATCTGAGAAGAAACGAATGAATATTTCCGCACCACACTCGAGTGAGTTGGAGTGGAAAGAGGAGTTGAATGGAGCAGAGGGACCGCAGGGGAGTCTTTGCGGGATGTTCTTATTATAAAAACTGTAGACCGCACTTCCCGGAGACGCACGTCCATCCACGCCTGCTATATGTGGCACCCGGCCAGCCGCTGACGATCGCTTTTTATAGCAAGAAATTTAGACTCTGTTTTGTTATGTGTTTAGTTATGTATAGATTGTTTTGGTCTTTTTATTTTTACCACGCTCGTAGATGAATTGAAATGAAAAACAATGTTTATTCACCAAAAACCATTATTTACAAAAACAGGGGTGTCTTGCAAGATACCTGGCATAACAATGACCTGAAGGGTCGTCTGTCGGGTTGACATGGTTGAAACTCAATTGTTGCCCTACTGCAATTTTACAATTTGCAGGTTCCATTCTCGGTCCTCAATACCGACACGGCGTCCGCTCAATGGTTGCCATCGACGTGGATACTACTAGACAGTCTGGGATGTCAATGTTGGATAATAGTCAAGATTCAGATGTTGTGTAGGAAAGAGAACTGAGTGTCAGACTTGTCAGTTAGCTGAAAATCAGACCAACACTACTTGGTTCGGATTCCACGAAATCTGTAGGTCCTATAGTTGCCCTGGCTATTGGGCTATTAATTAATAAATAGTCCTTTCTGAGCTAAGTCGAACTCAGATAGTTACAATGACTACACCATCACACTCATTCACCTCTCATATTCGCCCATACCTCTACGTTCGGCGTCTTAGAAATGAATAATGAATAATAATAATAAATAAATCATTATACTTGTAACACTTTTATACAAAATTAAAATAACAGTGTTATTATCTACTTATCTAATTAATTACAAATATAAAATAACTAACAATAAAATCAGTATACATCAAACTATAAATGCTACAATGAATATACTATTTTAGTTCATTTTTTTAAATGCAAAAATACTTTTAAAAAATTGCGGTCCAAAATCAAGAAGATAGTAACAAGCTAGTTTCAATTACCATCGTCTTTTCCATGCAAAAAAAGATTTAAAACACAACAAACACCACGTATATAATCTATATACAAAACGATGTTTCGAGGTCCTTGGTACAGACGACTGAAGGTCCGTCGAACTGTTGAATTACCGTCATCGTTCATGATTGGTGATTGTGAAACCATAGCTATCAAATAAGATATTTTATTTGTTTGTTTATGTAGTAGCTTATCAAACATCTTCCCGGGTTAAAAATAAAGAGAATTTACATTTTCGTGAAATGTTAAAGTTTTCATGATCGAACATACAAGTCAGGTACATTCCTCAAATTTTATATTTAACAATTCAAATGTTCAATGTGCACAATTTTAAAAACTAATATAAGCAACCAATATATCAAAATCAAAGTCTTACATTTTGTACATAAAAAAACCACCGAAATTTCAATTCGATCCTTTAATTCGTTTCTGAAATGCTAATTATTTAGGAACCATTTTAAAATGTTTAGTTTTAGGAAAATTGTTCGGTTCAATTAACAACCTCATGTTTCGGTTATCTTGTACATAAGTCTGAATTATAACTCAATTTTAGCTCGAGGTCTTTTAATGAAGGCAATCTCAACAACATTCGTTAAAGGAAAGTGAACGGTTTAATGTACCGGAAACGGATGAAGAAAACTTCATGGCTGTGAAGATCCTCAAGGTACGGGAAGAGCGCCGCTTCCCTTTCCGTGAACCGGATTAGTAAAATGGCGGCAGATTTGACGATTTCTAACCTTCGTTTGAAAACAACGGATTAAAAAATAATCCCCTGATTGGGAGCAAGAAGAAATTTTCCTGTTAAAATACAAGTTGCATAAATATATTTCCACGAAATTTCCAAATAAATTAAATAATTAAAATAAAATCATTGTTGAATTTTAGTTTTACTGACATGATCTTCTTATGAATTTACATTTAAATTACATATATCAGAATTTTATTGAGATTTAGGATGATAAAATATTGTTGTTAGATGAACTTTCAAACTATGTTAAGGGCTGGAGTGATTGGTTATCTTGAATCTATTATTATAGGACCAATGCAATTTTATATGAAAAAGTCGATTGTTAACGTTTTTATTTCGATAAGTCGTGTTGATGCCATTTTGTAGGTATCAAATTGGAGAATGTCAATTGTTTAGCATATTTTAATTTTTTTATAATTTAATTATTATAAAAAAAGGTAATTTAAACCAGTATTATTTATTTAATTTTTTATGTTTTATGTTTGTATACAAGTACTTACAAAATTGTTCTAATTTAAAAAAAATTGAAACGAAAACCCCAATAAATTAGAAAGAAACAAATAATAATAATAATAATAATAATAATAATAATAATAATAATAATAATAATAATAATAATAATAATAATAATAATAATAATAATAATAATAATAATAATAATAATAATAATAATAATGATGATGATAATAATGATCATTCAACATTAGGAATTTATTCAAGAGTTTGTCAAAATTTAAATCATTAAAATCGGCTGATGTATATAGGGTGTCTTGTAAGTATCCAGCCAAACTTTTGGAGAAATCTATGAGTTAACCTCAAAAAACCCTTGAGTTAAATCAAACAAAAAATGTCATGTGTACAAATCGTCTATCTCGCAACATTTCCGTTCGACTGTATGTGATTTTAACAAAAAAAGGTTAATATCTTTGAAGTTATTTGAAATAAAATCATTAAAATTAGTATGAATATTGATCAAATTAAGATTCACATAACATTTATATTTCAATTTTTTTACAATAATTATTTTTAAATTGGCGACCATTTTAATTTAAAATTTTTGAAGCTAAATATCTTAATAACATTAAATTTTACTAAAAACCTGTCAGATACAAAAAAAGGCGAACAATTTATTTTTACAAATAATGGTATAAAGATTTTAAAGATAGAACAAGAGTTAACTGTGAAATTGAAATTTTTTTCTCATAACAACGGAATTCTTCACTGTACCTCATAATCTAAATATAAAAATGCCAACTAAAAATACAGTCTATGCATCGCCTCATTTAAATATTTAAACTATTGATTTTGGTTTCAAGTCAATTTTCAAATCAACTTTTACAGATTTCAAAACTATTTTTCTGAAATATGTTAACATATTAGAGTGCTAGTAAACAATTTTAAATAAATAAATATTATAGTTTATTAGTTCATATATTTTCAAAAATGTAATGACAAAGTAAGAAATTATATACGTACTAGTAATGATATTAAACACGATCCGCAGAGATGAAATAGAAAATCATGTTTTGGTCCGCTGACAGTAAAATGTCAATGATGTAGGGCAGGCTGGGGCTTTCGACTCCCAGAGGAGGCTTGGCAGTTTGCGAAACGGCCCCCTCTTCGTCAAGGATCTGACCAGGGCTGAATTATTTATCCCTATTCTATAAATCTAAGAGGATTCCGAGCCCTGTAGATAGGTTATTGCCTCACGGGTGACTATTTGGAGGTTACCATTATGAGATTAGAGAGACCTTTTTCTATGTCCATGAATCATGACGGGAGAGGAGGCTGTTCTACCTACTGCTGTTATCTTATCAACAGATGATAACGTCACCTGTCACCGTAGGTGTGGTCTCCCCGAGAGTGGTCGATACAGCAACACTTCTCACAAGGTAAGTAAAATTCTCTCTTTTTGGCCTTTATTTTTAAAAATTTCTGTCCGAGATAGGCCTGTTTGGGCTCTCAGGCGTAAAGCCACGTACCCGATGGCAAGTGTACTTGTAAAACATTGGGCGCAGAATACAATTTTCACTAATTTCACGAACTTGCGAAGTTGTTTCCCAAGTTAAACAGTTTGTAAATTATGTAGGCTTTCATTGTCACGTTCGTGAAAACTCAGTATAAATGTAGGATAAAAGCTGTCGTGTTTATTTTGTAGGATATTTGCAACCGGTTATGAATTGCATATAGTTCTTAATTAAGTATTCCGATGATCAACTTCGAGGCTCTGTTGTATTCTTATAATTTCAAGAGTGATTATTTCAAGTAGGTTTAGTCACAATCCACAATCAATATGATATTTGGTTGGGACAGACACATTTCAACATTAATTGCTAAACGGCCATTTTTGTTTAACCAACCATTTTACCAGTTATTTATCTTGAAGGGAAATCTGAACTATATATTATTTGAAATCCTTCCTGTTATGAAGTATGTTTCATAATATAAAATACCAACTTCAGTAAAATAACATTGATTTCTCTTTAATTTTCAATAATTTTTCTCAGCCAATTAATTAAATTTGTTATTTTTTTAATTTTCAAAATGAGCAAACAGATTTTTTAATAACTTACCAAAAAAGCGCATATGGAAATAATTAAAAATATCTACTATTTAGTTCATCAAATGAATAAGTATTTCTAGGTTCAATATTTTAAATAGTATAAGAAATAGTATTTCAAATAGTACAAAAAGAAAAAGCATTATGTAAGAAATTAATTAAACATTGACCTTTCATAAATAAATGAACCTTTTTAGATTCACATTTATTTACATAATTAACAATAGGAGCATATCACAAGCTGTCATTTAACTGAGTCAGACCAATCGAGTATTTCTAAGTAAAATTGTGTAACAAATGTGTCATTCGCTTCTTTTTATAATGCATATTACTGCTGTGAACCAGTGTAATACAAAACCGATTTGTGTTTGCTTATTTGTATGAATATGGAAAGCTATCCAAACAAATCTATTTATCTGTAACAACATATTAATTACAAGAAATCGTTAGATATATATTCTATTTTTAAATAATAAATATTCTTAAAAACTTATATAAAAACTAAATAATTGTAATTACGGTACTCATTATATAAGAGGCAGTGAACCTTTCTATTGTGAGAGCGAAGCTTAATACTTTAACAAAACCAACTGGTATAATCTTTATTAAATCTGGAGAGAAGTTCAAGAAAAACACTATGAAATAAGAACCATCAATCTTTGAGAAGAGTAAGGACTGGATTTGATGTTCAGATGAGGGAAACCGACATTAAGATTTTCCTGCAGATTTAGCAGTTACTTCTCTTTGCCCGGACCTAACAGTTTAATCTAAATCACTTAAAAGTGCTGTTCTCATTAATTAACCGTACAGTGGGATACACACATTCCTAGACAGCATGAGTATAAACTTATATGCTAATCTTTGCGTCAGCATAAGGATGAAAAGATACAAATCCCAGTTATATGCAGTTGAAGTTTGTGCTAGAGAACTGACTGCCAAGTCACTCTGTTTTTGAAAGATCTTGGACTCGGAAGAAAAAATATAAACTCCTTCTTGAAAAAAGTGTCAAAAATGGCAATAGAATCCTCATACAACCACATAAAGGATCCCTTCATAATGGATATCCGGTCTGGGGTGAGTGACAAAAAGAATAAAGTAAACATGAATAACTAAAGAGCAAGATATTTCGTTGCAGAATGAGCGTCTCCAAGTGAGAGATACCATAATTTTGCATTTTCCTCTGTATTGAAACGGCCAAGAAAATGCATAAGAACACTATTTTTTAATAACGGCTGTCAATTTTTAAGTGGAAGTACCTAAATCTAAAAAAGTTGTGTTAGCTCTATATTGGTGTAAGTACCATATAAAACATAATAAAATATCGGCCAACAAATGGTTTTTGAAAGACAGGAAACGATAGTACATAAAGACAAATTAATGGAGTTTGCTCATTATGTGTAAGTGGAGTTTAGTACCCTAAAAAATTAATTGTTGTGACTTTTTTGGTTACACATATATATTTTTAATTCTGTAGGGTTCCATAAAAATGATATAAAAGTTTCATCAATATCTAACAACAATAAAACAATTTAATGAGACCTTGTACCATATTTTTACACCTATCTGATTAAAATTGATTTTTATACTAGCACACAAAATAGTTTAGGATTTGTTTAGGAATGTTATTAGACTTAGGGAAGATTTAATCAATAATTTATTTTGTGAACAATTCCACTTACCAGAAGTAGCCATGGAAAACTAATTTTCAAAAATCTCTCCAACAAAATCTTATTGAAATCTCATTCATTGTACACAGAATCCTAATGAATATAACAATAAAATAAATTTTCAAATAGATTCAAATAACATTTTTGTTCAGCTGGTAGGGTTTTGTTTGTTCAGCTAAAAAAGCTCTTGAAGCTTAAAAAAAGGTGTTCGTGAAGCGGTCATTAGTTGCAATTTTAGGAACATTGCTAAAACTGTAAATGTAGAAGGTTAAATGTCACATGAACTCTTTATCTTCTTGAAAGATAAGAAAAAAAGAAAAAATGAAACTTGTAATAAAGCAGATAAAAACTTTTACATAGAAATTTAATCATTATATGAAAATATAGATATTTACATATTTAGGCATGTATCAAACAAATTACAAAGTAACGAACAGGAAATTACAAGTAGAGATTAAGCTTATCAAGTGAACTTTACATTCTGTCTATAACAACCCACCACATTCATTATTTAAAACCAACAGACAACTTTTAGTAGACTGCGTATTTTAAAAAAGGTTTTTCTTACAAAAATTAGGTAAGTCTGATATATTTCTTGATTAAATTCACCTGGATACAGTTCTACCTTATATTAATTTGATAAAAGCTATTTGGGGACAAAGTGTTGTGGAGATTGTAGGCAATATGTTCTATACTGAGTTCTCTTAATACCAACATGGTCTCCGCTTAATGGTTGCTATCGGCATAGACACTACTAGAGAAGTCTGAGGTCCATGTTGGGTTGTAGTCAGTTTCCATATGTTGTGTAGGGCAAAAACTGAGTATCAGGCTTGTCAATTGCCGAAAATCAGACCAATACTACATGGTTTGGATTCAACGTAAAGCTTTAGGTTCCTTAGTTGCCCTAGCTAAATAAATGGCCCTTTCTGAGGAACAGTTGAAATCAGTTAGTAACCAGACTACACAGGTCATCCACATTCATCCTACACTCATATAATCATTCATATTCGCCTTAAAATAGGCACAAAGTTGTGTCAGTGTTTCATGTGTAATAATGTTAGATAATTTGAAGTTTTTAGACACAATTTATTTAGGAAAAAAGGTTTGTATAAAAATAGATGAAAAGTGGTAGTAGTGTTAGATCTATGCTCTCTAGAACACTCAACCCGTCATATACCTTAGACAGAAACTACCAAGACATTCATAACAAATGATTGAGTTTTCAATGAATTAACGAAAGAGAGATGTCTCAATGAATATCTATTGAATAATTCAACAAACAATTGACAAAGATAATCCTTATGACTATGCTATGTTATTAATAACTGATAAATTTTAATAAGAATAATCTAGAATTTAGTAGCATTATGAATTTTAAAATTAGAACTAGGGGAGACCCTGCATGCTTCACGTGCCAACCCTGTCACTAGCTACGCTAGTGACCCCTTGGCCTTTGGCCTCGGCATGTAACTTTTGACTTCAAATATGATAATGATTTATTTCCATCGATTTTTACAATTATAAAAAAACAATATTACGGCTCGAAAAAACTGACCACACTTACAAGTATTTGTGGCCAGTACAACATTTATTTACAAAATATAAAAAAAAAAACACAAAATATAACTTAATAAAAACATATTACAAACATGGAACATGAGTCCAGCTTCTATATTATAAAAATAAAACTCTCTGTGGCGCATGAAACACTTAAAAGTTATCTTAAATTCATCTTACACTATATTTATTGCTACTTAACATAACATTTCTTATATAAAATACATTACAAGACTAAAATAACAAGAAACCATATTAATTGCAAGAAGTGTCAATATTTATACTAAACAAAAATCCAAGTAGTCTAGATCTTGTTTCGTAAATAGCCAATTATTCAAATTCATAGAAAAGAATTTCAAATTTGTACTACTTTGTATGTCATGTGGTAATTGATTAAAATATTTAAGTCCTATATAATGAAAAGATTGTTTAAAAACACTTTTTTAGACTTTAGGGAGTTTAAATATTCTACTTGCCTCACTCCTCGTATTATGTAATAAATTTGTAGTGCCAGTATTACCACTTTTGACATAAAACAATCTTAAAACTTTATAGACAAAAAGGTGTTGTATTGGGAGAATTTTTAATGTATAATAGATGTAAAATATTAGTAATTAAACTATAGTAAGTTAAATCATATTATTTAAATTCATTTTCAGTAGCTCACTCACTTGATTTGCACTCTATTTATAGTATAATAATTATTAACAACCAATGTTATTACTAGGCCTATTTCAAATGTTTTCATTTTTTTTTTACAGCTGATAGACATGTATTCGCTTTTTTATAATTAACTTGATATTTGAATGTGCTGCTCTCTATGTTTAACCTAACAAATTATTTGGCCAGTTTAGCTTTTATTTATGCCGCCAGCTGGTCAATTAAAATTAATCTCCATAAGAATAACATTGCAGCTTTGATGCTGTGTAGAACAAAAACCTATGGGAATTTCAAAACTTGGCTCCGTTACGACTTAGAAATCAAAATTATCTTTTGAATTAAAAAATTTCATCAAAATCAGTCAAGTAATAAGTTCAGAAAGTGAGCGAACTAAATGACCCGATTGTTTTAATATATAGGATTATTCACACTTAATCAAAGCCTAAAACATGTTGTTAAGATGGCTGAGAATAGAATAAAACTGCAAAATATTTGTTTTAGGGGTACTGAAGTGAAGTTGTGTTTATTTAGAACCAACCACTCAGTAAAGATAAAATAAAAATTAAAAGACAAACCCATTGATTCCAAATAAGTTCTTTTAAAATTAAACAATGTCTTAAGCAAATAAAATCAGACAAGAATCACTTAAAAATACAAGGAAACATCATTTATGAAGATTAAAAAAAAAATCAGAGGACGAGTACAGACCCTTTAGAATTCAGTTGAATACTCTGAATGTTAACTATATAAGTTACTTTTCAATTCAACATTGATACTCTATTTGAAAGGCCGGAAGCAAACCAACTATGCTTTCTTCATTTAATTTTATACTTAAAATGCTTTATGAATAGTTTTTGATGACCGACCAAATTGAAAACTCATCATTAGTCATAACAAAGCTCTGCAGGTAGAATCACAACTGAACAGACGAAAAAGCTTCATCAAGGATAAATGTCATAGGGGAGGATATGAAGAATCAATATTAGCTTATTCGAAATCAGTGACTGTCAGCTCTTTCAGCGGATTATAGACCCTTATAATTATATAGACACACGCACGAAGGTAGGGCTGTTTACCTCTCCTTGCGGCCCCCCTAATTAGTAAACAATTTAACATTTTATTACACTTTGCCAACTTTGCGCTTTCCAAATGAGATCTTTCTTATTATAATAATTCAATTTTAAACTTAAAATTATAAGGGAAATGAGTGCAATCACAAAAGGAATATAATATAAACTAACAAATATAACTGTTTAAGCTTATACAACAATTGTTTCTGTTTTTTTTGTTTATATTTGTATGCTTATATCACATTCCTTTCGTGTTTGAACTCATTTTATTTATAATTCTCAGATTCCTGTCTTATAGACTACATTGATTGGGATCCATTTATTTGACAAAGGTGGATGGATTGTAAATTATAGTTTTGTTGTGTGTTGTTATTTCATATAATTTTTTAAGATATTTTTGTATTCACCTATTGCAATATAATTACCGAAACATGTTGTTAAAAAATAATACAATGACATCAAATTTGAACCATTGACCAGTTATTCTAAATATTTTTGAATTAGTTGATTCTAAGATATTTGTTTAGTGAGTTATCAGTGTTTCTACACCTGATGGTGACTGCACCCACACCACTTACATTTTGCTACTCTACCAATACAGACCAGCCTCATACTTGCTACTTGTGATATCTAGACTTTAAAGTAAAAACATTTTTTAACAGCCATTTCTAGTATTGCAGATATTTTCAGTCTTTTAAAAAATCTGTTGATTACTCCATACCATAACTTCTTTCCCCGCAAAAAAACTGTTCTGTGGTTTTTAATATTCTTATTATTATTTTGCGTTTGCTGTTATTTTTTCTCTTGTCTTATTATTTGCTTTCTGCTGTTCTGATCATTAATGACATGATAAAGAGTAGTTTTTTGGTGTAACTGTGAGAATGATAATAAATTCCAAAACAGGCACGTGTAAAGATAAAAATGACTTTGCTGTTCGTCTTTTGTTGTGTTGCATAACATTTTCTAATGCCTTAGTAACAGAAATTAAAAAAATGTTTATTTACTGACAGTTAATTGTCTTATCAAATGACAAGTAATATAAAAAATACTTTTTAAGCTGACAAATATTGCTATTATCAAATTGATAAGCTACAGAATTTTCATAATTAGGTATTTTAAACCAAACAAAAAGAGTAATCAGGTTATTCTAATTAGTAAATGGATTTATGTAAATTAAAAAAAAATAGGTATCACTTACTCTTTATGAATATCTAGTGATTTCAACATGTACCATTGACAGGACTCTCCAGGCTGCATAAATCCAGAGTTAATCAGGACCAGTTCATTGCTCCAGTGTCGCTGGAGATATGGCAGCTTCCAGACTCCTGATTCTGCTTACTTCCTTATGCTGTAAGTATTTAAAATGTTCTTATGGCTTTTTAGGCACCAGTATTGTTTGAAAGGAATTCACAACAAGTTTTGTAAATAAAAGAAATAATGGCCCAATTTATTATGTAGTTAAATATGATTGTAATATGTTTCTATAAATTTACTTCTGTACATATTTAAAAAACAATCTGTACTTGCATTGTCCATAGAACTTATTTTGTCTTGTGCGAAAAAAATATTTAATCAATCATGAATTGATTTTAAGTTTATAAATACTGAACACATATAGATAAATTAGAATCTATATTTTCCGGTGACAAGCATCAAGGTGGTATCTACTTTATTTACAAGATAACCTGACATTTCGCCCATGCTATGATGTGGCATCCTCAGTGGTATTTCTGAGACTGAGGATGCCACAACACAGGATGGGCTAAACGTCTGGTTATCTTGTAAATAATGTAGATATTACCTTGATGCGGTTGTCACCGGAAAATATAGATTCTAGTTATGACACCGGCCGCTTAAGCCTAAGTTTTAAGACGTATAGATAAAAATTAATGTTATATAATTTTGGCGCTTAGAGTTGTTTACTGTGTGATGTGCTCACAATGAAGTAACAATCTTAAAAAAATTTAAACAATCTGTTTGTTCAGGTGTAGGACTAGCATATGGTGTGTCAGACTCCAGTGGCCTACAGGCAATCATTCCTCCCAACCTTCTGGATTGCTACCGCAACATGACTTTGCTAACCCGAGAAAATCTCCCTCCAATGACACTCAACGTGTTGTTGGCCATCATCAGGAAGCTAGAGAGCCAGCCAGGAGTTTACCTGGACATGCGTACCTTGACTTCCCAAATCCTGAATAGGTGAGCATCTACCTAATATAAATTGTACAGTTTTAGAAAGGGTTCTTTTTACCTTACCACTGTTATCTTTGTGGATACTGGCTCTTCGAGTTCAGATAAAAAATCTCCTAGGTATCTAGAATGGATCAATTACATCCAATGTACACAGTACACATCAATAATAAACATCCGAATACTATTATGTATTGTAAATTTGCTAAAACTGAAACAATTTGACTTTGTGTGGTTTACTAAACGAGTTATACAATTAAAACATTGGATATACTATTTTAACACTGTAAATTAAAATTTGTAAATTATACTTTTATTTTAAAAATCTCATTCAGATTTAAATTGTGTCCTAGTACATCCTTTTTATATGTTTTCAGTTACCGAATGGATGGAATAGAAAAAAACCCTGATGTTGCACCTTCACAATATGTTACTCCATATGGACCCTCCGGAAATCAGTTTTATCGTTATAAAATACTAATGGATGGTCTAATTCCAACAAGTGGGAGTACTTTTACAAGTACTGCCTTGAACAATGGGGAGAAGGTGAGTATTGTTAAAATTTGACATTTAAGCCCCAGACAGAGGATCAATATTTATTTATGTGTTTTAATTACTCAATCTGTTCACTAGATAACTAGACAACGTGTTTCAAGTCAAAAGACTCATCATGAGATCATTTGTCTCAATAAATATAAACTTGAAATTTTGTTTATATAAAGTTTGCACACGTAAAAACATATTGTGGCAAGCACTTATATAGTTCTGTGGGCGATTGACAATCGCTTGACAATTGACGATTCAATCGCCCACAGAACTATATAAGTGCTTGCTATAATATGTTTTTACGTGTGTGAACTTTATATAAAATAAATTTCAAGTTTATCTCAATAGAGACAAGTGATCTGATTATGAGTCTTTAGACTTGAAAGGCGTTGTCTAGTTATCTAGTGGACAGATTGATGAATTAAAACACGTAAGTAAATAAATGAGTATTGTTGATTTCATATAATTTAAGAGTAGATATTTTGTATATCCTAATTTTTATTTTTAATTTAAATATACCATCCAGTAATAGTTATCAAAACGTTAACTTATATTGCACCAATTTTTTTGTTCATAGACAACCTACTTTTGGAAAATGGATGGATGGTGGATTTTCAGGACTTTCTTGCCCATTGGAGAATGGAGTTGTTTTTTCATGCTTTTTTTAATGTTATTTTAATGTTCATTCATATATGTTGAGTTATTTATATGTTCTTTAATGAACTGTATACTTATGTAAAATTTAAATAAAAAGATAAGATAAAAAAATTGGTTGTGCGTCGGACCACACGGTGGAAGTTATACTTCTTTGGCCATTCTCATACACCCACTCACGCACACAAACAGACAGGATATATAAATGAAATATAAGACATTTTTCAATATTATTCAATATATTTATATTCAATATATTACACGTGACTTCATTATTATATTATACACCTATATTATCATTATCAGTAATTTCTTCGATTTAATTTCTTCGATTAACAATCGATTAATCGATAGTTCTTAAAAATTTGTTCTTACTTTTCAGCGTGACGCGGTTTCTCGACCAACATCCCATCCCAAAGTGTCTAACGGGCGCAAAGAAGTATAACTTCAAAAAAGAAAGAAAAATGAGTCCTTTCCTCTTATTATCAGTAAAACTTTACAAAAATTGTAGTTGAACTTTCCATGCAACTACAATGGAAACAATGATCCCGTCAACTATTTATTTAACGTTATGCCACAGACCAAATGCCACTATTAAGTTGCATGAAAAAGTAGCAGCCGTAGATGGATTCAAACTGACAATCCTTAGCGTTCTACTTGGTCATAGTACAGCGCCTTAAATCACTTGTCCAATTCAACACCAAAGGTATCTCGGTATTTCTGCATGAATAGTCCATTACGTGTGATCACATCAAAGGGCTCTGAAGGGTTAACTAACCCTGTAAAAGTGTGGTTTAGTCATTTTTGTAGGAACACTAAAACGAATTTTATGCAGGGGTCTTTTTTTAAATTGTATAGTTAGTACTTTTAATTTTTCTAGTTTGGTCTCTATAATCCAGAAGGACCTGGCGTAGGATGGTAGGATTGATTTCAAAAATCAATTTATTTATAATTTATTTTGTGTCATATGATGTTTATAACTAGTAATACAAAATGAAGCCAAATTACAATATGACATTAGTTAATATCAAAGGTGATAACTTTCAAAGTTGTTTCATAAATATTTATGCTGTTTCAGTGTGCAATACATTTGATGCTCAGTGCATCTGTGGATCGAAATGAAAGAGGAGATGAGGGTAAAGTGTGCAACGTTCTAACAAATTATGTGAGATGGGACAGTCGAGTGCCGAGGAATGTGCGAACCTACGAGGAGGAGGTTGAGATAGTGTCTCCTCAGCATAAGTAAGTACGGACACTGTTACTAGGTGCAACCTCTTATATAATATGGGTTTAACCTTCTATTCTGAACAAAAACATTTAGGAAGACCACACTTTTAAACAAGTGTCATAAAACCTTGGCTTACTGAGTCAGATGTAAGTTAGAGAATTTTAGAAGAACCGAAAATGTATACCATAAGTTAGAGAGTTTTGCAAACATTTAGTAGAAGAATGAATAATTTAAATAAAAAGAGCCATCAACAAAGTCATAATTTTTATAATGATGAGTATTACCTGTTAGAAAAATAATGTTTGTCTTTATTTTCTAAAATAATATACATAATGCTGTGTATTAAATTTTTCAAACAAAACCGTAATGTGTTTTGTTACAGGGGAAAAAATAACCATTCTCAAATGGGAAATCTCCTAATTATATTAAAGATATATTGTAGAAGTAAAATGCTAACTCTTATATGTTTTTTAAATAAATAAATGAGAAAATGTAAAATGTGTTCATCACTAATATTGTATATTGTCAATGATTTAAAGAAAAAGCATTTATAAAGAAGCAAAAAATGAGCACAGCTCATACTATTTTTAGACTGAATATGCTCCTTTTAAAGTATGAATAAATAAATATATCAGTTACTTCATTATCTGCATTATTTATACAAACCAAATAAAAATCGGTACATAATGAAACTTAATTTTTATTTTATTTTCTAAGTAGATTAAATAACTCTCAAACTCTTCAAGATTCATTTTTATTTCTGTTATAAATATAAGTTATTTGTTAAAGGTTTGTTTTATATTTTTATTTAGTTTGTTATATAACTGATTACATATTAAGATTGATACTAATAACTACTAGGTATGGATTGGACAAAGGAAACGCACATCACCTTTTCATGAAATACATTATCACTACAGACTGCCTACTGGACATAAGAGATTTATATCTGGTCCAGAACTGTTCTTGAAGTTATACTGGTGTTGTTGGAAAAGAGAGCATACTATACAGTATAAAGTATTATTACTACCAATTTACGTTACTGTTTAGTAGTTAGACTTTACTAGTTTACTACTTCAGCAAGAAAGTAAAATTTACAATTTTCTAACTGTGTTGATTTGCAAATATTATCATGCAAATACCATAAGAGGCATCATATTTTCATTTACAGTGCAAGTAAACACAAATCATAATATATTTGTGTTGTGTGACGTTCACTTGTACTGTATATATATATACCAACACGTATTATGCTAATTAAAAACTATTTCTTTTCATTTGTGTCATCATTTTTGGTTTTCCTCAAAATTTATATAGCTAATTTTTCATAAATATTGAACTATACTATTTACTCTTTTCAAGAAGTGTTTTTCAAAATAAAATGTTTGTTAATGTTTCTATGAACTTTACAAGTGTTTTTCTCTATAATTCCTATATCACAGTATGGCAGGAATTTTATTGTATTAAATTCTGTGAATTTTTAATGAATATGGATATTTTCCAAAATACAGGGTGTTTCAAAAAGAATGACGCGATTTTAAATAACTATATTTATTAGGAAAAAGGGCATTACCCAAACATATTGTGCATTAAAATTCTCACAAAAGAATGAAGTTTACTAAAATGTATCATATATGTTCAATATGTCCTCAATTTGCAGCACAGATGACATCTAGTCGACAGCTGAATTCGAACCAAACTGAACGTAAGGTGTCTTAAAGAAATTCAGCTATCGACTAAATATCATCTTTCTGTAAATGGAGGACAAATTGAACAATTATGATACAATTTCGTAAACTTAATTCTTTTTTTATTATTTTAATGTCTTTTTTTGAGTATTCCTTTTTTTGAGTATTTTAATGTCCAATATGTAAAGCTCTTGTTTGTAATAAATATAGCTATTTAAAATCAGGTCATTATTTTTTAAACACCCTGTATTTATAATTAAAGTTAAAAAAAAGTGAAAAAATAAATGTTTTACTCTAAAACAAGTTGTACAAAAATTAATAAGACATATAAAAATTCATATTACCTTCTAAAGCCATTCTAAAAAAAATTGCGCTCTGGTTTTCTCCAACCACCCAGTACTAGTTATCAAAACGTTAACTTACATTGTACTAATTTATTTTGTTCATAGACAACCTACTTTTGGAAAATGGATGGATGGTGGATTTTCAGGACTTTCTTGCCCATTGGAGAATGGAGTTGTTTTTACGAGGTACAAATTAAATATTAAATAAATATGTGTAACACTACAAATAGTTTGATAACTACACTATAATTTAGTTGGCTGTTATAATGATATAAGTTTTATCTCCTTTTATTTGTAACTAGAATTGGGTTTATAGTGTTTGTTATGGTATATAATTAATATATTCAAACAATTTGATAAATTAAAGAAAAATGCTAATATAACAAAAGACTCATTAAAACATTATTTTAACCGTAGTTATCCTATGAAACTCTCGAACAATTCTGCTAATTCGAAAGTATCTTTTACATTGTAGAAATCAGGTAACGGTATGAGAAATCAGCTGATTTTATTTAGTGAAAGTGTATTCATTTTCTTTTCTTTCTCTTCCATAGTACATTTTTATTATTTTATTACACGCTACACATATTTGTTTTTTTTTTTTACTTGTTTAATTTAAATATATTGAATTCTGATAGTGTTTACAAAGATTCAACCATAAGTTACTTCTTTCAGGTTACTATTATTCTATATCCTTGTTGAAAATTAATGTAGTTAGTTGCAATTGCATCAATCAACTTTTTACGCCCCGACTGGGATTCAAACTTGGTCCCGCCGTCTTCTTGGCCATAGGAGATGTCGACTTTATCCACTAGACCAATGAGGCAGGATGCGACATGGGCCAAATCCAGTTCAAAACAGCTAGTGCTACTAGTGGGAGAATTTTATACTGCAATTTTCTAGTATATGGCTGTAGTTCGTTTTGCCTCTAGTCCTGCTCATAACGTATATTGCTGTCTAGTGAAAATGTTTTATCTCAACACTTTAACGCATTGTTTGGTGCGTTTATTCACTATTTAAGCCATGCTGAACACGGTACGATCACTGCTCGTAAATTGTTGTTAATGGATTAAAACGTTAATGGAGCTGATTTTGCCATCCAGACCATTGCACAGAAAACCCCTAATCAAGTATTTAACTGGCAAACAAATTCATCATACCAGTCAATGACCTATCACGTCATTTAAGCAACTATTTTTTATTTGTGTATATAACATTAATAATTAATCATACCATGCAATTAAACTTTGTTTTATATTTATTTCTGTGACTCCACTGTTTAATTTTATATGCAATTTATTAAATTACAGTACTGAAGAGTAAAATTAATAACATAGTCTACAAAATATAAAATGAACCATCTGTTTCACTGATGTCATGGGAATATCCAGAAAATATGCCATTTTTACCGTGATATTTCATTTAAAATAATGGGATTTTACTATGTGATTTTATTTATAGATATGGTGCTGTAAAGATGGGGATGGTTTTGGGAGGAGTTGCTGCAGGCTTACAATCACAGTCTGTCAGCAGAAGAAATTTGATTTTGGTTGCCAAAGCAAATTCCCTCCGTGGTCGCTCTTACAATTTTCCCAGACTGTATTCTAGCCCAGACAGCAATCTCAGCATTAGTAATATTTGGGCAGCCACACTCTCAGGTATTTATGTGCATAATGAATTTAACTTGGAGAAATGCAGTTATGCATTGATTCCAACAGGAATAAAAATAATTCACTGTGTATGATTACCACAGGCAAATACATTAAAATTATTAAATAAACTGCTATTCAATCCCAATGGGTACCTTAACAACTCTCACTCAGAAGCAGTCCTTGAGAACTTAGGCTTAAGCAGCCGGTGTCATAACTAGAATCTATATTTTCTGGTGACAACCGCGTCAAGGTACTATCTACACTATTTACAAGATAACCTGACATTTTGCCCATGCTGTGATGGGGCATCCTCAGTGATATCACAGCATGGTTGAAACGTCTGGTTATCTTGTAAATAATGTAGATAGCACCTTGACACATTTGTCACCGGAAGGAAAATATAGATTCTAGTTACAGTTCTTGAGAGTTTTTACATTTTATACATATCAGTTTGAAGTATATCTCATGTAAATGTCATATCTACAACTGTTATAGTTCAAATGGCTAAAATGGGCAGCCATGTGTTAAATGAAATACATTAATGTCTTTAGCTTTTATTCAGGAGGGAGGACGATCAATGTCGTACTAATATGTAAATTTCGTAAAATGTTGTTTTAACCATTTTTATTAAAACATTAAAAGTATTAATTTGTTTTAGTAAATATTGTACAAAAATAGCTTAATAATCCGTCCCTCCCACCAATGTACAGATGTCTGTTTCTTGACGAAACTTATCTTGTGTGTCTTCCACCCCAACATATTCACATTTCTTAGGCATACACAACTCTCTACTTTGATCTATATATCTGAATCATAATTGTGGGCTAATTTGTAACCAAGTTCATTCTTGATAGTATGCATAGTTCTCCATATTCAATATTGATTTCAAGCTATTAATTGTATCCATGATTAAACAATTAAAATGAGATTTTTCAACACAAGAGGGTCAGATTTTTGTTACTACTATCCTTACCTTCACATATTTAGCAGCAACAAAGACTTATTAGAGCACAGATATCTGTCTCTATTTATATCATCACATATTTCATTTACACAGCACAGCAATTCAATAACATTTTCTTATAATGATACATTTATAGTCCAGCCAGTCTAACTTTACCTCTGAGGTTTGCGGGCTAAACTGGAAAATCGACATAGGCAACATCGCATCCAGACTGCCACAGCCCTCTTCTAAATTTTACATCCGGTGACTCACAATTGTTAATAATGTAGGAAGGTACAAATTTATTTTTTTAGTGGGAATTTAAATCGTTTTAGTGTTTAAATGGGAAGTACTTATTTTACTCATTATAAATGTAAAAAAACTAAGTCAATCGGACAATTTTAACTTACAAAAACTATCAGGCACTAGTTGTGATTTATCTAGACCGGAAACAAATTAGCCGTGGGACAGGAAGGAGCTAAGCACTCAAGATGTACAATGTTGCCATGTTTTGCTCCCCTCAGAGGTAAAGTTAGAACGGCTGGACTTTAGATTTTCAAAACTTGCTAATAGTAGCTGTTGAAATTTTATTTGTAAATAACAATTCTGATTACTCTCAGTTGGATATCAATGATATTTTTCAGCCTAAACAAACTGTTATGTTATACATTGACCAACTGTAATAGTTAAATACTAGGGGATGCCCCTCTCACTGCGCTCGTGACACTTCGGCCTCAGCATTTCATTTAATACTTACTTAAAATAAAGTGATTAAGCTGTATTAAGTAAAATAATAATATGTAAATTTATTTAAAATAGCCCAAATGTTGCCTTATATACATATAAACACGCAATGTTATTGTTTAGTCTGTTTGAAAAGTTTGGATTTAATTTATTTTATTTAACAGTTGATTAGTTAAAGCAATAACATAATTCCATTAGATTACCTTTGAAATCTTAAAGGCCAATGGGACAGAGCCCTACAATCAATCAAACTTACTCTCTCTAAAATCGCACTCATACTTTACAATATTACAAAGATCATTATTTACATTAAAACAACTGTTAGTATTTCATAAATATCATTGTTTACATCAGAACAGCTGTTACTTTTAGATTATTTAAATCTCTCTCTATGTTATTCATATGGCCGATAAACGTAATTTGAGGGCTTACCATAACTTTTGGGATGAACATATTGAGGCATTAAGAGCTTATTGTACAACAACTACGAACAGAGGCAAATTTTTTGACACCTCAACCGTTTAAATTGGTCGTGAAATAAGAGAGGAGTTGCCAAAAAAGGCTTGACGTATTATATAAAAGGATGTGCGTTACATTTGTTGTGAATGTTGTATGTTTGTATTGTATGTTTTTTACTGGTTTTGTAATTATTTTGGGTAAAATTGTGTGTCTTTGCCATTTGTATTTTTTATATACATAACATTATCATCTTGCATATGGCTTTTAGAATGAATTAGAAGGTTTGTAACCTGCTATGATGTCATGTGGTCTTTTGTACAATTTATCTTTTTCACAAGATTTCACATAGAGGATAATTAATTCTAAAATATACTTTGCCAATATTTATGAACATTTTAAATTTTTTAATTATATATATTCATTGGAACAAAATTGAATTTCTAACAAAAAAACGGATTCAAGAAGAATTTTTGAAAAATTTTAAATAGGAAGAATAGTATTTGATGTTTGTTTTTTGTTGTTTGTATCCTTACAAACAAAAAAATTCATTTTCAAATATTTTGGACTAAATTATACATAAAAAAATATATATAATTCTAAAACCGAATTTTTTTGAAAAACAAAATTTTTACCAAAAAAATTATTTTCACTGCAACTAGTAAACAATTGCTCCGTAAATTTTATTTTATTGCTTAGCAACAGTCAAAATGTACATAATTTAGACCAAATTTGTAAGTAAAGCTTTTTTCAATAATTCAAAACATGTTATCAGCTAAAAATATAAACAGACAAAATCTAATAGCCTACTTGCAACGCTCTTTTATTCGACAGGAATCATCGTCGTAAAATAAAAATATTATGAATAAACAGTAAAACAACAACGATAACCTAGCAACAATATTGTCTTGTTTTACCGTATATATTAATTAGTATAATGATTTTAAATTTAAAACCTCTTTAAAACATTGAAATTTGAAAAAAAACTGTTTTTTCGATAAACAACCTTAAAAACTTGCAAATAATTTCATAAACATTTTTTCCATTTACTATATTGAATGTGGCCCATACAAAATGCCTTTGTGATGTATTTCTTCAATTCTCTTTGAAAACAATTGCAATACTGTAAGGGTCATTATCAGTTATATACCACAGAGCTAACAATTCTTTATTACTTTTTTATCTATGTCAGGAATTGAATTAATAGTTAGCTGTCCAATAAAATTTTTGAATATCTATAATTTTTATCGCCTAATATATATTTAGAAGAACTTTAATTCATTCTGTGACTTTTTTACTTGATGAAGAGGCTAATATCTGTTTTAACCTCTGCTCTACTCATTTCCCATAGACTATTAAAGAAATTTTATTAGTACCCCTTACTTTGTTCAAGCAGAGTAAGGGGGAGAACCAGTATAATACAGGGTAAATAGTACTGATAAAACTTCCAAGAGTCAAAGTCCTGATGCCTTAGACCGCTTGACCACTGTCTCTCCTAATATCTTATATTTTCTGAATCATAGGCCTTCAGTTATTGATTATGAATTTGTTTCTAAAAGTATTTCAATATTTTGGCTTATAAAATATAACTGCTTATACAACAGTTATTTACATGACTAAGTGTAAGTCCGGTTAATTTTTGTGAAACACAATTGTGACTGATGTACATTTACAGGAGAAATAGCAGAGATAGCTTTGTTACAAGGCCCGCTGAGTAACAGTCAGATGAGAGTCGGACTCAACGGGGGCTGGAACGATTCTGTCCTTCCAAGATATTACTTCCTCCAAGAAGATAACAAAGATGCTATAACAGATACTGACATCCGGGGTTCGGTTGATGGTAAGCTTAAAAATAACTTATTTTTAGGAACACTGCATTGATGCTATTTTCTATGTATTTTAGGTTAGGTTAAAGGGCACTAGGCCAGGAATTAGTAATTTAGGTAAGATAGAACATCAACAAACTTACCTAAGAATACTAACAAATTGCAGTAGAGGACACATTAAAAGAAATCTCTCTCTGCTCATCTAAGTAAAGTGCCAGTGCCACTAAACATTTGTGTAATGAAATTTCTTTTTTTGTGTTCGCCTCTGCAAGTTGTTAGTAGACTTGTCTTCTTAGGTAAGTTTGCTGATGCCCTATCTCTCCTAAAACATTTTGAAAATTTTGAGATGATAAACTTGAATATAGGTACAATGTTTGATATATTATGTTGAGGATTAACACAAGATCCTACCCTCTCAATATACATGATGTGAGACATATGTCCTCTAACTCATTCTACTTACAGAGGGTTATTATCAATGTTGTTCAATACAATTGGCTCGCTGGAATCTGCCTTCCTCTTTCTACGTACATTTACCCTTTCAATCTCCTTGCTGAGAAACTTGCTGTATCTATATCACTTACTACCCACATGCTATCATGCTTAATCCCATAAAAACCACTTTCTCTTCTACCTCCCAACTTCAATAAGCATTGTAAACCTGTAACTCTAAACATGGTCACTAATACCTAGCCATCTTTTCATCATATAGGTAGGTAACAAGAACCGTATAGGTAGGAAGAATACAGACCATAGGTGCCAGGAAAGTTTGTTGTTCTTTGTAATTGATTTGGAGAGGCTTAGCTTTTTTTATCAGATATTACTTATGCTATTGTGGAGTGTTGCTTATTGATTGTCTGATTATTTCATTTTACATGATATAAACAAATAAAACGTCTCACAACTTAAGGCGCCTCCCCCCTTGTACTCATGCCTTAATAAGCAAGCATACCACGTTACACATACAACTCTTGCAATCTAGACAGCCTGTGTACATACCAGGAATCCTAGTACTATTCTTAATAGACCTCTTGTTCACTCTTCAGATAAATGAATTTTTACCTCGCCCCCTTTTTATAATTATCCTGTATCACCTAAAGATTAATTAGTCCATTTAAGTCCAAAATATTTGTGTATATCATGAGTATATTTATTAATTTTAACATATTTTTAATTGTAACTTTCTCTCTAACACAAATTTTTAAAATACTGTTTTAATGTTTGGTTAATGTCCTTTTATGAATGTCAAGTTACTTATATTTCCTGTTATAGCCTATTTAATAAAAATACGGCTAATTTAAACAATACTAAAACATATGCAATTATCCTTCTCTGGCTAACAATAAAAATTGCTAATCAGGTGTTTTACAATACAACTATAATAGAAACACTGATTCCATCAACTACACCCTAAGCCAGAGAACATTTTTAAGGTTATTATTCCCTCTGACAACTAACCCTCAGACCAGCGCCTCTTAAAGTTGCATGCAAAAGGTTCTAGGGCGAGCTGAATTAAAACTTGCGGTCCTTGGTTTTGTACCTGGCAGTACATTACCTTAGACTGCATATCTGATTAAATACCTATTGTTCACTAGCTTTTTTACTTTACGTAACTTATTTTCCCAAATGGGAACAGTGGTGTAAATGGGTTAAAGGAAAATTATTTAATATTATTTTTAATTTCTAGGTTTGATAATTGGAACCAACGTTCAATCATGGAGTAGCCAAATAGGTGGCAGTGGTCGATTGAAGCTCTCCCAACTGCTTGATATGTACTATTCTGAGCGAGGTGTCCTTAGCACAAGCATCAGAGCTTGCCAGCGAGTTGCTCAGTTCAACTCTATGTTTACTCCAGACCAGATATTGCAACAGGTCAGTTGAACTCATAGTTTGAAGCCTTAAGTCTTAACTTTAAAGTTCATATTGACTGGAATGAGCTTAAATGACATTACAGAAACGAACTTGAAAATCTTTACCTAGTTAGGAAAAGACAATCAAATGTTCCTTCTGAGGAAGCTAATGAGTAAAATTATAAAAGGCAGGATAATTACAATAATAAATAGTAAGACCAACAGAGCTTTGATGTTTGTCTACAATTTAAGAAAGTTTGATTACATAACTAAGTGAACAAGCCAAAGTAAAAGAAATGAAAAATGCCTTAATTAAAGGGGCGAAGTTAGGACTGTAAAGTCCTCTCTAACACTTAACCCCATAAACAAAATAATACATATACAACAAAACGTTTAAGAAAAATAAGAACAACTTAAATTAATTTATATATTTGCATACTAAAAAATAATAACAGTGGTAATAAATATAAATAAATAAATGTATTGACTTAACACAAATAAAAAAGAACTATGTATAATTTAAATGAATCACTCATTACATTTATTTATATTCAGTACAATAATTCAAATATTATATGTACGCAGATAATAACTTACTCCATTGAAACAGTGAAAGAGGAAAATATGGTACTAAATAAAAACAAATAAGTTAGTTAAATCATTGAAAGAAAAGAAAACAAAAGAAATAAAATTTAATTAAGAAAGTATGATATGGAAATACATACTCATTTGTAAATGTTGCCTACAAGCTACCATCAGAGCCACCCGCCCCACATCTACAGATTCCCCAGCAAACGATCCTTAACCACCCCAAAGCGAGAAATCTCACCTAATATTCTGATGTTGTCAGGGAGAGAATTCCAGAGACGGCAAGCTGTTACGGTAAGAGATTTATTATAAATAGTTGTGTGGTGTACAAGGACTGATAGAAGGTATGCTCCCCGACATGTATTTCTTGTGCTAATTTCATGTATGAACTTGAAACGCTCGGACAAGTAGTTTGGAAGTTTGGATTTCAAAATCTTGTAAAGAAGTAAAAGCATGTGGTATTTACGAAGTTCTTTTAGTTTAACATTGAGAGTTGCACATAAAGTTGTACATACAATCTTCTCTTAGAAGGTTGAAAATTAATCTGATGCAGTAATTCTCTGCAAGTTGAAGCTTGTCCGAGAGCTCAACAGTCATGTTTTTAATCACTGTATCACAATAATTGAAATGAAGCAACACTAAGGTTTTCACCAGCATCACTTCCACATTGAACGGAAGAAAAGAATAATATCGATTCAATATATGAATGCTAGCAAAAACGCTATTACAAGTTACTGTAACCTGATCAGAACAGTTCAAAGTTCTATTCATAACCAATCCAAGATTTTTAACTTTGTCACAATAGTTTAATGTTAAGCCTCCCAGCCTCAGTCTAGGAATTGATTCAAAATCGACCTGTGACATAAGTCTGTGATGACCAATAATGATAGTCTTATTTTCATTCAATTGTAGTCCTTTGAGTACAATTCCCTTGAGTTCAAAGTACGGTCCCTTGAGAAACAATTATTTGTTCAAACCATTTCAATAGTGCATAAAACTATACCAGCAGGTGTACCTTCTTATATGAGAAGAAGCTCTTGCTATGCAACACGGTTGGGGTTCGTAGTACCAACAGGATGTCCTGCTTTAACTGCCAAGAGTGCAGCGGCTGGCAGGAAAGAAATATTTTACGCTTGGGGGTTGGACCCCAAGTGTAAAATACCCTCTCTACGAGTGTCAAATCCTTGGCATGTAATACCTTAATGCTCATTTAAAGAAAATAGTTTAGTTATATATTATATCATAAAAAAGGTAAAAATATTTATGATTTTAAAGGTGAATAGATACCTTTTTGTACCTTTAAAATAATAAATGTTAAAATTTTTTTAATGAAAAATATCTTAATCCCTTCAGTTATACATAAAAAATATAGTTATAAAAAATTTTATTTGTACTCTGAACAGTTTTGTCTTAATAGTGTTTTAAAATCAGCTAAATTCGCTACTTCTTAAGGTCACAAGCTCTAGTGTAGGGGTTAAAACATTTTTAAAAAATTTTTCCTGTTTCAAGCGAAAGTACATTAACCCAACTACTGGCAACTAAAAACCCTCTATTGGCAGCCCAATTTTGCTAGTTTTGCAAGGATATTTTTAAAAAACAATTAAAAATACTTCTGATCCTTAGATTTAGTATTATTTTATATTATTTTACTTGTAAGATTCTGTGTTTTTATATAAAATAAATAACATAAGTATAAACACTTATTTACTTTTTTCCTTTTATAAAATAAAAAAAAAAAAAAAGGTTTACCAAAAAGTTTTTTTGGGGGGACCCAACCTGGAAATGTAATACATACTAGTCAATTCACAATTCCAAGATATACAAGTTTTTCCAAATTTTATAAACTTTCAGAAAATGTACAGTTTATAGGGTTTATTATAGGAATTTATAATGATAAAACTTAACCCTTTTCAGTAGGAACAGTGTTTTAAGGTTTGTCCTCTCCAGTCGGATATGCCACTATTGTGGCTCGACATGGTTCCGTGGCAACTCGATCATCAAACTTACCACTTTGTCCCGCGAGGTCGGAGTGGCCACTTTCGTGGCAATGGCCGCTTCGCCGTCAGCTCGGCATACAAACTCCCGCTGTGCATTGCCATGTCGGAAGCTTTTATTGCGTATCTATTACATTTAGAGTCACCCAAAGTTTTTATTTAATTTAAAAACCAAATATAGATATAAAAACATTATAAAAATTTATTTAACATCTCTAATACATCATCATCATCATCATCAGTCAACGTTTCTGCTTTCGCAGGTCGTCTGACACAGCCTCTTCCACTTCTGTCTGTCTCTCCACGTCTTCTCCTCCTCCACCTGTACCCTCCGAAGTCCCCTTCTCTCCACATCCCTCCACACCTGGTCTATCCATCTTCCTCTCGGCCTTCCCCTCGGTCTCCTTCCTCCCTCTTGTTTCTCCAAGGCTATCTTTGGCATTCTGTTATCTTCCATCCTCTTCACATGACCCATCCACTGTATCCTCCTTCTTTCCATCGTTTCCTGTAATGTTATTACTCCCAGCCTCTCTCTGATTACTTCATTTCTTATTCTGTCTCTTCTACTAACCTTCTCTATTCCCCTCAGGAATCACATAATGGTTCAATATTTTACTTTATTTGTATTAGTTCAATTACATTGTTCATGAAAAATAACACTGAAAATGCAACAAATAATGCATCGAAAAATACATACTTTTTAAATGTTATTTTTTAGGGGAAAAATGTTCAAACGGCAATTTTAAAACTTTTATAACATCTTAATATATGTAATATGCTAATTGTTTACTTAAATTTGTATTTCTATTATAATAAAATACTGTATTATGAAAAAATACATTGATAATGCAACAAATAATACATTGAAAAATACATACTGTTTTAACGTTATTTTTTAGAAAAAATATTGTTCAAACGGCAACTTTAAAATTTTATTATTTTATATTATTTACACTGGTACAATAATAAAATAAAGAATTGTACTGTATAAAATAAAGTACATTGTTAGTTAAATGATAAACAAATGGGAAACTGATACTTACAAATATATACAATCACTACAGTAATATTTATATACACACACACTTCACAAATATTTACAATAATCACTCAAAACAAAAATAAAACATATGCAGAGTAACAAGAAGCAGCAAGGTGAAATGGCGCGAATGTTGACCTTGTGAAATGACGTATTTTAAAAGCATTGACGAAATATTAAAAAGTGATCAATGTTGCCAGCTGATTGAAACTAGTTACGAAATATACCTATGTTTTCATAGTAACCAAACAACTGTTAAAAAAAAACATAAAAATAAATATATTGAACTGCCACGAAAGTGGCTCAACCTACCGCATAGGGAAATCACTAGATGCCACGAAAGGAGCCGATCTGAGCTCACGGACAAACCAGTCACAAACTACTCCGATCTGACTACGACAATGGCGCCGGCCACGATAGTGACATACCCGACCAGAGAAGACAAAGCTTCTATAATCAGCCCGAGTGGGTACAGAAACCATATGTTGCACCTTTGGTGGCATATCCGACTGCAAAGGGTTAAAATAGTGCATTTTACCGAAAATTGATGTTTCTATGGTAACATCTTATAAAATTGTGTATTCATAAATTTCTTAGTCTGTTATTATAATTTTATCAATCATAAATTATTTATATATATTCTAATAAATTCTAAATTATTTCACTAACAGTTCTAATAAAACATTGCATAAAGTACTTCAAACCAGAATGTAAACAAACAGTTTTCTGACAGACGCCAACTAAAGAAATGGCGAAATGAAATCGTAAACATTGGATTCTTCTTCTCTCCATCTAGTTGTCATATGGATAGTATTATCGATACTGATAACAATCGATTCAGAATTTAATCGACTTTCAAATAGTATCGATTAGTTTTGACGAAAAACGTAGCCATAACGATATAACATCAAATTTTCACAGTGATGTTTGACCGTCCGATATCGGACGGTCACCACTTGTTGAGAGTGATAGACCATCCGATATCGTACGGCCACCACTTGTTGGGTTAAATAATTTTGATTATAACATTGGGAAATAATTAACTCACCGAAAACCGATTGCACCACCTTAAAGTAAGAACATATTTGATTGCCCCGAGAACTCAAACAGATACTGCGCAAATAAAAATATTAACCTTCCCTTTCCCCAGTTCACAGGAACAACACTTTAAAAAATTACTTGACCTCAAGCATGAAGTTCCTTGAGGCACAAGATCTTAAAAGAGAATAAGTTGAATGGAAGTCACATGAAAGATTGTGGTATGTTGATTAAGGAGAATGCTCTGACAAGAGGCCAGATGTAATTTGTTACCAGGAAAAGTAAATCTGTATAGTACATAAAACTGTTGTAACGAGATTTTGTATCTTAAAAGATTTAGTTTCTAAAACTGACATAAAATTTTATATTTGCTTTGAAATAATATTTATCTACAAACATATTATAATTTTGAATCTACTAAAGCATACAACACAATAATTCCAATATAGCCAAACGTTCAGAATTGTATGCGAATAAGACTATAATATGTTTATTTTAATAAAATAGAAATTTAATACTTGACTATTTTCATACCATATGTAAATGAATAAGGTTTATCTGAAAAGCAAGCCTCAATATTATTTAGGATATGAAGGAGTCGGTGTAGAGGAGCTGTTTCCATAAAAGTCTGGCAGAGATAAGGGAAGCTGTCGAAGTAATTGTTTTTTGCAATGATTGTCAGACAACATTTCTGCTTTTGAAAACCTTCTGTCTTCTGTGTATGAATAACTTTCATAGTGGTAACCAAACTTATCAGTCACTATTTTTGTAAAAATTTTCTTGATGATTAAAGTTTGACACAATAATTTTGGAAGATTATTCTGTAATCTGCTGGATAAACTTGTGTGAAGGTGATTGACAAAAGTACAAGAAAATCAAAAGTTAATAACAGAATTTTTCATAGAACGACTTCTTCAAATATAAAGAATGAATTTTTAATAAATCTGAACCTCTAATCAGGCTAAATTGCCTTAGAGCCCCTAAATTTCCTAATTTTGCAGTTTAATTGCATAATTAAATTGCTATTATTCTATTGCTCAATCTGTAAATACTTTTAGTGTTAATATTTATGTTCATATGAGAGTAGTTTAGTAATGCTAGATTCTTTATTTTCTTTTATGAAAATCTGGCAAGTCACAAATTAATTGAAAAAAAAACCCAATAAACTATTTAGTTATTAAGCAGCTGTTGATTTTAGAACTTATTACCTATAACTCTGTGATAACTTACCTATAACTCTGTAATAATTTACAGTAGAAGTAAACATATTTGTATTTGTGTTATATAAATAGATCTACTTTTCATAACAAAAGTTTGGAGTCTCAAGTTTGGATGGTTATTGTTGAATCAGGTACTGTTTCTAGCAGAAAATATTTTTTAGAAAATCAAGTTTGAAGAAGGAATTTTGACGTATTAGAGAATTATTATGGTCTCTTAGAATTAAAAAATACTTTTAGTTGCAAAAAATAACTGTTTGTAATTTTTTCAGTCATATGCTTTCTCTGGTGTTTTGGAGCTGGAATTGCCTCCTGCAGTCAATGTGGAGGATGCAGGATTACAAAATTTTAATTCCATAGCTGTCCAAAAACTTATTTCTTACATTCGTAAGTATTCAATTAATTATAGTTGCTTTGTATGGTTAGAGTCAAGCCTTTAACTCCTTTGAAATTTGATACTCCTGTTAGTTACATATTTAAAGAGTAATGACCGGACATTAGTAGCACTCTTCTGGTAACATTAGCATAACAGACATTCACACAATCATGTGATTTGGTAGGCCCTGAGATTTTAGTGAGCTCCTAAGCTTTATTGTTTGTTTTTTTTTTTTGTAATCTTGGGGGTGATTAATTTTGTATAAAGTCTTTTTTAATTAATGGCATTAATACGAGGGGTATCTAAAAAGTAAGTTTCCATCTTCATTACTCGCATCAAGTACAATGCTGACAGGTGCAAGGCACAGGGTATTGTAGCTTGGTTGTATTGGCAACCCTGAGGACCGATTTGGCAACTGGGAAAAGCACGCTTGGTCAGTTATGGCTCAGTCGCCATGGAGACACTGTTGATTGTTGCCATCAGTTGTGAGGTGCGTAGTGTAATTCGATTTTTAACTGCGAAAAATGAATCAGCTGTGGATATTCATTATCAAATATGCACTGTATATGGTGAAGGAACAATGTCCATCCAAATGGTTTGCCGTTGGCGGAAAATGTTTATTGAAAGGAGGCAAAATGTGCATGATGATGACCGTAGTGGCCGACCAGTGACATCTCACGAAACAATGTTATTGATGCCGTGTAAGGAGTCATTGATTTGGACCAACGACTAACAATTGATACAATTTTGGTTAGACTACACTCTAATATTAGTCGTGCCTCATTGCATAACATCATAGTTGACAATCTCCAGTTGTCGAAAGTGTGTGCGAGATGGGTGCCACGCTTGTTGTCTGACGTTCACAAGCAGTATTGTTGTACAGCTGCTCAAACATTTTTGCAGATGTTTGAAAATGAAGGTGAAGCTGTGTTTTCTAGAATAGTCACTGGAGATTAAACTTGGATTCACCAATCAACTCCTGAATCCAAACGTCAGAGTATGGTATGGATAAAGAAAGGAAAGCAAGCTCCTGTTAAAGGAAAAGTGATTGAGTCAGCAGGAAAAGTGATGGCCACAGTTTTTTGGGACTGTAAAGGAGTATTGCTTGTCAACTATCTGCCCCGTGGAACAACAATCAATGCTGAATGGTACTGTGATGTGCTCATGAGACTTCGTCGCGCCATCCAGAACACGCAACGCAGGCTTTGTCCCGCAAAGTTTTGCTGTTTCATGACAATGCCCAGCCTCACGCTGCTCGTACAACACAAGATGTTTTGGCTGAGTTTCACTGGGGTATCTTTGAGCACCCTCCTTACTCTCCGAACTTTACTCCAAGCAATTTTCATCTGTTTCCAAAGCTAAAGGATCTTCTTGGAGGTCGGAGATTTGCCAGTGATGAAGAGGTCATAAAGGAAGTGGAAAATTGGTTGAAAAACAAGGCGGCAGATTGGTACGAGGATAGCATAAAAAACTCTTGTCAAGATACTAAAAATGCTTGGATTTGAATGGGGGTTATGTGGAAAAGTAGTTTAAAGTCCCATAAACAAAAATTACGGTACGTATGTTTTTTTTAAGATGGGGAAACTTACTTTTTGGATACCCCTTGCAGAATATAACGTTTCCTAGACTTAAAAAATAGATGTGTCATCTGCTTCACAGGTAAGTGAAATTTTTTGATTTAATGGAGAAACTTCCATTACTTGATCATAGATAGCACAGTGATACATGGAGAGAAAACAATTATGTGTTACAAGCGCTAAGCTATATTGTACTGTGTCACACAGTAATCATGTCAGCCATGTTATCATCAATGTGAGAAATCTAGTAATTCCAGGTATGAAATTCTGCCCACGAGGCTTTAATAGTGTTTATGAAGTTAATGTATCTATACAAATTGGGTGGAGCACAGTCTGCATACACATATACTCAACTCATGTTAATCCCAATAACAATTAATTATGTTTTGGACTCTCTCTGTTGTGTGTGCCTTCTGTTTTTGTTGTATTTGTTAGTCTTATATAGAAGTTAAATTATAGTATAAAAAATTGTTTTGAAAACTACACAATTAAAAATTTTTACTTTTGGATCTTTTCTGTTAATTCACTACCATAACCATAACTTGTTAATCTAACCATAACCATAACTGTTAATCTAACATAACCAAACCTAACATAACTACACCTAGTTCATAACCTAACCAAACACAATACAACCTAATCAAACCTAACATAACCTAAAAAACCTAACATAACCAAACCAAAGTAGTCACAGTGAATTAATGGAAAAGATCTGTACTTTTTAGGATGTTGTTAAAAATATATTATTTTGGGAATCCTAATACTATTATTATTATTATTGTAAACAATCTACAATTTATGTATGGTACTTAAATAAAATGTTTCTATTCTATTATACGTTTGTATCACCTTAACGCTACATTTAATTTTACAAGAACAAATTCCTTTTATTAGCGTAGATATTGTACATTTTTAGTTTATCATCAGTTATCTTCAATGAAAAAAATATAGCTTTATTTTTTCCAAATAAATACAATCTATGAGTGTTTGATTAGTATGTTTTTATGAATACTTTGGCCTGGTAATTTTTTTTATGCAAAATTATTATAGCACTAACTATTAGATGTTTGTGATGTCAACAATTGTGTCCCTTGTCACCAATCACAAAGGTGGCAAATGTAATGAGTAATTATTTTTAGGTACATCTAAGATTGTCAAGAACTTCATGATAACAGATTCTGAAACTGTTTATATGTGAGTTGTTATGCCCTTTCTTTTGTCACTGCAACCCTTGTCATTTTTGTGTTATTTATTTGTCATTATGTATAGCCTAGATCAAGCGTGAATTGGTCTAGGATAATGACGAGTACAAAATTAGGGGCAGTGGTAAATATGGAACAGGGCAACACAAAATCTCTGAAACAGTGCATTTGAAAGCCTGCCATCACAAGTTGGCATCATGTTGATTGATAAACTTCCTAAATGACAGGTAATTAAAACAGATAAATGACCCTATACAATTCAAAATTCAACTAAGACACCTCCTTTTGTTAACACATTCGTCGCGTTGGGTACCTATTGGTGCTCAGCCAACTGTCTCTCGGGAAGCGGCGGGCACCCTTCGGGCCTCTACGCCCCTATTCCTTTCATGTCGGGATTTCCACTAGAGGTATTGATTCAGATCGCTGTAGTTCTCGCAGCGTGGTCGTTGTGATGCTTCTTGGGCTGTGATAGTTTCTCAGTTCGATTATCGAAGCCTATACAGTATTGATTAGTTTTTGTTAGTGATTAGTGTTAGTGTTTGTGATAGTTTTAGTGTTTTGTTTGTACATAGTTATCATACTTGACTGTGGATGATGTTGGCGACTACTCGGAGAGTACTTCCATTGATGAGTCAAGTGACGTGGATGGGACTCTTTAGTGGTGCTGTGGGACCCCATAGGGTCCCAGAAGTTATGCCGTGTTATATAACACCAGCTGATAAGAATTAAAAATGTTTTTTTCTCTGATAAATGATATGTTTCATTGTTATTTGCGATATATGACAGTTGGTATTTACGATATAGCCATAAGTAAAATGTTTCTTACAATGGGACTCTTCAGGAGTGCTGCGAGACCCCATAATGTCCCGGAATTTATGACGTCATATTATCACATAAAAAGTATTGAAATAGTTTTTCCCCCTAAAAACTATATTTTTCCATTAAAATAAATAAAAAAATTGCAAAAAAAATTCAGATTCGGTACAAGGTAAGTCTCAAGTTCCGCCGCAGCGAACTTGTTAAAGGCATTATTCATGATGAGTCGCTGGGACATAAATTAACAAAATCAAAATTTAACTATCCAGTTTTACACGCATAACAAAAAGTATCTCCTCTGAATGTTTGATTTTATCAATTGTAGTTTTATCTGTTTATATCATAATTATTACACATGAGTAATTTATAAAATATTTTTGATGGTTGTTATGCAATTATTGTAAATTGTTCTCTGCAATAAATGTTAGATTGAACTACATTACCCTCTTGTTCAATGTATGTGCATCTGGCCTCAGATATCTCAAAAAGTTTGGTACCAATGTTCACTAAGAAATCTGTAGAAGTTATACAAGTATTGTGACAACAAGCTGGCGAAATAAATAAATGTTAGATTCATTAAAACTTTAGTTTTAAGTACAGAGTCGTTTGGTCATCCGTATATGATGTAAAATTTAAACTTAAATCGATCTTAACGATTGCAAAACATTGATTTGAAAGTTATTTAGAACTGTGTGAAATTTATTTATTACATACAGTAGTTAAAATCTCTAAGGGGGAGAATTATACAGACACGCAAGAATTTGTAAGGATTTTGTTATAAATGAATTTCTGGACAGCTTTCGTTAGACTTGGGACCAAACTATAACTTAAAATAATGGTGCTAAATATTATGTTATTTACTTTTTATTGTGCTCAATAATCAATATTAACATTAATTTACAGCCGATTCATTTAGTTTTTAGCATGTACAACTGAAAATAATTGTGATTGGTATTAATTAACTAGATTTTCTGGAAGTAAATAGATGTACAATTGATTTTAATTGTTTATTTTAATTTTCCAGCATCTATGACTGAAAATCAATGCTCTTTTGGATCAACTACATATACAAATAACCCAAGTACTGGCCAAGTGACCAAAATTGTCAAACCTGTGGTAAACCTCTATTTAGTTATCGACTTTTCATTTGACTACCTAGATGCCAGTCGAATAGCAAGGTACAGCTTATTTTCTTGTTTTCTTATTAGCTGTTGAAAAACAAATTTTATTTGTTTACTTTATATTTCAAGAAGAGCTTATTTTTGTGTTACATTTTACTATACTTGAAACTTTATTTTAATTTTTTTTATACTTTTCCCTAATGACTAGATATTTTTATTAGTCAATGTTTTTCAGAGGTGTGCGAGCCTGTTTTTGGGCGACACGTCCAAGCTTGACCTTTTAAATGCTTGCTAATTTGAGCGTGAGCCTGCCATTGCTTGAAATAATCAGGAATAATAAAAATCTCTAAAAAGAAAAATAAGTTTAATTTAATTTTTAGAACAAATAAATGTGATTGTTATACAAATGATTATAATAAGTAAATAATAGGATTTACTTTCTATTTTAACCATAATAAACAGTAAAAATACCCCCAATACCAATATCTCGATCCGTTATACGGTGAATAATTAAAAAAAAGTCTATTTTAATATTGATTATTCATAATTTCCCACTCGAAGGTGTATTCACGTTGATTTGGCAAGTGGGCTTGCATGCTCTGATGAACTTGAGAGCTATACTGGTGGTCGCTACTACTTATAGTAGCAAAAACCACTCGCTTAAGGGGGCCGTTATCTCTCCGTGAAAAACACAAAAACATGAGTATCTATTTCAATGAATCGGTCCGTAATAATAATCATATCATAACACTTAAAGTGTAAATTGACAGGCGAAGACTTATTCTTGTGGACCATAAGTTTGTTTTTGTAAATAATAATTGTGTATATAATATTTTTTCAGTTAAATATGTGAAACTTTAAATGTTACTCTTGATGATTTTACATTAAAAAATTCATATCAATTAATGGTCCACCAGATTGGACCTTTAATAATCATACAGTTCAATGTAACTCATTATAATAATAAACACAAACTGTACAGAATAAATAGAAAAGCATGTTTTGGCCCACTGACAGTAAAATCGCATTGCTACTATTATAAGGCTGTCAACTTTTCAGCGGTGGCTTGGCAGTTAGGGAAACAGCTTCCTTAATGAATAGTTTTATGAGCTACTGATTACAAAGATAATGCCCAACTTACGTGCAGTGCATTTAATAATGCACTATACAGATATTTCTGTATACTGTATTTACGAAAGATATACTTCATCTCTTTGTATAATTCCTGCTTCTAATTTTATCATTAACAGAAAATTAGGTTAACGATGTGAGTTTAACACAGAAAATTAGGGAGTTTAACACAGAAGACAGTGTTAAACTCCCACTGTAAAATGCTCTTCCTGATGACCTTTATTTGGCATCGTTAACCTAATTTTCTGTTAATGATAAAATTAGAAGCAAGAATTACACAAAGAGAAGAAGTATCTCTTACATACATACAGTATACAGATAATAATGCGCTGAATATACAGTTGAATATTTATTTACCTTTATTGTCTAAAAGTTTCCCTATGCACCTTTCACTTTTCTATACTTCCCATTAATTCTGTTTCAGTCAGCTTGCAGAGCGACTTGAAGTAAGCAGATTCACTGGAAATATCTCTGTCATTAATGCTAAAGATGGATCAGTGGTAGTAAATAGCACAAGTGATATTCTCCAATTCTATGCCAATTTTACAAGGAATAACTATGAAACTAGTGAGTATATACAATACAGATGATAGTACAGTTAAAAAATTTGTAAAATGGTACTCAGGCTCTGGAAGAATTTGAGCACTTTCAGGCTGATATATTTCTATTCAAATCAAATCAAAAACTCCTTTATTCTTGGATAAAACTGTACAAACAGATGTGAATAGCGTCACAAAATATAAAATCTTATACTAATAATAAAACTAAACCTAATTACAATATTTTCAGATGTGAAAAAACTCTTCAATCGAGTAAATGGAATTGTTTAGCATATATATTTTTAATTCTTTTTTCATCTTAGTACTATCAGTTAAACTCTTTATGTGATCAGGAATCTTTTTCAACAATTTCCTCCCCATGTATATTGGGGTTCTTTTTTTATGTGTGTCCATGCCAATCTTATATCTTGTGTTACAGGTATAGGTAAAATGCCTTCAGTGTCAAGTTCAAAAACACATAGTATTGTATGTAAAACATAGAAGCTGCAGACTGTTAAGATCTGAAGTTATGAAAAAAAACTTTTTACAGCATGCCTAAATTTTAAATTCATCATAATTCAGATGGCCTTTTTTTGGTAATTTTAATAATGTGTCCATGTTTCTTTTTAATGTAGAACCATACACTTTAATTACATAAGAAATATAGGAATGCACAAATGAAAAATAAACTTGTTTTAAAATTGCATAATTTTTACAATTTTCTCAAAACATAAATTCCTGCTGCTATCTTTTTACAATTACTTCAATATGAAAATTCTAGCTCAAATTTTCATCAATTTGTAGGCCCAAATATCGAATTTGTTTCACAGATAAAATTGTATGATCGCCAATAGAAATGTCAGGTTTATTATTAGTTTTGGATTGCTTTGTCTGAAATAAAATTGAATTTGTCTTTGCCAGATTTAATAAAAGATTTTTTGAACTCAAATAATTTTTAAGGTGACTGAGTTTGTTAATATTTCATATTCAGTGAGATCCAAATTGGAATGTTGGTTCTCTGTTTGGTATCTTCATCAACATTACCTTTCTTAGGTGACTGAGCACATGCCAATCAAGTTTTTGATATATTTAAAGGGACATGGATTTACACACTCTAATACCTACTTTATTCTAAATTATTATTGCTGTTGAACAATCTCCACAAATATAGGGACTTGTGTATGTTTGTATTTTTGCACAAATTAATTAATGGACATGTTGACTTCGGAGTTATTTCTTTCTGGTCATAATTCCCTTGTGCCTTGGGCGTTGTTCCTCAGTTTGCTTGTATCAGTCTGGTATTTCAATCTTCTTTGAATGTGATATGATGCCAATGTATAATGGTTCCAAAGAATTAGCACAAACTTTTCCCCATATTAAACACAAAAAAATTAAAACTTTGAAAATTACCAGTTTGATTCAAAATCTGTTTTTTGCCATATCTCAAAAACTAGTCACATGCGATTTTTACTAAAATATTTTGAATTGTAATTGACATCTTTTCTGAAAATTTAATCAAAATCGTTAGAGCCGTTTTTGAGAAAAGTCTATTTAAGTTCGGATTCCACGTAAAGCTGTAGGTCCCATAGTTGCCCTGGCTATTGGGCTATTAATAAATAGTCCTTTCTGAGCTAAGTTGAACTCAGATAGTAACAATGACTACACTCATCACACTCCACACTCATTCACCACTCATATTCGGACATATCTCTACAATCAGTGACTTAAAAAAGAATAATGAAAAATGCTCTTCCTGATGTGCTTTATTTATTATCGTCAACCTAATTTTAATGATAAAATTAGAAATTATCTCCTTATTTACTATATAATATTTTACGTTAAGTACATTAAATTATTTCTAAGCCTTTGTCAATGTTCTGTCAATTGAAAACTGTATTTTTTTGCCTCAAGCATCAATATAGTATTTATTTTTGTATGTATGTATATATTTTATTTTTATATTCTTGCATAATGTTATTGTTATTTGCACATTCAAGTATTAATAGTTATGGCTTACTTATTTATAATATTATTAATTTATTGTTGTTTGAAATTGTTATTTTTGTTGAATAACAATTTTTAAATGTAATACTTATATAGTAGACAGGATGGAAAATTAATTAATTAATTAATATTGCTATATGTTTTTCTCATAATTCATATAAGGTGATAGAGGTTCGCCTTTATCTTGATGATTGGTGTCTTACAAATAAATAGTGAGTTTTAGAGTGTTTATTATATTGTGATGGTGCAGTGTAACTGAAAAAATTATGTTTTGTAGCATGGATAAATTAATAATTTGTTCAAGGTAATAGAAACTAAAGCAAATATTTTTAAAATATGCATTTAATATGAAAATGTTTAGGATTTCAGTAACTTATTCAACTATAACATGAATTCTTATTTGAAAATGTTTATTTTCAACTAACTTTTTAAGTGAACACTTCTTATTCTTTTAAATCTATTTCTTGTTTCCAAACATGTACCGGCTGTATTTTTTTGTGAGAGCAAAATTATCAATAGAAATTATAATACACTGGCAGTTTATGGTATTTTACTGTGATAGTTAATGTTACATTTTAAACTAACCAATATTGATTTTGTTTTTTACTATTTTAGGACAAAGAGGATTCGACTTGCCAAAAATCTTACTGGAAGTGGGAAATGTGTTGCTAAACCGATTATACCTAGATAAGCAGTACAATGTGGCTGGAGGTCCTGCTAGCGTGGTGTTGATTGTGCCTTCAACCTCTGCCGTCGTCAATTACAATGACAATGACAGGAACTACATGTACAACAGACTGAGTAACCTCAGAAGGACAGTCCCAGGTTAGGGTAATTCTGAACAATACAACTAACCATTTTTACAAAATACATCTGAAAAATAAAACAGAATGTGTCAATAAATAAAAATTACATCACCATCAAGAACGTTTATTTCTAAATCAGGGGTCCAGTTCGTCTTTGAGGTTCGTGGTGATTTCATCTAGTGAGTGTAGCTGTGGGAGTTACCTAGTCCCCCGTCCAGGTGAAGTTGGAATGAAGGTTATATAAGTTGAATATTTTTTTAAATTTAATAACCTGCTGTGTGTTTTGTAGAACATTTTCTTTTCTTGTATTTCTTTTATATTTCAAATTGTGTTTTATATTTTGTATAATTGTGTTATGTGTGATAGGTTTTAAGAACATTTTACTTTCTTAATGGTAAACCGTAGTTTATAAGCATGTAGTTTTTAGTGTTTCCTTAAATTATTATGGGTTAAGGGGAAACAACTAGATGTAAAAGTGGGCTAAGGCAGTAATTAACACCCAAAAACGACAGGAGTTTTTTATACCTGTCGAAACTTTGTGTTTGTTTCCTTTAAATGCTTGAAGCCTTGGAAATCTTCAAATATTATCTTTCAATTATGAACAACCCAATGCTAACAAATAACTTTTAAACACTTTAAATAATGCTGTGAAAAATGTAGTCGAATTCCAAAATTAAATTCATAATTCAAGGTCACATAAGTTTGTTTTTATAAATTACTCTAGATGCAAAGATGAGATGGCTTTAATAATGCAGCAGGTCTCGACAGTCGTGACATAGGAAGGGATGGGTGTGGGAGGGTGGGTACTCTACTGACACAGATGCGCCAACGACAGGGAATCTTATTTAACAATTTTGTATCATTCTTTGACAAATTATGGAGGATTTGATCATGCTTGGATATATTTTTTAATTTATATTTAATATATATAGATTTCTTAAAACAATTTTATTTGATCTATAGATAATCAAATGTCTTGCCACCGAAACTAAAGCTTCCGATAATGACCATGTCAAGATGTTAATTACAATATTTACATCACCAAAGAATTTGCCATACTGTGATGTTTGGTGATTGATGTTTGGTGATGTAGTGATTGTCAGTGCTGCCACCACAGTGTGGCGAAACGATTGGTGATGTAAATATTGTAAATAACACCTTGACCCGGTTGTATGCAGAACCTTTAATATTTAGTAATGACACAGGTCGCTTAAGCCTAGGAATGAAGATAATTTTCTTACTTTATCTTAGTTCAATTTCATATTTTAAAACTAAAGTTAATTATTGTTGCAGATGCAAAATTTATGTTCCTTACTTCTGGGTCAAAGGACAGATTCACTTCTTTTGTGGAGGATTCTTCAAAAGATATTTTTACTTTGATGTTAACAGACATCCCCACATCAATTGATTCAGTGATGGCAAGACTGAAGGACAGTAAGTGCTACAAAACTGGTCTTGTTTGTATGTTTTGTAGTATACAAAGTATCTTAACCATTCTTTGTGAAGAGTAGGTGGGTCAGTATCACTTTACATGTATGGTGTGTGGGTGAGTCATCACACACATCACAGCTGCTGCGCTAACTGATTTTACGCCTTTTTATTTAGAATCATTTTACCTGAAACTGTTTACTGTCAAATATAAGCAAAACATTCCATTCTTTTAACACTTTCACACTTTAAAAAACTGTTTAAATGTAAATAAGTATGTTTGGTTAGAATAGCATGCTATAATCATGTTGTTCTTTGTAAGTATAATTGATTATTTTTAAATATAGTTTTTATTTTAAGGTTAACTCATTCAGAGCTACGTGGCCATAAAGTCTGCCATGCTGTCCGACCGTCAGTGGCCGCGTGGCCGTCTAGTCGACCAAGCGGTTGTCTCTGGTGGTGGCTGATGGCCGTCTAGACGTCCATACTGCCTTACCCACATTATTAAAAATCAGTCTTCGCCAGCGTTTGCCCAGTTTGCTTGCTAGTAGGTCCTGCACTTCTGAGGTATCCAACGAGTTGGACGTGGTTTTCAGTTTCGAGTTACGGTTATTTTTGGAGTTTCTATTACTGTTTTTAACTTGTTTTTTCGAAAAAGTAGGAATAAAATTATGCAAAAAAGATGTAGAATGTATTGCAAAGAACAAAAAATAAAAAAATAGTGTATTTATGTTCTAAAAATGCCCTGACCAACCTGAATTGTGTTATCTAGCATGTTTTGAACATTTTATCTCAGATTAGAAAAATTATGAAGAAAAGTTGGATATGGACCTGATAATAGTAGTTTTTAATCTTTTTAATTTGTTTTACTTCATTCCTTATACTAGTAACTAGTTTATTACTAACTAGTTTATTACAAAATAAAGTTGTGTAAAACATCTTGGACATTAATTTTTTGGCAAAGTCGTTCGCCAGGGACTGATGGCCGACTATACGGCTATACATAAAAATTTCCACATATACAGACTACTTCTGACAGTCATAAATTGACACTAAACAATCACAAAAATGAGTTTTTGAAAAAAAAAATTCAGCCATTGGGGTAAGTTTTTAATTTATAAATATGGAGCCACATATGTTGAAAACGAAAATACGGCCTTAGCACTGAATGTGTTAAGTGGTTACTTTGTGAAGGGCGTTTGGTAGGACATCAATTAATTGACATATGTACTCACCAACAGTTTAATAATCAAAGAATAATTATCAAAAAAGGTCGTGGAACAAGGTCATGTTATGTTGGATGACTCACTTATTTTTGATCTATTGAATTTTAGAGTTCAAATTCTATTTCGAATTTGGCATCTTTTAGTAAACTGACCTTAGATTTACCCGCAGTATAAATATTCATTCCTCATCATTCACCTTGCCAAACTATAATCCTTGTGTAAATTGTTTTATTACATACGTGTGTATGTACAACAATGTATTATACTGATTTGGTAAAAATAAACTTTCTTTGCAGTACCAAGGAGGATAATCAATCCAACATGCTTGTCTTTCAACGTGTGGGGGCAAGCCACATCCAATCTTGTACTGAAATCGTACATTGAGCCTGTCGGAGGTGTTCATTACTATAGGATTCACGCCAACTACTTCTTCCAGTCTGCAAATGGAGTCTTAAGGGTATAAAATGAGTGTTCATATATTTTATTATACTTAAATTCAGTAATATTATTACAGAAAGTATAATTTCAGTTGAATTCAGCTTGACGTATTATTCAACCTTGACATTGTGCATTGCTAAGTTTGAATTTCTATTTATTATAAATTGTAGATTGTTGTGAAAAATATTTCTTAAAATGTTCTGAAAAATTTGAAGGATAAGCAATATCCATACTTGGGAAAGTTAATGAATTTTTTTAACTAAATAAAGTTAAAACTCTAAAGAAGTAACTAATTGAAGTTAAAAGTTAGAATAAATTGAAACTAACTGATTAAAGTTAAATTATTAGAAAATTAACTGAAATTGAAAGTTAAAAGTTAGTTTTGGTACAGTAAAATATACATAAACAAATACTTAACCTGTATTATCTTTTATTATTTATAATATCTTAGATAAATAGGCCTATTTATAATACATTATTATAGGCCCTACAATACTATTAATTAGACTATAGCAATTTCTACAGTAATTTTTGTAATTGTATAACTGTCTGAAATCTTAAAAATTAAATATTTAATTTAATTTCTAAAATTATTAACAAAAACTGACATAAGTTTTTGAAATTAAAGTTTTACATTTTTAAGCTATACTTTAAAAAATCAATCATCTTATAGGAAATTCACAACAAAAAATTTTTTTTAATTGGCGCAGATAATAAGAAAGGCCAACTAATATCTGAAATGTTGACTCCAGTGATTTTTATCAGGCTGGAGATGATACGAAGGGTCACTGATAAGAAAGTATGGGGATTAGAGGTAAACAAAAACTGAACAAAATATACTCACTCTATAAGTGAGTGAAAGCAGATCTATTCATACTATTTTTGATAAGCTATTACGTTTATTAGATGTTTAAGAAATTGCCATTCTGAGTGCATGTTTTATTCTTACTGAAATAAGTTGATTAAAAATTATGAAAACTATCTAAATCATTAAAAAAATACAAAACTAATTACCATTGATAATATTATTAATATTAATATTAAAGATAGTATTATCATTATCTTTTCTTTTCGATGGTACCGATAGCAAAATAATGAAAACAGAACGAAATATAGCAATTAATTGTTACTTGAAATATGTTCTGCAATCTTGAAGATAGTTTGTTCTGTTGTGTGGTATCATATAATGGATTGATTTTACCTAGTAAGCCTAATTTAAAATAAAGTAAACGTTTGAGGAAATGTTGATTTGATTAACCATTTAAATGGTTTTTCCCGACAACTTTTGAACAGGACAATTTAGATATGTAATGTTCAATTAATCAAGTATTGACAGCATTAACATCAAAATGCAACTGATTTTCCTAATTAATTATACAGATAGATGGGTAAACAGGTAAAGTTACAGTATTAGAGTTTATGAAAGATAAACAAGCTTAGGCCCAACACGTTGATTTAAAACAAGATAACTAAATGACTATCTCAACTTTTTCCCTAAACATAAACTAGTCAAGTGAAATGATCACCCCAGGGACATAAGTAAATCCCACAACAACGATATACTTGTTTGGTCCGCCTTTTTTTATTTATAAGGCAGTAAAATGTGAGTAAAGGGGAGGGGGTGCGTCTTCAAAACAGTGACCTTACTTGTCAGTGACAACTGGGGGATGAGGAAAACAATCGTTTTTGACCTGAGTTTTAGATACTTTCTCCCCAGTCCACATTCCTCGGACCGAATGGCACCTTTTATCACATTTGAAAAACTAACTGAGTTACTTTAACCGTTAGCCGAATTTTCAACTAGTTAAAGTTAGAAGTTAAACATTACAAAAACTAACAGATAAATTAAAAAGTTAATAGAAAAAGTAACAATTAAATTTAATCGTTAATTATTTTTAATCGTTAATCCTAAGTATGGCAATATCTAAAGTTTTATTCATAGGCCACTGTAGACTACCCACACAATCTGTTGATAGACCTTGAGATATTTTTCATAGGTACTGCAATCTTGTAGTGGGGTGGGGGGTTCTGTAACGAGTACTACATTATTTTAAAAGTTGAACATTTTTTCTGTTATTTTCAATTCAACTCATATACTAATGGTAATAACAACCTTGGCGATCATTGTACGATAATTGTTTTGTGATACTTCCTCTCTGCACTGTTACTGTTCATTTTTCATTGGGCTATTAATTAATTACACTTTCTAAGGAATAGTCGGCCTTAGTTTGTAACAATGACTTCATTCGCTCATCTACAATCATTCGAAATCCATATTCGCCCACATCTTGACGATCGGTGTCTTAAGAATAAATAAATTGTCACACCTAAAGTAGGCTACATAAGCTTAGGAAAGTACCTAAGGTAGGTTAGGCTCAGCTTCATAACCTATAGGTCCTCAGTTCAATTCCAAACTCATAACAATTTTTGAAAGTATCAGCTGATACCACTGGCTGTTCATTTGTCATTGGGCTATTAATTAAATACACTTCCTAAGGAATAATCAGCCTTAGTTTATAACAATGACTACATTCGCTCATCTACACTCATCACATGCATTCAAAATCCATATTCGCCCATATCTTCACGATCGCCGTCTTATGAATAAATAAACTACATTTCAGTTGTTCTTGCTAACAGTTTAAGAAATATGTGACGTAAATAAAGTAGCACAAAATTATAATTAACATACAATTCCACTGGTATATGCCATCTTAAATTCATGGATGTAACAAATTTTAAAAATGTAATGAAACATTTTTTGTTCATTACTATCATCATATGCACTAAAAGTATGTTTCTTTATCATCTCTTTGAATAACATACTTCTTGTCTGAATTACCAGTAATGTTTTTGTACTTTTCACAAATTTTAACAAGTGTTAAGTATTTTTAGATAAAAATGTTTTATTTATTTTTCTTGGTAGATCTCAAGCCCGACTGGGAAACCACTGAACATTTGTCAATCTCGAGTGAATGTGTTGCCTGGAAACAACTCACAGAGTGACACCTGCAGACAGATTACATCTGATAGTTACGATGTCTACCTCAACTATGCCTGCGGAGACACGCCCCTCTCCAACTGTGCGCCTTTCTACTTCTCTGTAGCAGTGGTTCCGTCTTCCTCTTCCAACATCAACTCTTGCTCAGGTTAGAATCCTTAAGTACAGTCCAAGAGAATTTATAATCTTCAATATTTGACAGCTTCAAAATAATGAATGAGGGTGAAATAAAATCAGTGCCTCAGAAATTATTAATCAAAGAATATTGTTTTTTATCATAATCAAGGGAAACATCAAATAAGTTTAATCTATGTATATAAACAAGCAAAATACCACTCTCTTCATCACAAGATCTTAAAAAATATGTCCCTAAACTGACTTGACATTTTGAGGTAGAGCAGATTTTGTATCATAGAGGGGCACTATGAAAGAATTTTCCAAAATTAAATTCTCAAAGGGAAGAAACAGCCCTTAAAAGAATCTTCTTTATCATAATAATAATTGGTAATAGTTCAGCAATAAAATCTAAAAATTAGTTGATAAACAAGAACAATATGAAATATTTGTTCTGTTATTTTCATTTGTGCAGTATATATACATACTGGTTAATGTACTCATGAATAACATTCCAAGTCTGAACTGTGTAAATGCTAACTTGGTGAACAACAATGTTAATAATTATGTTAAGCTCAAAATGAGATGGTCTCTGCACTTCTTAACTAAAATTAGGCTCAGCTCATACTTTGAAAAATTTACTCAGTGTGTTTGGATTTAATTTCCATCTTAAGTTTGTTGCAGAAGATGGATAAATAGAATGCTCATTCTCCTGATTTATCTCTGCTAATTTATTTTAAACAGAGATACTTCAAAGAGTACATTAGCAATACATTGTTATTGGATGAAGTTTCCATATTTAACTGTAATTTCCAAGGTCACCAGATGAAATAACCCTGTCTTATAATCAGTAGATTCCAGTGACTACAACAAATGTAGAGCTGATGTACACTTGATTCTGACTCAGTCTTGATGGCAACGTAGTATATGTGATTTTCTTCCACTTCCAATTAATTGTTGTGTTGATATAATGTAGCTAGATACATTTTGACACATAAACCAACAAACAAAAACATAAATAAATACTGTAAAAAACTAATACAAACAGAAACAATTTTGTTTGACATTCTAAACATTTTAATGAATCAAAAAGAACGATTATTTTCCTTTAATAATCAATGTGTTTTTTACTCAGATGACAACTGCCGCTATCCCGACAACATTCAAGTGGACATAAGACAAGATGGTCTGACATGTGCTAGTAGAGCGGTGGACATTTTTAGTAAAAAAAGTATATTTCTTATTTCTTTGGTTGTTTTGTTTCAGATTTTAAGATAATCAAGTAGCTATACTAAGTAAGAATTTGGATTATTTTTGTCATTTCAGAGTTACCTATCATAATTTTGTACTGATTATATTGTGTAATGTTTTGCCATCTGCTTTTTCGTAGATAACACCCATATGGTTTAAGTACCCATATGGTAAAGCTATATGATTCAATATAAACTCTGCGTATTGATACAACAGAAAAACAAAATCAGTTAGCAACAGCTTTTAACTTTTTCAAAACTACTGAAGTCTTCATGTAAAGCTGATTGTAGCTGTTGTTACATTTAAAGTCTAAATTATGAGCTATTTGTTTTTAAATATTTGAAGTATAAAACTAGGTTAACATGAAGTTGCAGCTGTATAAAGTTTAATTGTAAGCAATAACCGAAGGGACTTTAGAAAACCCATTCATCAGCATCTTATGACTGCTATAAATTGAAGTAACTATAATCATCAGCTCTTTTTTATGAACTTTGTGTCATAATTTTAAGAAATATATATTGTATTTTAAGGCTATAAACTAAGATTGGTAAGTAAAGTAAATTTTGTTTTGTTCATAGTTGAGTAAAATAAATGCCTTTGCTGTGGTGTCTCTAATTAAATTTTGATATTTCAAATTTGTTCTTATGGCGAGCTCTGGAACTTGTTAATAATTTTTACTACAGAAGCAAAATACATAACTATCCAGAACAAACTATATGAATTGAAATAAAAATAATATTTAACCAAATATATTTAAATTAATTTTTAATGTGTTAATTAAATACAACGAGGTCGCGGTAATCTGACCATCTGTTGGCGAATGATTTTCATGTCAAGACTAATCAGATGATTTTAATTTGGTGTTTATCATTCAATAGTGAACAAGTTGTCACAGCGGACGTATCGATTGAGTTACATACTGTAGTTCCATGTGTACGTACGTGGGTTATTTTATTGTATAGGTGATAACTGTACTGTATAGCAGTGGTTCCCAACCTTTCTAGCTTGGGGGCCCAGTTATATATATTTTTTTAAATTTCGAGGCCCACCTAGAATATATATATATATATATATATATATATTCTTCTAAGTATAAATTTAAATTGTTTTAGATAGGTTATTAAATTAAAACATATTGGGTAAAAAAGAAAAAAAAACACTTTTTACTGATGAAACTTTATTTACAAGTACATTATCAAGGCTGTCCGAACTTAATGGGATTTTTGACATTGTTTATCCTGTACTAATGTATCAATATCGGGAACGAAACTTGACAATTTCAACCTTAAGTCACTCTCCACATTTAACTTATTCCTATACTTATTTTTGAAATAAACTAAAGTAGAAAAGGCTCTCTCACGTAGATAAGTTGTTGAAAATCCCATCAGTTGTCTTAGTGCTATTTTGCTGATTGCGGGATAGTCTTTTCGCACATTCATCCAAAAAAGAATCAATGGGGTCGTTTTGAAACTTGATTTCAGAACCTGATCACAAGACAGCTCAATCAAAGAGTCCTCTTCACTTGAAGGCATGTTAGCCTTTTTTAAGTTATCTTCATCAAAAGGGTTTCTGATCCATTGAACTTCATTATCGATTTTAGGAAAGTAGCGCCTACAAATAATATGAAAAGACTTAGTTTCTTAGTTACAGTTTCTTAATTATAGTTTCTCAGATCAAAATAAAAAGTACAGAGACACAAAGCATAATATACGAATTTGAAATAAAAATGTTGATACATTTATAGTGTGAAATTAAATTTCAAATTACCTGAGATTAGATGCCAGAGATGAGAGGTGATCTTTTATGGTTGCTGCTGTTGGTTCATCAATTTTGACTTCGTTTGTTTCAAGGAAATCGTGTAGTACAGGAAATGCATCGAAAGCATTGTTTTCCACTTTTTGAGCCCATCGTCGAAATTTTACCATCATAGCTTCTATCTTGTCTTGTACAAGAAACATATGAGTATCCTTGCCCTGAAGAGTTAAATTAAGAGTGTTGAGGGCACTAAAAATATCTGCCAAATACGCCAACCGCTTCAGCCAGTTTTCATCGGTCACACATTCTAAGAAAGAACTTGCACGTTTTCCATCATATTCGTCCTCCATGAGGAAAATCCTGAGTTCATCACGAAGTTCAAATAATCTTGATAGCACTTTACCTCTGGATAGCCACCGAACTTCACAGTGAAGTAAAAGCTGTTTGTGTTCACTGCCCATTTCATCACATAAAATACCAAAAAGTCTCGAGTTTTTTGGCCTTGTTTTGATAAAATTAACGATTTTTACTGCATCGTCAAGAGTTTTTGTCAGACTCTCACCCAAACCTTTCACTGCAAGAGCTTCTCTATGAATGCTGCAATGAGTCCATTTGACAAAGGGAGCTACTGATCTAACTTTGGCAATCAAACCAGTATGAACTCCAGACATAGCTCTTGCTCCGTCAATTGTCAAACCTACACACTTTGACCAATCTAATTGATTTTCTGTGGTAAAATTGTCAAGCGACTTGTAAATTTCCTCAGCAGTGGTTGTTGACGGTAAGCTATTGCAAAACAAAATTTCTTCTTCAATATTTCCATTGAGTTCAAAACGAACAAAAGCTAATAAATTTGCCTGACCAGTTACGTCTGTACTTTCATCAAGTTGCAGAGAAAAATATTCACTTTGTTTCAAAACGTTAATGACAGATTCCTTTACACTCTGTGACATTTCATAAATTCGTCTTTTGACAATAGTATTGGATAATGGAATTTCATTGATATTTTTGGTACTTTTCTCATCAAACAAAGCATTACTTATTATTTTTGCTGCAGGTGTAATTAGGTCTTCCCCCACTGTTTGAGCTGATCCCTTCTTTGCAATTAACAAAGATAGTTCATATGAAACTCTGGTAGTTATTTTGTTTTGTTTGGAAGATTTAGTCATCGATAAATTTCTTTTCTTTATTTGAAAATATTGGAGAGACTTTCCTACACATTCTGGATGTTCAGTTGATATATGCCTTTCAAGTTTTGAGACTTTCATACATTTGTTGGATAGCATTTCAAAACAAATTACACACTGAGGCAAAGGCTCTTCTTCATTACCAGAACACACAAATCCGAATTTCAAAAAAATCAGGATTATATTTTCGACTATAAGTTTTACCTTTCTTGGCCATTGGGGTACTACTCGAACTTGGCTTACTTACTGCCTCACTAGTTGTAGAAGTGGATGAGGAAGGTTCATCATTTGACACATTTCTCTTACGGCAAGATCCCGTCCGAAATCAAGCATCCATATTGACTTGTAAGATGCACGTATCTTACAGCAGACACAGTAAAATTCGACACGTAAATACAACCACTGCCACTAAAAATGTTACTTCCGCATAATTATTAATCCAAATGCCAACACAACACTACTACCACAACTGAACTGAACGTGACAAGGTGACAACCACTGCACTGAGTGCAGACTGCAGAGAACCAGTTTTGAGTGTTTTGACCGTAGTAAGGGTAGGAGGGAGGAGAGAGCGATGACCTTGCCGACACTGTTTTACAACAACACACTCTCCGCCAGGCCAAGCACGATCGGAGACAATTCCTAAATTAATATTCTATCCGCGACGACATATTTGCCAATACCGTACTTAATTTCCACGAATTTAATATAATTTTAAGTTTCACCACGGCCCAGTAGCAAGCGGCCCGCGGCCCACAAGTGGGCCCCGGCCCACCGGTTGGGAACCACTGCTGTATAGTTTACTATGCAGATGAGAACAATTTTCCTGTTCAACAACTTCTCCTTCTTCCTCAGATGCATGATACTGTTTTTCTTAAGACCATAAGGAAATTGGGTCAGAAAAAATACAGGACTTTCAAGTAAGCAGTAGTAAACATTGAAATATAATGAAAAATTTCTCTTATTTAGAGGCAAAGTTAGATCTATAGAAGTAGTGTCCTACTAGGGTTTAAATTCAACATTAATCTTAGTGCTTTTTTTAACTTTTAAAATATTTAACATGTTTTCTTTTTTAGCGGATTCATATACACACAATATCAATTACTGTATACATTTTTAATATATGACGCAATAACATTTTATTTTCATTGCATATAATAGTTTTTTTTTTCAATGATCCCTTGATAATCCGACCTTTTTCGTAATCGACCACCTCAGACAAACAAATAGTCGGATTATCGTGACCACGCTAGAACATTTTTGGATAGTTAAGAACAATTAAATAGTATGAGTCACATATTGTTTATTTTCTAAGAGACATTTACAACAATTTCATAAAATTTGATTTTCTAACAAGTGATAACGCTAAACAGAACTTAAATAGTTTGGTACAGTCTAATGTTTTTATATAACCTCATCTTATTTTCAATAATTTAATAATCCGTAAAGTGTTGATTAAATCTGTTTTAGATACAGTAGGGATATAAATTATGAAATTAAAGAACTTTAAAGAAAACAAATAATATTGTTAGGCATATTAATGTGTTACTTATTCGCAATTCATTGAAGTCACAACTAATTATCATCGTTTCTATGTGATTAATACTTATTTCATAACTAAAAAACATTGTACTAATTATAACAAATAACTTTTAAGTGTTATGTGAATACTAGACTTAGTTTTATAGTTATTTTTAGACTTGTGAAGTATAGATAGTTAGATATGTCAAAAAATAAATAATTTCAGACATCTGAATCAATAATGCTTATTTTAGACTGTAGTAAAAGTGAACATATATGAGAAAATGTTTAATTACGTTAAAGTCTTATCTTAACATTAAGTACATGAACTGCATAATATTGTAAATATAAACACTGCCTTTTTTATTATTTTAGTAAATAAAATTTTATTTCAGATTTTGATTTTTTAATTTTTTTTATTAATATAACTCAAAAATTACCACAGTACATCGCCGGCCGGAAAATGTATTGTATGTGCTTGTGTTTAAAAGTGTTTAAATGTTTCGTTATTTTAGGGTTTTAATTTTTCAAACAGTGACATTTTTGGAAGCCTGATGATGAAGTTTTACATTCTTTAAAATGTATACAGCAGTAATGTAATTGAAGAACTGTTACAACAGAAAAAGGTATCTTAAACCAGTATTATTTCTTTAATTTTTTCTTTCATGCTGGCTCCCACCTTAACGACCTTAGTTTCTAACACCATTTTGGACTTGATTATTTTACTTTGTAAGTTATAATTCTCACGTCAATTTTAAGGACTACCTGAGGGGCATAATAAAGTGCTCGACTATTATTAAAGGTCCAATCTTGTGGACCATAAGTTGATATTATGATTTTTTAAAATTTAAATTATTCAAGAATGGCGTGTAAAGCTTACTTATTTAACATAGAAAAACTATAAAAATTATACATTTTTACAAAAAGCAACTTATGGTCCATAAAAACAGTTCTTCATTTAAAAAATGACATTTCCAGTGTTGCAATTTGATAAATATTACGGACCAAATCGTTTAAATGGAATCCCATGTTTTGGGTGTTTTTCAAGAAGTGAATTAGTAAGGCGTGTTTCCAATGAAGCAACGTGTAGGAAATACACGGCATGCGGCACTGACGGTTGAGCATGGTGTATTTTGAGTTAAGAACACACTGCATGCGACATGTAGCATGCAACACTAACACAAACCAGTTCTTGCGCTATGTCGCCAGACGAATGCAACACTATAATAAATAATAGTGTAGCCTATAATACTATAGGCTACACTATTATTTATACTATACCCAGTACTATAATAATTTAGCCTGTTGCATGGTGTTGCCAGTATTCAGGCAGCGGTGGATGACTGCGGCAGTCAAAGGGTAACATGGAATGGAATAATAAAAAAAACGCAAATATTCATTGAAGACTACCATAATATACCAGAGCTATGGACCAACAGAAGTGTGTTTTATAAAGATAGGATTCTAAAATGTGACAAATTAAAACAACTTGCTATTAAGTAAGACTGTTTAGTTTCTGATTTAAAAAACAAAATTAAGAATTTGAGGTCTGCTTTCCACCAGGAATACAAAAGAATCACTAAACGGAAGAGTGGCTTATCCTAGAAAAAAATAAATGGTTTGCTTGTATCTCCTGGCATTTTTGTTAGATATTGACATCCTAAATGTATAAACTAGTTCACGTTAGGGCTACTATTTTAATAAATTAAATGATAAACATAATAAAGTACCCTTAAAGAAACTGTTAAGCAGTTTCTTTCACCCAAAAAGAGTATACCCCCAATCACACTATATTAAACCTGAGGAGGAAGAGTATATTTATTTATATTTGTTGAAACAAGCAATGAAAGTACGAAAGCACAACTTATGGTGAACATGTTAGCAATGAACTGCGTGCTCTTCAGGCTAAATCAAGGACCATTGTAAAACGTGATCAGCAAAATAATGTTTTAATCAGATACGGGTGAGTATAAGAATGGACTACCCGTTTCACATGATTGGAATATGGGGACTATCCCTTCCGGTTGCTGTTGCTCTTGACCACCTTCTTCTCTTCAATCATCTAAAGTTAGTTACAAGTGACGTTGATGAGCAACCATGTGAGTCTGACTTGCCAGCTTTTACAGAAATGTTTGAACTTAATTGAATATATTAAAACTTTACTATGTGATAATTGTGTTAATATGATAATTTTGTTGTTTAATATGTTCTAAAATATTTCCTTGAATAAATAAGATAAGTCTGAATAAATATTTGAGCATAGACCAATAGACCAAGTTTGGACACAAAATGAGTAAGAGAAATAAAGCCTTCTGTAGTGAAATCAGTCACCACCTCTATATGAACAGCTTTAGTAACCATCCACATAACAATGTACAAGTAGGCCTTGATGTGTTGCAAGGCCCTGAGATTGTGAAATTTGACAGTGAAGGGTCAGCATAGTCCACACCTGTTGAAAAAAACGGTCGAGCTGGGTTAACAAAATGGGCAGGTAAGTCACTCATAGAAGGGGTTTTGTTTTTTGGCTTAATCTTAAAGCAGGGCTTAATCTTAAAGCAGACGAGACACTGGAAAATTTATGAGCGAATAGCAATTCTAGCGCATAATGTCCAGACATTGCATGTTAGTAGAGTTGGGTAATTGGAGTTCAGAATGGAGGTCAGTAGGATGATCAAGGTCTATCAACAGATTTACAACATGGTGCCACTTGGGAAGCACAATATGATGATGAATGTCATGTAAGAAATTACGTTGAATATAGACAGTCAGGGTCTAGAAATGGAGTAAATTTTTGCAAGTGAATAGAGCAAAGAGAGTCTTTCTTAAGTGGACTTCACTAAAGGCAGAACGTTGCACTAGTTTGAAAACAGTTAATTCAGCGGTATTCAATTCACTGACACGTAAATGTCCAGAGATTCCTCTTTTTGTTTTTGGTTAACACAAGTTAAAGAAGTGTACCATGTAAGCTAAGACCCAAGTCAATTTCCTCCATGAAGAATATTTTGAGAGTATTTTCCACAGACTAATTACTGTGAGAATACTAAGAAGGGTAGTCTTTAGTTCATCCGTAGATTGAAGTTCTTTCAAATTCAAATCTTTACTGTAGACAACAACAGTTGCATTACAATAACTCTCAAAACTTTATATAAACTAGTCAATTGCAATAATACTTAATAATAAATAGATAAAAATAAATAATAAATTAAATAAAACATTAAGAGATAATAAATTCTGTTAAGTGTGGAAAACTTGTGGTTTCGATATTAGCAGAGGAATTAAGTTTTGGTTTTGTAATGAACTCATCAACAGAGTACAATGCCCTCAACACTAGGAGGTGTCTTAGATGAGTTTTACATTTTTTGGGTCATTTATCTCTTTAATGTATTCAGGAAGCTTAATAATAAACTTGATGTTAGATTGTGATGGCAGGTGTTCATATGCCATTAGTTTGTGTTGTCCTATTCAATAGTTATCTCTGACCATAGTTTCGTACTGGTGTACGTCTCTACCCTGGACCAAATCACACTGAAACTGCAGTACAAGTTGGCCTTAAGAGTACAAAAGCCGGGAAGGCTCAACAATTCAAGCTCCCTGAAGGCATTTTTACACGACTCATGTATTTAATTTTGAAAGAATTCTGACAGCTTTCATTTTCATTCTAAACACTCTTTCAAATTTGTACTTAGAGCAGCTGCCCCATGGTCACATACCATACAATAATTGAGGGTTTATAAGGCCATAATAGGCAGTTTTCAAAACTCGTAAGGAACAAAATGTTGTAATCTCACAGAGCATGAACTCTGGAACCTACCTTAGAGCAGATATGGTCGTCTCAGGTCAGACCTCAATAAATTTACATCCCAAGGAACTTGGCAGATTCTGTCTCTTCTTTCCAGAGGAGCATCATCAGCCATTACAACAATTTGATAATCATGGTCCTGTTGCCGGAGGCAAAATCTAATCAGATTCAACTTTAAAAAATTAGTTTTCAATTTATGCTCCATAAATGCTTTGACGTTAAGGTTATTGATGGTTTTTGATCTGATACAGAGAGTCATGACGTCAGCATATTGAATCACCATTCCATTATGGATCGATGAGTTCAACCTGTTGACATAAATGAGGAAGAAACAAACCAAGAATTGATCTCTGAGGGACGATTCCCTTCAGAAAAAATTAAAAGGGTCATTTTAATTTTTTCTGAAAAAGTATTTGTAACTTGCACACTTTGGTCCCTGTTAAAGCCATTTGCGTGGTAAACAGCGAACACCACTTTTCCACAACTGGTGCAGCAGTGTTGCATGATGCATGTAGTCAAATGTTTTAGAGAGGTCAAGAAATATGGTAAGCACTTTTTCTCACCTTTCCAAGCCATTGACAACACAGTCTATGAGACATGTGATGGCATCTGTAGTAGATTTGTTTTTCATAAATCTATACACAAGTTCCGCCTCCATCACAGGAGACATTGCCATAGACGATACAGGTCCAGACCACAGGTCAGAACATTGACAGTAATTCCCTTTATATGATGGCTCTGTTAGTGCTACTGACGAGGAAAACTCGTTAAATTTATTTGCAGCAATAAGGGGGTCTTCAATTAATCTATTTTCTATTGTAAGCATGAGGGTTGAGAATTTTGAAAAATTTGGCTGGATTGTCTCATTTTTTTATTGTTTTCCACGCACATTTTGAGAAGTTCTATGATTTTTTTTAGTTTTTGTTCAATTTCTAGTGCCTCGGTGGCTTTGATTAGTCTACAATAATTTTGCTTGTATGATCAAAAGAATTGTTTAAACCTTTTGTTTTCTGAATGAACATAAACTGAGTAGTAAGATTTGAGCCTTACTCATTAGTTTAGAATATCCTGAGTGCCTCTTATTATGGGTTTGCTTTTACTTTCTTTAAATGGACAAGTAATATCTAAATAAAAAACTAAACAATCATTAAATACTTTAAATGCTTTCTCAAAACATTCAAATGAATCCATAAACGACTATGACTCACTATTAAGGCATCTGTTGAAGTAGTCAATATTTCCAGGTTTTAATTTTCTGTTTAATTTTATTGGATAACAATCTGGATAACTATGACTCAACTGATAAGTTGAGTTTCGGACTGCATCTAGTAAGCGCAATCTCCTGTGCGCTTTAATACAGAGACCGAAACGTCTGGTATATTTGTGATTAAGTTTTCATGGCTTTACTTGGTGTGGCAGTAGTAACTTGTGTTGGTGAGCTAACGGACCATACTAAGCCAAAACAGGTGAGTACATTAGTAGTAGCTAGGTGAGGGGTTTTGTGTGGTCTAAAACATCTATATTAAAGTCACTAGTGATGATGAACTTCAGAATGAACAGAGATTCAAAATTTTGGAAGAAGTTGTTGCTGCATCCATTTGGTGATCGGTACAGACCAATAATAATGATTTTCCCAAAGGGATTCATATGAAGTTTTATTCCACACTCATTCAAAGACTAGATCATAACAGTAATCAACTCTGAAAGTATGGAGTTGTATTTGAGGTTTGATAAAGATTGCCACACCGTCCCCTTTAAAATTTGTACTGTGAAGTATGTTGGCTAATTCATAATTTTCAATTCTAAACCGAGCCACCATGTCAGGGGTGAAACCATGTTCAGAAACAATTCAGGTTGCAGCTCATCAGCCATGAGTGCTTTTGGTGAACAATAGAGAAATTTTTAATATTTTGAATTTTGTTGTTGTGGAAATTTTGAGAACATTTATGAGTTTCCAATTCTAATATCGTTACTTTCTCTTTACTCTTTTTGTGAATGGTAATTTTTTGGCTGTGTAGTTTTCTTGCTTTTAACTGTCTCGGCGAAGGAGTAAAATGGCAGGCAGTATGGCATTGACTCGACTGTCTCGTAACATCTGGAATTGAACATCGGTGCAACTGTGGAAGTTGTTCATAGCTGGTAGCAGATAGCAGTTCTGGTGCCTTAGTACTGCCGCTCTTGGATCTCACTCTTGAAGTTGTGAGCCAACCTTTTCAGAGGTTAATTGGTCCGTAGGCTTCAACACTGCAGTCTGTAGACTCAAGGGTCCAGGGCTGAACTGGCGTCGAGGTGGGCATCTTTGGACATTCTTGGAAACAGGAAAAGGATTCTACTGTGACCACGTTTCGATTGTTCACACTATGTCTCTGTAGATATTCCTCTTTCTGCCAAGATGGAGATGCAATCCTCGAAACAAGTTTCTACGTTTACAACCCTAGTCAAGAAGTTGCACGTTTTCAGCAAAATCTAGAAGCTTCCGCAATTCGGAATTCAATGATCATAGTGTTTTCCTTTGAGTAGGGGTTGAGGTCATAACATGTAGGAACTGTTGATATGAGGCTTCTGGAGCATACGTGGCAAGGCTCCTGTATTCTCCCACTGCATTGCTAATCTAAATGTTGTTTGTTCCAGCAGTAAAAACAATGTAATCATGTATTTTTAGTTGCCCACAGTTAGTTTTAATATCCCGTATTTCTTCTAAAAGAGGGGCGCCTGGTTTCACAACACTAGATATAATTATAGTGTTTTTGGGAGAAAACATGTCTTGCATTAGTTTATTTATTTATTCGTGCCTCTACTATGACTGTTGTTATACAGGGCTACATTAACATTAAAAACTCTATTCTTTTGTCTTCATTTACGCTTAGAACAGGTTCTTGACTGTGCCTCATCAGTGCTCGACAATTGGATAAAGGTTGTACTATCTGAGGAGATCTTATCTGAGGTGATAGGATTTTCAGTTACAGCCAGAAATCTGTTAGAGGTCTGTATGGGTGGCAGTTTATTGTTGAGGGATGGCAGCGTGTTATTAGATTAACTGTACAACGTAGCATACATCTGTTGAATTGTAACATTTAGTTTACAGTTATTATTTTCAAGTTTCCCTAGTTTCAAGTTTATGTTATCGTTTAACCTTTTATTATTTCTTGATTAGCATTTGTTTCATTATTTGCATTTGACAACTTTGCTTGTAACTTAGATATTATATTATTTAATTTTATAGTCTCATTAGTCAGTAGACCTATTTTTACTGAATCAACACAACTACATGAAGAGCTAATTGTCAAATGGTTATTTTTCTCTAGCTCCAAGGTAAGGTCCTGCGCCTAGGTGATTAGACAATCTCTCTCATGAGTTAATTCATCAAAATGAACTACAAGAGCGTCTTTACTTTTCATGCACAGGTCCTCAGTCTGACACTCCACATATCTCTGCTTTGTGTTGTGACTATTAATTGGGATATTAATGGAGAGCTAGGAAAGCTGTTGTTTGCTATGGAGGAACAGGAAATTTCAGAGGAGAACTAGTCTGTGACCTTATTGACAAAGGGTGTTTGCTGAAGTGTTGGTTTTTACGGCCAAGTATCCTGGTGAAATCAGAATTGGTCCTTACAGATGCCAAACGATCTTTTCCAAGACATCTGCACGCAGCTCTCTGCAGCTAAAGGCTCTTTCTAATCGGTATTTATGGCGGTCAACGACCATTAATGGTAACAACCCAGTATTGATGTTCTTTATAGAGGCTGGCTTGAAAACTCCTTGTCTTGTAATCCTTGTTCGACAAACCAATAAATTTAACAATAATATGTCTTGAAAACGGTACAACTCTTTTGAATTAAATAAACCCCATTATTTTCAGGATGAAAATGTAATATTAATAGACATATGCCCATACACTTACAGTGGTGATGATCCACTCACCCACCCATATACTTACAGTTGTGATGACCCACCCATACACGTACAGTGGTGATTACCCACCCACCCACCATACACGTACAGTGGTGATGACCCACCCACCCAACCATACACGTGCAGTGGTGATGGTTACAACTTCTCATTACAAAGTTTAAGTTAACTTCTACATCTTTAGCCTACTGATGTCTTGGAAACTCTACAACTCTTTTGAATTTTAAATACATAATTGTTTTCAGGTTGAAAAGACAATGTCAAGAAACATGTCCCATGACTGTCTTCTCATTACAAATTTTAGGTAAACTTATACATCTTTACCTGATATCTTTGAAATAGTACAACTCTTTGGAATTTTAATTACACCATTGTTTTCCAAATGCTAAAAAGGCAATGTTAATAAACATGTCACATGAATATCTAAAGATATTCTAATATATATAAAGAATTCATAACTTTATTCCTATATCTTAGACCTCAGGTTACTCCCAATATCCAAAATACTTAAAGAATTAAAACATCTACCCATGAGCGGAGTTATGGGGGGGGGGGGGCAATACACCCCTATCCTTCATGTAAATTTTAATTTTTATTTATAAGGAATATAATTTTATATAAAAGTTACTAATGAACGATGAACTTAAATGCATGTTGACTCAATATATATACTAATAATAATAAATTAGAATGCCATTAATCCAAAATGAAGATCAGTGCGAGTATTAGCATCCCAGTTATACAATACAATTAAGGGTTGACTTCGACTACCTACCATCTACAAATTGGCACGACTGACTGAATCGAGTCGTGTTTAGCACAGCCGGCGGTCTGCCCAGCCCAGTCAGTCAGCAGTTGTCAGCTAGTGTTCATGCTCTGTTCCCGCTTTCGTGCTTCATGTATTAAAATAAGTGTTTTTGTTTGTGTTATTTAAGATGAGATCAGTGGTGTTTCTATATTAATTGATTACAGTATTATCATTTTTCTGTTTTGTTTATCTATGGAATCTACAGTTTAAACAAAATGAGTAAAAAACAACAGGTATTAGAACTTTTTTTAAATAAAAGAACCGTGACCGTGTCTAAGACCGTTGAAGAAGCGGAATCTGAGTGTTTATTAAAAGCTTCCCTAGGCTGTTTTAAGTCTTGCCATGACGTAAATAAACAAACTGATTCAGATACTTCTTCTTATGATGAAGGAGCCTACTAAAAAAAAAATTGGACTTTGGTAATATAGAGACGGGTCCATCGCGCCCAATTTTGACTACATATCCACTTTCAGACTTTAGAAATTCAAAACGAGCATTTACACCATTTTATTTTGAGAAATTTGAGTGGCTAGAATACAGTATAAAGAAAGATGCTGTATTCTGTTACACTTGCAGGATATTTTCTTTTAACAATAAAGAAGTATCTGTAACTGAAAAAGCATAAGTAACTGGAAGAAGATAGGGGAAAAATTAGAAAAGCATGCGTCCAGCGAAAGTCACTTATTTTCCATGGCGAAGTGGCATAACTATAGAAAGCCAAAGGATACAATTGCTTCGGAAATATCATCATCTCATAAAGAGCTTGAAAATCGTGAATATTTTAAGCAAATTTTGGACCTTTAGTTATTTTTGGCCAAACAAGGAATGCCTTTTCATGAACACGATGAAAAAGGAACATCAGGCAACAAGGAAAATTATTTAGAGTTATGTGAATTATACTCAAAATATGATGCTAAATTCAAAGGAAAACATGAACAATATTTCAATTTAACAAGTCATGACTTTCAAAACGAAATTTTCGAAATTGTTACTGAAGAGGTTTTAAGTACAATAGTGAATGAAATAAACGAATCTGGATTTTATACCTTAATGGTCGATGAAGCAGTCATACAGTTCAACAATTGTGTATTTGTATAAGATATTTGTTTGAATCAGAAATTAAAGAAAGATTGCTAAAAATGAAGGATGTTTCTCTAGATCGTAGTGCTGAGTCCTTAGCAAACATTATTTTGAACTACCTTAAGGAAGTATTTATAACTGCTACTTTAATAAGTCAATCACATGATGGTGCGAGTGTAATGTCCGGAGTAAAGAATGGGCTACAGAAAATCATCAGGGATACCCATTCTCTCGCCATGTATGTGCACTGTTTAGCACATAAGGTTAATTTGGTTCTTGTAAACTCTTGTGAAAGCAATAACTACAGTTGTTTCTTCTTTAATGTGATGCAGTCACTATATGAGTTTTTTTCTAACCCTGATATGCATGCGGAATACAAAATACTGCAAGAGGAGCTACAGATCAAAGTCCCAGGCCCACATGAGATCCACAAATTATAAGTGACGCTAGGTGGTCGTGTAAGAGCTACTGCTGTCCAATCTGTTAACAGAAATTTTGATGCAATTCGTGCCGTCCTCAAAAAGATTGCTAATGATCTAAGGAATTCGAAGTCTCCTCAGGCCAAAGGATGGCTTCAATTACATCCATGGACTTTGTAGTATGTTTAATATTTTTATTGGAGTGTTTAACTGATATAAATATCCTCAGCAAAGCGCTTCAGAAGGAGGACTCTTGCATAGCAAGATGTGCGAAAGCAGCAGGAGCAATTATTATGAAGCTCGAGTCAAAAAGAAGTGAAAACGCCTGGGAGAAAAATTGGAATGAAGTAATGGAGTTTTCAAGGATTCACGAACTACATTTATTCCCTGAAAATATTTGCATCACAACACAATCCAATGAGACTACCACAACATCTCGTTCCTTGGTAAAAGAAAGTCATTCGACTTCAAGTTCACATATTGCGCCCAAACGTCGACGAGTTATTTCAAAAACTCTTAATGAATATTTTGTCATGTCTACTGTTGGATAGTCAAGAGGAGTTATCGATACAGAGAATTTGAGTGATAACAGTGAAGTGAACAGCAAGGTACAGTACCGTTGTGACCTTTATTACCCAATACTTGATATTTTGATCAGTGAACTCAAAAGAAGGTTTGCCGGTGAAACAATGGAAGTAGCAAATGCGAGTAAAGAGTTCCTTTGCCTCAATCTAGAGAAATCTGAATCGTTTATACAGAAATATCCAGTGCCCGGATTGAACCAAACTATGCCCATAGGGTGCGTTCTCGAGTCAGATGGTATCAACCCGAAAGAAATACCGCTTAAAGAGTTGGTTAAAATATTAAAAGAACTGGTTTAAATTCAAGATGATATTTATCCCAATTTCAAACTGCTTTTTAAGATTTGTCTTACCCTTCCATCTAATTGTACTACTTGTGAACGATCGTTCTCGACGATGAGAAGAATTAATCAATGGCTTAGGTCATCCATGGGCCAAGAACGTTTCTCCAATTTGGCTGTCATTTATCCAGAATCTGATTTAGTAAAAAGCCTCAACTTGGATAAACTAACGGATAAATATGCAAAAAAAGGTAATAGAAAATTGCCTTATTTAATTATTAATAAAGGAGTGCTAATGTATTAATATAAGGGTTACATTGCTTGACAATATGAGACCGTTCTATTGTAGAAAGTAAATATGTATATACCTGGTTTATATTGCTATACAACCAATATTATGTTTATGTTTGATAAAAATAAACATCAATTTCATGTTCTGAGTTTAAGTAATTTTCATTCAAAAAAGGTACCTAAATGTCATGTATTTAAGCTGCAATTTTTAAAAATGTCCCCCAGACCACCCGGAAAAAGTGGGATACAGGAAATTTAATGCATGGTAAACTTGTTACTTGTGCCCCCAACATACAAGGTCTAACTACGCCAATGCATCTACCTATATAATGAACAGAATAATTGAAAAAAGCTTTAAATGTAAATTGTAGTGGGAGGAAGGGACTTTATAACCACCCTGTATAAGTCAAGATTCAAGTTTTTTATTTTAATAAAACACATAACAGTGCATGGACAAAAGTCAAAATGTTACACTAAATTTAACAAAACTTTGTATAAAAATTAAAAAAAAATTATACAAGTACAATGTATAAACAAATTAAAATAGACATAAATACAATTCAATGTACACATTGGCTAGAACAATAAAATTAGATGAAAAGCAACTAAAGATAAATTAATGTAAGACTACATCATATGAAAAACGCTAACATATAATCTAGGTCATAACTCTAAAACTAGTTATGGCTTTCCCAGTTTACAGTTAAAAAAATCATCAATTTTATATAGACATTCATCCAGCAGAACAATCGTGATTTTTTCATTTAAATTTAGAGTGGGGCAGTGATTTAATTCTATCTGGCAATAAATTATACAGTTTAGTGGAAATACATAACCAGTCTTGCAGTTGCTTCACAGACCATTTCAACGGAGGCATCTCTAATTCTGGTCTATTCAAGAAAATCTATATTCTCCTTTACAAATATTACAGAACCCCATAATTTTTAGTAGGTCTGCCGTAAAAAAATGCAAGTTTATACCCGAGCAATGTGAGTAATGAGGAATCAGCAGCCTTCATGCAATGCTCAGCAATAGTAATAACACTAACATTGTAATTTTAGCAAAGCATATTTAAATAATCTATCTTATTACAGAGACCTTGAACATTCCAAAAAAATTAATTAAAAACCCCCTTTTTTTAAACTTTAAGTGCTAACTTTTAGTGATAGCTGGTCGCTTAATCGATAGCTGGTCATTGTAATACACCAGAGGAATAGGTGGTTCAGATTTTGAATGCCTATCATGTAACACCTTACATAAGGTTTCATCTATCTTATCAACTACAAATAACTTACCTAGCTTATTTAAGTGGAGACCATGATTGGTATAAAATCTAGAACCTATGTTACTAATATCAATATAAATAACATTTTTAAATTTCATACACAATGATTTGATTCTGGCATTGGTTAGTTCAATCTCCTTATTCACAATTGACCACGAGGGAAGATCAATTCGATGGGGCATAGAGAACACTATCACATTGGTTGTGTGCAGCTCCCAAGGTCTCGTCCTCAGCGATTTTAAAAGACCAGCCGCTTCGTTGTGGGCTACATCATTAGTTCCTGCCAGATAAACTATTAAATCATCTGGTCCATTCTTAGAGGTTGTAGACAGACTGCCTTTGGTTGCCTCTTCAAACTTTGCTGCAGGTTTAACATAACCTGATGTGTTGTAAGTAGATTCTTGTGACCTGCTTGCAAGTGTAGATGGAACATACCTACTCTGGCTGTCAGAGTAAATAGTCACTTTTGATACAACTTCTCTTGGTAATCTAGGCTTAGGCCCATTTGTTTTTTTATGTTTAGGCCTACTGGTGTGATCAAGGTCTGGCTGAAAATAAGGCTGTAATCTTTATTTGAATTTAACATCGGCCTTATGGAGAATTAAATAAACATAACAGCAGGTGAAGCAGACTCTCTTAAACCTTCGCATATGAAAGGTGACATGGAAGCATATATCTTATATTATATCTATAAATTATAATAGAAGGTCTATGATAGAAGATATAAATAACTATACACCAATTATATGATAACGGGTTGTCAGGGTAATTTAGTGCTTGTAAGAGAGTAATTTTTCATAGTGCATTTGGCCAACTGGTCACTCCCACTACTGTCACTAGCAAAACAGAAAACAGAACTTTGAACGTTGAACAGAGAGAGAGCGAGAGAGAGAGAGAGATGCTGTTGTAACGTAACAACTAACAGTTGCATAAGATTGCTCGCATTTCGTTGCAGACGGATTACCTCGGTCGGTATTAGGTAGGGTTGCTACTTGACCGACTAACGTGGTTTGTTTGTTGAAATATTTTTCAGTGTTCCTTATTTATATTGGTGAATGATTTAAATTTTTGGAAGGATGTCTTGTCTCAGTGTGAAGGAAAATAAAGATTTGAGAGTGTCCAAGAAGTAAGGTAATTATGATGTGAGGTTATGTTATTATGTTAGTCTTATATCTAATTATTATGATTTTCTAATGCAAGTAGGGCCTAAGAAGCAGTCAGTGTAGTAAAAATACCAGATGGGGTTGACAGAACACTTAAAAGATGGGATAATAACTTAGTTGCACATGGCCATGGTATATTTACAGACGAAGATGATGCTATGGGAGGACCTGCTCTTGAGGATGAATTGGAAGGTAACACTAATGATTTATACATAGCTAAGAACAATACTAAATGGCGAATGTCACCTCAAGCCAATCTAAGAGTAAGAGACGTCCTTGTGATTTACTAAGGTATCTTCCTGGCACAAGGGGTAACCAAGCAAAGAATGCTCGTAATCCAATAGAAGCCCTAAGCCTCTTAATTTCGGATGAAATGTTGGAGGAATTGTAGCCTGCACGAATATTTATATTGCTACTATTCGCAATAGGTATGCTAGACAAAGAGATGCAGCAGACACAAATTTATTAGAATTAAAGACATGCTTGGGGCTGCTTTTCTTAGGTGGAGTGATGAAAGTGTCACACACTAAACTAGAAGATCTATGGAAAACAGATGGCACGGGTATAGAATTATTCAGACACTACCATGGGTATGAACAGTTTTAAGTTTATTTTGAAATGCTTAAGATTTGATGACCTTTATACAAGAGCCGAGAGAAAGGTACAAGATACACTGGCTGCTGTTAGGTTCTTAGTTGATACCTTTAATGACAACTGTAAAAAGCACTACAGTTTATCCGAAACGTTACCATAGATGAGATGTTAGATCCATTTCATGGCCCCTGTGGATTTAGGCAGTACATCCCCAGCAAGCCGGCCAAATATGGGCTAAAATATTTGTACTTACAGATGCTAAAACCTACTATACAAGTAAAGTAGGAATCTATTGTGGGGTTTAACCAGAAGGGCCATACAAATACAGTAACAAGTCTGAAGATATTGTGAAATGTCTTGTAGAGCTATAACAAATAGTGGTCGCAATGTAACTTGTGATAATTAGTGTGTTTCACTGCAATTGGCTGTAGACCTGATCCAATGACATAACCTAACTTTGGTGGGAATGGTAAAAAAAACCGCATGGGAATGGTAAAAAAAAACCGCAAAGGAATACCCTAATTTTTCAAATCAGCTAAGGATTGTCCCATAGGATCAAGTATTTTTGCTTTTAGAAAAGATTTGAATTTGGTATCTTTCAAACCAAAAATGAACAAAATTGTTTTGGTGCTGTCAACCCTCCATAACGAAGACCCCAGCATAGAAGATGTTGGAAACCTACAAAAGCCCTCAATAATCACGTTCTACAATGCCATCAAGTCCGGCGTCGACAAAGCCGATGAAATGAAATGTGCTTATCCTGTAGCAAGAATTACAAGAAGGTGGACTCTTGTTTCTTTTTTCTCATTCCTAAATATTGCTGGCATAAACGCATATGTAGTATTCAAGAACAATACCAATGCAACTTTGGCTATGTTTAATGAGTTCTTGATGCAGCTAGCAAAAAGAACTCATTAATGGCGTCTTGAGAATGACAGTAACAATGACAACTTACCAGTATCAATTCGGCTTAGGGTGTCTGAAATTTTAGTCCTTTCTGAACTACTACCATGACGGCCTGGCAATCAAAAAGAAAGAACACACGGACGGTGCAGTTTTTGTGATCGGAAGAAGAATAGGCCAACTCGATTCACTTGTAAAGGCTGCAACAAGAATGTTTGTTTGGGACATGTTGTTGGACACATCTGCAGAGAGTGTGTGGAAAAATTACAAGTAATACAGGTTGATAATGAGGCAGACCAAGAGTGAACTTTATAAATCAAAATTTCATTGTTTTCATAAATAACATTTAACTGTACTAATAAATAAAATTTGAATTTGAGAAATTTATATTTGACTTTACATTTGAAAATGTGAGTAAATTTTAAGTCTAAATTTAATTGTTATAATAAGTTTTTTTTTTAATGTAATCATGTTTTTATTTACCTTTTTATTAAAGAAGAAGTCAACCATAGTTAATTTATATTAACATTAGTAATAAAATAAACTAATTTTATTTTCATTACATTTTCAACGTTTTTACAAAATATTAGCAAATATATAAAATTAACAAATAAATAAAGGTTGATTACTACTATAAAACATCATATAACTAATAACACATTCATATTTAGGCATTTAGTAGAGTAATACAGTAAAAAAAATTGGGTGTGCGTCGGACCACACAGTGGAAGTTATACTTCTTTGGCCATTCTCATACACCCACTCACGCACACAAACAGACAGGATATATAAATGAAATATAAGACATTTTTCAATATTATTCAATATATTTATCTTCAATATATTATACCTGACTTCATTATTATATTATACACCAATATTATCATTATCAGTAATTTCTTCGATTAAATTTCTTCGATTAACAATCGATTAATCGATAGTTCTTAAAAATTTGTTCTTACTTTTCAGCGTGACGCGGTTTCTCGACCAACATCCCATCCCAAAGTGTCTAACGGGCGCAAAGAAGTATAACTTCAAAAATAAGTTAAAAGTGCAGAGTAAGGCTCTGCCCGCATGCTTTCGTTTCACTATGTCGTGTGTGCTATAGAGTGTGTTATTCAAATACACAAAGGTTATATTTAAAATAATATAAAAACAGCTGATGATCTATTTATATTTAATTTAATAATACAAGTTGTTAAGTTAACACAATATATATGATTGGTTTTTCTGTGAAATTATTATTTTGATTGATAAAAATATTTAGTGAATCTAACATAGTTTAAATTACAATGTATATTCTTCACAATAATTAGAGATACATATCGTATTCAGGTGCCTGGTCTCCAGCAAAGACATACAAACAACTTCGTTTTTTGTGGATTGTAGTTGTTGCTTGTATTATATCTTAACTGTGGCTGTTAAGTAGGATTTGCTATGAAAGTACTGTAGTTTTTCCTTGTTATCCCAAAAATTTATTATTATAGACCAAAATAGTTTGGTAGAGGTGTTAAAACAATCTTTTAATAATGTAAATATATATAAGAAATACTGTGACATTTTTTAAATTGGTTTTTCTGATTTTTTTTGTAGTAACCATTTCAGCTGAAAAAACTGGGTATCTTGATAAAAATACACCCCCCTGTTCATGACTCATTTCATAAAAAATGCTCATATTTCTTCTGGTGTAAAGGAGATGCATGGTTTCCAAAACTATTGTGAAATATTTAGGTTTAAAAAAATTTTTTTTGTTTTGTTTAGGTGGCCTAATGAGCGGAGGATCTCATCAGCGGTTTGAAGGTTATGTTTACTATCAAGACATGCTTTGAGTCAAGAGTCATCAGTTAAGCTCTTGGTATGATTTAAATGTTATGGTTGTATTAATATTTATTTAATTATTTTTATTTCTTTTCCTAGGTTAACCAGTTGGAAGAGTTCAAATAAAATAATTATGGAAACTGAGAACACAGAAGGAACAAAGGGCTCTTCAAAGGCCATGACCGACGCAGTGATTGATTTCACAGGTGGTACTTTGGGTAAGTAAACTATTCACTTCTAATGGTGTTATTTTTATGAAACAATTACGTCCTGTGATATTGGTGGGTGGGAGAAATATTAGCGCTGTTTAAAAGAGAATATTTCATCAATCATTGGGAAGTTGTGGTGATCAATATGCTTTCTGGATGGGTTAAGAATCTTGATAAATATTTTGGTTTAATTAATTTTTTTTAGATGCCAATTCATACAGTACCAGAAGTTCTGATTCCAGCTTGACAATTTGAATAGATGTGATGAATTTATGAATGAACTAGCTGAACCCGGCGGACGTTGTCTCGTCTTTCATTTTTGATTGACATACCAAAATAAAGCAATAAAAAGAATTATAGAAAAAAACCATGCTACACTCTCAAGGTAAAATGTAGAACTACAATAAATCAAAACATATACAGTACTGTTGTTGTGAGAACTTCAATCTGCTTATGGCATGTGAAACTACATTAACACGTTCGCTGCGGTGCGGTTTGGACCTTGTTATTGCCCCAGTAGCTGAACTAGAATAATTTAAAAACACTTACCTTTATCGTAAAGAAGTCCAAATATGATGTTTTGAGGTGGATGGAAGGCATAGATGTCGAATTACTTGATGCTAATTTCCATCGGTCGAATTCGTCTGCTCCGTGACTGGCGCCAGCCCTTGTCCATGTCAATATCGGTAAACACACCCAAAACATGGCTATGGTCCTTATACAGGTGTGTAATGTTTTACTAAGCACATTAAAAGTTTCAATAAAGAGTTATTTATATACAAAAAAAATATTTACACTATGTACATTTTCTACTTTGCTTCTCTCATTTGTGGAACTTCTCGAAACATCGTACCGCACACAGTGCTGGCTTTCCTGGGCAACCAGAACATATGTAGATACTCTGTTTATTTTTATTGCCTTCTTTATAGCATACTCTACAGTTTTTTCTTTTTGTAAACCCTTTTTTACATACTTCGTCATTTTTTACCAATTCATGGGAAACAGGTCGCTTTTGCCGTGGACTGATTGTAGGAAGCTTTGGTGGGAGCAACTCTTCAATAACTTCCAAACGAAATTTGAAGAGGGACACTTTTTTTTGCCCACTGTCCACTCTGTGCATGTTGTACAGCATATAAGAGTTTGTTAGACACATGTGAATGATATGCACAAATATCTTTTTATACCACCTTAGAGTCTTCCGTTCTAAAGGATAATAAGACATCATTTGGTCTTGTCGGTCCGTTCCCTTCATGTTTGCATTATATTGCACGATGGGTAGTGGTTTTTCCAATTGCTGTCCAAATTTGTTGTGCATAGTGACCATATCATTCTCAAATTCTGTTGAAATGTACAACACATCTCTTTTATCTCGCCATTTCCCTACGAGAACACCCTCAGCATATTTACCAACAGTCTCACCTTTTTTCAGTTTTGCATTTTCTATTTCTTTTGGATTGCATTTACGGTTTTTCCTAAGTGTTCCTGTACAGTATGTATTCATGGACAACAGCTTGGATGCAAGAGAGAAACTGTTGTAGTAATTGTCCATGAATACTGAATGGCCGTTTCTCAGCAATCTATTCATGAGCAACATCACTACCTTTTCTGTGTGTCCTAATCCAGCTGTTACGTCACTACCACCGGAATAAATTTTGAATTTGTACGTCAAACCATCTGGTTCATTTAGAGAATATAGCTTTACTCCAAACTTATGACGTTTACCTTTTATGTACTGGCGAAAGCGTAAACGCCCTCGCCACAGGACCATTGACTCGTCAATAGACAGTTCTCGGTTGGGATAATAAATTTGTGACATTTTATTGTTAAAATAAGAGACCATTTCATCAATTTTTTCAGTGGAGGAACGAGGTTGTTGTGTTGATGTTGATGGTTGGGGATTTGTAGTAGATTGTGTAGGTTGTGAAAAATATAAGCATCTCAATATTCCTAAAAATCTATCTCTCGCCATGTAGTTTCTGAACGACGGAAAACTAAACAACCGGTGTGTCGACCAATAGTCCTGGATTCTGTTTAGCTGGATTGATCCTGTATGTAATAGTAGGCCTAAAAATGTTAAAAACTCAGGTACAGTTAGGTCCTTCCATTTGGTGATCCTAGACTTCTCAACGGTATTGTTTGAACAATAGAGTTCTAAGGCATATTTATTTGTTTTTGAGCAAATAAATTCTAAAACAACATCATCTAGCATCATTCTAAACCAATCAATGGGTTTCTCACCTGGAACAGGCACTAACAGTTTGTTTTCCTTGGTAAAACTAAATCTCTTCATCCCCCCAGTGAATGTCGACCATGTAGGCGGTGTAACAACAATATTATCATCATCACTTTCTGATTCTGTACTACCTACCAAATCACTGTCATATTCAACTTCATCACTGTTGCTAGAGCTGTCTGACATCTTGAATTTACAAATAAATCACAATAAAAACAACACTATTATATACAATTTCTAATTATATATACACATAAACACAAAACAATGTACAACACATAAAAGCATTGCAATTGGAAAACCAACACGAAAATATGTTATTTAGTCACTACCGATAGCGGAAACAAAGACACGTGTGCCGGCACTGAAAGCTAACTGCATACTGAAGTCAACAAAAATATATGGTTCCACCCCTTGAATTCGACTGGTCCGCCACCGGCGCCAGATCACTGACCAGTCGAATTCGACCGCTCCGCAGCGAACGTGTTAAACCACACAGTCATATGTTTTTTGTAAACAATTCAGATTCTCCATTTGAATAACATGGGATCTTTAGGAGCCCGTGGGGCAGGACCCTGTGGACGGATCTGTATCAAACTTCACAGAAACCATCTCGGGAGTATACAGGACAAGATCCTAAAGTTTCATGGCGATCGGTTGGATGGTTTGGCAGCGCATAAACTTCAAACATCCTCTTTTATAAGTATAGATTAACTAGCTGAACCCGGCAGACGTTGTCTCGCCTTTAATTTTTCATTGATATACCAAAATAAAGCAATAAAAAGAATTATAGAAAAAACCATGCTACACTCTCAAGGTGAAATGTAAAACTACAATAAATCAAAACATATACAGTACTGTTGTTGTGAGAACTTCAATCTGCTTATGGCATGTGAAACTACATTAAACCACACAGTCATATGTTTTTTGTAAACAATTCAGATTCTCCATTTGAATAACATGGGATTTTTAGGAGGCCGTGGGGCGGGACCCTGTGGACGGATCTGCATCAAACTTCATAGAAACCATCTCGGGAGTATACAGGACAACATCCTAAAGTTTCATGGTGATCGGTTGGATGGTTTGGCAGCGCATAAACTTCAAACATATATATACAAACATCCTCTTTTATAAATATAGATTGAAATTTTTAATTTACCAATGGGATTGAGATTGAACTAAAACTTAAACAAAAAAATCATAGCTAATCATTAAAAGACAGTAATTTCAAATATGCAATTATATTATTACCTCATAAAGAGCAGTCCCAGGCTTGGCAGATCTTGCCATCTGTTCAATTAGTTAACTACCGTATCTGTATTGCTTCTAGCTCAATTGATATTTGAATTTATCTCCAAAGTTTGAACAATCTGGGGATAGTTTTTGTCCAACTCCAATCAATTAATTACTGTACACTGTTATTTAATTAATATTACTGCCGTGATAAAATACATTTTTATTAATTATTATAATTATGATCACAATTCCTTTCTTAATGCTCACATTATTTCAACTTGTCTCATTGCAGACCTATCAGCTCATTCTAAAATACAGGGTGTCCACAAAAGAACTCCGGGGTTTAAAAATTCTTATTGTATAAGTGGTTAAAGCTAGCTAAGGTAATTTAATTTCTCTGAAACGAGTATCTCATTAAGCTTTACCCATACTGTTTTGAGTATTTTTCTGTAATATTTAACAGTGCTACAGAGCGTTGATATTAAAATTAGCAAAGCAGACACCAGATGCTCACTTAGTTAGTGCAGTGCAATAGGAATTCCTCAACAAAAGGCTCACAGTGTTATTTGGCTTATAGAAACTGGTTCAGTTGTAATGGTTACAGAGAAGCTTTTGGTCCAATTATGGTAGTGGCTCTTACGGATAAAACCTACGGATAAACAGCTAAGTGCATTGAAAAAACTGTAGGCCACGTGTGCCAAAAGAGATGTGAATAGAATCAGAACTTCATGTATATATAGTACACTTATTTACATAGTAAGGTCAATTAATTACTGATTTCTAATAACTAAATTAAGACTATGCCGCACCAAGCATGCCTCATTTCTGTACGTCCATTGGCTATCATATCAAGTCAAACCACCAGCATGTGTCATCAGCTTCGATGTCAACTTCAATTCACAAGAGACCGAAGCACGTAATCAAAATTAGATTGAGTGCATGATATATTCTATATTTTGTTATTTTTTATGCTATATTTAGCACAGCGTTTAAATTTTATTGACCAGCCGTGTTTAAAAATTACATCTCTTAAGGGGAACTGAAACCATGTGTGGCTCTAGCGTTTCTGACATGGCTTCCATCCGGTATGGACAGTGTGATTTGTCTTATTTGACAACATGGATAGCATCTTTCCTAAAATCCATCCAGTAAGTGGATAGATGTTCCACCACATTTTATGTGGCTTGGCTTTACAATTTTTCTTATCTACAAACAACACTTCTCCCAACTGTATGGACATTTCTTCAAAGCCCCACTATATGGAAATTTCCAGAAAGATAGCAAAAAGCTTTAATAAACATAACGGATAGATAGTTACCATGGTCTGAAACATCTTCCTACTGTGTATCAGTACTTGTACAGAATGAACAGTAAATTAAATAATTTGTGTAAATTAAAAAAAATTGATCTTGTTAATCTTAATATAATTAATAGTCTTACTTTTTATTTTTAAGAAAAAGATTTGTGCCTGAGACTGTCTGGAAACTGTCAAATCAATTGGTTATAATGGCAACAGACAAAATATAATTGCTTTCCTTTTTACCTTGGTCCTCTTTTTCGTAGTCCTGAAGAGTAAGGAAATTGTCAAAACATTCTGTGCTAGGTTCTCTATCAATGACTTATTATATTTCAAGTTAGCACCAACTGAACTAGGTGTCAATAACTGGTATTTTATTTAATTCAAATTCCTCAACTCACCTAGATTTATTAATTATATAGATTTTTATATTTGAAAATTAATAAATATCTGAATTTGTTTGATCAGTTTGTAGCTATTTTCCTAAATTTGTACATATATCACTACTCATTTTAGTAAAATATAGGAAGTATAGTAATAGATCATTTTGCAAACTAGCAGTGTTCAAAAGTTTTGTTCAATAACAGTTTAAATTTTAATACATTATACGGATTTTTAATCTACTATTGTATTATAATTTTTAATTATTCACTTTTAAAGTCATTTTTGATGTCAGTACTGCTATGAATTATGGAAGTTTTTAGTTGTTACATCAATAATACAGTAAAACCTCCTTAATCCGGCATTCTATAGTCCGGAATTGTCTATAATCCGGCATCAACGGCAATAGACGCAAATTACAAAATTGCCTTCACAATGAAGATTGTAACGTGAGCAACTCGACAACTAATAAAAAAAATAGTTGTAAGAAGCAAAAAATGGATATTTTTTCTAGGCATCTACCAGTTCTGTTGCTAACAACCACAAATACTATATTACAGTGCTGTACTGTATTTCATACTGTATTCAAATTTATTTCATCGTGTACTGTACTTAAAAATGCATTTTAATATTTTTCCTGAACTTATATATTGATTTATATTGTTTAAATAACCTATGTTTAAATAATATATACATACAGTAAGTTTTTTTTGTGCAAATTATGTTATTTTTTATACAACTCCTGTATTTTTATAAATAACCTCCATAGTCCGGAATTTTTTTTCATCCGGAATGCGTCAAGTCCCAAACGTGCCGGATTAAAGAGGTTCTACTGTAAGTAGCAAATCATAAACACCTCTATAATGAATGTAAACCTGTTTTTTTTTAAATTTGTTTTCCTCTTTGTTATGAGCCAAGCAATTTAGATAACAAACATATGAACGATATTGCTAATGATCATATGTTAGTACTAAGTATAATCCATTTATTCACTACTATTTTCATGGCTGTTATCTTCTTAAATAGCAAATCACAGATATTTTATTAACCATTAGATAGTTAGAGAGTTAAAGGTTATAAAACCAATTTCATAAAAATTTTAATACAACAAGAACCTTTACATCACCAATGCTTTATTATGTCTTTAACAAATACTCAGTTAATGACCTTGATAGCAATACAAAGAGTCTATGCACTAGTTTGCCTCATGTGAGTTGATAGGACAGATAATCTGTAAAACTGTCCTTAATAGTGACATTGAAAATGTGTGTATTTTTTACGTATATATACTTAACAACTTCATCTGTTTGCTTAATAACTTCTTATTTATTTAAATATAACAGTTTGTAAGTGAGATAAACAGTGATCTGTGAACTGTTTATTGATAAACTCTGAGGACATGTCAACTTGTGGCAGTAATTAATTGTTATAAAAGACCTTAGTACGCATTGCCAAAAAAGTAAAGTAATTAAGACCAAGCAATTGAAACTAAATAATCTCAAAATTAAATGTCATGGTTGACTGGAATGTTTTAGAAATGCTCAGAATATCATATGCGGTTTATTCTAGTCCACAACATCGAGGCAAGCTGTACACTTTTATTTGTTTGAAAAATACTAATTTAAAAATAATGAACAACGTTAAATGTTGAGTTAATGCTATCACTCATCGCTATAAGTATTGTAGTGATTTAATATGTATATATTAATATTTAATATGTAGTTAATTAATATGGCAATGGCTTGCTAGTTTTAAAATGACTTAAATAATTAAAATGAATTTTGGTAGGCCATTAGTGGTGATAATTATCTCATGCGTATCATTTGCCAGGTAGCATCGCTGGTTTAATATTGGCCAAAATCCGAATTAGGTACTCATGGTGTGAAATTTAAATAGTATATTCGAAACTCATTCTGGATAGGATTGGCTACCGACCTTTACATCATCCTTTTGAGAGTGGTTTATCATGGCTGGGAGTTAGTTATGGGAGCATTTTGCTCTGCTGTATTTATGCATATGGGAAATGAGTCTTTATATGACCTAGGTAGATAGCTTGCTAGTTCTGTTTGGGTTTCAATATTGTCCAATTTGCAATTTGATTTTTATCAGTTACATAAAGGTTATCTAACATCAGCTTGGTTATATTTTCTTATTTTTGCTTAATTTGCTTGATAAATTTTTTTGTATTAATCAATCAATCAATCACTTTATTCATAACAGTACAACTTGTACATTTGAATGGCGTAATATTTTACCAGAATTGTGTAGGATTTGTTTTGTCAATTTAATGTTTTTATTTTCATAATAAGGTCTGTCAATAAAGTTTTTTGAAAGTTTATTTTAATCCTTGTATTATTTTTGGAGTTTGTTATAAAAATCTACTTTCCAGATTCAATTAAATGATCTCTTTGAAATATTGAAGTTATTATTCCAGAAGTTAAGAAGTACTTTTTTGCTTTCTGTGTTGGTTTCTTGTTAATATAGTTTTTGGTTCCTAATTTTTTATGTCTTTTTTGCCAATTTTATATGATTGAAACTACAGTTCAACAAACTTTGCAACAATGAGGTTAGCATGATAACAAAACAGCTGGGCAATCAGCTGATATGGCAACATTTATTACTGTTCAATGCCTTATTTTCAATAAAATGTACCATAGAGTTTGTAAGGTAAACTGTGTAACTAATTACCACATATGGTTTATGAATTGGCTTAATACAACAATTAGTAATATCCGTCTGTTCACTTTGGTATGATTTATCAGAATAGAAAATGATTAGGGTAAAAATATTTTTTAGAGAATTTCATTGTTTTGTCTATTTGAAATTGTTCAGTCAGCACAAATTGTAGTTTCTGAGAATACCTATATTTTATGTAATTTAACTCTGATTTTATAATTAATAAAACTAGTAAACCTTTGTTTTCAACGACGCTTAAACTGTGTACGTAATGGTTGTTTATAGGTGCAATGGCTCTTGTTTATATTGGGCAACCTCTAGACACAGTGAAAGTCAAGATGCAAACATTCCCTCACATGTACAATGGTATGTGGGACTGCATGAGACAAACAGTTAAGCTTGAAGGATTCTTCCGAGGGCTTTATGCTGGAACTGTACCTGCCCTTATAGCCAACTGTGCAGAAAACTCAGTATTATTTGCTGCATATGGTGCTTGTCAAAAAGTTGTTGCTTATGCAACTAACACTCCTGTAAGTAATCTACTAGTTATACAAATCCAAAATTCCGGTACACCGAGACTGCGCTGCAAGGGTCAGGTATAGCACCGGCACTGCACCACGACCAAAATGCACTGGTACTGCGCTGCAAGGGCTAAGTATAGCTCCGGCACTGCACCGCAACCAAAATGCACTGGGACTGCACTGCAGGGTCCTTCCTTTTGACGATTCCATTCCTTGAAAATGTCATAGAGTGGTTTTCTCTTTATTTTCATATCCCATCTCAATGCATGCTCATGAACTATCAATAAAATAGTAAAGTCATTTCATTGTGCTAATGAAATGTCTAATAAGTTACAATCCATGCAAGAGATATTTTTGAAACTAAACATGAAAAACTCTTTGCAATAAGATTATTGTAAAACTCTTTGTAAAATGATTATTTTCAATAGGATCATTTATTTTATTTATTTCAAAACCAAATGTTTTAAGAATGAAAAATATAGGATATGAAATATAACATTCATATATTTATATAATTTCTTATTTTAACTGATAAATTAATATTGGTGAAAATCAAGCTGATAGAAAATAAATGAGTTTCGATTAAATCTCTGCTAGCTAAAAGCTAGCTATTATATTTAAAAAATAAAAACAAATAAAAAAAATTCAATCAGATGTTAACAAACAAATCAAATAGGTGTAAAAAATGTGCATTATTCAGTCAAAAAATTACATAATTCTTTATACAAAATTACAAATAAAATTAGAAACTACAAATCACAAAACAAAAAATAAAAAAGTACACAAGTTAGGTAGAAGATGGAACAAAAAATATAAAATTTCAAATTATAAATATTCACAAGTCAGTTTGTAAAAGTCACATGCGAGATTATAAATTATTAAGCTGTTTATATAATTACAGTTAATGTAACCCCGTACACTTATTTTTTTATAAGTCTATAAAGAGTAAGTTGATAATTCAAACAAATTTACAAAATATACAATTTAGTTAGAAAATTCTATACAAAATTTCCAAATATAAAAATTTGAGAGATGAAAATAATTAAAAAATAAGTAATTAAGAAAATTTAATATAAAAAAATATAAATTATGAAGTTAAACTTTACATAACTATACAATTTAGTTCAAAAGTTTAATAACCGAAGTTCAAAATGTTAAAGTTCAAGGGATAAATATTACGAAAATACATAAAGTTAATCAGAAAATGTAACAAAATAGTATAAATTTTTAAGTTAAGTTAAAACATACTGCTACATTTCAAACAACTTTTAGCGAAACACATCTCGAAAATTCACAATGTCTACTTGACCATTTTTAAGTAGTTCAAATTTCTTTTCAATGAGTTTTTGAAATATTACAGTTTGTTTCTTTCTTCAAGGTAACTCGCGATTTTGTAAACTATTAATGTCAATGTATGTGTCCAGCTGAGCCTTCTTGATGGATTCAACGAAAATAATAATGTTTGGATGAGAAGATTAACACGATTTCTTAAACTTAGCCTAATGTGACAGCTTCCCCATGAGTTCGTCGTTCTCCACAAATCTGAAGAATCTAGACCCCAATGTGTGGAGGGAGAAATTGGCATCACACTCACTAACGTATAGTTTCTTTACATCCTGCCGCCCAGCTTAGGTTACCGGGATGGTAGCGGCCCGGTGCATTCTGGGGTAGACCTTTTTGGACACTGTCTTTAGGGCTGGATATGCAGCGCAGTCCTGGTGCACCCCAAAATTCCTGTTTTTTTCTCTTTTTTTCTGTTGTGTGACACTTACTATTCTATATTGCACTTACAGACTTATGAAGAAGTAGTGCAGTACATTGCCCACTATATTTGCTACAAATTTACATTGATGTAAGATTTTTGTGGCATCCTTAACCTGTGTAGGTCTATGGCATTTTTCGTACGTTATTTTCATAGTCACTAATATTTGGTTACCGTTAATTTTGTTATTTTCTTAAAATATAGATAGCATATTATTATAAGTACTTTTAAATTTTATATATAAAATGCAAGAATAATTGACCTACATCAAACCAGTAGTGTTAAGTTAAGGAAAATAAAAATTACCATAGAAATAGGCTGTTTGTATAGAAATGTGATTTACCACTCGTCACTATTTCTGCAAAACTATACACCATAGATTTACCTTGGCCCCTAGAGGTAAGGTAAACTTGATCACGTAAAAAAATAAAATAAAATTTTTTTGCATTCTTACTCACAGTACTTGTGTTACTGCCTATTTATTACTATAAGCACGCAATGCTATTACTTAGCCTATTTCAAACGTGTTCATTTAATTTGTTTTTGTTCAATCATCTGCCTTTAGCTGTTAAAAATTTAGAATATAATATATTTAAATTGTCTGTAAAGAAAATACTTATTGAACAGTGTTTGTACACCATAAATGAGTTTGATGATATAATTGTAGAAGATAACATAATAATCACTTGACTATGCTAATAGAAAATGTATTTTGTCCTTGGCAATGAATGATTTGATTTGATTTGAACATCTGAAGATTAATAAAATAACCGCATTCAACCTTCAATCTTCATTTAAACCTCCAAATCCAGTGGGCAAAACCTACAATCAGATGTGAATAAAACCGTGTTTACAACCTTCCTGGTTTAACATTATGATAAATGGTATCTAATTTTCTCAATATTACAAACACCATTATTTACTTTCCATCAGCTGTTAAAACTGTATGAGTACCGTTATTTACATTTGAGCAGCTGTAACTTTTTGATGAATTTAAATCTCTCCATGTTATTCTTATGGCCAAAAACGTACTTGAGGTCTTCTGAATATGTGTATCTCTGTATTTTGAGTATGTGTTGGCTTGTAGTGACAGGTGAGAGACCAGGCGAGATGAGTGACATATGGGTATGCAAGTTGGATGTATGACGCTGGTTGGAAGTGTTGTGAAAGTGATGAATGAACAATAAATGTTGTTCGGACAACCCCATATCCGTAGGGTTGGGTCTCCCCAAGTGTTTAGTTCGACAAGATTAAACGTTGATTTCACCAATCACTAGCATAATTATAAATAGAAATACATCAGATTTATAGCAATATATTTTATATAATTTGATTAAGAAAATTATAGTGACTCAATCTCAATCAAAGGCTTGCCTTCGTGAGGATCATATTTCCATAATATGTGTTTGCATATTTTGTTATTATTGTTTTGTTTTGTCATAAAATTATTTTTTATCTCTTGCTATTAATTGTATTGTTTTTGGTATACAATTTAAACATGTTTAAAATGCAAACCAAACTTTGTTTGGATTTATATATTTGTAAGATGAGTTAATGGAAATAAACAGCATTTGATTTGATTTCCTGTGTCCTTTAGAGTTAACATGTTGAAGAATGAAGACCTTATTGCATAACTGCAAACAGAGGCAAAATGTTTGACACCTCTACCCTTTAAATTGACAAAGTAATAGGGGAGAAGTTGCATTAACAAAAAAAAAAAAAAAAAAAAAAAAAAAACCTCCACATATCATAAATAAGGATTTTTATAGCTCAACCACAATAATGTCAAGTCCACACTTTATTATAATTACAACAAAGGCAGTAATAATCATTAAAATCTACAGAATTTCAATAAAACCAATTAAAATAAAGAAATGTTGATTTAAATAAAAGAATCTATATTTTCTGGTGACAACCATGATGACAAGGTGCTATCTACACTATTTACAAGATAACCAGACGTTTTGCCCATGCTGTGATGTGGCATCCTCAGTGGTATATCTAAGACTGAGCGATACCACTGATGATGCCACATTACAATATGGGCAAAACATCTGGTTATCTTGTAAATAATGTAGATAGCACATTGATGTAGTTGTCACTGTAAAATAGATTCTAGTTATAATTCTAGCCACCAAAGCCTAAGATCTAAGATTAAATAAAAGAAAATTGAGGAAGGTCTAAACATTCTAAAAATCACTGTAGTACTACTGGCCAAAAGCATTTTCTTTACACTCCTGGTTACACATTTCCCTAAAAAATGGTTCAGATATCAAATGGCATTATTTATTTTGATTTACTATATTTGAAATCTTTTGAAAATTAAAAGGCTCTATAATCAAGTGGTCGATGACATCCTCAATAATAATAACAATAAATCTTTATTTGTCATACAAATACAAAACATATCATTGACATCGTCAGTTGCAGCTTAACTGATGATGATAATTTGATGAATCAATAATTAATAACACTAATTAACCTTCGGGTTATCTGGCTACAATAAATAGTATTTCCAAAAATAAAATCATGTAACGTCATCAAATATTTTTATTGATAGTAAAAATAACTTGCTATTGAAATGAGTAGTACCCAATTATCTTATCATTAATTGTCAAGAAAATTGCTTCTTCTTTAATCTCCTACAATGTTGCATGAAGTTATGCAACAGTCTGCCTGATATTGTAACCGCTTGTAATATCATACAACTTATCATCATATTTTTGCTGTTTTGCCAATTTCCTGATTTGCTAAATATTGCGATTATTGTCAAAATTAAAAACTTATGTGAGGAAAGATATGTTAGTTCAAATTGTGTTAAGTCTTGTCTTGTTCAGTTTTAAACATTAATTCCAAAAAAAGCAGATATTCAATTCAATTCAAATATTCTTTATTCAAAGTTTGCATAGTATACAAAGAATAGTGTCATATGATATTATGATAATATAAATGTTACCTTAAAAACTAGAATATGTTCTTCTAGAGGTCTACAATTTTGTAATACTGTATAACAATGTTATGTTTTTCGAAATTACAACATTATTACTATCCACAATTATACTATTATTTAACTGTCTCAAATACCTCATCTGTCGTATATGGAGCGATATTGATTAAGTACTTTTTTAATTCTTTCTTAAATACTTTATTTGATTGGATGTTTTTTAATTTACAAGGAATCATTTGCAGAAATTTTTGACCAGAGTAGCTTGTCATTTTTTTATAAAATTCTAGATTGTGTCGTTGTGTGATGAGACCCTTACCATTGTGTCCATGAGAAGAGTGCTCCTTGCCATGTTCTTTTATGTACATAATAGAGTTAAAATGTAGAGTCCATACACGGCTAATATATTTAATGTTTTAAAGTGAGATTTGACTGAGTCAAGAGGTTTTAATCCAATAATTATTCTTATTGATTTTTTTTAAACTATAATTTTGTTGAGATTTTTATTGGATGTGTTTCCATATAAGGAGATGCCATACGAAATATGTGAATGAATGTACGAAAAGTAAATCAGTTTCAGTGTTTGCTGACTGCAAAGGCTGTACATTATTTTTAATGCATAGAGGCCTGAATTTATTTTAGTGCAAATATTTTCAACATGTCTATCCCATGATAAGGTTTGGTCCAAAACTAATCTTAAAAATGTAGTCTCATCTATTTGTTTGATTTTATTTGTTCCTAAATAAATGTTTGGGTCTATTTTATTTTTACTATTTATTGTAGTGAAGACCATAAAGTTGGTTTTGCTTGTATTTAAATATAAATTTTGATTGAGTAGATGCTGTTCAATTTTAGCGAGATTAATAAATGATGCCACCTCTATTTCTTCGACTGAACTACCAGCAATTTTTAAATTTTTATCATCTGCATATAGGCGCATTTTTGCTTTGGGTACTTGAGATGTTATGTTTGGGATCTCATTTATGTAACATAAGAAAAGTAGAGGTCCCAATATGGAACCTTGAGGAACTCCAAATTTACAAGGTTCAATCTTAGACCAAGCCACTGTTAGCCATTCTTTATCTTGATATGAAATCTCAATAAACTGACTTCTCCCTGTGAGGTAAGAATCAAACCACTTGAGTTCTTTGCCTTTTACACCCATATTATCAAGTTTTGCAAGTAATGTTCTATGGCCAACTCTATCAAAAGCTTGTGATATGTCCATTGTTATACCAACTACATGCTCCCTTCTATCTATAGAATCTATCAATGACTCTACAAAATCTGTTGCAGCTGTAATTGTGGACAGGCCGGATCGAAAACCATGTTGTTCATTATTAATTAATTTATTTTCTTCTAAATATAATGTGAATCTACTACACATGGCTTTTTCATATATTTTTTGATATTATGGGGAGCAGTGATTAGATAGATTCTTAGATATGAGACGCTGACATAACTTGTGCATATTTTAAGGCGAATAGGAATGATTACATGAGTGTGAATGACCTGTCTAGTCTGGTTACTAACTGATAGTTGTGGTAATTGTAATTACCATAGCTATGCTAGCAAAAATGTTATTTAAAATTAAGTCGCTGCTTACTACACACTGGCATTAAATATTTATAAATTAAAAATTAACCAAAATTACATCTTTAGCAGGTATTGTCAATATGTATGTGTATATGTAAGTAAACAATAACGAATTTATGCCTCTGTTTCTATCTGCTTGTCTTTTATGCGTTACTACACCATTCATCCTATTGTCGTGAATCTTTAGGAAATTATGTATTTTTTCTCAGGGAAGTTTTTAAGCATGGTTTTATTTGCATTTTGCTGTAGTGTTCTGCCCCACTACTAACCTTTACAGTTTTAATAGTAATCTAATGGAGCTTTTTTATTTAATTTATTTGACAAATATATATACAGTATAATAAAAGGAGAGTTCAATGTTTGTTTTGCAGGAGAAACATCAAATAATAATAAAAACCATTATTGTATTTTATGGAAACCTTTAACTTCCATCCGACAAATCTCATATTCATCCGTGAATTTAAGAATTCAAAATCAGTTATTGACAATATATTTTCAAATATTTCTAAAAATAAATCAGAAATGTTTAATTTATTTATCATACTATTACTATTACACTTCACCCTATTGTGGACTAAATATTATTGAAGGAGGTTGGTCTATATTTTGTCCTTGTTCGTAATTGTGTACGTAAGTGTATATGAATATCTGGGGCTTTGGATGGATCACAGAATACAGCTGGTATTTTCTGTGATTTGTCCAGGACATTCGATTGTGTTTCATACGAAAACCTGTTCCAAAAACTCATTTATTATAAATTTCTGATCGAGCTTTAGAGCGGGTTAAGTCGTATCTGTCTGTCGAAATGTAAGCAAAGAACAGTAGTAATAAAAAAATAATATTAGATCTGTTTCTGCATGGGAAGAGCTAAAAAATGGTGTCCCCAAGGTTCCATTTTGGGACCTCTTCTTTTTTTAATATATATTAATGACTTGCCTTTCAATCTAAATACCTATCTTATATTGTATGTAGACGATACCACTGCTGTTGTTAAAGCTGATAATGTAAAATAACTTATTGATAACACTAAAAATGCCATAACTGATTTGAGTAACTGGTTTTCAGCAAATGGACTGAAGTTAAATAATAATAATAAAACCTAAATTATGAATTTTCAAATATTTCAAAATAAACAACCTAATACTTTTAAGTTTTTACATCAACATTTAGAATTTTCAACAAAAAATCAATTAAAGCTTTTGGGATTAACCCTCCTAGTGTTCACTATGTATCCTGAAAATGTTGGGCGGATTTAGCTTGATTTCCAGACATTTGTTTGAAAAATAATATAAAATATATTTTTGTTATAAATACATACTATTATATATCATTTTATTTGTTATATTACACTGAATATTTTACAATATGTTTTATGTACATACCTTCATTTTGAAAAATTTTGTGCATCCAAAACTGAAGAAACATCCAAAAATTTTTTTTCCAACATTTTTTTTCGTTGTTTTAGAAAAGTTTTCACTGTTACCATGGAAATAAAATAACACAAACAAACAAATCGAGGATAGCCATCTTGTTCAAAATTTATTAAACTTTAAAAATATATACAAATGTTTTGCTCATCAAAAATTGGAAAGGACAGAAAACAAAACTATGTACACACATGGCCGATCTCATTCACTGACTGTTACAGCTATTTTGTAAACAAATCACAATTCTCTCAATGCGTGTAATCGATCATACTCGACTATCGATTATTCGGTATCATCTCCTGTTTCGATTGATACCACATAGAGTATTATTGACGGAACGATAATGCCAGAATAGCATATGTAACAATGGACTGCACAGTTGCCGACGCATCGGCAATAAACATTTACGAGACGTACCGAATTGCCGACGCATCGGCAATAAACAACAGGAGGGTTAACAATTGACAACCATTTGGATAGGAGCAGTTTTATTGATTTACTGTGTAATAAATTAAACAAATCATGTTTTCAAATGTTAGTATTAGTTCCATACAAAGCATAATCAAACAATTATGGTAAAATATTTTAACTATGGTTAGAACAAATTTAATTATTTTGGTGAATCTGGCAATTGTTCTATCATTTAAACCATAAAGAATACCTCAATTATAACTCAGTTGATTAAACAACATAATAGAAGATCCAATTTAAACACTGTGGCAAGTGGGATCATTGTTGTTATGACATATCCATACTTCTAGCAGTGACTGTACTAAGAACATATGACATCATTGTCACTATACGTGTATGGGTGGGCGGGTGGGTCATTACCATTATATGTGTATGGGTGGGCGGGTGGGTCAATACCACTGTAGCACCCACCCAGTGGCCACCCATTGGCAGACATATGGGTGGGCGGGTGGGGCATTGTCACTGTACGTGTATGGGTGGGCAGGTGGGTCATTACCACTGTATGTGTATGGGTGGGCGGGTGGGTCATTACCACTGTACGTGTATGGGTGGGCGGATGGGTCAATACTACTGTACGTGTATGGGTGGGCGGGTGGGTCAATACTACTGTATGTGTATGGGTGGGTGGGTGGGTCAATACCACTGTACATGTATGGGAGGGTGGGTGGGTTATCATCTAGGAAACTCAAAGAGCTTGACTTCAAAAGGAAGACTAATAGTAGTACAGGTTTCTTAAATTATTATAAAAACTACAGAAATATCTATCGTAAAGTTATCAGGTTGGCTAACTCAACTTATTTATGTAAGAAACTTACCACAGCTAATAATCTGACAAGGGAAGCTTGGAGGTCAATAGATATGGAAAGAGTGAGGAAATAAACGACAATAGTGTTTACTTCCTCCTACATACAGGATACCACTGTACGTGTATGGGTGGGTGAGTGGGTCAATATCACAGTACGTGTATGGGTGGGTGGGTGGGTCAATATCACAGTACGTGTATGGGTGGGTGGGTGGGTCAATATCACAGTACGTGTATGGGCGGGTGGGAGGGTCAATATCACAGTACGTGTATGGGTGGGCGAGTGGGTCAATATCATAGTACGTGTATGGGTGGGTCAATATCACATTACATGTATGGGTGGGTGGGTGGGTCAATATCACAGTACGTGTATGGGATGCTTGGTGGGGGAAAAAATTTGTTGTGCATATGCTGTTTACAGGCCATGAATTATGTTCGGATAATACTACTGAGTAAATGAGTTCTTGAATGAGTAGGCTATTTTAGTTTTACTGTATTTATTTACTTGCATATACCTTGTAGTAATATCCGACTTTAATAAATTTATTTAGGTTAGGTAGCATATACCTTTCAGAATAAAATAGACTAAGTTTGTTTAATTTATTCTGACAATGTCACCTGTTTTCATAGCATTGCTATTTTACATGTAAAACGTAATTGTGATAATAAAGAAATTTGAATGTCCTCACAGTCCAACTGTAGACTGTGAGTGAGTTCACATACCCAACATATAATGTTATCAACCCTTCACAGAGAGTTGAGGATCTGAATGCCCTGGGTAACGCAACAGCTGGCTGCTTGGGCTCTTTTTTCTCCTCCTTCACACTGTGCCCCACAGAACTGATCAAAGTACAACTGCAGGCTGCTAGGGAGCTTGCCATGACAAATGATCAACCTGTGAGTTATATTTTGTATCACATTTTTTTGTCAAATAATTTGTTTTGATAGTTATACAGGGTGATTTACAACTGTGTAGCCAAACTTTGGGATCATGTTCTAGATATAAAAACAAACACCTGTAAGAACTGTAAGTTGTCAATCTCGCTTCGTTATACGACTGTCTGTATGTTTTTGTATTTTATTTAAAAACATATATCTCAAGAATTATAAATGGTACAGGTTTCAAATTTTGTTTACTTAATAAGGTTGATAGAACTTAATTGTACACAGGGTTTTAAAGGGGTTTGTTAAATTGTTTGAAAATGGCTTGCATTTTAAATATTAAAAATTCAGAAACAAAAAAACAAATAAATACATTAAAAATTGTAAAGAACAATTTTTTAAGCTTATTTAATGCTAAAACAATTGATACCTCGTTTGATAAATTTGGTTGGTTTATAACCCAGATATGGTTTAAAAACCTGTGATGTAAAATGTAACGAAGAACAAAACAAACCAATAACTGAAATATGCACTTTGCAGATAATTGTTAAAAAAGGAAACAAATTTTATATGTAACATTAGTCAAACATTTAATTACTATTACATTTACAAGTGCTCGAAATGAAGGCCATTAACGTCAATACAAAGCCTCGAATGTCTCAGTAATGACTCTTTTGTTCTTTCCAATATTCCATTTCTTTCCTGAATGTTAAATGCAACTGCAACAATCCTTACTGTTAATTCTATCATATTTTTCACAGGTGTTGAATAAACTAGGTCTTTCATGTAGCCCAATAAGAAGAAAGCTATGGGCGTAATGTCAGGAGACCTTGGAGGCCAAGGTACATGACCACCATATGCAATTGTGTTTTCTCCAAAAATCCCCTCAACTGATTACCTCGTCATTTTGTTACCACAGTCTCTCCCTTATTTGTAATGGGACGTTATCCAACAACTCGGGCAAAACATCTCTAAAAAATACTGCATAGATGTGACATGAAGATTTTGAGGAAAAATATACGGACAGACTATTTTGTCACCGTCAATTTCAGCCCAAACATTAATCCTGAAGCAATCGTGCTTATTTTGAGGGTGAATTCTTTGAGGATTTTCCTGGGTCCATATATGCCTGTTATTTGCATTAAACATCCCCTCTTGATTAAAGGTGGCTTCGTCTATAAACAGAACTGTATTTGTAAAATCAGGCTGATGGTTAACTTTGTACAGAAATCAATGTGAAAAGTGGATACGTCATTGGTAGTCCTTAGGAAGAAGCGCTTGGACCTTTTGAAGACGAAGAGTGAAGTTGATTTTCATGAATTACATTCCACATAGCTGTCTGACTGGTACCCATTTCACTTGCAACAGTTTGTATGCTTCTAGAAGGGTCATCTTCAAATCTTTCCAACACTTCTTCCTCAAAATTAGGAGTACGAACATTTGTCTGTTGTTAATTAACATCATTCATATTAATACTAAGCTAACCATTTTCTCTTAATCAATGATGTACAGCATCAAATGTGTGTCGGTTTGGGCAGTACCTGTTCCTGATAAATCCTTACAGGTCCTCTACCATTACCTCTGGCGGCTCTATATGTAAAGTTCTCTATATCAGTTAATTCCTCCAAAGTGTACATATTCTTGATTAAAACTAAATTATCGATAAATGGTCACATAATGATTACGGCTACTGCTAATGTAAGTTGCTGAACTATAAATCGACAGGACTGGAATGCTTATCAGTAGTTGTTAAAATTCCCTTTGATTTTGTCAAACTAAACAGGTTTTTTCAACCATACCTGAGTTATGAGACAGCCAAAATTGTCAAATGAGGTATCAATTTTTTTACCATTAAATAAACTAAAAAGTTGTTCTTAACAATTGTTAATATATTTATTGGTTTTATTGTTTCTGCATTTTTAATATTGAAAATGAAAGACATTTTCAAACAGTTTAAAAAAATCCATGTACAATGAGGTTCTATCAACCTTAGTAAGTAAACAAAATTTGAAACCTGTACCATTTACGGCCCTGAGATATAATTTTTTAAATAACATACACAAACATATAGACAGAGGGATAACGAAGCGAAATAGACCATCCTGTTAGAGGACATGTTTTGTTTGGTTTTATGTCTAGAATATGATTCCAAAGTTTGAAATCAACCTGTATAAGTGTAAGTTTAATGATTTTTAGCTCTATTCGTACAGTAGGCTTCCTTTAATATGAGTTTTTTTTGGTTTGGCTGTCAGACAGTCTGCTGGTTGTTTCCTTACCGTCAATCAAAAGGAGTCAACTTGTATGTTTATTTTCTGGTTATCAACGAGGGCTGTTTGGAAAGTAACCTCCATTTGCTCACTGTGGGGGAAGTGGAAGGGATAGGGCCGCCATCTTGCGCTGGCGCTCAAAGCAGGTCACAGGACATCCAGTTGTATGAGATTAACGGTTGTGGTAGCGCTAGTTTGTTTTCAGTCACTTGTCGAAATGAGTGATGCATTAAATATTCCCGCAATGTGTGCAGTGTGTTCTGTCATTTGAGTTTTGTGGTTTTCTGAAAGAATTTTTGGTAAACACCGAGCACAAAACTTTCGGTAGCCTAACCTGTCAGTCCTAACCTCATACAAAAGTCCTGGAAATTTGTGGAAATTCTTCCAAAAGTTCTGAGATGGTGAAGCATCGGTTGTCATGATTTTTTTCTGATGATCTGGTTGATTTTCTCAACCAGACCATCAGTGACCACAGACAGATGGTTGTCATGTTAACATTTGTTCTGCCAATTTAAAACATGCCAAGCTATTCCTGATCAACTTCTGCACTCATTACCCATACACAGCACAAAGTTCTCTATGAATTGCTGCTGCCGTATACTGTTTAGCTATGAAAAATCAAATGAACACTTCACTCGTGGAAATTTTTATTGCAGTAGTCATTTTGACAAGCAACTGAAAACAAACTAGTGCTGAGACAACCTTCACTCTCATACGGCTGGACATCTACTGACCTGCTGTTCGCGCCAGCGCAAGATGGTGGCCCTACCCTTTCTACTTCCTCCAAAGTGAGCAAACGAAGGTTACTTTCCAAACAGCCCTCATATTACATTAAAGGCATATATGATGACTTGACTTTTGATGTTTTTTCTGATACAGACCTAATTTAGGAGTTGGCCATTGTTTAACAAGTATGTCACATTTATATTTAATTCTTACTAGGATTTTACACACTGCAAAACTATACTTGTTGTTGCAGTTGTGAAATTAAAACAAGAAATTATATTTTGCTTCATTTATCAAAATAAACGAATGAATCTCCTAACTGAATGAATAAAGCCAAAGTGTATACCTCCAAGTGGTGTAGGTTCACTTTTTCCTAGTTAATATAGAACATGTTCTTATGAGAATATATTTTCATTCAATTTTGCCTTCAATTACAAAAAAAAATAACTAATAAATGATTATCAACATGAGTAAGGAATAATCAAATTATATACAGATTATATCCAGTTAGCTTTTGTAAACTGTAGTCGTGGTATGTTCCATCAAGGGTACACTAGGGGTATGGAGGGTCCATCAAGTGTTACGTATTAGGGTGAGTGGAGGGTTTGAGTTGGTGGGATTGATTTTTACAGTCCCTGCTAGTTCAAAATAAATTGTATATAATAAGTTCAATTTATGTTTTGTGTTAGCTGCCATAGCTGGGAGATCACAAAATCGTGACAGTCCAGTAACCAGATTTGTTGCTCATTTAGAACTATTCAAGGTTTACGTACAGCTTTATAGCTTATACTGTGAACGTGAAAAACATTACACCCCATAAGAAATGGATCACATGGTGATTATACCTGTGACTCTAGTAACATTATTTATCAACTCCAATGTAATTTTTGCCCTTCTCAATATATAGACCTAACCACAGAAACTCCATAAACATATGAATCGACATAGGCATGACTGCAAGATAAATAATCTTGAAATTTAAAATCACTTGAACTATTATTGAACTATTTTGGTTTGTTCTTTATTTAGATATGTTAATTTAGGTTAGTTCTTCTAGGTTAGAATTGGAGCTTTCAAATTGACACGTGAAATAATTAGGAATGAAGGTATCCAGGGCATGTATCGAGGCCTGGGGTCAACAATCGCCCGAGAAATGCCAGGATACTTTGTGTTCTTTGGTGGTTATGAAGTTACCAGAACCTTTCTAACACCACCTGGAAAGACCAAAGAAGACTGTGGTATGTAATTTTAGCCTCTTAATCCATAAATAGGCCATTATTCATGGTATAATAATTAGTTGTCTCAATTCAAATGTTCATGCACATTGATAATGATAAAATCTCACTTACTTGGTATGAGGTTAGGGATCAAAATATAAGATATAATTATTAAAGTAACTTAATATCTGCTCATTGATGAGGTGACTAATAAATTAAGTGTCTCAGAATGAGTGATGGTCAGTATTCAGACCTAAATGAAAATTGAAGCTAAATATCAAAATCACAATCAACCTTACGTAATTTAATAGAGATTTCATTACAAACTGTTTCTAAGCCAAGTAAATCAATTACATGATTAAAATTAACCCTTTGAGCTTAAGACAACAGAAAACCTGAGGAATTGTCTATGTGTGGACAAGAAACCTTGGGGCAACAATATTTTGTTCTTTCACAAATACTCAGGTGATGTTTTGGGCCCAATTCTCATAACAACCAATCACTGCAACAAAGAACACTGCAAGAAAAATGATTGAGATTTTTGAGGAGATCGAGTAAATTACTGAAATATCACATCAACATTTTCACTGCTTGTAGAAGTTTTCTTCCGACCAGACCGTTTCTTGTTTACATTCATCACTGACCCATGTGTTTCAAACTCGCCTTGGAACCTTGAAATCATTAAGCTTGTCGTTGGTTGTGTTCCAAACTCCATTTGCCATTGCCTTTGCACCTCAAGAAGATTTTCGGTCTTCCAATAACACTTAAAAGCTACTTTAAAGTTTACTGAACTTCAGCAATGTTTATCTCAGACTAAATGTACAAAACCAATAACAAAACACTTGCTGTTGAAAACAGCTGTTTTAAGCTATCAGCTGAAATCAGTTTCAAAACTAAATGTTTTGTGTTGAATTAGATATGTCCAATCAAAGTGTGTATACATTTTTTTTTAGACACTGTATTTATAAGGATTTTTATGATACAAATAAAATAAATTGCACTCTAAAAAGTATTTTAAGTGTGTTGAAATTCTTTATTAGAGATGCGTATGCGCTTAATTCATTGGATATATCTGATTCAATGAATTATAATTATTTTGAACTAAAATTGTTGATTCAATATCTTTCAGAGGTTTTGTGTGTCCCCAATATTGTGGTCTACACATGCAAAAAGTATGCACTTGTTTCGCATATTTTTGCATGTCTTAGATATAAGTAAAACTAAAAAATATAACTATAAATTACCATGATATATATATATTTATATTAAATGTTTAAAAAAGTGTTTAATTTAAAAATATGTAAATTATTCAAACAAATACTTCTGTACCTTCAAAACAAGATTCAGCGAATCTGAAGTTTAATACCACTACATTTGTGGACATACCCAACTGTTAATAATTATGGAATGTGACCATTCAATCCATATTATTCTGATCCATATAGAGGGGTGAGGGAAACCACAGAGAAGAAGGAAACAGAGATTGCATCCATAGTGTGATAAATGTGTGTTGAGTAGATATTTAACTACTTTGCTATGCGGTGAGAGGGCCAGTGTCAGTCCCTCATTTATTAGCCCCAAATCCAGGATTAACGTAGTAATTATTACTACAGATTTATGAAGATATATTGTATATACGAGGGCTATCCAGAAAATAACAGACGTTTTTGAATTGTGCGGCAGTGGGCAGGGCTACAGCCGCCATCTTGGTGTCAAAACACTCTGGCGTTCAGTACGCATCGAGTTGTAGTTGCACGCGGTCTGTACCTCTTTTGCTTGTCTCACTTTGAATAATTAAAATGTGTGCTGCAATTGAAAATCCCGCCACTTTGAAGTGTGTTCAGTGATAAGGTTTTTGTTGGAAAAAAACCATAAACCAATTGAAATCTATCGCCAACTGTGTGAAGTTTATGGAAATGGAATAATGAGTGAAAACAGAGTAAGGCAGTGGTGTATTGACTTTAAAAATGGTCGCACCAATGTTTATGACGATAGTCGTAGCGGTCGGCCTAGCCTTGTGACTGAAGATTTGATGTTGAAAATCAATGACAAAGTTCGTGAAAATCGCCGTTTCACAATGACTGAACTCTTGGAACGTTTCCCACAAATTTTACGAAGTTTACTCCATGAACTTGTTGTAGGGAAGCTTGGATACCACAAATGTTGTGCCAGGTGGGTTCCAAAAATCCTTACGGAAGATCACAAAAAACAAAGACTTGCTGCATCGTTAACTTTCCTTGATGAATACGACAAACAAGGTAACGAACTTCTCGATAGTATCGTTACTGGTGATGAAACATGGGTGAAGCATGTCAATTGTGAAACAAAAATGCAGTCTATGGAATGGGGGCACACCCATTCTCCAAAAAAACCAAGAAAATGTCTCCAAACTCTGTCAGCGAGAAAGATTATGGCAACTGTTTTTTGGGATGCTAAGGGTGTGACTTTGGTTGATTTCCTTGAACAAGGATCAACAATCAACGCAGAGAGGTATTGTGAAACATTGCAGAAGCTTCGGGGAGCGATACAAAACAAGCGTTGGGGAAAGTTGAGCTCAAAGATTTTGTTTTTCCACGACAATACACGTCCCCATACAGCCAATCGTACACGACAAGTCTTGGATGATTTTGATTGGGAAGTGTTTGATCATCCGCCTTATAGTCCAGATCAGGCACCAAGCGACTACACCTCTTTCCAGCGATGAAGACCAGGCTCGCAACGCAGCGCTTCGATAGTGACGCTGAACTTCATGCTGGCGTTAATCAGTGGTTAAGATCTCAGGCGACAGATTTCTACAAAGCTGGAATCAAAAAACTTGTGTCACGTCATGATAAATGTCTCAATTTGAACGGAGATTACGTTGAAAAATAGCCTAAAAGTGAAGCTTTTAAATGTATAGAATAAAATGTTCCTATTTCAGTTGGTTAATTTTTTATTTCAAAACGTCTGTTACTTTCTGGATAGCCCTCTTATATAACTCTGCCACTGAGGTGCTGCGGCCATAAGAAAGTTGCCTTTGTATGTTTTTCTCTGTTGGGCAAACTCCCTCAAAACAATGCCTTAGTGGACTAATGGCAGAGGTGGGGATGTATGACTACAAGAAACTGATGACTATCGTGTGTAAATTTGTTGAATAATTTTGTGTGAACGTTTGCTATTGTGTTTTAAAACCTCCCTATGTTAGTGTTTTCCCCCAGATGTGCCTGGAAGCTGGTGTTTCAGCTGGTGCAAGTGGAGCTGGCACTGGTCTCAGATACCTGATAAAATCTTTTTGTGTTTGTCACACTCAGAGAGTGAAAAACTCGAATTAATTAGCAATAATGAATAATTTAATGCCAATGATTAACTTCCGATTTAGAATTGAAGCATGGTTGTTCACAGGGGCCATACCTACAATGGTTGCTGGAGCTGTAGGTGGGGTCGCACTTTGGAGTGTCATATTCCCAGCTGATCTTGTAAAGTCCAGAATACAGGTTAACTCACTCAACGGCACTTTCCTCTCAGTTACCTTAGATGTTATAAAAAAAGAAGGTAAGAGTTAATAGACTCCCTGTTATTTCATGCAATTGCATAGACAGTCTGTTTATCTTTTCAGAATAGTTTTTCACAATAGGGTTAGTTACTGAATTATTTAGGTTTTGTTTAGACAGGAAAGTAGGCTTACCTTTTTTAAAATTCCTTCGGAAAGTCCTTTGAAAGTTACTTCCTTTAGGTTCAAATTTAAGTAAGTCAAATTTGTTTGGAGGTGTTTCTATATGTTGAGATGGTGATTTTAAGCTTTTTGGTTGTTTAAGGGTTTTTAAGTAGTAAGTCTCTTTGGCTTATTCCCCGTAGCTGACTGTAGAGTGATAGTCTTTTGTCTCTTTTTAATGTAGGATGATCACTCAATGGGGAAACTGGGAATAATCCGAGAATTAGGGCTACCATGAAAAACCGGGAATAAGCTGTGAATTATTAAACCATAAATTTGTCACTTATTCATTTTTGTTTTTTAACTATAATTTTATATATCGGCTTGTTCACATTATAAAAAAAAAGATTAGCAAGTTAATGTTTATACATTTTTAATATTTTATGTATTAGTGATTTTTTTATCTTGCAATCCTAAAAAATCATGTCTCAAACTATAGGAACTTATCTTAATAGATCTAATGTTATAAACAATAGTATGCTATAAATAAAATTATGTGTTTATATGGTTTATGTTAACTGAATGCTAGATGATTGACTTAACCGATCAAAACTTCAGCATTACGAGGCGTTTTTTAAATGTAAGTACCGTTTTGGAATCCTGCCGCAGTAGTACTGCGGTCGGCGTTCAGCGCAAGCGTGCTGGGTACTACTATTTGTTGGCAAGCCACACCCTCCATTACGGATCCATTCGACTGTATTTAAGGTCGTTTATGACTGTTTAAAATTCTTCCTCTGATCAAAAGTGCCACCAACTGTAAAGTAAATGTTGTGATATGTTTTCGTTACGCTAAAGGCATGAAAGCAGCTGACGTTCGTCGAGAGATCTGTGAAGTTTACTGAGAAAACAGAATGAGTTATGGGATGGTATACAAATGGGTGAGAGCTTTAAAAGTAGCCATACGAAAGTGCATGAAGGGGAATGAAATGATAAACCTTCACCCATTATTGATGACTTGGTGCAAAACGTTAATGAAGAAAGTCAGAGAAAACAGACGCTTTACAACTGCATCGTTATGTAATGTAACTTCAAGTGTCAAGAAGTGCGATTTATGAAATTGTGACAGAACATTTGAAGTACCGTGAGTTTTGCTTACGCTAGGTTCCCAAAATCACAAAGACAAATTTTGGCCAAATTCTCTCATATTCCTAGAGCATTAGAATCGTGATGGTTATGATTTTTGAAACCATAATTTAAAAAGTCATAAGTGACCTTAAATACAGTTGAATGGATCCGTAAAGGTGGCTGTGGCTTGCCAACAGATAATAGTACCCAGCGTGCATGCGCTGAACGCTGACCGCAGTGCTACTGCGGCGGGATTCCAAAACAAGTACCATTTTAAAAACTTTAAAAACACGCTTTGTACATTAACTTCTAAACTAACTATTTCAACTCATTTATATTTATTAGTTGATTTTTATCAGTATTTCTAGTTTCTCTTTATTGTTTAAAAACTTTTGAAACATTTTAAGTCTTAAAAAGATCACTTATTTCAACACTAAATAAAGGTTTTTAAACATCATTTAATTAGTTTTATTAGCTAATTAATAATTGTTTTCAGGAGTACTAGCCCTGTACAGTGGCTTAAGACCAACCCTGATCAGGACCATTCCAGCAACAGCAGTTCTGTTCCTGGTCTACGAATACTCTAAGAAGTTCCTCAACAATTTAGTTCATTAAATACAGTAGTAATATTACTAAGTTGGTTTTGTTGTTACTAATTGTTACTCTGGAGAGGATAGTTGAGCTAGTTTAACCTAAAACTGTTTCAAGAAGTCAAACTGTTTGGACAATCATTGAACTTACACTTTTAGGTTTGACATTTCATACCAAACGGCTTCTTCATAAACTTGAGAGAGAAAGATAGGAACAGAAGAAATATTAAAGGAAGAATATTAATATTATCATCAGGGGTGCTTCATTTTTATAATTTTCAAACTGTTTGTAATAAGTGATTTATACTTATATAGGTACAATCTACGGCAACTAACTGATTGGAGAGGATTATTTTCTGATTGGGATATCATGATTTATATAGTATGAAAAGCCTTTCTTCTTCTCTGATTCTCTAAAGACGCTACTCAATTAAACACACGAGACTTATAAGTGTATTTTGTCTAGTAGTATACATATTTAAAAAATAGTCTTCTCAAAGGACTTGAGGTAAATTAGCTGAACTCCCCTCTTTATGAAGTTCATAATTTTATTTGTTGAAAAATATACGTTTGTAAGTCAACTGTTATAGCTGTAATAACTGTTAATAATATTATGTATATTTATTTATATAAGTATTGTCAATTGTTAAATCAAATGTGATCTGTCCAAAGTAGTTATATTTTAATTATTCAATATTATTCTGGTTTTATTTTTAGCATTTTTAATTTAATCCTTGTATAACATTTAAATACTATACATTTCACACACATATTGTATACATTGTTACACCTTCATATACCGGGTGTTCAATAAGTCTGGAAGCCCCTTAATATTTTACTATATAATATTAACCCTTTCAGTGCCGGACATTTTTTTTAAAAATGTCCCTATGCTGCCGGGCATTTTTTCACTAGTTTTACCTTATGTTGCCGGGCAATTTTAAGCGGTTTTGCAAGCTATTTAAAAAAAAATCATAACTAATTTATTTATCAAGGTAAAACAATGATTTTTTTTGTTATTTTCCAAAATGTATGCACAACACCATAAAACAACAGAAATCATATAATATTATGGTTAACACTATATAAAAATATATGTACTTACCATTTTTTTTTTTTTTTTAATCCAAAAAGAATGCCTTTTAACCATGATGAAAAAAATCTGTTTGTTATAGATGTGCACTTCACTAATTAAAACAATCATTTAAGAATATAAATACAAATTTTCAGGTCCATAGCTTCAAAAATAACTAATTGGTTCACATTTTTGTAAATTCTGGCGCATTTCAGTTTTTCACTACAATAACCGGTAATACATGAGGATATTCTATTATTGATTTCCATCCAAATAAGTTCAATGAAGTTCATACATGTTGCATAATATTATATAATTAATAGTAAAAAAATGAACTAGGCTAACATATTTACAATTTTTATGATAAATAAAAAAAATTAAAATATTTTTAGCAATGGTGTTTGCTAAGGCACTTGTTATGTATGCCTTTCTTACATTTACTACACATGAAAGTGGACTTCTTCCTTTTGCCACCTTTTTGCGTACTTTCCTTACTGCAAACACAGCAATTTTTTTCACGGTCATCAGGAATTTTTTGAATTGGAGGAATTGGAGGAATAACAATGACGTTGCGTCAGACAGCTGACCGAGAGCGCTGCTGACTTGATCACGTTGTGATGTGTTTATTATTCTTTTTATATACTGAATGTACACAGTTAAATGCTTTATAAATATTGAAAACGGATAAAGAATATTATTCTTAATACTATTGTTAAAGTTTCAAAGCTAAAAATTATTATATTTATTTTTTACGATTTTTTTACGAAACGTCCGGGAAAACCGGACGTTGGCACTACGCGACCACCTATAAACGTCCGGGTCCTACCGGACGTTGGCACTTTGTGAACAGTTAAAAAACGTCCGGGTACCCGGACGTTGGCACTGAAAGGGTTAATAAACACAGAACAATGAAATTCTAGGATTACGTCCTCACTGTGGTTACTGACTTTTTGGCCATCTTAACTGTCCTTTTTCGCTTTGGTGGGACGTCGTGTGGATGAAGTCTAAGCAATCTTAAATGTAAGCATAGGTCGAGTTATACGTCATTTTAAAGTTCATTGTTAGAGGAACACATTGCTGCAACCCTGACTGATAAAGGACTATTCATTTGGAAATATCAGCCTCTCAAAGTTCCAATTCCGCCAAACTTTTAGAGGCCATTAATTCCAAACGAATGTGCCTTTTTCAGTCGGGGTTGCAGCAATATATTTCTCTAACCTTTAAAATTAGGTATAACTCGACCTATGCTTACATTTAAGATTGTTCAGATTTCCTCCATTGGACGTCCCCCCCAAAGCGGAAAAGGACAGTTAAAATGACCAAAGTCAGTAACTACAGTGAAGACGTAATCCTAGAGTTTCATGTTCTGCGTTGATTAATAAAATAAATATTAAGGGGGTTACAGACTTTTTGAACACCCGGGATAGTGATCATTGTCAAACAGTTAAGAAAAAGGCATTTACAACTGATTAATAACAAGTAGAACATAATGTTTTTGAAATTTGTTAATGATGGAGTATCAGATGAGGGAGACAAAGGTAGTTGGATATTTGCCATCATTACGTGAAAAATAACAATCACGACGTTTTGATTTGGTAGAACCCAAACCTTTTTCAAGTGCTAAAAACTAAATTACATCTACACAAACATGTTATAAAACTACGTTCTTAAACTAATAAACTTATCTACTTTAATAATTATCTACATTTTAACCTAGATCCTAGAATGGAGTACAACAAAATGAACTTCTACTCAATATAAAAAATATTAACAGGTATCTAGGTTAAAATGTAGATAATTATTAAAGTAGATAAGTTTATTAGTTTAAGAACGTAGTTTTATAACATGTTTGTGTAGATGTAATTTAGTTTTTAGCACTTGAAAAAGGTTTGGGTTTTACCAAATCGAAACGTCGTGATTGTTATTTTTCACGTAATGATGGCAAATGTCCAACTACCTTTGTCTCCCTCATAGAACATAATGCTCAGAAAAAAGTATTTAGATCAACTTTTTAAGTTCTTTATCTTAAAAACAAAAACGTCCTTTGATTCTGACCAATCGTTTTATTATCTTAAATGTTGTCTCCGTTTACTTTTAATTATATATGTGATTATTACAAAAAAATGCAAAATAAAGTGTCCACTAGCTAAGATAGTCAATTGAGAACACAAGAAGTTAAGACCATGTATTTCATAATAACTTAACACTTTGCACTCGAGAGGGTATTTCATAATAACGTTGGCTACTGAAAGTGGCCACAGCCATTTCTGTGACAACTTGTCATTTTTGTTGTTGTAAATGTCCTCCCAGATCGCAAGGCCATTGTGAGTGGCCATGATTCAGTTCTGTGTTTAGTAAATATTTTTTAATATTATTACTCAGTAAGGTGGTGTAACCTGTGGAGAAACTTTAAAATTAAGCGTCAGTCAGTTTCACACTATTTTCACCAGCTGTTATGTTCCATATATGTAATCTCTGCCTCAGTGCTGGCAAGCCGCTACATGGTGTTTGTGTTGCTAAGTGATCAGTCGTCAAAGTAATAAAATAGCCATACTTTTTTTAAATTTATTAATATTTATATATTAGTATTTAAGTTCCAGTTACGATCAGATAATATCTGAAACTCCAAATAAACTCACAAATATTCTTTCATTTCTCTTAAACTGTTATCATGGGACAACATAGTTTTAACATTATCATTAAAATGAAGTTATGTAAATTACATGGGGTTTTAAATTTTCATTTTGCTATATCAGCAGTGTCAACAAAACAATTCCGACCCAGTGACAACTGGTAGACGACATGGCTAACGCATAGTGCAAGATGATAGAACAGTTCGAATGGCAATACAAGACAAAATCTCCATACAAAGATAGTTTTTTCATCGGAGTACAGATATCCTACTTCCAACCTTACCATTCCCCTTCTATTTCTGGTTGTCTTTGCTGACCAGCATTACATCTTTTGTAGTCTGTTAGTGACCAGTAGGAAGAGACCTTAATAATCTGCCTATTGTTTTCAGGTTGTCTCATTGCCAACGTATTATTATGGTTTATGAACTCTTCTTGTTTGTTTATGAAGTTAACAAGTCATAAATTATTACCAGGGTAAGATTCATTCTGTTCTAAACAATTTTAGACTGCTTATTTACTTATTAAGATCAACAAGACCGGAAATTTTTGTTCATATCTGCAGATAACGGAGCCAGTTTTATCACTAATCCGTTTTGGGAGGAGGGGAGAGCCGAACATGGAGGATGTTTAGTCTAGTTCAACTGCTTATTAGTTTCTATACTTTGCGTTTGCATGTCAACCACATACAGGTGTTGATCACATTAGTTTGGTTTTCAGTCCAACCACTAAAATAATATTTCATTTTATTTTCATATTTTATTGTTCACTAATACCACTGTACGTCTGTGGGTGGGTAGTTGAGTCTAGTGTATGTGTATGGGCGGGTCAATACAATTGTTTGTGTTTGGGTGGGTCAATACCACTGTATGTGTTCGGGTGGGGCAATACATATAGAATGACATTAGATTACAAGACTATATACTTTATAGTTCAATTGGGGCTACTATAGTGAACATGTAAAATAATCAGTTGGTTTGAGAGGGTTTGGCAGTGTGACGGAGAAGGAACTTAACAGAACTCAGTCTCTTTGAAGTTGGACTCGGTCAAGCAGTTTAGATTGAGACAGAAAATGGCCAAGTGGAATACATTCTCCCTCTCATGCACATTATAGTGTTCACATGTGGTGGTTGAATGGAACTGTACAGTGCTCAGGTCTCGTAACCTAGGAATTGGGCCGGGCAGGAGGGCCATTCACTTTGAAACCGCAAAGAGTGAGACAGAAAAATGGTAGGAGTGTGACACGCTCTCTTTCACACACTAACTTGAAAGAAAAGACGCTCTGCACAATCTACTGGCTACTTATGGAACTGGTGTTTCCAAGGTTTTCTGTAGATTTGTATTCATTGGTGGTATTGAATTTGTGTGGATGGATTCATTTTCCTCTTCCCTTCATTATTAAATGTTTGCTGGCCGCTCATGTTTCCGATATGTTAAGACATCAGCCCTTTTTAAATACTATAAAACTGTAATGAATGGTTGAGGATATTTTTTATTGGAAACAAATAACAGTTCTTTGTTAGGGGAGGGGATGTAGTTTTATTATTAATATAGGAACAAGAATTGTCCTTCCATGACCGGAGAAACCTCAGAAAATTGTTAGGAATTTGAAAATTAATGTAGAGGGGCTACACTAGTTAAACCAGCTTGATGTGAGTCTGATGTTACATCATGTATCCTAATCTTATTATTTTAATCCTCAGTCAGAATGAGTTGTTTTAACTCTCTGATAGCTCACCATGCACATTGACTGTACCATTGAATCTTGTACTCTCAGTGGATCATAGTATTACAATGCAAAATTTTTTATGTTTCTGACGAACTCCAAAACTTCTCAAAGTACTAGTTTGAAACAAAATCACCATTTATAGAATAATCTATGTTCAGTGCTCTCATTGGAAATTTAGTAGTAGATTAATCACTTCCATATTTTGCTCTTAATTATTAACATTCTTAAGATGTCTATTCAGATATTGATTTTCGATTCCAATCACTGCAGACCAAACTCCTAATACGATAAGATTGTCAGGGGTAGCGCGGCTCGATACTTGGAACAATCGTGTGTGGTGACAACCAACCCGGTCTCGCAGCTCGAGTCAAACATAAGCCGAGAAATTTCTGGATGCTTGGCTTTCTATCATGTTGGAAATATTTGGTGCGGTGGCCGCTGCAGCCCCAAATTTCAGAATGTGCATTTTTATTTATTTTACTATTTAATTTATTAGTGATATCTGAAGAACTGTCAGTGGTCAGTGATATTATACCAACAGACATCGCCAGCATGAAAATTAACGAAAAATCATTGTAGAAATATTTATGAATCCTAACGTTCTGACAGAGATTATAAAGATATTATGTTTCTCATGAAAGTCAGATTATGGGTGTGAACTGTGAGATTAAAATACTACGAACATATTAAATCAATAAAACATTATTTTGATTTCAAAACAATTTAATAAATTTTTGAAAAACAATAAAGCTTTATATTACTCCTGAAAAATTACTATACATTTCATAACTATAGTAAAATAATTGAAATAGGACAAAATATAGTAAAAATAATAAGTACGATAATAACGAATAAACACTGCGTGATTCAAGTGAATAGGAAAGAAGTGATGTGACACGGACTCAGGGACAGCTAGGTAGAGAGATTGTGTATGGTGAACCTACAGGCCTAAGATTTTCTGGATGTATACCCGACGAGAGCGACTCATCGTGACAGAAGCGATCGTGTATGGGCCCCTTTAGAAGGATGAAACTTCATGACCTTTCAAGTAATGTTTCTATACTGGGTCTACATAATAGTACTGTAATGCCTCTCATTTTATTAAGTCCATTCTTGACATGGCATTCAATGATTAGCAAACTGCTTTACCTCACTACCAAGGGACCATGATATTAGTTTATAGTTTTATATCCATATCCGTATTTTAAAACAGAGTTAATATTGTTCCTTTTTTTGTTTATATGATTCCAGACTTAGCTTCTAGCATTGACTTTAGAAACAAATAAACTACCCAAGCCAGTGCATTTGTTTGTTGAAGACACGAGCAAGTACTGCTATGTAGCCTTGACTTTTTTTTTCAAATAAGTACTTGAACGACTATAGTACTATTACCTCTGCTACTAGTCCTTCACAGGGTGCTGGGAAGGCATAGAGAGAGGAAGACTGGTACTACCTGTGAAAGTTTCTTCTTGTTTCTATAGTCAATGCTTCAAGTGAACTTTTATCCTATTGGTATAATTTATGATGTTAGTTATAATAAACTCCAATAATGATTGAATTATATATTTATAAAAATACCAAAAAAAATTAAAAATGATCAGGTTATCAAATAGCTATTCTGTGAACAATAAAAGTGTGTGCAAACCTTCCTAAAGACATGTCTTCCAATATTGTGATTTTCTGTATGTAACATTTACAATAAAAGCATTTAATCTGCAATGTGTAAATTTATTACTGATTTTTACCCATTTAGAGTATTTTTTTTATAAAACACAGCAGAGTAGGGGGCAGTGGGTTCACTAGGCAACCGCTTAACCCTTTTAGTGCTACGCCGCCTGGCCTATGGATATACCCTAAAGTGCTAAGCAGTTTTGTGCAAAAATGTAGAGTTTTGGTTAAACGCTTATAGATTCGTTATTTATCATCATATGTTCATACTTTATGTTTTGTATTGTTAAAAAAATAAACAGAATATTCCTATAACAATAAATTACATACAAAAGTATTTTTTATTTATAAAAAAAACTTATTTTTCTTAATTTTTGTAATTATGAAAACAATAAGCGTGCCTAAATATTTTTTTTTAAAGTGTTTTACTTATTTTACTGTAAAGAACATCTAATGAAGAACAAATTTCATATATTTTCTGTTCATTTTTATAAAAATATAGGAGTACAGAGGAAATATAAAAATATTGTCCTCGCAAAAATTAGTTGAGAACTTGACGTTTGGAACATGAAAAAAATATAAAATCGATTCTCCAATACCTTTGGAATAAAATTATATCGATAGCAGCCAGTAAAACAAACAAGTGTTTATATAAAATACGTAGCGTCTACTATGTACTATGTAGATGCTCACAATTTTAGACATAAATAATATGTAGACGCTGTAGCACTAAAGGGGTTAAGAGTATACAAAAATAAAATAATACAACTTAACCCTCCTGATGTTAGTTGTTGGTTATTACACATATCATGGATGTTAGTTGTCGCAAAAATAACAACTGTGTAACAGTTCGGTTAAACTACTGGAAAGACGTTACTAACAATAATTTTTTATACATATTTGATATCGTTTTAATCGTCATATCTCCACGCTTTTCACGATATCTGTGAGTAGACGGTTATTGTTTGTATGTGGAACAAAGATAATCATAGGTTAGGTTAAAGAGCACCAGGCCAGGAATCTGTATATTGGGGAGATAGGACATCAGCAAACTTACCTTAGAAGATAAGTTCACTAACATCAGAGTAGTAGTAAGTACACTAAAGAAACACATAATCTCACAAATTTTCAGTGCCACTGGCACTTTCCTCAGGTGAGTGGGGATATGATACTCAACAACATTGGAACAGCTTTACTAGAACAGCTGTAAATGGTGTGTACATAGTCTGATTTTCTCATTGAAGTTTTTTGTTTACTTAAATATTGTTTATATAAGTTACATTTTATAAATGTGAATAACATTTAGAACAAATTGGCTATTTCAGAATGTTTGCATTGTAAATATAAAAATTTCTCAAGGTAGTGTGGACTTGAAAACATGATTTTTATCTTCTCTTGACCTTAACAACATTCCTAAATAAATAACCCACTTATATTTTGCATATACACATTCTGTATAATTTCACAATTAAAATGATATGTATATATATATATATATATATATATATATATATATATATATATATATATATATGTATTGTGCTGTAGTTGTAGTGTTTTCAATATTTTATATGAATTTTTTAATTTTTCTTACACAAGTGGCAAAAATGGTCTAACATTATAGAAACACTGAGCAATACGGGGATTAAATAATAGAAAAATGACAGTATATTAAACTTAACCTCCAAGTACGTTTATGGGTAAAGTAGGAAGGATATCAGCACAGATTTTGTGTTGTGTGTGTTTGTTTACTCATGGTAACTAGATCAATAGATAGTATCACGGTTTTTAATTAGCATAATATGTGTTGGTACATATACAGTACAAATGAACGTCACACATATTACAATATAAGTACAAAATGCACAAATATTATGGTGCTCGATTTCGGTGAACCACGCTCACCTTCCTCAAACCATAGGGATTCACAAAAGAATGGTTCTTGAGGAGTTTCTTATTTTAATTATAATTTAAAATTAACATTCCAATAAATTTTTAAGTTTGGATGTTTGATTACTTGTATCGATTTTAAATGGAAAATGGTGTTCAACAACTCAATTTATAGGCCTACGACCACGTGACCCTATTGGCTGGAATCATCAAAATAGGGGCTGCTGTGATATTATTGGTTAATCCGTATTGGCTGTTACTTCTGTTCCTTTAATCACTGAAAATACATTATTAAAAACTATTTCGGAATCAAAATTAACCTGATCATTCATTAGTTTATAACGATACATACATATTTCTTTAAAAATGAATAACTCTCATGCATTCATAATCCTACCCTTGTTACAAACTTTTAAAATATCTACATTTTAATCTATTTTTTATTCAAACTGTGGGTACAATTCAAAGGGTCTTGTACCCACCTGTATCACAGTGAGAACGCGCTGTAGACTGTGACTTCAAATTGGTGAATCAGCTGGTTTGATTAATTTATTAGTTATTGGTAACTAAATCTACCATTTACATGGAAGATTTCTGCTACATTGTAAGCAATCTATTTCTCACTAATCACCTTCAATTGTAACCACGGCAATTTAAACAATATTTATGTGTTGTTCCATTTCCACTTTGTCATTTCGCCTATATGACATCATACGAGGGTTGTGAAACCTATTGTCTTTTATTCTAAGTACCTATCTACAGTTTACCAAGCAAGCTACTTTCCTTTCATTTTTTACTAAAATGTAAACTTAACAATCTAGGCTTTATTGGCAGTTTCACAAAATTGTTAATCTGCAAAAAATCTTTGACATCTCAACTCTGCCTGCTGCAACTAACTGAACGCCTTACTTTTAGGACTATGCTTACTTGCTCGTCAGGCTGCTACTAGTCCGCAGTTAAAGTAGCTTTATATTCTGTGCTTGCTGATCTTGACAAACAGAACTGTGAGACAGGGCATTTATTATCACATTAACCTAAGTGCCATTGTAGTAGTGATAAACAATTCGAAAGAATTAGTTTTATTTTTAAATATTTGTTGTACATTCTCATTATAATTCAATACAAGTGAATGTCACACAACACAAATATATATTACAATGTTATTAGCATATGATGTGTACCAACATGTATTATGCTAATTAAAAAACTAGTTACAATGCACTAGCACCCGTTGCAGCTTTGGCTACAAACTTTCAATTTGTATACAACTTCTATGATATTTTTAATTTTCTTAATTCAAATTATAAGTATTTGTAAACATAAAAACATTTTAGTTTATGAACGTAAACTAAAAAGTTGTGTAAGAAGCAGAAGATATGCCTATTTATTTTACTTTTTTTATCATCTTTACTAAAAGTGTAAATTATAATAATTGTTAAGAGTATGTGATACATTTTTTTTTCACATTGATGTATTATAGATTAATTACCTTCAATCAGCCAGTGATCCTGTAAATCCTCTTGGATTACACGTTTCGTCTTTTATGCCATCATCATATCCTTAATAAACTTGAAACATTTTTAATTTATTCTTGATGATCTGGTCAAATAATAATAATAAAAAAACACTGAACATCAAATATATTTATTTAAGAAAAAGTTTTAAATAAATTATTAAATTAAATTAATACCAATGTTATTCTTATTGGGAAAAATGAAATGCTTGGTGGGCTGTTTCTACCCCTCAGGGATGGAATTTCAAAAAATCCATTCTTAGCACGCACTTAGACCATAAAATGAAGGTACTTTAAAAATTTCAAGTAGCTGTCGTTTATGGTTTATGCTGTACGTTGGTTTTTAGATCGGCCTCTATGTATTTCTTATGGAGAGGTGTACACTTTTTACAAAAACTCATGATTTTTGCACCTCAACATTAAAATTTTACAAAATCCTTTCTTAGCACGCAGCTAGACAGACAAAATGAAGGTATTTCAAAATCCTATCTATTGTGGATAAGGCTTTGCTTTGATTTTTAATTTTTCACTTCTTTTATAATATAGATGATCATTTGTTAAATCACACAGTTCTATTTGTTAAATCACTAGTTTAAAACTCGATTAGGATCACTCACCAACTGACAAATGTCAACCCACTTCTAAGTGTTGTAAAATAAATTAGGACAGTATTGGAGTGTTAAAAATAAAAAAATGTCCATAGGAATAACATGACCGAACAAAGCTATGTTTTTATAGAAGTTTAACCAAGAAATGTAATTTTAAGGCACATATGGAATATCGTTTTGTACAGAAAGAAATGAGGATTGTAGCCAGGTTAAGTTATTACATAGATGTTGAAATATTTTAATTCATCAAAGATGGTAGTATACAATTTTATAACAGTAAGAATATTTTCCCCGTATTAAATAAGTTTCTGTGTCATAAAATGATAGTAACCAAAATGTTAGTGAGTAAACAAGAAATTATTTACAACTTGCAGTGTTTTTGTAGTACAGTGTTTGCATCTCACGTTCAAGTTGCTTTACACTACGCTTTTTTCTTCCATCTGTGTAACCAATCGATGCTTTCTATAAAGTCACTCTTGCCTTCATTGAACTCTGCTGTTCATTGCTTTTTACTGTAACATTCAGTGGCGGCTTGTGACCTAGTAAAGTGGAGGTTCACATATTGGAGGGTTTGGGGGTACGGAATACCCCACAAATAAAAGTGTACAAGTAAAATTTGGAAAAAATTATTTGCTTGATCATGCATTTAAAACTATTTTATGACATATTTGAACATAGTTAAACCTATACTTAAGCTGTTTTATATTGTTTTCAAACTAAGTATTTAAGATATAAAATAGTTATTGGTTGGCTTAGCTGTGCAAACAAAAAACAAGAAATGTTATTAATTATTGTAACAATTAGTGAAGCAAAAAATACTACTTACTTTTAAAATCTATTGCTTGGTTAACTAATTTTTATAGTTTAAAAGAAAGATGTAATTTTTAATTTTTCTGTTAGACGCATTAATAATAATTTTCGTCTGTTATACAAATTAAAAACATCACCTGTACTGCCAAGAGTTAATTGTAAATAATTATTTACCTAAATAATTACAATAATACATAAAGACAAACTGTTTGTATAGGGTATGCACTATGCAGAAAAAAGACATATTACATTGCCATGATAACTATATATATTTATATATATAAAATATATGTATATATATATGTATGTATATATACATACACCAAATTGCTCCAAAAATTGAACGATCAGGCCTAAATTGCTGCTGTTCAAGCAGCAAAATGCCTGGATTTGAGAGATGCCTAGACCCAAATTTCAGCGCTAGAGATACACAGGCCTGGATTGCTGCGATTTGTGTTATATGGTAAATCCTCCAAACTACTGCCTAACTAATACTATTTTTTCAAATTGCAACTGGCCACTGCCAATCCAACCAAACAAAAATCCTCTAAGTTGTAGAGACATTTTTACAAAATAATAAACTATAGCATTTTATAAAAACCCCTTAAAAAAGTAAAATAATGCTTGGAAAAATTATACATATAATTTTAAAACTAAACTATAACTAATTATTAAGCTAATCCTAAACATTTACAAAATTCCAGTTCACAATACCTGACATTTATCCTTTTAAAACACAATATGGAAATACAACAGTTTTCTAGGTAGCAATTTGGCCTGGTGAATATATTTCATTATTTTTTTAGAGCAGTTGGCAATATTGAAAAGAAGCAGCAAATTGGCTCTGGCCGTCACTGGACGGTATCAAGCAGCTCAGTTAACCATCTGTTCGTTGAATGGAATTTTTAGAGATGAAGACACTCAAATTGCTGCTGCAGCACTTTCGGCCTTCGTATATCTATGTCGCGATTTGGGACTATACATCTACAATATATAAATATTAGGCCTACAGTAGGACATTACAGACATTGTAATTAAAAAAAAACCTTTAACAGCTTTCTAAGTAAAAAGCTTAAAGTTAAAGTCCATCCTTCTGTCTTTTTTTCTGGCAAACACATCAATAACTTTTCTGTTGCAACACATTGCTTGGAGATACTCTGTTGCCACTTTGCGACCGTACCGTGGTGAGGGCAGTGGAAGTGCTCCACACTGCAAGTGTGCATCGCTGGCTTCTATTAGAAGACGGCCCCCACCACTGCCTTCCGCACAGACCAGATGGCCTTGCATATACGCTATAGAGCAAAACCGGGACAGTAGTGTGTGATTAGCAAAAGCTACCTGAAGGCGCTTATTTGGGGTTTCTTACTTTAAAGAGTTTAAATTAACATATTTCGTAATTTCAATGTGTAAATAATTTAACTTAAAATTTAAATAACTCTCACAGGGGGTGCACATGCTCCTGTGCTCTTATGGAGAAGCCGCTATTGGTAACATTATCTTGAATAGGACTATCTTTTTATCTCTGTTGGATTAACCCACCAACAAAGCTTATTTTTTAAGAATGGACTCTACTACTCTCTACTTCCTCTACATTTCTTTTGTGTTTACTATCACATTGACCCGAGTGGTATTGTATTAGTGAATAAAAATTCAAAAGAACTAATTGAATGGTCTTGTTTGGAATTCGCTTTTTTTCATAGTCAGATTTCTTCTTCGTCTTTTGTGCATTTGTTGAAAGAATTATTCTAATTTGCTCCTGTTTCTCCACTAAAACCATACTCAGCAACAAGCTTTTCCAGAGTTTCATCTTTATTAGGCTTTTTAGGGCTTCTAATTGTTCATTTTATGGTACAAACTTGTTTAGTATTTTGTGTATAAACAAACTAGGTAACCTGACAATGCTTTGCTATTGCAAAAATGAGATTGTTGGTAAATAAAGTATGCGCCTTACTTTTCCATAAAGACAAATAAAAATGATCCCTGAACCTTCTAAATATCTATATGTATGTGTTATTAACAAACCTTAATTCTAAATTTGTTTGGATTTTAATAACATGTGCCTGATATTTCACCATTTCATAGTTGAAAAAAATGGGGTTATTCAGTCTCGCCATGTGGAGGCCAGGAAACAAAGAGACCATATATTTACAGTTACAAATGTATGTACAGTTAAAAGATTTTAAATAAAGCTTGACATAACGTTGGGTTAGAAGTTGTGAATCTGTTACTGAAGAACTTCCGTGTAAACTACATTTGCAGTTTGTCCTTGAGGCTGCCAAAAGTAAATATTTTTCGTAGAGCTGACTCTAAAGCAGGCAACTTGGAAGAAACAGTCTTTCCGTAAATTCACTCCAGCAACTTTTTAAGTTTGCCCTTGGGCTTTGTTAAAGGATGCTTTGACCGGGAATTGCAAACTTGATATAGTGAAGTGATAGATTGAATTAATGGGATTCGTAGAATGAAAAGTCTCTCCTTCGCCTGCACCTGTGGTTTGGTACCCTCAGCAACATGTTTGGCCAGTGCTTTGACTTGGAAGTCTGGTAACATGCACAGTTTTGGAGGATATATGTTCTGGAGTGGCATGATTGGTATTCCCACCTTAAGAGGGCTCTAAACCCCCGCGCTGAGAAGCGTAAAAACTGCTTTGCGCGGTCCAAGATACTGCCCTTATTTACTGTCGTAAAATTATAAATGAAATATCTATTTAAAGATAAAGACATTTTTTACTCAAATCGCTTTTTAGAATTTTCGAATTCTCCTTCATTTCGATTTTATAGGTTATTGAAGTTACCCAATATTCAAACTAGTGCCAAAATAAAACTAGAGCTGTTATCGAAATTTTAAAAAGCGATTTTAGTCAGAAATGTATCTGGTTTCAATTTAGTTTTGGTTTTAGATCGATATCTTTAAATCTGTAGCCGCAATGTTGGACCGCGCAAATGCCTGCATGTTAATTTATTGCCAAAATATGCGGTGATTCGTGAGATCCAAGTGGCGAAACCTCGAACTTCTTAGTCGCGGATGGATTTTACTACTTCATTCATAAAAACCTTCCTTCATTTAATTTAACATCGATGGATGCAATGTAGGCCTACGACGACTGATATCAGTATTATTTTACAGACTGATTACTTAGAGTTAGTCTAATTACTTTTGAATGGCTTATTTCGTTTAAATTAAAATGTGCGTTCCCATGTGGTTCCTGATATAATCTAACTACAAAGTAAAGCATAACATTTTTATTCGTAATGACAGTGCACAATATTTATTATATCATGAAAAATACTGTAATAATCATCTATATACAACATTTTTATGAAATAAATCATTTAAACTACATTAACGAATGCGTACAGTTAAAATATTAATTCAATAATTCTGGCTTGACCAAAGCAATAAGTAATTCTATAATAAGTCACTGTCACTATTGGACTTTGTTTTATTTTAAAAATATAAATACAGTAATGTTAAGTTGTAACTATTAATTTATTATAGTTCATTAATGTTGTGGTAGAAAAAATGCTAGGTCATTTATTTGTAATTTTATAAGAAGGTAACTTTGAAGCAAATATTTTACCTAAACGGTAACAAGGACAGAAAAATATGACAGCCGGGGGATGGGGCGGGGCGGAGCGGCAATCCTTTTGTGAACTTGAAGTCATGGGGCGAGGTAGTGTTTGGGAACCTCGTACCACTCCCGGTGTATTCCGTTGAACAGCCAATGAGAAGACTTAGGACGGTAAAACTTGACATAAGTGATATTTAAACATTGTGCAATGCGAAGAGAATTAATAAAATACTAATTTAAAAAAGTTTTCTTAATTAGCATAAATAAATAAATAATAATAAATAATAATCTTTATTGTCGTTTTACATAAAGCATTGACACAGTCGCATATACATCTAACAGACATAGTCAAAACAATCATATTGCACATATACATTATTCAATATAGAATGACAAACATGGTTAACAAACGGTCATTTAAGTAAACAGTAATTTACATAACTTGTATGATTCTAAAGTACAGGTCCAACAATCTAGAAACTAATATCTTGCATACTGAAAAACTCCCCTAGTTCATAAAATGGATTTTTTAGCAACCAGTTATACAGTTTGATTTTAAAAAGTGTTGTCGGGTATTTATTAACTAAATCTTTTAATTTATTATAAATCTTCTGGGAAATAAAAACATGACTGTGTTGGGTTCTACTCAGTCTGCAAAACTCTATGGCAATATTATTTTTATTTCTAGTATTATAGCTGTGAATGCTGCTGCTAAGAATGAGGGATGGGCTATTTTTTAAAATGTATGACATTAAATCAAAGATATACAAATTTATAACAGTTTGAAACTCAAGCTCAATGAAAAGTGGTTTGCAGTGGTCCAATGGTTGTGCTTTACTTATCAGTCTAATGGCCTTCTTTTGTAAAATAAGAATGTCACTAACTTTGGTACTATAGCCCCATATTATAAGTCCGTATCTAATTATAGATTGAAAAAAAGCATAGTATGCGGTTTTTACATAACTTTCCGGGACACTGTCCATTAAGCGTTTAAGTAAAAAGATTACTCTAGATAATCTTTTAGAAATATACTCAACGTGAGAGTTCCATGATAAGTTACAATCAATATGAATACCTAGAAATTTAACACTGGGAAGGAAATCATTAGGTAAGTTATTTGCCGGACTCTGTCTTAAACTGAACATGATATTTTGGGTTTTAGTTTCATTTAATAAAAGGCCATTTGTCCTAAACCACAAAGATGCTTCATCAAGTGTTTCATGTACAATGTCTTGTAAAGTGTTAAAGTTTGTGTTACTGTTTAAGAATGTTGTATCGTCTGCATACAAAAAGGATTTGGTTTTAATAGCACTTGGAAGGTCATTTATGTATAGTAAAAATAGCAGGGGTCCCAACACCGACCCTTGGGTCTATGTATGTGTTGGTAGATGAATTTAATACAATATTTATATAAACTGAACAAATATAACGGTGATCGATTAAGGTAAGCTTAAGTTTACCGAAATCGATCACCTTAACATTCGTAGCCTACATATTGCACTTATTTTTTATCAATACAGTATAAGTAGACCCTATTATACTGTATGAAATTTGCATTTTTTTTACGTTACTTGTGTATTGAAGTAGAATTGTTCAACTATTATTATATTGCTGAAATAAGATGTTCTGATCGGTTTGGTTTTGTATTAATTTAATGCATGTTCAATTACTTGAGTATCCACTGACCTAATTTGGGAGCTCGTGATCAACTTGTGGCAGCCACACTGATCAACTTGGGTAGTCATCGTAATGGACTTGGCTATAAAAATGTCAAAGTAATAAAATGTTTTTATTGGTAATTTGTGAACATTTATAAAAAAGTTTTTAATATGTTTGCCACATTTTTACAAGATGTACTACGTTCATGTATCATACTATCTTTTCAATTAATTACATGTTTTCAACCAGCTCGTCTAGTTTTAGTAAATTAGTTGGCTTGTAAAATTGTTGTACACAGTTGTTATTTATTTTTATTTGTTATGCATTTTTATATTATTTTTGTAATTAACTATTCCAATATTAGGAATTAATTAACTACTACAAAATTAACTATAACAAACCTACACATAGGAACTAATTAGATGGCTGCTGAGTTACTATATCCCCTGTCACTGTTATTTATATGGTGTTTAAGAAAATATTTAGGGGTTACTTTATTTTCAATATGTTTGTTGTATTATTATAAGTTGTACTTCAGTTAACTATGTTCTAAGTTGTACTTCAGTAAACTATGTTCTGTGTAGTATTAACAATGCAATTATTTTTTTTAATTACTGTAGTTTTGAAGTAATTAGTTGCCTTAAGAATTTGTTGTTATATAGTTTTACTTTAATTGGCATGCTTTTTTACTTATATGTTGGAATTGTCTTAGTAAGAAAACTTATTATTGTATGTGCTACAGTACTTACACTACCTTAGTACAATACATAATATGTTAAATGATATGTTATTTAGTTAAAAATAATTGTAAAAACCGTACAATAAATATTAATCAAACTACAGTTTAATTGACAGTTGGATATATTATTCTACTTTAACATCAAAATATTTTTGTATGGTTCATTTAGCATTATTTTGTTTTATTCTTCAATTGACTGTACAAAATACATTGTTATTTTTAAATGTTTGGCATTTTATTGAATAATAAACCACGTAAAGCAAATTGTTAGGGTGCTAAACACTTGTTACAGCTATTTAGTAAAATACATTATTTATAGTTGTCCTCAGTTCTTTAAGCGTACCTAGCCCCACTTTTATATCAAACTCTTCAATTGGTGGGTATAATAAGTGTGGTATATAAATCAATTTTAAATTTCAAACGTTTTAGGAGTCAAATTTTGTCAAAACCCGTGATTTTACAGTAAGCTTTGATTAGAAGTTCAATAATTTAGTAGCCCTCCTTATTTTCAGTGGAGCGTAAAAACTGCTTTGCGCGGTACTACAAACTACTTTACTCATATAAAAAACTGAGACCAAAGTACTGTGTGAATTGCTGAGGTCAAACTGGTAGACTAAGTAAGTCTAAACTACCCCGAACATACATGTTTATGAGGCCAAACTACTGTCAGGCAGGTGAGCCCAATCTGCTTTGAACGTCTAAAGTTATATGTTCGAAATTGATATATGCTCACAGCAGTTTCTCTGTTTTAAATTGTTGGTTATTTTTAACAGTCGTGTTTAAAAAAATCGTCATATTTAGTAATTTGTGTATGCCTAATTGAGTCATATTAAATTTATCACTTCTAAAATACTGTGAAATATTTATCAGTAAAACTAAAATCTTTGAAAAGTAATTGTGTAAGAACTGTTGTCGAAGTAAAATAATTGCTTTTCTCATGGCAATGGGAAAATTGAGCAAGATTATAATATATTATTTTAATTATAATTGATATCATTCATACGGTTCGCTTCGGTTTTCGTCTCTGTCCGCGAAAATTTTTGTTGTAACAAAATGTTCGCTTTTTGAAACCAAATTGTCCCCGTAGTGTCATTTTCCGTATTGTAGTAATTCATTCAGCATACTTCAGAAGCAAATAAAAAGTGGCCACATTTCAATTATTTTTTAATGTTTGGAAATTAGTGTGTTATGTTGTAACTGCCATAAAACTATGATAGTTTATGTGAAATCATTTTTTATTTTATTAAAAATAATTAATAAACCGTACAAAACTATAAAACGTAAAATAAATACAGTTGGTATTTTTTACCATTACTTTTTAACGTGATTTATTAGTTTTCAGTAAAGCGTATCCTTTAATGCTTTAGCGTATGTTGTTTTAATCTTTAACTGAACATAAAAAGATACGAAATAGAAATTTATTTGCCAATTAATGCCTTTTATTAAATATTTAACCACATAAAAACCAATATTTAGATCACAATCCAAGAGCTTTAAGAAATATTTACAAAAACCATTCTTTGTAACGTAATTTACTTAGTTTTTAGTAAAGCGTATATTTATGTTTATAAATCAAACTCTTCAATTGTAGAATATAAGTATGGTAAGCCTATGCCTAACTATGTTAAATTTTAACCGTTTTGAGAATAACAAGATTTGAACAAGAATTATGATTTTGGAAAACGTTTCAAGTAGAAATTCAATATTTTAGTAGACCCCCTATTTGATCAGTGAATAAATTGATTTCGCTGTAAAAAGTCTACTTTTCTAAACAAATATTACTTTGTTTTTGTTTTTTGTAAATAAAAACTATAGTAAAATATTACTATTTTTTATAAAAACAAAATGACATAAAAAAAGTTAAGAAATAAAATACAGCAGCAAAACCGGTACTGACTGGAAAATTGACAATTGTTGAAAAGAATTGGCCTTTGGGCTCAACATACATTCACATTCAGACAGAGAAGGTCGGGCGTGTAGCCACCTGAGGAGACGGCAGACGGGAGGAAGGGGTAATTGGGGTTTCCGGTTGAAAATACTACGAAAACCTACTATACAGGAAATGATTCTTGGGACTATATTGCACTTCGTCCGGCGGATTAAACTGGACGTAGTTCCAACTTCTATCGCCAGTGTCGCATGACTTCTATATTTTCTTTCCCTTTAGAGCCCTCTTAAGACGGAGCCTATGAGGGGACTCAGAGTATGAAGGTACTCCACAGGATAGTGAACTGCATCCTCAATCTCCACTACACAATAAACTGACTCGTAAATAATCCTCTCTGCAAGCAGCTGATCCAACAGGATGTTATTGGCAGAGTCATTCGTAGGAGCAAGTATTGCTCATTTCCATAGCCAAGACCGATTGATAGAACTCATATCTTTCCAATTGGGATAAAAACAGTAAGTAAAATTTTTAATTTGACTAACAACAGTACAAAGCATATCTGGAATGCAGATTTTACCATTGTTCCCCTTTAACTGGCCATTCTCAATTTGCAACAAAATGATTGTAAAAGCTTTAATATTGCTAGTCCAAAACCAGGATTGTATGATGGGGCTCAGTATTGTAATTATAATAGTGAGGTCAGGGTCAGGCCCAACTCAGGTACCTGGTCCCAAAAGTGTAATGAAGTGTCCGCATATTTCAACTATAACGAAATGGTCTGTCCGGTATTCATCTACACCACTGCTAAAGGGAAAAAAAAAGTAATAAATCAGATTTTTTTTACCATTTTATTTTACTAAAATCATAAAATAATAAAATTAATAAAACAATAATCATAAAATACACTATTTTACTCATACAATCAATCAGTCAATCATTCTTCTTTACATACTATAAATTATTAATAATATATAACGAAAGCGTTGGAATACTGTATGGAAGCAACGTAATGTCAACACCTTCCTACTCTAGAGATGTCCACATCTGTGACATGATGTGGCATTCAGCGTTTTAACCTCCATCAACAATGATATACAAAATAAGCTCCAGCCCAGAGTTGAAGTCAACGTAATTGTTCAAACTATGAGAACATTTAAATATTAATATCCTTACAATTTATTGAGCCACTAATAAAGTCAAATCAAATTAAACTGTGTGTAAAAAATATAATTTTTTATTTTTCTCAAATGCCCATTTCCCTTTAAAATCTAAATAGATTAATAAAAATATTGCTCATAACTTTTGACATATTTCAATATGGTTAAAATGATATGTTTACTAATTAAATTTAGTCGTCAGATTTAGTTCGTATACACTGGACTTGAATGCTTTCACCTGTTTAAACTAAATGTACAATGTTGTTTCCAATACAAAACCATCCCTCTTAACAATTATTTTATTAATACTTACGTAAAATCAATCTAACAATACATTTCTATCATTACTTAATATACTTTGGAAAAAGAGGATATTCAAATTAAAAAGAATAATATACACATTTTAGAATTTTTTTATCTGCATTTTTAAAAACTCTTAGACAAATTAGGCATTAATTCATCATGAAGATATAAATTAAGATGGGTTCTATATGTAACATGTAAGAAAATAAGAATAAATAAAAATGCAGTTAATAAAGACCTTTATTATCAGTGTACATATATAACACTATGATCACAGCTACAATGTTATAAAAATAAATATTTTAATAGAAGGGTACTAGGCCTAGAATGTTTGGATGGAATGGATAGACATCAGGTTCCTTGCAGAATCACAGTAGAGCCTGCTGCATCACATAAAACATAACAAATATATATATTACATAAAATAAGATTTGTAATGAGTATGCGTGAGTGATAGGGCATGTTTATATAACAAACTGAGAGGTCTCTAACTCAATGTATGGTTTTTATTATGTTGATGCCTCTACCATCCAACTTCACACACATTTACAAATGTAAATTTGTATCTTATTTTGCATAAATAATATTGTTATATGTTCTATATTAGCAAACTCTACTGCAGATTTGCTAGGTGCCTGTATGTTCAATCACTCCGTGTAATAATTAAATTAATAACTCAGAAATAAATGTATTAATTAGATAACAGGCAGTTTATTTATGCGTTGATTACCGTAGTTTGTTATATTAAAATTAGACTATATTCATTCGTAATGTTTGTTTAATATTTTAAATTCCATTAAACTTTGTTGATTCAGCCAAAATGTCTTAAAATTCTCAAAAATGAAGATCAAATTAAGCAAATGAAGTCAAATTAAATAGAAGTGAAGGTGGAAGTACTGCAGACAGGAGGAAGGAGGTTAACACTAAACATTAGACTATCACAAACGAAGAGCACTAACAGCAACAGTGAATTACTGAGATAACAATGTCTTATACTAAAACAAATATTTACACGTTCTATACTAAATGAGGATGTGCATCTTTAGTTTTACTTTCTCAATTGAGTAAATAAAACAAAAAATACTTTATTTTATTCAAACTGACATAGAAATACATGATAGTTTCTGTACACTAACCCGATCCCATCCTTCATAACTTAAAAATACCTTTGGTGAGTCAAAACAAGCCCCGTCAACAGTTTACGTCAGTGAATTTTTTACTGCTCATTGTGTTTAATTGAAATTTCCAGTGAATGTATATACAATGCTGATCTTTTTTAAAAAAATAACTTTTGTTTGCCCAAACCGATTTTAATGAAAACAAAAATAAATGTTCATATATTTGGAGTAGTGTATGAGGCATATTTTCCTAATAAAGTGACAGAAAGTATATATATATTTAACTGTCAGCTGAACTTTGCTATATTGCAAAGAAGGGTTTTATACATTTTAAGGCTTTGCAATTCTTAAATAATACATGTTTTTATGTAAAAAATAATGTAATATTCTATAAGCTACTTAAATAGTACTTAATACATTTACTTTGATGATAATAAGTCTATGTTTGTTTTGTAAATAATGTACATAGTATTTGAGAAGTCAAGTTTCTAAACTGATATGTACACGAGTTAATAAAACCCTATTTTTACAATAAAGCAAATGTAAATCACCTCAAGACGCAGTCACCATCCCGCATATATCCAACCCAAAATATTAACTTACATTGCACATAGAATAAGTATTTGAAACAGTCATGATAATTTGTACGTTTGTTTAGAGGACTCAAAACTGTTTCAAATAATTACAGTTCTGCTTATGTTCTAACTTGTAAAAGCATATTTGCAAAATTAGAATTAGTGAATTTAAAATGCCTTTTGTCGTAGAATTTGAGAAGTGCCGGACTATATGGATGATTTTCTTTAAGATGTAGGTAGTGAACTTCTGGCTCGTTGGTGGTGTGTCCGCACTCTTCACACACATACATCTGGTAAAAAAAGAAAACATGTCAGACAAATTATAAAAGTATTAACATAAAACAATCTAAATGTACAGTGGTTATTTATGTATATAAAAATAATGTAATATTTATTTAGAACACTAATTCATATATTTTCTCAAAATGTTACAATTTAGATCATAATATTTATGAAAGCTGAAATCAAAGCACAGTTCAAGAACAGTCCAGTTTTAGTAATCACATTGTAAATAAGAGTGTGAAATTTTGTAGATGAAATGAAAATATTACAGAAATTCTGAATCGGAATATCAGTGGAAATAAGATATATCCAACACATTGCAATCATCAAAACAAAATCACAATAAATATCCTATAAGAAAATGTTAAAAATAAAACAGAACAAACTTTATCACACCAATATAGCCAAGACATGTACAAATGAAGAAATAATATCAAGAAAATTTCAGTATTCAATCACCAAACAATGATTGAATTGTTGTACGCAAAGTTATCAAGGAAAGCAAAAATTGCTTCATTTTATTTTTTCTTAACGTGCCAGAGGTTTTCAAAGTGGTTGGACAAGTAAGGGAGGTTGTTTCTGAAGGAAAGTCTTCTCTAATTTCTCCAAAAGAAATTTTGAGCTGGAGCTATGGAAATGGTTGAAGTGCTAAGTGAGTAAGGTAAACTGGACACATGATAAGTTTCGTGTTGGGAGAGCATATGTTGAAAAACGCTAAATTTCAGTTAGATCATGGTGCATGTTATGGTACAGGAAAGTAACGTCTATTGTAGCGTTAGGTATTAGGATTGGAGAGATTATATAATTGACAAAGGAAAGGATAGATTTGGTGAGGGAACATGAGAAGGAACTTCATACAAGAGGTTGACGTTTATCATTGACAAAGGCAAACAAGACAGAAATAATTTCAGTTACTGAATTAAAATGAGCTACAATAGATCTACTTGGAGGGGAGAAAGTGTTTGTAATTTCAGGCAGAATATAGAACTAGATTATACGAGTGCTTAGTAACCATCAGGACTTGTGGTAGTAGTGAAGTTGTCGTGCTTGGCATGTGGAGTGTTTATTTTGACTTCTTGATCATAGTTTTTTTTGCATCAAAATCAAGTTTTTGTAAATGGACAAATCAAACAAATGGTTATATACTTCACTGTCGTAATTGACTTGTTCAGGGTGACATTGGTGGAACCTTTATCAGCAATGATGTCTTCATTGGATTTTTAGGAATTTACGAAGTCAAGTGACAGTTGTTTTTCTGTAGGATGATGGAAAAAGAACTAGGAATTGACGACTTTTGGAGGATGAAATTCAAGTACAGTTCAGTAGGATGGTCCAAGGATAAAGTTGGATGGAAGCTTTAGGTGAACTAAATAGTGGAACTGTTAATATGTGTTGTTAATAGTGATTCTCTTACATGTATTGTATCTTGTTTAGTATATTTGTCTTAACTCCTTAGGTAGGTTTGATGATGATCTAACTCTCAATTATTCTTGACCTAGTTCTTTATAGCCAACCCCCATATATAGGCAGTTCACTCACTCCTGAATTATTGTAGCTATGAAACAAGATATCATCCCGCAAATTACAAAATTTACAATAAGTCTGCATGTTTCTATTTTGTAAAATAGAAAATCACGTTATACCTTATATTATAGAAAATCAGCATCTGATATTATGAAAAATGATGAGACCATTACAATATTAAGAAATAATCACTTAATATTATAATGGTTACATAAACAAATGAACCAAATTCCACAAAAATACAGTAGATCGATACCATGAATCTGAAGGGGATTGAAAAATATTTGTATTATAAAGATATTCCTGATAGCAAGGTTTGTGATAGGGAGGTTAAAACGGGCAAAATTCATAATACTGCATTGAGGCTTGCTTTCATATACCGTACTGAAGAACAAATCGTTTATTGTAAGTTTAGTTGATCCACTAACTGTGATACAGATCTACATTGATCATGCTCAACTTAAATTCATCAATTAAAGCAGAACACTTCTTTTTCTTTTCACTATGAGATACACTACTCATATTGTCGATCACACTGAACAGTACCGAACACATAATAGAATCAAACTAAACTGAACTAAATCTGTAATGTCTAATGCCACCTGCAAATCCAGAAGTCATAACAAACAGTAGTTGTGTTTCCTGTTTGGACAGCAATTAATTAGAAATATAAATTCTTACTTAGGTTTTGACCATAAGCAATTCATCTTATAACGGTCAAATTCGTGGTATAGAGGTGTTTGGCTCTTGATATTCGTGCTATAAGAGTTTCTCGTCTCTTGAAAATTGAAAAAAATGTGTTATTGAGGTCCTTAACACTTTGCTTGTTAACTACGTTAATTAACCTAGCTCAGCAGTAGCTTGTCTGGCGAACTAAGTTAATTTACATAGCGCTCCTGTTTCAAATGCATTGGTTTAGATATTGTCGGAAAACGTGTCGCTCGCCGCATGTAGTTTTTGTGTTCAAGAGTTTGTTTTCTGTTCCCGCTATTTTTATAGGAGGGTGACTGTACTAAGTGATAGTGTTTTGTGGTTAGCCATTATACGGTGTGCAATTATTTAGTCTTTCAGCATTCAATGTATGTTATAAAGGTACTTTTAATATTGAGTGTTATCGAGAAGTTCAAGGGGATTTTAAAAAATTCATGATATCGAATTTTGTGCTATCTAGTTTTGTACTATCAAAGTTCCACTGTAATATAAAACTTTTAGTTATATTTTAAAAGTAATTTTACCTTTGTGCGTCTCTCCTTGTAGGCGTATTGATGTTGGACGCCATGGACCTTCAGGCAATGTGACTCCAGTGAACAGCGTTGCGTAAAAGACTTTTCACACAAATTACACTTGTAAGGCCGAACACCTAGCAAGAACAAACAAGGTTAGTAAAGTTATCAATAGAACTTCTTTCTAATAAAGTGAGGCATTATTTTTTAGAGCATACATTTTTATAATTATGTTCATAAAGATAAACATTAACAACATTCTGGTCAAATAATTCCTAATCAATTTAATTTTGTAGCTTCTTAATCAGCATATTACGTGTTGGTTGAAATACAGTACAAGTAAACGTCTTTTTATTTATACAGTACAAGTAAATACCATTAGACAAATTTATACAATATAACTATAAAATATACAAATATTATGGTGATCAGTCGGCACTGGTGGCGCAGTGCTGTAACCCAGCTACATGGGGACAAAGTGTTTGGGAGATTGTAGGCGATAGGTTGGATGCTCGGTCCTCTTAATACCGACATGGCGTCCGCTTGGTGGTTGCTATCGGCGTGGACACTACTAGAGAAGTCTGGGGTGTCCATGTTGGGTGGTAATCATTGTGCGGATGTTGTGTGGGGGAGATAACTGAGCATCAGGCTTGTCAATTAGCTGAAAATCAGACCAGCACTACGTGGTTCGGATTCCACGTAAAGCTGTAGGTCCCTTAGTTGCCCTGGCTGTTGGGCTATTAATAAATTGCCCTTTCTGAGGAACAGTTGAACTCAGTTAGTAACCAGACTACACTCATCTACACTCATCCTACACTCATAAAACCATTCATACTCGCCTTAAAATACGCACAACGTTGTGTCGGCGTCTCATATGTAAGAATGTAAGAGGGATTCACAATAGTATATGTGAGCGTGCGTGCTATTTACTTGTATTTTGACAATCCTTTGGCGTGTAATTTTTATCTTGACTGTGATTTCTTAGATGTAAATAAAATGTTAGTAAAAGTTTGTGTTAATTTGCAATGGCCATATCACTACTGTTCAACTGTATACTCTGTTTACTAGGCCTATATAGGTTTCAAAGAAATCTGCTTGGTTTTAGATTATTTAAAACAAAGTAGTGCTGATTCATCATCTAACCACAGGTGCTTTAAATTGAAATGTACTTCTTGAAATGTAGAAAATATAATATTTAATTAATAATAAAAAACAAGGAATAACACTTGTAAAATGAACAATTAACTACTGTATTTATAATCTTTTTGACTTGTATTTCTTTGATGTATTATAATAGGTATTTTTAAAGCAATTTAATTTTTATTTAAGCAATTTAATTAAAAGTAATTTTAATTTTTCTGTAAAGCACCAATTCTCTAAATATAGTGAAACATAAATTCATAAATTTTAATGAAACATTATTTTTAAATTAACATTCAATACTAATTTCAGCCTGAGACTTAAAAGTTCCCAAGTGTCAAAAAAGTTTTAAAAGGGATTAGTTGGTTATTCCAGGCTATTCAGTTCTCGTTGGGATTAGTTGGTTATTCCAGGCTGTTCAGTTCTCGTTGGGATTAGTTGGTTATTCCAGACTGTTCAGTTCTCGTTGGGATTAGTTGGTTATTCCAGGCTGTTCAGTTCTCGTTGGGATTAGTTGGTTATTCCAGGCTGTTCAGTTCTCGTTGGGATTAGTTGGTTATTCCAGGCTGTTCAGTTCTCGTTGGGATTAGTTGGTTATTCCAGGCTGTTCAGTTCTCGTTGGGATTAGTTGGTTATTCCAGGCTGTTCAGTTCTCGTTGGGATTAGTTGGTTATTCCAGGCTGTTCAGTTCTCGTTGGGATTAGTTGGTTATTCCAGGCTGTTCAGTTCTCGTTGGGATTAGTTGGTTATTCCAGGCTGTTCAGTTCTCGTTGGGATTAGTTGGTTATTCCAGGCTGTTCAGTTCTCGTTGGGATTAGTTGGTTATTCCAGGCTGTTCAGTTCTCGTTGGGATTAGTTGGTTATTCCAGGCTGTTCAGTTCTCGTTGGGATTAGTTGGTTATTCCAGGCTGTTCAGTTCTCGTTGGGATTAGTTGGTTATTCCAGGCTGTTCAGTTCTCGTTGGGATTAGTTGGTTATTCCAGGCTGTTCAGTTCTCGTTGGGATTAGTTGGTTATTCCAGACTGTTCAGTTCTCGTTGGGATTAGTTGGTTATTCCAGGCTGTTCAGTTCTCGTTGGGATTAGTTGGTTATTCCAGGCTGTTCAGTTCTCGTTGGGATTAGTTGGTTATTCCAGGCTGTTCAGTTCTCGTTGGGATGGTAATTAATTTTTCTAATACCGGCCTTGGTTTGTAAGATTGTAATTACTCATTCTCTTATTAGCAATCCATATTCTGTATAGTCATCGCGAAATAACAATATTAATAATAGTAAAAAAGCTATAAACTAACTATAAAAATCATATTGTTTTATGACTCATTCCGCTAAGTGATACTAATAAAGTTAAATTCCCAGTGTTACAATGATAGATTTTACCCTTGTGCCATGCCTCGTTCAGAAGTCATGTTAATCCGTTGGTTCAATGAGCCTAAAAACAAAATGGGCGAGGGAACTGCGTTTTAATTGGGCATCTCTCGCATTAAAAGCCATACGTATTTCATTTTGTATCCCCTATAAGTACTACTTTGACTTTGGTTGTGATTTATAAAGACATCACTTATTTTTAAAGCTTGGCATCAACTTATGATGATATGATGATAGATATGATATATCAAATAGATATGAGCTCTATTTGATTGTTTAGTTAACCAACTAAATAAATTATATTTATGACAACCAAGTAAATTGGTAGATCACTATAGTCGGTTATGTTGTTATTTGGTGTCTAATGTTGTACATTGTCATTAATGATAAACACTTCAAAGGGGTAAATATCTCATACCTGTATGAGTTCGTGTGTGCCGTTTTAAATCAAAAGTATCATTGAAGCCCTTCCCACAGAATGTGCAGAGGTAGCGTTTGACGTCACTGTGACATTTCATGTGACGGTTGAGGAGCCGCTGAAGGCTGAAAGTCTTGGAGCACAGGTGGCAGGCAAAGCGAGATCCATCTCGCAAAGGCTTCGTATCACCTTCAGGCTTCTCCTCTGGTCTGGGAAGGCTGTGGGCCACCTCGTGGTTGGCTAAGGGGTTCTTGATGCCGTGTCCACCGTTGACAAACTCTAGCGCTATGTCTCCGGGTAAACCCAGCTGTAACCATACACAAACAACTCATGACAACTCCTTCATAAACAATACTGGGCTTCCTTCTGAGTAAGACTAGTTTGATTATTCAGATGTACAAGCAAAATAACATAATACAAGCATGTTAATGTTATACAAAATCACAAGTAAAACAGAATTGAAGTATTTGAAAGTATGTTATCGATTCAACAAACCACATTTACTTTACCATTCTCTAATCATAAGCATTCATAAAGGAAAATGGTTACCTAAAAATTATCACTGAAAAATATTTACTTTTTTATATGTAAATGTTATCAATTATATGTTATGTGTCATTAATTTTACATATTTAAATGTTTCACATCACCAATGTTACTAATTATGTTTAAATAAAATTAGTTTTCATAGTTATGTTACTATATACAAAGTTAATTATAAGTGATGGCCACCTAGGCCCTATTTTAAAAGTTTTTTTTCATTTCAATTCATGACTTGTCTTTATTAACAATTTGTACTGACACATATTAAGAAATTATTTATAACATTTTGTAATAATGGTGATGTTATTGTCCTTGTTTCCTAATTTTGCTAATATTTAATATATAAAATGGTTAATAACAATATAACATGCATCATAATATAAAAAAATAAATGATGGTCAATTACAACATAAACATTTTTAATGTTAAAAAACAGACTCTGAGAAGGAACAGAATTTCTTCTGTACTGCAGTACATTATTCTTTATAAAAAAAATTTTAGTCCGTGGCTGGTAATTATTCAGTTATAAATTATCCATTTAATATGAGTAAAATTTTTCCACTATGATTCTAAAATAGAAATAATTATTTAACTCATTTTAATCTATTTCAAAACTTCCGCTTTCAAGCGTTCAACTTCCGCAACAGTGTTTAGATGAAAGAACTAACTGTAATAATCTATACAAGTTTGTTTGCTTGCTATTTATTTTTTACATTATTATTCATTGTGTTATTGTTATTATTAATTGTCATTTGAATACTAAATCATGATTTAATTTAATTATTCTAAGCTTTATTTGTTAGTTTAATCTGCTGCTTATGGCAAGTGGGCTGGGCTTACTATTGTACTGCCAATCCGCAGCGTGACAATTTTTAAATAGAAAAACACAGTAGGGGAAGAGTAGTATCTACGTCCACCGCTCAGTGCATCTAACTTGTACAGAAGCTTTCAGTAGGTCACTTTCTAAGCGGCCTACCTGAATTTTAAGGTATGTATGAAATTTCAAGTCTCTAGGTCATAGAGAAATAAGTTTAAAATCCATTTTAACATTTGTATAGACATGAAATGAATGAAAAAATGACTTTATTGTACAACAATTGGTGAAATTAGGACTATAGGGTCCTCTCTTACACCTAACCTAAACACAAACATGCAAGAAAGTGACCTGGAAAAATGTGTATTGTTTAAAAAAAAAGAAAGAAAGATAACATACTGACAAGAAATAAATATGTCAAAGAAGATAATTTTACCTGATATGATTCTTTCCATTATCTAATTATTAATGTTAATGCCAAGAGAATATGAGCATTATGGCTTTCTTTAAAGTAAAGATAAGGTAATTTTATTTATCACTCTATTTTATTTTAGTTTAACTAGCTACATATTCTACAGTCTCACTAATAAGAAACAAAATAGTAAACCAGAATCACATCTTAATGTTGTTAATTAATTAAAAGTAGAATATGATGTAATGAAAATAAATCATTAGATACATGATAGATCTAACAAATTGTCTTTTAATTGAGTTTTAAATGTGTTTTATTTTGTGAAAAGGGCTTGAATATGTTATAGCACAAAATGTTAAGTAAATATTAAATGTGTAAACATTAATTGATTACTCAGCAACTAGAACAACTAAAATAACAACGGAAAGCATTCAAGTTGAGATGGCCCAGTTTTGTGTCTTCCTTTTGATAATTTAATAAAACTGTATCATTAAAACTGAACTCTGACTCTGATCAAATACAATGATTAGAGTACCCATTAACAGATATCTTTTATTTGCAAAGAAAAATTATATTTAGAACATAGAAATATATCCTTTTTTCAGTTTCTGCTCAAAAAGTATACACAAAATGCTGTTACTGTATTTATACACAGACCAAGGTTCAGTAACGCAACAAATAAAACTATCTTATGTAAACATAATTTTAAAGTTTATATTTTAAACATAATATTTTTCATAATTTTTAACAGTTTTAAAATGTTTGATTTTTTATAAAAATGGGTACTTACACAGTTGATGGTAATAATGTTCAACCAAATATTATTTATTTCTAGTATTGTCAGTGAAAATGGTTTGAAATAATTTACAAAGTACAAACATAATTGTTAATAAATTATGTTTAGATTGATACAAAACAAGAAGTGATACTTTTTGAACAGAACTTTTAGAGTGAAAAATGTTTTAATGAAATAACGCCTAAAGAAGTTTGCAGAAAGTACTGGGCCGAAGTCAAGTTGCTTGCTCACCCTGCGTTTGATGACACCCACTCGCACTTGTAGGGATGGAATAGACGCGATGTCACCAGAGGGTGGGGGGGATAGAGAGCCTGTGCCATCAAGACTACAACTGGTAGGTGACGGCAGAGACATACTCGTGCTGGAGTCCAGCTCCAGTGATGAGAGGCCTGGAGACAGCAGGGCTGATTGGCTACTGGCTCCCTGCGGCACATTGTACATAATAGTTAAAAATTGGATTTCAAACACTGAAAGTAAATTAAAATTTAACCATTTAACTCAAAGCTTAGAAAGCAAAGATTTAGTGAAATAAACTTGTTAAAGAATTGTTGGATGATATAAAGTATAGAAAAGGATACTTTTAAACAAAGTAGGTGGTGCAGGGCAGTGGAAATAGTAGGTGTGACAGGAGGCAGAAATACCAATGATGATGATCTCGGTTTAAGTAAAAGTGATACAAACCTCATTGTGCTGAGACTGTTGTTGAAGCTGGACTTGTATCTGGAGCTGCTGACTCGAATCATCAGCTAAATGAAGAGCCAATTCTGGTCGATCCTTCACCAACTCGTGGTAGTTGGGAGGAAGTCCCCGAGCAGCAGGTGTCGTACTAAAGCCTTGAGGCAAGGAGAAACTACTGTTGGGTCGACTACTGGAAGAAGCTGCCTCAGCAAAGTTTACAGCTCGATGTTCTGGGAATGGATTCACTGATGGTTCCACAGGTGGAGGAATTGTTTCACTCGGTTGCTAAAAAAAATCAAATCAAATAATACAATCTTAAGATCACTAGTACCACAACTCAAAAAGAAATTATTGGAAACCTTTCATTTCTGATTATTGACATAATGATCCTAAGTGTGGCAGAGTATATAAAACGTTTTATACATGCAACCTCTAAAAATGAGTACCGTAAAATGGGGTGAATAGAAACAGTGGGGTGATTAGTAACAAAACTTCCAAAATAATGTTATTTCACATTTCAGAGGGTAAAATTAGTAGTAAAGGGGTAAATTTCTTGTTGCAGATTGGTAACACTCTAAATTTGAAGGGAAAAATAAGTTTATGTTGTTGGCAGCATTGAGATGCAGATTTGTTGCAAGAATAACATGTTTTGTTTTTAGCAGATATTTCGTCATCTTCTAAACTTTACATATAAGTATTATTTCCTATCATGTTACGTTCTTGATTTGTACTCTTTTTTTAGTGTTATATACCTATAAAAAGGATAACATACTTTAAGAATGTATAAATAACACACTTTTCTTCTTTCAGGATATTATTTGAGGTTAAGTCACATATTTAGGAGGTGTAGGGTGAATAGAAACACAATAGGCAGCAAGTCAAAAACCAAATGTGGTAAAGTAAGAAAACGTAAAAATGTTAATTCCTCATCATCTGAAGAAGAGTCAGAGTACTCTCTCTAAGATAGTAATGGATAACTTATTCTATCTGACTCCGAAGAATCTGATATGGTAAACTATGCTTAAGAACTTGATAATAACCTCCAGGTTGATGATTTTGCAATTGTGAAAGTATATGGGAAAACTAAAAATGTGTTTCGAATGTACATTAGCAAAATCTCTCGTCTTGAAGACAACGGTTATGTTGGACTTTTTTACAAGAAATCAGTTTCCAACAACACATTTTCACCAACTGAAGAAGAATTCTTTTTCCTGAAGGACGATGTAACGAAGAAACTCATGCCGCCAGTTGAAGCATCTAAGTCTTCCTCTCGCATGAAATCAAGCATCAGTTTCCTTGATGACCTCAGCAACTTTACTATCTATTAATTAAATTAACTTGACTAGCAATGATTCATTTTGTCATTTATAATATGATATTTGGTCATTTATAATTTGAAATTTACATTACATAACTTTTTTTATCAAAACCAGTGTTGTTTCTTTTCACCCCATAACAGTACTGACTGTTTCTTTTAGCCCTACAAGTTCTGCAGTTGAAATATACTTGCAAAACAATGCCTGTTTCTATTCACCCCAGTCGATGAGGTGAATAGAAACAGCATGTTTTTATTTTTTCCTTATACTTAAAAGAAAAACAATAGTGTAGGCTTGTAGAGGACTGCAAGACCCATAAACCAAGGTATGTTTCAAATCATTATATCTCTTAATACTTTACGATATTTATGTTCAAAGTTGAAAACTGTTTCTATTCACCCCATTTTACGGTACCTACATAATATTTTGTACATTTTGGCTTTTATGCCTCAACATCTATACTTTTTCTTCTTTATGATAAGTTTTAAAATCTGTGAATATTTTATACTGAAAATTATCTTTAAAATGCTAGCTTTTAACTATCAATACCACTGTAAGTATATGGGTGGGTCAATATCACTATACGTGTTGGGTGGGTGGGTAGGTCAATACCACTGTACATGAATGGGTGGGCAGATGGGTCAATAGTACTGTAAGGTATTCTTCTCATAGTTCTTTCTTCATTAACGTTTACATTGCAAACTGACTAAAATGTTAGAGAGCGTCAATTCTCATTAGCGTTGAAGGTTAAAACTGACATTCCGGTGTTGATCACCCTTTCTATTAGTCACCATTCTACTAGTCATAAGGTATTTATTATCAGAATATGTCCTGTATCTCTAAAGGATGAGGCAAAACTCTCAAAACTCTTAGATGAAAAATTGACAGAAATTTAACTTGGGAGGATAAGTGTTATTTAGATAGATAGATATTTATTTAACTGTTACTGTAAATATAAATATTGTACTAATCACATATGAATACTACAAAGGGATGTATATTTTGACATGAAATAACTTAATTACCTGAAAACGCAATTTATGTTTATAGGTTTACATTAAAACATTAATATTTTGTACTCATACTATAGTAGATTGTTGTTGTGTGAAGTTAACTTGTTGTGTATATTAAAAAAATATGAAGAATATTCATTCAAAATATCTGATATACTTATGTTCTTGTTTAACTTAACATGGCAGTATTTTTAAAACTCCAATAATAAACTACTTTTATCTCAAAACATCTCTAGTACCATGATAAATATTGTACATCCAACCAATATTAAGTTTATTCCCCCTAAATTAAGTTATTTTTTCATCTATAATTTTTTTTTTTATGTAAGATATTCATTTATAAATTTGTTGTTTCCCATCACAACTTCTTTTAATAATATAAAATTATAAAACCAAACAAATTTAAAATGAGTTTTGGCAATTGTGAATTAGATATCTTCTAATATACATGTGATAATTTCTAAGGCTAACAACATTGACAACATTATAGATATTTAAACAGGACTCACTTTGAATCCTGGCCCTTGCAACATCTGAGGAAGATCTCTGTCCCTCTGGATTGGTTCATAGCATGGACTACTGGGGCAGTCTTTCTGATCTTGAGTCTGAATCATGATTACAGTTGTTTCAAAAATTTCTCTTATTTATAAATAATGAAATTAATTTAAAGATTAATATTTACTATACTAAAGCATTTTCAACTTGAATTAAAATTTACGTAAATGCCATGATTTTAAAACGCATAAAAAATTATATGCAATCCTTTTATTTCGTTGAGAAGTGCATATAACAACAATCGGAATGTTTTGATGATTATAAGTACATATTTCCCTTGTATTTACTTTGAAGAAAAAGTAAAGAAATCATTATTATAAATACTCTCTCAGTTAATAATACATTTCTATTGTGTTTTATAAATAGGTGTATATCGAAAGACAAATCTCACCTCTCTGAGGAAGAGCTCAGCTGCATCAGAAAGACTTTCAAGAAAAGCTGAGTGGTCAGGGCTAGAGAAGGTCAGGGTTGCAGTAAACTGCAAAGGGTCTACGACAGCTCCTGTCACAGCATCCACCATCACTTCGTCTAGAAACACACCTGAATCCTTCATCATGTTGGTTAGTTCCTCGTCATCCTTCACTGATAGTCCATACTGTGCACAAACATTCTGTAGAAGGGAGTACTGTTTGGGCAGCAACTCTGCTCCGGGAGGGAAGCCATTTCCTGCCATATCCTGGCCTGTGTCTACATCCATGGGCAGGGGTGTCGAGGACAACATGGACTGATACTGACTGCTGTATTGATGAGGGTAGCCTGGTAGTCCTCCACCTTTTAAGCTTTCATAAAAGGGTGGTAGAGCTCCTGTGGGTGGACTGCTAGGACCATAGTTTGACTTGCCATTTCCTCCAGGATTCAAACCTCCACCTCCCCCAGAACCACCTCCTACTGCTCCTCCTGCACTGCTAGAGCTTAAACCACCTCCACCTGAAGATCCAAAAGAATGACTGGATGAAGAACCCTGTGAACCACCTCCTGAAGCACCACTTTGGTTTCTTGATCCACCACCTCCACCTCCATTCCTTGTGTGACCTGCAGCTGCCATTAGAATCATTCCACTAGGACTTAGTTTCCGACCGGCTGCAAGGAGAAACTGACTTCGTTTTATAGCTAGAGCTATTTGTCTTCTTTTCGCTTCATCTAAATCTTTAGTTTCTAGGTCTTTCTTTGGAATATGATAGTCTATTGGAGCATCTTGTTCTGGCTCTTGTATAACCATTTCTAGTTCTTCTTTTGGTTTTACTAGAGGTATTATAGGTGTTCTCTGGATTACTGAGACAGGATGACACCTCGGCTGCTGTGGCGGGGGCGAAGAGCAAGACTCAGAGCGCTTTTCAATGGGAAGATACTCTTTCCTCTCAGCTGAAGTAAGTATGTGATGTCGGTGGTGACTGCTTCCGTATGGAACATCACCTCCTAGGATGGATGATATGAACTTGCGAGGTGGAAGAGTGGTGCGAGATTCATTTTCCGAAGACTCTGGTTTAGAACCATCTTTGGGGGAAAGTGGTCTGGGGATTGGGGATTTTGACTGAGGGCAAATTCTTTCTTCTTCCTTCTTTAGTGGTTCAGCACCTGCAATAAAAAACAATTGCTATTTAATAAAATAACCAGTTCGTAAATCACCTATAACACAGAGGCATAACAATTTAGTTTAAACAAGTAATAAATAGTACACTAATTTGGAATAAAATTATAGAATAGTTCTGAGTAGAAAGTGGATTTAATGAAAACTGTGATTACAGTAGAACTCCAACTATCTGAATACCAACTTTCCGAATTTCCCACTATCCAAATTGCTTTCATAAGAATGTCATAATAGAAACTTTAAAATCTTCTTCAGTTTTGTAACTTTCTTCTGAAAAACCAAAAGCGAATAGCATAAAATAGTATTTTTAATCTTTAAAAAGATCAATCATGCACCGTCTTAAAAAATGTAACACAGTGTTAAAAGAATGAACCCAAATTCCACCATGAAACGCAACTTGTAATAATGTAATTAAATGATCTTTCTCTTTTAAAATATTGATTTTGTTTCATCCCATTTTGACATACACACAGTAATTTAACAAAATAAACTGTTTGTTGACAAAAATGCAAATATACAAATTTTTCATTATCTGAATGGGGTGTGATCCCAATTGATTCCGATAGTTGGAGTTCTACTGTATAATCTTTTGTCTGTCCTCCAATTTAAGATGCTAATAATTTTATAAACTATTAAGATGTATAACAAATTGCTTTAAACTTGGAGTAGTGGATTTCATCAGGGAGATCCAGGACTTTGTTGTCAGGATCCAGGGATCCGATTTTGTTGTGTAAGAATAAAATATAACAGAAACAAGTTTTTCTTTTTAGCTACATCTTTTTAATTTCCAGACAAGAAGTAAATGCTTTTTTAATCCAAATTATAGCTGTGTTAATCATAATGATTATGGGTTTGGGTCTTAAAAAGAAGACCAACTACTCGTGTCATATAATATGCAAAGTGCAAATAAAAAGGAAATATAATGTATTGTTTTTTGTTACGTAAGAACTTGGATATTAGATTAATCCCAATCAATCTTTAATAACTTGGATCTTTAACTAAAGTTTGTTAAATATATATATATATATATATATATATATATATATATATATATATATATATATATATAAAATGAAAAATAAGGCAGACTAAAAACAAGGTTTTGCTTGGATAAGGATACACACTTTAAAGATTTACACTATATTGAAAAAGTTCCATAAGATTGAACAAAATGTTAGATTAAACACTTTAATTGCCAGTTCACATGAGCCTGCAGGCCTGGACATGAACTTTATTCAATGGGTGAGTAAAGATTAGCTCAGTTATAGATTCCAGCCATGGAGTTTACACTCTGCACAATCAGAAGCTTAGCCACTGAGCTACAATACCGGGCAATTGTTCATCAAATAATTGTAGGAAGGTATTCACAGTGGATGTTGAAATAAAGTATCTGATTCCAGACATTAATCTACAAGTCCCCACTCACATAGCAAGGATAAGCAAATATAGTGGGGCTTACATTTTCCACTGTAATGTATGCAAGTGCATTTAGAGCAATATTCAAATTCAATCTACAAATTAAGTGTACTGATTTTAATATTTTTATATATTTTAACACCTTTACTAAAATGTCATATGCATTTTATTTGTTAAAATACTACTTAGTGCTTTTTTTATTTTACTAAGAAACATTGGTTTTGAAGATGTGATTTTTATGCAGGTCTGATCAAAGTGCAAAATGTTCAAAAAGTTGTGTATTTTCATTGAAAGCTGGCATTTATATCAACATAACAATATAAAGTTGTAGTTATTTTTTTCTGAAAATATTTTTGTCAATCGTGATAAAAAATTACTGAATTAGGCCTTTCAGAGGAGGAACTAGAAGTGTACAAAAAGCTGGTTGGTTATCTGTATTAATAAGAGGATGCCATTATGTATGTAGTATTCAGAATACGTCATTATGAACTGCAAAAAGACGTCGTGATCCGTCTTAGTCCTTCTAGAAGGTCTGCTACAGGAAGTGCAAAGACCGCCAAAAGTGAGGCCTCCGCGAGGCAATGACCCTCGTGTCCGGACTACTGAGATGAGACGCACAGCATCCGTAACCGGTGAATTAAACATCCTCACCGGCGCCGATACTGCACTGCGAGACTCGCCATTTTGTTCAGGTGTCATCGAATGCGGAAGTGTCGGTTGGCCGCGCAAACGCAACGGAACCCGTTACGTTCCGACGATCCTTTGTCTATTCTCCGCCATTCAGAACGGCGACAACGTCAACGCAATCAAAATTCGCCCACGTATCTTATTAAAATAAACCACTCGTTTCCGGCACATTTTAGATTCAAAGATGTTGTTAATTTGAAGAAAGACAATATAAGAAGATACCCTAGGTAAGTCTAAGCAATAATTCAGGAAAAACAGCGCTCTTTATACAAAAAGCTAAGATCAGTGAAGCTTGTATCTTTAAGTTTTAACATATAAACGTTTTATAAATCACAAGCAAGACCTGTTCGGTCTTTTTCGGAATGACCATACATCTGCTTAGCAATGATTAATCGCATGTATAAGCAAGTAACACGTTAACTCATATTTATTTAATCCTAACCTAACACAACAACCCACGGAGGACGTGCTTGCAACCTAACCTAAAAACCAGAAGGCGCTGATTGATAACGAAAGCGATGACCGTTATTATTTTTGTTTTGTTGGTTAAAATCTCATGGCCAATATCAAAGGTACATACATTGTTTGTAAGTTTAGTGTAGTTCTAGACTTAGTAGACGATCTTCTTTACCTATGTGGGAAACAATACGAAAATGACCCAACCAATTACCCAAAAGATTTTATTAATATTTTACCTCTTTTTCTGAATCTTTTTTTCACCATCCGGTTACTAATCAGAATGCTCGTGATATTCATCTGATTTAATTTCTCGTTTTTAACTGGTACTACACAATTAAGTGTTAATTAATGTCAAATTAAATGCAGAGTATATCAAGAATGGAACTGATACTGTAATTATTAATTGTAGCATTATTAAAATAATCATTTGTATCATTCTGTGCTATACCACCACTGCGTCTCTCCTAACATTAGCTCTTGAAAGTACATTGTCATCACCCAAGTCAAGTGTATGAACATTCATGACCATGTTTTAACCAAATTACTGTACAAACGTTATCGTGACAGTAAGTACTTAGTTAGCAAAGGTTCGTATTTATGGTTGAATAGAAACGAGAAAACTCATAAAACGATGCATATCTTTTACATGTAGAACAATGTCACCGCATAGAACGCCACAAGCTTGAGCAAGACTAAACTGCAAGATGACAACTTATTATTACGAGGATTTATTTGACTCGCCTAACCACGTAAGTAGATGGTATTCTATATAACAGTGTACCGTTTGGATAATCTATAAACGGCTCCAGTCAAATATTCTGCATTTGTATGTAAATAAACGTAAGACTGGGCTTTCGATGTATTTGGGTTGAAAACATTTCGCATGTAAACAGTTCACTGGCATTATGTGGGCCAAACCCTCGGTTCTCCTGAAGTTCGATTGAGGCCAATGTTACTTCTGTGTTACACAACCTTGTTTTGCAAAAATATCAGAGTCGTACGGCTGATAGGTATTCAATAAACAACTAGGGGACACCCCTGCACGGGGTGCGTGCCAACCCCGCCAGTCGCCCCGTTCGTGTGCTTACGTTAACATTGGTAGTTCACAAGTAGACTCCTATAACTACTAAAAGCAACGGAATAAATATTTAATATTGCTTTTGTTTTGCAGCCGTTTTTATGGTGTAACAAATCAGACTATTTTAATAAACGTGAAAAAATACGCAATGCTTACACTATCTGTAGCAATGGACATTCATTGGATCTACAGGGCTAGTGGGGTGGAGAACATTTTTGATATTTTTCACGCCGTCCTTGGCCTTTGAACTTCAAAATGAATCTAATCAAGCTTTCTTATCTTCTTTCTAACTTAATAAACTTCGTGGGGACCGATTCGCTGTCGGAATCAAATGTATAGATAGTTGTAACATGTAATAAATACATTATTCATCATACGGTAGGAAACCCTTCAAAATAACGGAAAATATGACTTTTAACATCAAACATAAACATTATTGTTACATGTCCATGGATTTAACTCCTCATGTCCAGTGTCGTCTTCATCAGTAGGACTGACATTCCAGAGGGGGGGAGGGGATGAACTACTTTTACGCAAGGATTAGAAAGTCCGTTCAGAAAGGGTGGAACGAGGGTGATGGGACGAAAGTTTCCAAATTAACTTGGCTTCCACTCGGGTCAAATATAGAAATGGGTAATACTCCATAAGTAGGGCATTGACACCTGGCTAAAACCCGAAGTATGAGTCATAAATACTATTGTGAAAAATAAGTATACGACAAATGCGAAAGTGAAAATTTATATAACACAACTATTTACGTAAGGTGATCTATTTTGGTAAACCACGCTTACAATATTCAGAGCAAAGAGATTCATGAAGAAATTCATTTGTCCCTATTCCTTTGTAAATTTTGTGGATCTGAGGATTATATAAATGGTCTACCAGGTCTATAACTACAATATCTTACCACTTGGCGTTGTACTAAGCTTGTGTTGTATGGCGTATCACATATTTGCAACCCCTTCCAAAACGTGATGTACTAGTTAAAAAAATAACGTTCATAATTCGAAAGTTCAAAACGAATAAACTTTGTTAATGGACTAGTATTTGGGGACCAATTAAACATTAAGGTCTATATTTAAGACTAAGAATGCCTGAAAACATCTAAAATAATACCAATGATACAAGATAAATATTGAAGATTAAGAACAGATCAGAAATAAGAGGAGGTAGCATCCAATAGTACGCGTCGAGTATGTCATGCGATGGCAGGGCCAGCACCTTGTCAGTTCTCCCTTATTCACAAAAATCCACTAGGATAAACGTAGTTCTTATAACTATAGATGTATTAAAAATGTACATTAGTTGTAATCTATATATAACGGCCACTGAGGTGTTCGCTTTGGTCATAAGAAAGCGACATCAGTTTCTTTTATATCTTTATAATAAGTAAATTGAATCATTAGTTAATTATATGGTTGAATAATGGGATAATGTAGCTTGTCCTCTATCATTTCCCAGAACTTTATCCAAAGTTTCGTGCTAATTAAATTATTTACTGTCTCTTACTTGACCATTTGTCGGCCCTAATTAAAACAAACTAACTGTACAAAATAAACTAATATTTAAACTGACCAAACTGAACCTACCATTTCCTTTTCCTCAACGCAACAGTAACAAGGCTAATGTAATTCTGAGTAATAATGGGTAAGAGTGGACAAAAAGTGCCATCCAACCAGTGATTCTGTTACAAAGGCATGCGTGGAATGTCCGACCCACATCTAGGTTCCCGGGTCTACCGCCCGGCACCGCGGCGACCGTCACTCTACCTACATTCCAGCCCGTTATCAGCAACAACTTCTTGAATCTTGACCTTGAGGTTTTTTGTTATTTGTATCCATTTACTGATTGTAACATTTAGAACACATTACAGTCGACTGGTGTTTTGCGTTAAGTTTGCAAGTATAACAACATTAGGTCGAGAAACTCAGCCGTTTTACTTACCAAATGTGCGATATTAGCGCTCCAAGCGGTGGTAAAGCTGTATCACAAGCGATTATTGTTTATATCAATCTGAGTTTTAAAACTAAAATAACTTATATTCAATTAAATTTTAAAAGTTGCAAATTGTGTGAACTTGGCCGTGCTGTTACATGATGAGATTTCATAGCCCTGCTGTACGACCACTAGGAGCGCTAATGTCGCGCCAGTGGCATTTTCGTCACGAGTAAGCTTGCGACTGAATGTATAAACTGTGTAAGGCCAGTGGTCCGTAGCCCAGGTAGTTTTATACATTTCTGACATCTACCCCACCGTCATTGTCCCTTGGGATTTAAAATGAATCTAATCAAGCCTTCTTAATAGCTCGAGACATTTCGTGGAGGCCAATATACAATATAGATTTTATGTATTTTGCCTTTATAGCCCACGTGTGGGGAGAGCCCATCACAACTTGGCAAACTTTAATTTACATAGTTCGATTTGTAAATAAAAACAACGGTTATTTTTATTGGGAAAAGTGTCTTTTTGCGTCATCCGGAGGAGCTTTGTTACACAGCACTAGAGGGAACCGCAGATAGCCTTAATCGCCATGTTTAGTTGTACATAAACCTATCGTATTTGAGTACTGTTAAGCCACACGGGAGCACAATAATATTCAGTAGTGGAGTTAACCAGGGACAAATCAGTAGTACGCAGGACTTGTACGTTGGCTCCCCACGATGATCTAGCAAGTTACTACAAAATGTTAGTTCTGGACCTCACTTTTGCTGATGTTTGATGTAACTGTAGTGACTTTTAAAACAGAAAGAACCCTTGTAAACTGACTCAAGTACTGTGGTTGCTCATTGTATTTCAGCATATTTGCTTAGATCGCCATAAACCTTATTTTACTGTTGTATGTAGGCGACTGATGAACTGTGTACCCTTTGGTTCCCGTGTGAAGATTTGCGTAGAACACCTTGACCAGATGGTTTCCGTAGACGTGGAAAGAGTTCATCTATCACCTGCTCCAAACCAAAAGGGTGGGAAGATGCCGTGAGAATTGTGAGATCCAGGTAAGAGGTAAACAACCCCGGCCGAGATTGACCAAAATCAGAGCACGGTTTGAGTGTGGGAACTGGGGCGTTGTGGGGGCGGAGGGTTTATATTGATGTCTACCCTAGATGACAAAGCACCACAAACAGCAGGTACAGACGTCATGTCAAAGTAGATTTCAAAATTTAGGTATAAGGATGTGCACCAATCCGTTTACTTTCTAACTTGATAAGCGCGAATTAAGATGAGGAAAGACAATTTACCCCGTAGTTTCTAAGCGAGGGACCCAGAGAAAGAGATGCAGAAAAATAAGATATTTTCACCTGTATTATAATTGGTTCGTTTATTATTAATACTATACGCAGCAGGTTAATGGCTTTTCCATCATTTGTACCACACAGGACTCACCCAGCAGGATCATGGGTTTTCCATCATTTGGTTCACACAGGACTCACCCAGTAGGATCACGGGTTATCTATCATTTGTACCTCCCAGTACTCACACAGCAGGATAAAGGCTTTCCCATAATTTGTACCACACAGGACTCACACAGCAGGATAACGGTTTTCCTATAATTTGTACCACACAGGACTCACACAGCAGGATAACGGCTTTCCCATAATTTGTACCACACAGGACTCACACAGCAGGATAACGGTTTTCCTATAATTTGTACCTCCCAGTACTCACACAGCAGGATAACGGTTTTCCTATAATTTGTACCACACAGGACTCACACAGCAGGATAACGGCTTTCCTATAATTTGTACCACACAGGACTCACACAGCAGGATAACGGTTTTCCTATAATTTGTACCACACAGGACTCACACAGCAGGATAACGGCTTTCCCATAATTTGTACCACACAGGACTCACACAGCAGGATAACGGTTTTCCTATAATTTGTACCACACAGGACTCACATAGCAGGATTACGGCTTTGCCATCAGTTTTATAACATGGGATTCACTCAACAAGATCACGGCTTTTCCATAATTTGTATCACACGGAACTCACACAGCAGGATAACGGCTCTCCCATAATTTGTACCACACAGGACTCACACAGCAGGATAATGGCTTTTCCATAATATGTATCACACGGGACTCACACAGCAGGATAACGGCTTTTCCATCATTTGTATCACACGGGACACATACAGCAAGATTACCGCTTTTCCATAATTTGTATCACACGGGACTCAAACAACAGGATCAGGGCTTTTCCCACCATCTGTACAACACAGGACCCACCAGCAGGATCATGGATTTTTCATCAATTGCACCACACAGGACTAAGCAGAACCATGGCTTTTTAACTCTTTGTTTTACACATGTTGAACCAGAATCAATTACACGAATTGGATTTTAAAGTTTATTCGTTTATTGTATGGTAACCCTCCATACCACTTGTGGAGAATGAGGAGTCAATACTAGCGCACTTTTCCGCCCTAGTTTTGAATTGTGTTGTAAAAACGTGTTATTTTAATCGTTCAAATTTTGTTGTAACGCCAGTTGTCGTACAATGACTTTCGTTTGACAACCTCTAGCTGTTGTCGCTGAACAGTCGCCGCAACTTACAGGAAGAGAAGCCCCTTAAAATTCATTAGTAAACAACATAGTTAGTATTATATTATCTGAATATTCTCGCGAATGTAGGCAGATCGGTTCAATAATTTGAAAACCTGGAGATTTCTTTTATTTTCTACAGTAATAGTAACATTTTCAATAATTAACAAAAATAAACAACCCCCAAAAACCACAGTGTGTAATGATAAAGTTCACGTTTAGAAACGTTTCAAACTGGTCGTTTTTGGTAAACTGTTAGACCGATTCATATGAAATGTATTAAAAATTATCGTTTATGAATGACAACATACTTGATGACGTGGTTTGGATTCCACGTAAAGCTGGAAGTCCGTTACTTGCCCTGATTGTTGAGCTATTAAAAAATAGCTCTTTCTGAGGAACAGCCGATCTTAGTAACAATGACTACAATCGTTCATCTAAACTCATTCACCCATATCTTCGGCGTCTTACTAATGAATAATGAATGGATGGATAAATCAAACGATTGATCAGTCTCAAAAGTGCATTTAAGCCGGCAGAGTTCGTGCGTTTCGTTAGAATGCAAAATCCTCCATTTATCGTAAGAATAGAGAAAAACTTAATTCATTGACTGGACACCTAATAACCCAAGTGTTGTAAATATATTTCATATTTTTGTTTTAAACTTGTTATTACGAATATAAGAACATGACAAATCATGGTACAGTAAGGTATTTTTAGTTTCATAGGTTATATAATGCGGTTCACTGTAAAATTTTGAAAAACTATACAACAAATAGTTCCGTGTTATTGATTTGTACATAACAGTCTATTTTTAGACTAAATAATACTTCCTGGTTTCGTAAAAATTAAACACGAAACGAGGGTTAACATTATTGAGGAAGATTGTACATTTATCGAAACACATACAACTAAAAACACCAATAAAGACCATTTGTTTTTTCGTGTTGTACTTTCTTGTCCTGACAAGGCTTATCTCAAACTCATCAATCTGCCTCATTAGGTTGGTTTATTTAACCGCATCTGTCGACTCGTTCTTGGAACATATCAACACGTGCGTGGACAGCGAAAAACAGTTTAACATTCTAGATTAAAAACTACTATTTAATTAATCAACAATATACGCTTTTGTTTTAGTCATCGTAAAGTACTTTGCCTGAACTGTGCAGTAGAACTACAACTACCGAAGTTGGTGTTTAGCCATAGATTAGTTGATATATTTTACATCATATTAATGAAAAGACGGCACTTAGCAATCTTTAAGGATTTAATTGAAAACATCTACTTCGATCTGTTAAGATCATCATCAGTTGTTAGAGCCTAAATTCATATCAAGTTACAAGTAAGAATATAAAAAATGCTATTTAATTCCGTCAGATAAGCGGTCCCCACTAAATGTATCGCCCGTTCAATAATTTAACAGCTGTTTATATTAATATGTGAATTAAATACTACATATTTTGATTTATTTTAATTTAAAAATAGGAGACCCCTGCACGCTTATCGTATCAACCATGTCACTAACTTTTTAATTTTAATATGTAAAAAATACTGTTTTAAATCCACACTAAAAAATAATGCGCAATGTTTACACCAGCGTAAACGTTATATTATGTACTACAGTTATATTATGTACTAATAACACGCTGTTGACATAAAATCACTAAAATCGTTGGATCTTTTAGGGTAAATTTAAAGGGGACATATCAAATAAATAAACATTTTTATATTCTTACGTTTAACTTGATATACATTTAGCCTCCAAAAACTGATGATGATGATCTTGTTGTTGATGATGATGATTTAATTGAATACCATCGAAGTAGATGTATTCAATTAAATCCTTAAAGAATGCTAAATTCAAAAAACATTAATTAATTAAATGTCGGACTCTGGTACACATATAGGATAGGTTCCTTATCTGCCAACATTTAAAAAATACAAGGAGTTTTCATGTGTGTTTTATGGAAGCCCTTACTAAAACCGAAGTTTCCTAAAACCTCCGCCAACATGCAGAATGCGGAAGACAATGGTCTGGCTGGAACAAAACTTCTCTCTTCACATGTTCCAGGTATATGGCGAGGGTGGGTTGTACAAATCATTCATTCTGTCAGTTCTGAGGGAAAGCCGTTTGATGTTAGCCGACGAGTAATACTACAGTAATGGAACTCTATATATTTGGACGTGATATTTAATTGTTGTCTGCCCTTTGTCTGGAGGACGTTTCTTGTCATTCAAGATCAAGTGAAGTTGCCAACATTTTCATCAAAGTGGTTATACGTGTTGACCTTGGGTTGTTTCCGCAGTTGCACTTATTGCTGCACTCGAGTGCAACACGTAACACTTGAGCGCCTCGTTCGACACTTGTGGCAGTCCAAACAGAAGTAACATTTGACCAGATCCACTTACACACCATACGGAAATAATCTAACCTTATATATAATACGTGGCCATTCTTTGCTAACATAACTCCATCCATATTTCTAGATCAATTTTAACGATTGTAGTGTCAACGAATTCTGCCCTCTTCGTAGTTGTGCAATAAGATCTTAATTCTGCAATATTTTCACTCTGAAGGTTACGGGAAGTCCTCAAAGTACGTTTTCGGCTATGACAATAACACGGAGATAATTAAATCAGTCGTAAAGTAACAGCTGTTTAAATGTAAATAATCATCTTCATATGTTAACAGCTGTTAGAATGTAAATATTGATTTTTAAATTTTTCAGGGTGTTATGGAGCTTTCATAATATAATAAAAGTAAATATCTATGTGATAACGGATGTATGTCCGTATGTGACTCTGATTGTCCATTGTGTATTACTACACCATTCATAATTTAGCGAGTGATACGGCGAAGGCACGCGAAGCGTGCAGGTGTGTCCCCTTGTATAGTAACGATCAAGTTTAGTAAGAACATGCCTGTAGCTCAATTAATTTGTTACTAATATTACATTGAATCGCATATTAACTATGTGTAATCATAGCACAAACCTCAAATTAGTCTGACACATAACATAGTTATAAACATGCAGCCAGCCAGCTTCATCAACGCTGAAAGCCTTTTTTGAGGTTAGGAATGGTGTTTGATAACACTTGAACCTCTGTAGTGACGGGTGTTTTAACATAATGGATTCTTCTTTGTTTCTGAAGATTTAATCTGTCAAATATACAAGTTTGTTATCCAGGTGTGACAAGAAACAAAGAGTGAATCACACTGACGAGGAGACAAAATGCGTGTGATGTCAGAGTAGGTTAGAATAAATTGCTCTTCCTACTTTGGTAGATAAGTATAATGTGAAATATCGTATTTTGGTCGACTCATATGAACGTTGTAGTCAAGTATAAACAACAATTCATTTTAAATTAAGATATTATCCTTATTCTTAAATATGAGACGCCGACTCAACTTTGTACGTAATTAGGCCAAATATAAATGCTAACATGAATATAGGAAGAGTGTGGATGACCTGTGTAGTCTGGTTACTAACGGAGAGGACTTTTCCTCAGGAATGACTATTTACTATCGGCCATTAGCCAGGGTAATCAAGGATCCTGCATATTTACGTGAAATCCGAACTACGTTGTATTGGTCTGATTTTCAGCTAATTGACAATCTCCAGATTTTAGATCGATTCTGATAAAACATACTATCCAAACTATTTCCTCAAAATCCCAATTAATTAATGAATACATAACGGATGATGAAGTTAAAGTGGCTGCAGAGGCTTTTGGACATGTTGGCTTTAATCCCATAAGAACAATGTTATTTGCGAATCCATATTTTTTCGTTATTTATTTACCAAATTTTCTGTATGAGGTGTCATTTTAAAAGTTATCATATTGCGCATTGGGTTTGCTTTTGATAGTTTAAATGTATATTAGTTTTTAAAAATAGGTGGAAATAAAATCTCTAAACAAAATATTTTTTACTATAAAACTAATTAGGAATTTGCAAAGCAATTCCAACGCAAAATTTAATTCTTGATCAAATGTAACTTGTTTGGGAAAATCCGTTTCAAAATAACTGTTCAGTTTAGATACGCGTGGTCGTATGTCCGGTTCGAAAATAACATTGTTCTTACGGGAAAAAACCAACAGCCTCGAACTTGGCCTACAGCCTCTGCAGACTCTTAATCGATATCATAAAAACAATTATTGATTAAGGAATTGTATTGATTTGAGGTTCCTGCTAACCAGTAGAAAGAAGCATGGATATGATGCATCAGATCGGATTGAACGTATTGGTGGTACCCGTTAGATGTGGGGTGAGGGGGAAACACCTGTGCCTTTGTCAACGACCTTGAACTGCCGCCACGCCACACCCTCTGTGCGATGGCAGTGCCGTGCGAGGGCCTCTGGAATGCGGCCCCTCCTTCTGTCTCCAAACCATCATAGGGCGTGATTTAAAACAGACTTGCGACCACTCAAACGGAAATTAGCTCAAGTTGTACCATCGGACTCTCCCACCAACCCATACACCTACAATCGTATATAACGGAACAGTAAAAAAGAGCTTCGATCACTGGTCGAACATACTTAATACAGTATCCCCAGATTTCATTAAATTAAACAGGTTACATCTATTTGTCATCCAACCTGAGATATAAAAAGCAATTTGTAACCGAAAATACATTTTTTGTTATTCTAGTGCTATTTAAACACGACTTTTAACTAACAACGAAATACTCAAGATACATGACACTGTATTTACTAAATTATAACACCGCTTATTAGTAATGTGAACTCTTTTTGAATCAATCAATCTAATCTAGATCGATTTTTGGTCATACATAAGAAAAGATAAAGGGTATTTCATTACACAAATTTACATGTTAAGGACTGCAGTAGGCATATTTATAATAAATGGCAGCCTCCACATTCACTTAGAGCTTGTCATCGCTGGAAGACAAATTAACAAGCGAGTCACGTAGCAGCAGAGATAAGAACTGCGATAAAAGCTCCTTGTGTAATCTCTAATGAAACCTATCTTCAATGCCATCAGCGTCAGCCGGGCAAAGTTCAAACCTTGGCTTACTGGCACGCAGCTTTGGGGTCACAAAGACAGACGTGCTCCGTAAGGGAGGTCCATGACGAGTGACATCATGTAAAGATTGTAGTGGCACTAGCACGCAGCTTTGGGGTCACAACGACAGACATGCTCCGTAAGGGAGGTCCATGACGAGTGACATCATGTAGAGGTTGTAGTGGTACTAGCACGCAGCTTTGGGGTCACAACGACAGACGTGCTCCGTAAGGGAGGTCCATGACGAGTGACATCATGTAGAGGTTGTAGTTGTACTAGCACGCAGCTTTGGGGTCACAACGACAGACGTGCTCCGTAAGGGAGGTCCATGACGAGTGACATCATGTAGAGGTTGTAGTGGTACTAGCACGCAGCTTTGGGGTCACAACGACAGACGTGCTCCGTAAGGGAGGTCCATGACGAGTGACATCATGTAGAGGTTGTAGTGGTACTAGCACGCAGCTTTGGGGACACAACGAAAGACGTGCTCCGTAAGGGAGGTCCATGACGAGTGACATCATGTAGAGGTTGTAGTGGTACTAGCACGCAGCTTTGGGGTCACAACGACAGACGTGCTCCGTAAGGGAGGTCCATGACGAGTGACATCATGTAGAGGTTGTAGTGGTACTAGCACGCAGCTTTGGGGACACAACGAAAGACGTGCTCCGTAAGGGAGGTCCATGACGAGTGACATCATGTAGAGGTTGTAGTGGTACTAGCACGCAGCTTTGGGGACACAACGAAAGACGTGCTCCGTAAGGGAGGTCCATGACGAGTGACATCATGTAGAGGTTGTAGTGGTACTAGCACGCAGCTTTGGGGACACAACGAAAGACGTGCTCCGTAAGGGAGGTCCATGACGAGTGACATCATGTAGAGGTTGTAGTGGTACTAGCACGCAGCTTTGGGGACACAACGAAAGACGTGCTCCGTAAGGGAGGTCCATGACGAGTGACATCATGTAGAGGTTGTAGTGGTACTAGCACGCAGCTTTGGGGACACAACGAAAGACGTGCTCCGTAAGGGAGGTCCATGACGAGTGACATCATGTAGAGGTTGTAGTGGTACTAGCACTCAGCTTTCGATAGATTGCTCCAAAAGATCAGCATTCACATACTTAATACTTGCTGTAATAGTAAGAAATTGTGTTCTGTACCCCATTGGAGTCCAGACGTTTCACAATGTTTGAAGGTGGTAGGTTTGTAAACTCTGCCGGTGACAGGTACCACGGAACTTTTCACACGGCATATAAGCAGAGGGCGTTGTTACCAAAAATTATGATCCACCTCAGGCGTAATTCTGGTAGATATCAAGCACTTGTAAGCACAGCCACATAATGTAAGTAGACGTGTTTGTCGAGTAATGAGCTTGCCAGACTTAGACACAGCTTTATGAACTCGTGATGTTTGAGATTCACCGATTCCCATTATATTTTCATCTTCTTCCTCCTGGTTCCTCGGTGGGTGATTTTGATATCCTTCAGTGTTTTCCAGCCGTGCTTGTTTGGACGCTCCTTTTCCCTCAGCAGGTCCTACAGTCGTTCGTTTTCCAGACAAGTCTCTTCCACTGTACTAACGTAACGGTTTCAGCCAAGTTTTTATGTCCAGTCCAAGAGCCCCGACAACACTGTACCATTTACGATCTGATAAGCGTCGACAGAAAATTCCGAAATCGCGGTTCGGTCCGCTGCACATATATGTTCACTACTACTGGCGACGTCTGAGTATGATTTTCCTATAACTTAAATCCCCTTCAACTTTATTGATTTACAACTGAAAACACGAACCCACCAACTATCCAACTTGGTACAGCCTCTGGCAGTTCCTCCCTTCTTCACTGCCTATTTACAGTGGTCGTCCATCACTTGCGCAGAATTTCTGACCTCCAAAAAAGGTTTGCAAGGGTATCCTAATCCCCTTCCATCACTTGCGCAGGGTCCAGTCCAGGTAAGCCTGAGAGCGGTAATTCCGTCATGCCTAACCTAACCTAACCTAACCTAACCTAACCTAACCTATCCTAACCTAACCTAACCTAACCTAACCTAACCTAACCTAACCTAATTTACAATGGATATTTATTGCCCCACTAATGATGCATGGATTATATTTCAAGTGTTAAAGGTATCATGATTGCCTATCGACTTAAAAATGAATTGAGTTTTCATCTCGTAGCTCCATTCACTGTTTATAACTAAATTCCACACTACAGAAAACAATAGGATATATTTTTCAAAGATATCGCCGTTTAGCGCAAATGATGGAACCTATCTGGGGGTCCTCTATAGCTCTCCGCGCAAAAGATGGAAAGCCTCTACCTGGCTTTCTGCATTCTGCGCAAGTGATGCCCGCCCTTTACAGTCTGTATACGGTAGGGTGGCGCACGGACCCGCCAGCTACCTGTGTCTGTCCTTTCTTCCCCCCGGCGCTCGCGGCTGTTTCCATAATGAGTCACCAACTAGCCCCTCTAATAGAATTATTAACTTTTTTTACTTTCTCATAATATCTCAATTTTAATAGAATATTTGTAAAGTACTAACAAAACTAAGAAAAGTGATATAAAACACGATGTGCTTTGATTATAAATAACGAAATGGTCGAAAGTTATTTTTTAGCCGGAATACTGTATGATTTGTTAAATGTTTTATATTCCTCATAATTCCCTAATCTTGATACAATATTATTTTAAGAGTTCTTTGAAAAAAGGTAGAATAATTTAAAACTATGTTATCGCATACTATTTAATCAGCCAAAATATCATTAAATAGGCAACACTACATACTTTACAGTTTATTTGATTAATAAATCAACATTATTTTATATTACTCCCAGTAATCTTCTTCAAGCCAAAGTATTTAGTGTCCAGAAGTTGAGCATTTTCCATTTATCTTCCATGTTGTTTCCGTGTGACACTGAAATAAAACAAAATCGCGCTAAAACCAATATACAATATTTTAAGATTGCAGTTAATTTTTTACCATTCGTTATATTTTATTACTAGTTCTAATGACATTAAAATGTTTTAAAGCATACATTGAAATGTTACAGTACCCGCTATTCATCAATCATCGCAACCTTATTGTCATGACTAATAAAGAAGTAGTAATATCTTATTATACTCTACTTATATTAAAAAAAACGTTTAAAGTCTCTGTAAATTTGAAGATAATTATTTTGTTTTACTGTATACTATTATCATATTTGTATACCCTTTTTGTAATAATATATATTACGTCCAATAAAATGTTCTAGGTAAATAGATTTTATTTTTTATTTTACCTGATTACTCTAGAGGTGACACTCCCAGATCGTCATCGTCATCGCTGGTATCCCAGTCACTGTCATCCGATTCACCAGGGGCCAGATTAATGACTAGTTCTTGGACACTGACGTCATCAAGTCCTTCGTTTGTCCAGTCTGCCTCGACTTCTTTCTTGACGTGTTCAACGCATTTGCGCCAATCTTCTGAGGTGAAGGAGTTTACAGCTTCCATAAACAAATCCTGAACATCGTTCAATTTAAATGTAGTATTCCTTGCTGCTACATACCGCTTCAAAGTTGACCAAACCAGCTCAATTGGATTGAGAAGGCAAGAGTACCGTACCTTATTTCAAAGTACTCTTAAAATAATATCGTATCATGATAACGTTGTATGAGAAATGTAAAACATTTAACAAATCATACAGTATTCCGGCTAAAAAATAACTTTCGACCATTTCGTTATTTATAATCAAATCACATCGTGTTTTATATCACTTTTCTTAGTTTTGTTAGTACTTTACAAATATTCTATTAAAATTGAGATATTATGAGAAAGTAAAAAAAGTTAATAATTCTATTAGAGGGGCTAGTTGGTGACTCATTATGGAAACAGCCGCGAGCGCCGGGGGGAGGAAAGGACAGACACAGGTAGCTGGCGGGTCCGTGCGCCACCCTACCGTATACAGACTGTACGTAACATCTCATCGTTGTATCTAGCTACGATCACGTATCTAACGGCCGAGTACCAATCGTAGCTTACACACGCGCGTGCGTTTGCCTGTACACATGATCGCTTTGCTAAAATGAAAAACCACACACAGGCAAACAAGAAGACAACAGAGTGACATGGTTAAGTGTATAGATATTTATAGGTATATTTAGTCATCTTGCAACAAAAATATGTTTTGTATAATATGAATACTCCGTTCAGTATTTTTTCTTGGAGTTCAAAGTATACAACATAGATTAGATTGTTTTAACTCAGTAAACCTTATTTTATAATGACATTAACAATTATTTAAAAATTTTCACATAAGAGATAATGATTATATATTTTTATATTCTTTTAAATACGAATTTTTCTTAACTGTATGGTTAAAAGAAAAAAAAACACTTAAAGAAGAAGTATAACAAAAAAGAAGTTAAAAGAAAAGTATCAAATTTATTGACACTTTAGAAACTGGTTTTGGCACGTTAACCAGTTTCTTCCGGAAAACAGAGGCAATTATGCGCATAATCATTAAGATTTTTAATAGCTTTAAGTAAAAATTGTACTCGACCTTGCCTCTACAATCAGTCAGTAAAAGACAAAGTAGTTCCTGATCTCATTCGGAGTGGCTTGCCTTAATGCCCAAGTTCGGGTCGAGCACCAAGGTCTCCGCACACCTGGACAGCTACAGCTGCGCGTAGTGCAGCAGCACCTGTGAGGCGCATGCGTAATCCTTGACACCTGATTGACAGCAGGTGGATAACGATACACTTCCCTGTTGTGTTGGCCCTTTAATAAACAACCTCCAATGGAAATATTTGGCTTCTAAAAATTTAAAAGTTTGTATGTATTACAGCATGTACACTTTATTATAGGCTATTCACCATTCGATCTCATTCATATTGTGCCCACAGCTGTAATTATTTACAAGTAGATCCATCACTTTCTGCCGTGATTACTTCACGACTTTACTGCCGTATCTAAGCACTCATTAACTCCATGCACTTTCGATGCACACGACGAACTTTTGTACAACTTAGATGCATAACAACGAAATAACACTTCATTTGGTAGTCTGCTGTAAATATAAAAAATTATCTCCAATAGAAGAACTGGGCTTACATGTAAACTGCATTCGACATCGAATGTTGATGGAGACAGGACTATTAAAGCGACACACTTTATGTAACTTGCTGTTTTCTAATATGAATACATTGCAAATGTATCACGACACTAGAATAAAGTGGAGGCTGCAATAAAAAGACCGATAAAAACATTTAAAGTAAAAAAGGCCAAGTAAATGAATACGGCAAGTATTGCCTACAAACTTGAAGGGTAAGGGTTTTAAACAGTACCGAGAGAAATTGTTTAACCTTTTAAGGAGGCAGTTTATATTTAATCGATTCGGTTCGTAATAACAATCGTATCATGACATTGAAGAGTCATTTGAAAGGTGAAGACCTGTTTTCGAGGACCATAAGTTGGATTTTGTAAAAAAATGTGTACTTTTAGATTTTTTAGAAAATATGGGAAAACTCATAATATCGTCTTATGGTCCACTAGAATGTACTTTTAATAATCATAAAGTGTATACTATAAATCATTACACTATAAATCATTATAATAATAAACACGAACAGTATAATTTAAATAGTAAAGCATTTTTTGGTTCCCTTGCCGTAACTTTGCATTGCTACAATAGGGCTAACGACTTCCCAACGGTGGCTTGGCAGTCTGGAAAACGACCACCTTAAGACAGATCTACTAATAATTGAAGCGGCGTAGTAGCGGCCACGTAAAAAGGTTTGTCAAGTTTCACGATATTATAATTCTGGATCTGAAAGTTGTTATATAAAATAAACGTTTAAAGGTAAAAATCCTTTTACATACGGTTACATTAAACAATATGCGTAATAGGCCACATGAAACAGAAACAAAACAAGGTGCGTAATATGCCGTGTGCAACAGAAATATAACAATGTACGTAATAGGCCATGTGCAACAGAAACAAAACAAGGTGCGTAATAGGCCGTGTGCAACAGAAATAAAACAATGTACGTAATAGGCCATGTGTAACAGAAACAAAACAAGGTGCGTAATAGGCCGTGTGCAACAGAAATAAAACAATGTACGTAATAGGCCATGTGTAACAGAAACAAAACAAGGTGCGTAATAGGCCGTGTGCAACAGAAATAAAACAATGAACGTAATAGGCCATGTGCAACAGAAATAAAACAATGTACGTAATAGGCCATGTGCAACAGAAACAAAACAAGGTGCGTAATAGGCCATGTGTAACAGAAACAAAACAAGATGCGTAATAGGCCGTGTGCAACAGAAATAAAACAATGTACGTAATAGGCCATGTGCAACAGAATCTAAAAAATGTGCGTTATAGACCATGTTTAACAGAAACAAAACAATGCACGTAATAGGCTATGTGCAAGAGAAACAAAACAGGGTGCGTTATAGACCATGTGCAACAAAAACAAAACAATTTACGTAATAGGCCATGTGCAACAGAAACAAAACAATATGTGTGAAAGGCCATGTGTAACAGAAACAACACAATGTGCGTAATAGGCAATATGCAACAGCAAGAAAACAGAATGTAAATCAGTAGCACAGAGTTATTTAAACGTTTTAACTAATCCGTTGAGGTCTGATTGAGGTGTTAACAACAGCGAAGGCCCTCTAGACGCTCGGGAAGGATCTGCGCTAAAGGAACGCGGTGAACCGAGAAGTGCTGCACGTCATGGTGGCTGGGCAAAGTGCTCTTCGGCGTCGCTCACACCAAGGCTCGCAGCACGGTACAAGCACACCACTCAGGAGCACTTCACTCGGACATGTTGCATCATATACTTTACATTCCAATCGGTAAATATTCACAACACTCTCGTCCTTCTATGAGATTAAGGACCTCTCTGTGGATTCTAAGGAGATTTAGTATCCGAACAACCAGCCAGAATAGTTAACTGTCAAACATTATTTTACCCGTTTATCTTGGTCGGACATTTAGCCTGTTCGGTTTGACAAGAGTAAAGTACTCCGACCAATTAATTTGGGTGAATTGTCCGGGATTCAGGAAATTAAAATTTTTAAGTTATCTGTGTAACTTACACCACTTATCCACCTTACGGAAACAGTACATTATACAGGGTGTCTGAAAAGTGTGGGGCAACACTTCAGGAAATTATTAACTAGGTAAAAATAATCAAAGAGTTCCTATGAAGACGTGTCTTATCTCGCTTAGTTTGGCGTTTGTCTGTCAGTATGTGTGTTTAATATATATATATCCTAAACTATATTAGCTATAATTTTGAAACTTGACACGAATATTTAATTTCAAACCACCTAATATACTCTAAACATATAAAATAATTTTTTTACCTGTTTCAAAATGGCGGGCGTTTAAAAATTGTTATGCTAAATTCCATGAAAAAAATGTTATGGTACCTAATATTTAACTTAAAAAGAGGCAAATCTTTCGGTGTCTCATTTGTTACAACCAGGCAGTAAATAACTGAGAAAATGTAATTTTTCTGATTGTATGCAAAATTTGACTGGTGGTTTTGTTCAAGTCAATAGACACAAGTAAACGAAGGCTGATATCCAGTTGCACCGGCGGTCAAAGGAATTTCCACGGGTCAAAACATTCCTCCGTCCGAAAAGTGTCCAGATGCACCGGTGGTCAAAATCTACCCACCTCACTTATCCCCGCTGCAAATTCCTTCGACCGCCGGAGCCGGTGCAATTGGAAGGCCCCTTCCTTCCCCACCCCACTACATTTCTTCAAACATAGTTTATAAGTGTTTAACAATTTCGCAATGGAATATTCTATCAAACACTTGCCGATGTTTCGTGGCACATACTAATGGTAGACCATAGCAGGTTCTAACTAATAAATATGGTAACTATGTATTTAATGTTTAATTTTGTGTTTATCCGTGGCAACACTAACATCTAACCTAACCTAACCTAACCTAACCTAACCGACTCATGACTCATGTCATAACAAAGGGTGTGGAATTTGGCACGGTCAGCTTGGGGTTACTGTACTAGGAATCCGGCCTGGTTGGACTTTCCCGGCTCATGTCATAAACAAGGGCCTCTGGTGCAATTGGAACACCCCCCAAAAGGGGCTCCGGTGCATCTGGACACATCAGTTTGGGGCCGATCCCTGACCCCGGTGCAATTGGAAATCTCCCGTAAACGAAAGCTGCAAAAAAATGTTGCACACAATCAGAAAAATTACATTTTCTCAGTTATTTACTGTCCGATTGTAACAAATGAGGTACCAAAAGATTTGCCTCTTTTAAAGCTAAATATTAGGTACAACAACAATTTTTTGCCAAAGTGATTTTTGTGAAATTTGGCATAACAATTTTTAAGCGGCAGCCATTTTGAAACGGGTACAAATATTATTTTATGTTTTTAGAATATATTAGATGTCAAGTTTCAAAATTATAGCTAATAACGTCTAGGAGTTATTATATATATATATATATATATAATAATAAATGTATATATATATATAATACATTATATAATATATATATAATGTATTATATATATATATATATATATATATATATATATATATATATATATATATTTAAACACACATACAGAGAGACAGACGCCAAATTAAGCAAGATAAGACACGTCTTCATAGGAACTTTTGTCTATTTAATCATTTAATTGATTTTATCTATTTAATCATTTCCTGAAGTTTTGCCCCACACTTTTCAAACACCCTGTATAGGCCCATCCAAAGTATGTACACACAATGTTATGTTGAACAATGAACAATCGCAATGTAAGAACCCGCACCTGGACCTGATCGGCGACCTTCAACTTGCGATATAAACTGATATCGGCTATCAGATAAGCCAACGTCTATTATAACTAATAAAAATGTGTAGAAGTAATAAACATGTCGTGTCTAAAATGTAGTTTTCTCACCAAATTTATTGTAGCATGTTCTTGCGGAAAATATTAATTTGTTTGAAATGGGAAATGGTTACAGTGAACGAAATGTAATCTTGATAAAATGAGATTTTTAAAATAAAACGAGACTAATTTCTATTGCTATTGAAAACATTTAATACGTTAGTATTTGTTATATGTTGTTGTGGATGACCATCAAAGTTCTTCAGACAGGCGCAATTCAGACTTAAGGTGAAAACACACCTGTGAGCTGTTTTATTTTATTTATATAGTTTTTATTTTATTAGTCTAATAAGTATAGAAGGTAACTAACTACTAGAATAGAACATAGTAGTTATGTAAAAATACTGACACTATTATACCATTTTTACGATTTTCAAGAAAGAAATTTTGAATTCCGAGCAGGCCCATCCAAAGAGAAAAAAAATAAACATAGGTTGCTTTCTTATGGCAGCAGGGAATGCCACAGTTACCTCTAATATAAATCTTTATAAGTTCGTAGTAAAAATCATTACGTTTATCATTCATAATTTTGATGGAAATAAGGGAAAGGCAACGATGCTGACCATCTTCACTTAGAACTGCAGAACTAACTACACTTCCGGGCTCTATTGATTGCGACCTCTTTTTCTTTCTTCTCTGTGGCCTATCTAACCAAACCACATTTTGGTTGTTGAAACCAAACCAACCAGAAACAGAAATTTGGTTGTTGAATGAAACGATAAATGAAAACACTGCTTATAAATCAAGGAATTTCACATGATTTTAAAAATATAAATAAATTGATCAAGATAAGATCTTTTTAATTGATTTTTTATCTTCAATCGCCAGTTTACGTGGACCTGCAGGCCTGTGCGTGAACTTTATTCAACGAGTGAAGTACCGACCGTTGGCTCAGTGGAGATTCGAACCTTGGACAGCGCCCTCCGCAGTCCGAAGCCATAACCACTGAGCCACCACGCCGGCAGAGTAATTGCAGATGCATGGCTTTGGTAAAGAAAACATAAGTTATGTCTGTTTTTGTTTGCCCAAATCACCATCTTTTCTCAGTAATAATTCATTTGAACAATTTGTCCACTTTTTTTTTTTTTTTTTTTTAAAAAGGAGAGGCCGATCTCCTCCTTAACCTTACTCTGACCATTCCCCATAGACCATTGATCTGTGCGAGGAACTTATTCAGTCAGAGTAAGGGGGCGAACCTGTACAGTACAAGGTGAATATTACTGATAAATCTTTCAGTCTAGGCCGGATTCGAACCAGCGCTATCTCTAACCCAAGCTCAAAGTCCTGACGCCTGAGACCACTCGGCCACCGGCTCACCCAAAATGGACAACCTCAACTTGGACATTACAAGTACGGCGAGACTCTCGTGACTCAGACTGGCACACGGCAAGTTCAGCATTCCTGGCCGCCATGTTGGTGGTCCAAGGTTATCCCTCCCGCTACCCGTACCTGTACAGAGGTCAAGGATATGCCGGCACAGTGCTAGCGGTCATCCATCTACCGTACATAACGTCCCTTACATCGTCTCTGGACTTGTCTCTGGAACCAACAGATTCACTTTTTGTCCGTTCGTTATTTAAAACTGCCTCGCTTGACTTCTTCATACAAAAGCATTAAATTGGGTAAACATTTCATTTCAAAACGGTTATAGAGATAAAAATAATTTACATACTCGCTTATTACACCAGAGGAGTTGACTGACTGTAGAAATGATAAGAAAATAGCAAGGAATGGTTCGTGTAACTGGCCAAGCAACAATACCGCGCATTAAAGTCTCCAGACGTAACGCTGTGTGTTCAGATATTGCGCTGCAGTTACAGGACACCATTGTTCATCGAAATGTCTTAATATATGTTTAAAACCTCTAATGTTCAATCTTTTGCACTTTGAATACTAAACTACAGTGTATTTGAACGTAAGGAAAAAATTAAATTCCATTAGTAGCTCTACTCTCGGCGCACAAATTATGTGTAGGGCCTACTCGAGTTTACTAAGAAACCTATGAAAAATTCAATTACACCATTGTTTTCCTCGTTTAGTTGTACGTTATGTCATACGTATTTCTAAATTGTATTATAATTTTTAATATTTGTTATCTTAGTATGATAAAAAAAGCACCGGAATTTTAACTAGTTTTCACTGTGCATCAATTTTACACTTTGTTATTAAAAACCTGTAAATGTATCGCATTTATATTTTAATACATGGTCGAAATAAATGTGTTCTAGAAGTGTTATAAACTTTATAATTTTAGTTTTTCAAGAAAAAAAACTTCGTATCAATTTCCTGAAACTTCGTTTTTTTACTTCTAGAGGTCGTAAAATTATACGACATGTTGTAATCGTTATGATATGTATAGTTACGATGCATTACTTTTATATGCGCAAGTAAATGCCGTGATGATAAATTAACTTAAATCAATTGTATGTAAATTTAAATCAATGCGTAAGTAAATGTGGGGAATTTAAATTGATTTAAATAAATTGAAAATTACTTTTTATTGAAGTCAATTTATCTAAAATCACTGCATTTACTTACACATGCAATCGTAATGTAAGTAACTACACTTGATAAGGATTACAACGAGACCAAGTAATTTATTCTACGACCAGTAGAAGACGAAAATTTGTTTCAGGAAACTGATAAGAACTTTTTTCTTGAAATTTTAAAATTCTGAAATTAATAAAACTTTAAAAACACTCCTATTAAATTCGTATAAATATATATGCCAAACATTTACGGTGTTTTAAGTAATTAAAGTGTTAAGGTGGTGGGTGCACAGTAGAAACTAGTTAAAATTCAGGTAATTGTTTTGTTCCAACTGAGATAAAAGTTATTGAAACTTATAATACAATTTTCAAATACCTATGTAAAAACGTAAAATTAAACGAGAAAAAACAATAGTGCGATTGAATTTTTCGTAGGAATCACAGTTGTTAGTAAACAACCTTCAAACTCGGGTACACATTATTTCTGCGCCGACAGTAGTGCATAACTTTGAAAGGCGAGACTTCGGATACATTACTTAAAAACAAATGTTAAATTATATTAACCAAAATTACGACCTACTACAACGAGTGCCCGCACGGTGGATTCCTATTGAATACATATCCTGTTGATACAAAATCCCGTAGATATATAGATGCCATGTGCTATGACCTGAATGGTGATCCAAGCATTCACAAAACGAGAAACAAAATACCTGCAAAATTAATATCCAAGTTGGTTTAAGATAGTAGAATAGTTATAGGCTGTTATCAAAATACAATTTTTGCTTTAGATTGTCTCTGAAACTTGTGTTTATGTATATACTAGGAGACACCCCTCCACGCTTGACGTGATAACCCCGACTCTCACTGCGCTCGATACACCTTGGCCTTCGGCTTTGGCATGTGACTTTTAACCACAAATAATAGTAGATTAACTGTATAATATATTACACAGTATAACACATCACAATATTAAATTTATTTTTAGTATATCTCACACTACTTCCGTTGCTACCTACTTATTAGTATAAATACATAATAGTATTACTTAGCCTATTTCAAACGTGTTCATTGCATGTTTTTGTTTAATAGCTGAATATTAAACTCGTAGTAGCCTATAATAGCCAAAATGCATCAATCACAGAGCAGCTTTGTTATGTGCATGTTATCAACAGTAGTAATGTCAAATAAACAAAATAAACATGTTTATTTCTTTACAAAACAGCTGTTATTTATTTACTAAAATCAATCCAATGTTATTCTTATGGAATATGGATATTTTGAGGGGCTGTTTGTACCCCTTAAGAATGACATTTCGAAAAATCGTTTCTTAATGAGTTCCTTCGATACTACAGCTAACTTCCCTTAACATTTCGTGTAAATCCGATCGGTGGTTTTTGAGATTTTGTGATGAGTGAGAGAGCTAGTCATTTAGTTGTATTTGGCTTTTATTTATACAGGGTGTTCAAAAAGTCCGTGGACGGTTGAATATTGTTTAGACCATTACATATAAAGGTACAAAACACATTTTCACATTGCCGCTGGACATAAAAAGCTATTTTACCATCTATTCAGTGATCCACTACCTTCGTAGGGGGACAGCCCACTAGGAGTCGGAAGAAAATCTTAAATGTAAGCATAGGTCCATATACATACAATTTTAAAGGTCTTAAAGTAGAACATCATACCGCAAATTAGACCTCAAAAGGTTAATCCTGAACAAAATGGCGGCGCTCGAAAGTTTCAATACTGATCTCGGTGGTCAAAATCTACCCACCTCACTTATCCCCGCTGCAAATTCCTTCGACCGCCGGAGCCGGTGCAATTGGAAGGCCCCTTCCTTCCCCACCCCACTACATTTCTTCAAACATAGTTTATAAGTGTTTAACAATTTCGCAATGGAATATTCTATCAAACACTTGCCGATGTTTCGTGGCACATACTAATGGTAGACCATAGCAGGTTCTAACTAATAAATATGGTAACTATGTATTTAATGTTTAATTTTGTGTTTATCCGTGGCAACACTAACATCTAACCTAACCTAACCTAACCTAACCTAACCTAACCTAACCTAACCTAACCTAACCTAACCTAACCTAACCTAACCTAACCGACTCATGACTCATGTCATAACAAAGGGTGTGGAATTTGGCACGGTCAGCTTGGGGTTACTGTACTAGGAATCCGGCCTGGTTGGACTTTCCCGGCTCATGTCATAAACAAGGGCCTCTGGTGCAATTGGAACACCCCCTAAAAGGGGCTCCGGTGCAACTGGACACATCAGTTTGGGGCCGATCCCTGACCCCGGTGCAATTGGAAATCTCCCACTGATATTATGTGCAAGATTTTAAACTGCCACCATATTGTGACGGATAAAGCTTTGAAGTGCGGTTTGCATCATTCTTCTATGCTTGAACATCTCATTGAACCCATGCATATAAACCCATGCTTACACTAAAACCTTTCTACTGACTTCTCATGGACCGTTCCCATAGAAGAATAGCAAGACACTGAATACATTTTAAAGTAGGTGTTTGTGTAAAGTAATAATTTGTGGTTTTGTAGCTTCATCTGATATGGTTACACAACAATTAAACCATTCTTAAACTTGCACATAAGAACAGTATTGAAACTTTCGAGCGTCACCATTTTGTTCAGGATTAACCTTTTTAGGTCTAATTTGCGGTATGATGTTCTACTAGCTAATACCTTTAAAATGGTATGTAAATCGACCTATGCTTACATTTAAGATTTTCTTTCGACTCCTAGTGGGCTGTCTCCCTACGAAGGTAGTGGATCACTGAATAGATGGTAAAATTGTCCAGCGGCAAGGTGAAAATGTGTTTTGTACCTTTATATGTAACGGTCTAAACATTATTCAACCGTCCTCGGATTTTTTTAACACCCTGTATAGATGAAGCGAAAGAAAATATACAATATGCAGAATGTTGTATTTGTTTATATGTTTATTATTTCTAACAAGGCAGTTCTATGAAAAAACTAAATTAATATAGTGTAATTACGTCATTACAACTGAACAACATATTGCCAATGATTTGGTTAGTCCTACAACGGTGCTAGGAGAGGATCGGCGTCTGCAGCTTCTCCGTTGTATCACGGGAAATGTAATTATAGTTATTTAACCGCGGAGAGGCAAGGAAAACGAAGAAAAGAAGGCTCGTTAACTGTGGACCGGTTCTCCGTACATGTTTTTATAGTTGGTCTTCCGTCATGCCTGGAGGTGAAGAGTGTTGTCTTTTTGTGTTCTTGGTCGACTGGAGGGGCAGCTCTCGAGGCTCAAGCTTCTCGATGTTCGGTTACTCGGCTGATATATCCCTGCTTACAATGTTGGCTCTATTGAACTAACCCTTCATATCTAACAGTGCAATATTGAATTTTGTTCTCGTGTCTTGTTTATTAATTTATTGTTGTTTGTTAACTTATTACGTATTAACATATTGGATGAGTTAAGGTTTGTAATAAAGTCTACCTGGTGAATATTTGGGTATGTTGATTTTGTGACAAGTTAAAAGTGTTTGGTTATGAATAATTATTGAAGATGAACTGATTATTAATCATGCATATTATTTAAAACTTAATGCTGTAATTGGGAAAATCCTGTTATGTAGCATTTTCAAATAAATAAATATCATACTGAAGGAAACATTAATACAGTAACGGTGGAAATATACGATTGAAATGCTGGAAAAATACCTTTAACCGGACTGTACACGCTTGAATGTAAAGTACGGTACAGTGCTAATAGATTTATGTTTAAGTTTTTGTGATGGTAAAATTGGTAAGTTGTGATGAAATGAATTTGAAACAAACTAGCGTACTCTTTAAAGCTTTTCCTTTAATTTTAGTAATGCAAGTCGAAACAACCATAGTCCGAGGAAAATTTTAACTGATAACAAAAAATGCACTAAAATTATTTGGCTTACCATGTGATATTAATTTAAAACAGCCAAGCAGATATCTTAAACTATAAACTAAAAATATCTTTTTCCATTTGACTCTTTCGTGGTTAAAATAGCATTAACCCTGCCATTTAAGTGTAAGTAAAAACTTTACATTGACTGTTTCGTGTTGTAATGTTTTATATGCAAAACTATAAATTTCTGCTCTCGTTTCTCGGTTGGCAATTACCGTCGTGGGTTCGAGTCCCCTCTTGACTCTCTCGTAGTAAAAATAGCAGCGACCACACGCTTCAATTATTAGTTAAAAACTGTATCTTGAATGTTGTAGGTTTTTATTTAAATGTCCTAATACATATGAACATAGAAGAAGCTACTTTTATGCGGCGTAATGAAACCAATCATATGAATAATCTAGAAAGATTTTCTTAAAAGAAAACAAGAGGATTGGTGTTGCGCAAAGAATGTTATGCTTGGAAGTACCAGGAGAAAAGCAAAGTGACCTTGAAAGTATTGCGAAACAAGTGGATACTTGCAGAGCAACCTTTTGAGGCCTGCGCGGAGCACTTGGCAAGCTTGGCTACATTCGCATCTAAGTGGTTATCTTCCAATTTATTTCCGGTGCAATCAATTTTTTTAGACCTTGTAACCATGATGATGTACAAGATTTCACTTTTACAAGTGAAGTCTATACAACAGTTGTGAAAGCATTTCCATATTTTCCCCCAACCTGTGTGTTAAATAGACATTCCCATCTAACATATGTTAAGGTTCAATCACTTACATCAGTGAAATTGTAACAAATAGAACCCACGTTATTACCGATACAAATGTTGTTTTATAGAACTAATACTGGCCAATTGTTAAAATGGTAAAGTACTTGCCACACATTATCTGAAAACCAATAATTGAATTACCTATAAAGCGTATAGCGAACAAGAACTGTTGTTGGTAGACCTGTAGAATGTCACAATTCAAAAGGGACCTTTATTCCGAGCCTCTCACCTGACACCGGTCTGCGGTTACGAAAACCACATTTGGAGGGAACAAAAGGAATGATTGTGGCGTGGCTGTGTACAAAAGGGTTGTTGTAGTAGGCAATAAAGGTGTTGCACGTTGTTGGTGGACAAACAAGTGTCTGCAGATAACTGTATGTACACAGGCTCTGGCTACACACACAAGCCGACAATCTCGACACGAGTAACTCGTAAAAACTTGGTGTATTAGGAGATATGTGTTATCTGACAGTTAAAACTTCCTCGTAACGTATTGCGAAACAAGTGGATACTTGCAGAGCAACCTTTTGAAGCCTGCGCGGAGCACTTGGCAAGCTTGGCTACATTCGCATCTAAGTGGTTATCTTCCAATTTATTTCCGGTGCAATCAATTTTTTTAGACCTTGTAACCATGATGATGTACAAGATTTCACTTTTACAAGTGAAGTCTATACAACAGTTGTGAAAGCATTTCCATATTTTCCCCCAACCTGTGTGTTAAATAGACATTCCCATCTAACATATGTTAAGGTTCAATCAATTACATCAGTGAAATTGTAACAAATAGAACCCACGTTATTACCGATACAAATGTTGTTTTATAGAACTAATACTGGCCAATTGTTTAAATGGTAAAGTACTTGCCACACATTATCTGAAAACCAATAATTGAATTACCTATAAAGCGTATAGCGAACAAGAACTGTTGTTGGTAGACCTGTAGAATGTCACAATTCAAAAGGGACCTTTATTCCGAGCCTCTCACCTGACACCGGTCTGCGGTTACGAAAACCACATTTGGAGGGAACAAAAGGAATGATTGTGGCGTGGCTGTGTACAAAAGGGTTGTTGTAGTAGGCAATAAAGGTGTTGCACGTTGTTGGTGGACAAACAAGTGTCTGCAGATAACTGTATGTACACAGGCTCTGGCTACACACACATGCCGACAATCTCGACACGAGTAACTCGTAAAAACTTGGTGTATTAGGAGATATGTGTTATCTGACAGTTAAAACTTCCTCGTGTAACTTTGGAGATGACCCTTCAAGCTACACGATGCTCCAAGACGATGCTGCCATTGGTGAAGTAGAATCTGGAAGGAAAAGAATAGTTATCCAGAACCTAACAAAATATTTTTGTTCGAGCTGGACTTCTATTGTTTGAAAGTTAATTGTTGGCATTGGATTATTTGTGATTGGTAGAAAATCTTTGAAGGCTTACAATGTTTTAATAATTGTTTTAAGGAACAAACATCTTCAAGCATTGAAACCAAAGGAACAACATATTAAAGTGTTGGTTCCTTAAAACACTTGAAGCATTGGAAATCTCCAAAGATTTTCTACCAATCATGAAACTAAAAACGAAACTAAATTACGCTACAATAACATGATAAACATTGCGAACCATATACATGATAGATAGCACTTTTAATTGTCTAGTTTCAAAAGTTCATATTATGCAGTTTTTTAAATCAGTGATACAATTAAAAGTCAGTGTTTATTATGAAGATATATCACACTCCTTCAACATTTAGTTTCCCTCCTCTCTCTCAGTTGATGGAAGATAGTTTCTGTTATCATAAACTCAAAACAGCCCATGAAAAATAAATACATGGTCCTAATACGTTTCTTAGAAAATCCAAATTATTTACCAAATTCACCGAGGATTAACGATAATTGACGCTTCCTAAACACGCTCCTTGCTTTTTCTTTAGTTTTCGTAGCATATATAAATTCACGTGAGATTCAATTATTCATAAGCAACTACCTTTAAGCCGTCAAATACTTGATTATTGTCGAAAGAATAAAGAGATTTAAATATATCAACACTAAGCTGTAATCGTCAGAGATCTATAATAGGAATACCGAAGTTTTACAAGCTATTGAATCAAAACTGTGTTGGGAGATTTGATGGTGACAAAATTGTACCTGAAGAAGGACATGGGAGAGAATGGCAATGTCATGGCAATGGCAGAACAATTGCATGCAGCCTTGACAGACCCTTGACTGCGGTTTGAGGATCGAGCCACACGCAATGAACCTGTCCTGGCTGACCCAAGCATGGGAAACTTACAAACTACACCAAACATCTTGAATCTCGTTTGGGACAGTGTAAAAAAATTGTAGGCCTAAGGAAAATCCTATATCAAATATAAGGAATGGTTTTGTTATTAAAACTTTCCAGTTCACCTCAATTGACTGGCATTTTTTTTTTTTCATTTCTCATTTCTAAGAAGCCGATCGTACAAATATGGGTGAATATGAGGGGTGAATGAGTGTAGTCATTGTTACTATCTGGATTCGACTTAATTCAGAAAGGACTATTAATAGTCCAATAGCCAGGGCAACTATGGAACCTACAGCTTTACGTGGAATCCGAACCACGTAGTGTTGTTCTGATTTTCAGCTAATCGACAAGTCTGACACTCAGTTGTCTCCCAAAACAACATCTGAACCTTGACTACCATCCAACATGGACATTCCAAACTTTTCTAGTAGTATCTACGTCAATGGCAACCATTAAGCGGACGCCGTGCTATAAACTCGGTATGAAACGTTTATATTAAGTCGCACTCTTAATTTTAAGGTTGAATGAATGAATGTCTTTATTTAAAGGCGGAGTTAGGACTACGAAGTCCTCTCTTCCTAGGTTGTTTGTTTTTAAATAATATTTTCCCAAACAGGCAGTGCAGTAATTATCAAATGGTAGGTGCTAAGTTTTAATCGTTTGGAACAAACATCCATGTAAATTTTAGTATGCAATCTAAAAACGATGTACTCACCCATGTGTACTCCGGAACAACTGAACAGATTTTGATGAAATTTGGGGGAAGTTAGCTTTTGTATGAAAGACCCAATAAGAAAGGATTTCTCAAAATTACATTCCCAAGGAATAGAAACAGCCCCTGGCCGTTTCCATTTTTTCATAAGAGTAACGCTGGCGTTAATTTAATGTAATAATTTATTTCAAAGAGATGATACAGTGAACATACAAATGAAACAAAGGCTAATTTGGTTTTTATTACGAAAAGTAATTTCTACTAACTCTCATATGATTGCACTACTTTGCATCCCCATAAAGTACACTTATAAAGTTTTCTAGACTATAAAACTTTGTTATCTAGGATAACGGCAGCAGGCAGAGCTTTTGTATTGATGAGGTGGTTTACAGAGAATCACGGAGGGGATGATAACTAAGCGTAAAAAGCAAGGCAAGGGCTGTCGGCTAGAATACTTTAAAATTTAAAAACCAGAAGAGACCTATTTTTGTGAATGTTTGAAATTAGAATATTGAATAATTTAAAGATTGTGAATAGCGAAGTTCCTGCTAAGCTTGAAGTTTATTTTCAGTTCGTTATGGAATGTGATCAGTTGTTTCTTGAGTTATAAATACGCACTAAGACAAACTAAAACTATGCAATTACACATTTATTTACACAATAAATATTGCTAATAAAATAGCGTATTCAAACACGATACTGTATTTCGAACACTGACGAAATAATCCTAGTTGTCCAATTTAGTCGTCAATTAAAATACAAAAGTAAAAAAAAAAAAAAAATCAACGTGAAAATGAGCTCTTCCACAGAGTAAAATGAAAAAGAGGTCGTTGTCTTATGGGTGCAACGAACACCTTACTGGTAATACACGACATGATCTAAGTGAGTGGGTATTTTGAAGACTAAAACTAATGTACATGTGTATAAATTAGTAGAAATGATTATTTTATTTATTCCTGGGAATTTGGGGGGAGTAAGGGAAGAGACTGACAAGGTAATGGCCCTTTCATTGCATGGTAAACTTGAGGAATGACACCGACTTGACACAAATTTAGCGCACTGTTGAATGCGATCTCAATTTCTATCAGCTCTGTGCTCTTCAGCATTGAATGCACTCGATAATCAAACACGGTGTTATGGATTATTACGTTAACACAGAGAAGGCCTTCCAATTTGTTATAGAGGCTAGGACTTCCGTCAGGGTCCAGCCGAGGGCACGTCGTCCACGTAAGGTCCCCAGGTCTGGGAGTTGATTAGAACGCAAACACAGTTATCGAAAATCCCGGCGCAATCGTGCAAACATCGACGGTCTTAACCACGATTCTAATTTTCCAACCACAAATTACAGATATAATCCAAGAACCTGCTTGTTATTCCGTATTGATGACTGGCAAACCTGGAGGACCAAGGGCAGTGATGCAAGGGTGATGTCAGGATGGCGGGAAGACCTTGGACATCAGCAAATTCCTGATAACAGGTACTGTATAAAACCGGAGTCCCGATAGTAATGACCGTCGTGCGTCATCCAGGATGTAAACGGTGAGAAACACGAACGACCACCTCGCGTCACAAGTTGCCAAAGATGACACAAGCTTGATGAAACTAATTGCTTACTTTGTTAAATTATTGCCAGATGGATTTACAGAAGTGATCATGATCGGGGAGTAGGATCCTGTTTATTGTTATTGAATTCAAAAGCAAGACTAGTTCAATTGATATGAGTCATTCGCCGTAATTCAAGTGCAGTGATGATGAAACCGTATTTTAAATCGTGTTTTTGTGCCTTGTTGATCACTCTCTGTAGAAAGAAATAAGCGATTTCCAAGGAGTTTATAAACGACTTACATGATAATAATCGAGCGTTTACTACCAATATAATATTATTGCTTTACCAAATGTTTGTATTGGCTAGACAGTCCATTTTTTTCAACGTATGAATAAGCAGTTAAACAATCCTCTTTTAGTAGGATCTAATTTGAAGGGAACTTGTTTAAAATCCTCATAATAAATTGTGTAACATAAAACACTCTGCTGCATAACGTATGCAATAACACACAATCTGATAGCCTAATTGATATATTACGCCCTATATATACTGTTTTATTTGTTAAAAATATAGTCTAATACAGGTTAAATGCAGAGGCGTACTGTTTCGAAATGAACCGTATATTTTGCATTCCGTTTAACTTCAGCTGTTGTTTTGCAAGGCAGAACCTGCAATGGGATGGCATATTTATTGGCAATGTATTTGGGACTTCCCCGGCATTATGTCGGACCGCTACCTTCCCAGAAGCCGTGTAGGTCAGACCCGGGGAAGAGCTCTCGGCTACTTCCCTCTCTCTACGTGTGCGTTTAGTTCGAAAGTCCAAAACAGAAAATATCACACGACGCCATTTTGGGCGCTGTTGAAAACGAAAATCGAACGATTTAAACAATACTCATGGAAAATGCAATAAGAAAGGTGAGACAAACAACGTTTCATTACACATTGACCTTGCTTTGAGCAAACGTCTTGAGTCGAGACATTAATCTATCGTACATTTAAATTAAACTCGAGTTAAATTGTGGTTGATTTCCCAATACATTAATCATTTTAAAAACATGTCAATAAAGTAAATCTCGGCTCACTCATGCTACGCACGACTGGTAGGCCCCATTATTCCCTTGGAGAGTTTACATTAGTACGCGACGTATATCGTGCCTTATTCCTACAGCACGTATTTCTACGGTACATGGGTCCTGAGGGATAAAGGAATTTTAAAATGTGGGATTGCTGATGAAAATGAAGATACTGATTTTCTTAAGTTGTCGATGACAAAGTAAAAGTTTTGTCTTGCTAGGGGCGGTTGTTTGTCATAGATACGATTGAAACTAGTTCATATCAAACTAGCCAATTAGCTGAAAATCAGACCATTACTACGTGGTTCAGATTCCACGTAAAGCTGTAGGTCCCTTAGTTGCCCTGGATATTGGGCTATTAATAGATGGTCCTTTATGAGGAACAGTCGAACTTAGTTAGTAACCAGCCTACACTCATCCATACTCATCCTACACTCATTTCATCATTCATATTCGCCTTATAATACACATTAAGTTGTGTCGGCGTCTCATATGTAAGTATGTAACACATAAATAAAACCATATACTGTTTTTCTCTTTTCTTTGGTATCTCCTTGGATATTAATCAACCAGGAAGACAAAATTCTCTTAACTAGGCATCATAAGATGAGGGCTTCTGCAAAAAACCTCTTTTTGACTGTGTTATATGTAGGTCGTATTAAAATTTTAGATAATTTGCTGCGGAAATGATGAAGATAGACCATCCTCGAATTCAACTGACCATAAAAGATAGTTAGTCCCCCCCCACAATTAGTTTAGATGGCTGGACACATTTATGTAGGTGTGGAAAGTTGCGATGTAGGAATACGTAACGAGCGATACCACAACAATCCGGCCATGAGGAACAGGTGTAGTCGGACAGAGTGGTGACCTTGAGTGGCAACGGTGAGTCGGCCATCTTGGGCGATCAATCATGGCTCACAGCCTGTCTTCACTGGACTGGCCTAATGAGTTTGGTACATGGGAGGTGCAAACCACTCGGCATGCAACACACACCACCTTCAACTGTGTGCGGAATCTCTTACTGTGGTACTACAGGTTAAGGAGCAAACTAATAAATATCACGATCAATTTAGTAGGCTATCTACAAATCTAAAACCAATTATTGGTGCATTTATGAATATGCATTTGTGGAATGCAATATGATAATGAATTTATAATTTGCAGTTAAAATCATTGTTTAATTAAGGGGGTTACATCAACAATTATTTTTGAAAATTGTTTGAATAAAATTATTAGTATCCATGTAAGTAATAACTGTGTTACAAGAAAAAATTATATAAAATTTCTTTATGGAGATATGGCTGCCCAAAGTGACTAATTTGGCCTTTTTGGTGCATAACTCATGAACAAACCGTGTGGTATATTTTATTAACAATTTGAAAATATATTGTACAAAAGGTATAAACCAACCTAGTATATAGTAAATATAAAAAAAAAAATGTTTTGAAGTGTTACCAATTAGTTTTCAAGTAATATGTGTTCAAATTTTGAGTTGAAATTTGCACAATCATCTTTGGCTAAACAAGTAGATTATTAATATAAATAAAATTCATTTCTAGAGTTTACTATAAATGAGGGAGTTATGTCCATCTGACGACTTTGCGGAGCGAGGCGGGCGGGGGCTATAGGGAGGGCGGCACGTCTACCCGGCACCAAATCTGACCACCGCTCTAAGGTTAATCAGGCGTTACTAATGTCACAACTTAACCCGGCACCGAGACAGTTTGAAGGTAGGGGAGCTGGGTTCCCCCTCCACAACACCAAACATACGCCCCTCATTCTCTTCTTTCCCTCCCTCGAACCCTAGGCATCTCATCGCCCTAACTCCTTTGGCTGTGCTTTGCGATAATAATGAGCGGTGGATCCAGGAGTTATCTTCCCGCAATAGCAGTATTGCTTTACGTTTACGAATCTCACTTCTTCTCGTAGTTTAATGGAAATAACTGGCAGAAATGTATTTCCTATAATCTAGATATAATAGTTTTTTTAACATATTAAGTGATTATCTAACCTAACCTATCCGGACGAGAGGAACAGACGAAATACATATAACCTAACCTAACCTAACCTAACCTATACACATACTATACACTAGGGGTAGTGTAGGTGGAATGGGTAAGAGGGGTGGCTGGTGCCGGGTTGACATACTGTCATGGCGGCCAGTGAAAGGTCCAGTGCCGGGTTGACGTGTTTTTTTATAACATATAAAGCTTGGTGCCGGGTTGATGAACTCCCATAGGGAGAGAGAGGGGAGGGGAATATATTGCTTGTTCGTTTACTATTCTTAGCGGCAGTTGCGATAAAATCTAGAACTAAATTCCTTAGAGCGCTTAACTGGGCGCCCGGACGAACATCCTTAATAGTTTTTCTCTTCCAGGTAAAAGCTGAGTTAAATGACTAATTAACGTAGATATGATATTTAATTGCGTAACAGTATGCTGTGAGTGTATATATGTAGCCTCCATCAGTCATAAAGATAATAAATACGTCGCTGATTTAGACATATTCTTGTGTATGTACGTCAAAGCTGGAGACTTTAACGGTGGGTTTTACCGATTTGATTTAAATTATATGATTAAAGCGAGGTCTCATATAATTTATTACAACTTAATTAACATGCAATCGTAATCGTACAGAAATGAAATTAATTGATATGCGGAAATAACAGATAACTGCCCAAGCAGCATGTTAGACACTAGAACAAAGACTTGACTCGGTGGGGATGGAAACCCGGCACTCGGGTGTGTTTTAGGAGATGTGTTCCGGCTGTCAGTTACCTTGCACAACTTAGTGTGTGTGTGAAGGCCTGTTGTCCGTTTCGCAAGCATTGTTTGCAATATTGTGAGGGAGGCCCCGGACCTCGGCGACACAGCCAGACAGACGGACAATGGATCGGCGAGGACGGATGTCAGTGCATGAAGATACAATACCACAAGATGTGGAGTAATACATTCCGTTACTGGCTAGCCTCGTTTATAGTTGCGAAAAAATCAATTACAATGAAGACTAAATGGCCAAATTTTGATGTTGAACAGGACAAACTCATGGTTGACTTCAACTTCGCTCACACTTACACATACACATACGTTTTGGTATCACCCCACCCACAAACGAACATTTGTATTGTATATATAAAACAATACTTCATAATTGTTTGTCGCTTCATCATTAAACATTTTCTTGAAATTAAATAAAAATAAAAATTTTTTAAATTACTTGTCATATTTTAAGTTGACTGATCTCATTTTCAACCTTTCTCTGCCTATTCCCATAAACCGATCGGTCACCATCCTACCAACATTAACGAGTATTATCTGGCTACACGGGTTCAGAAAAAAATAAAATAGGCGCTATAAAATAATTACTATTATGTAGAAATACCAAAAGAATATGCAAAAATATCATTTGACTATAGCTTTTCATACATTTTTCAAGCCCAAATTATTTGTGGCAAAAAATATGTATGGTAAGATAGGAACACAATGTATTTATTGTTAATAAAAAGTGACAATACAACTTCTATAATAGGTTACTGCAATAATTCTTAAAAGCGGAAGGACTCCTCGCTCAGCTGGCGAAGAGAAGGCAACAATGTGCCCGAAAGCAAGGTTGCCGTGTGGTGCAGAGCCGCCAAACCTGGCAACACCGCACGACCAGCAATACGTAAAACACAAGCAAGACTACAGATCCGCTCACGACTCACCCCTCACCCGCACTTCATTTACCTTGAAGACACTGGATCGTTACGTTCTGAGAAGTTTCATTGAAAATAGAAGAGCTGTGAGAATTATATGAAATCCATGAGACGGCATACTTCAGTAAGTTATATATTATAAAACGAAAACATATTTTTGTTTAAGGTAAATTAACAACCAAAGGCTGGAATTTCGATTTACTTCCACGTCAACATCATCTACTTTGGAAAATTAATTGGTTTTAAGGATTTTACAAAGTAAATAAATAAGATATCAAATAATTGAGATTATACTTATATTACACGATAAACACTCGTTGCAGAGAGAAATCTCTTCTGTTGGAGGAACTACAATTACCAGAATCTCGGCGACGTTATAATTTTCTTTCAAGGCTTGCCTGGAAGGTAACAAACCACAGGATGAAATGTCTTCCCCGTTCCTGTACATCCTTACAACTCCTTTTTCGCTGTCAAATCTCTGCCACGAGAACATGTTCATCTTTTTAATGATAATAATGCCATTGTTGTGTAATAGTTTACAGTTTGTTATCTATGACATTTCTCTTCACCAAATAAATCTGGATTTTTCACCTAGACGATCACGAAACACGATTTATCATGAAAACGGAAAAACAACTGGTTCTCACGAATCATGTATACATTACCACCAGAGGGATGGCAGACTTTGCTGCTGACAATAGATTGGGTGGGGGGGGGGTTGAGCACATCCGACAATGTAATCCATAGTAGCAAACTATATAAATACATTTATTCTGCTGTATCAATTATAAAGGAGACAAGCAGATTGAAATTGCTTGAATGCATTTTAATCTAGATAAATTCCTTGGAATATATTGGCCCTTGAAACCCATTGCCTCGATGGCAAACAATTTATTCTAACACGAATACCTTTTACTGACAACTTATTCTGTGTGAGTTTTGTATCAATTGTTAAGACAATAATCTCTGAAAACTAGAGTAAAAAAATGCATATATTATGATTTTAAGTTTAATTGCAACTAAACGCCTTCAGAGTAGGCTATTATACCTTCTACCGCAAAACCCGAACGATTTTCTAGAGAAACAGAACTATATGAAAGTAGTTTTCTGACCTGAATTGACAATATTATCTGTACAATGAAAGGTGTTAGTTGTTTTACACAAACTTCAGTTATACACTTTACAAGAGATTACTTTTAACCTTGAACTCCATCTGTACACTGATGGTGTACGCACGACGAGTAACTCGGAGTAACCTATTACCATCATCAAGCCGGATAAGACAAATAATCATTATCTCTACTGGTCTATTGGTCTTTTATGTTATAAATATATAGCAAAAAACTAGGCACTCAACTTCCACAGATAATTTTTCGTGATTTGTGGTTGTACAATAGAAAATACCGTAGGCAAAATATAGACTATAAATCAATTTTAGCAATGTTCATAAAGGTCCCATAACATTCAAATATTTATGGTGTTATTTATATTAACAGGCAACATTAGTTGATCATATAGGAAGGAATGGGAAGATGGTTAGGAGAAATTAGTAACGGAACATCGGAAGGAAGTGTTAAGTGAGACGGGTGGACCGTCGCTGATGGTAGGGGAAGTGGCAAGTGTTCCGGCTGACCTAGGCCCAGTTAGCCAAGAACACGGGCTACCGAAACCCGGCCCCGAGGCCGTATCAATATTGACCCACCGTGATATCTGTGGCCTAACACACTTTGACCTCACTCCTACCACACATACATACCAAAACTGAGTAAAAAGTCTTTAGATCATAAAATTGTTATTGAGAAGAACGTAAATCCTATTTTCGAAACACCCGTTATTATTGTTGATTATGACGTTATTATTATTGTTCTTGTTAGTATGTAGTTTATTATTAAACATTTTTAACGACCTTTATATTATTATTTATTGCATCTAATTATAGTTTATACAGGGTTAAAACTCAACCCTATTTATAAGTACAGAAAATGAAGGTTTAAGATAATTACAAGTTCATAGGTTGGTAGCCTTGGTTCTTCCTCTTTGGCTATCACCAGATTTACATAGTTGCATTGTTGTTTACTTTATTGGGTTTCGTGCAATATCAGTAAGTTGAAGTTAGGAATATGGTTTTGAGCAAAACCCAGAGAGTGTTTACTGTGGAGGAATATTTAAAAACGAAATCGTTTGTTTTATGTCGAGATGCATTCAAACAGTATTCTGAACCCATTGTATTAACTATATGTATTGTTAATTGCATGTACAGTATGTAAATATTGAAATGAAATTTAACCCATTTTAAATCATGGGTTGCTTTTTAAAATAAACACTCTATGATTGTATTTTAAAAAAGTACCAAATTGTATGTATGATTGTATGTATGATTGTGTAAAAAAGTACCAAATTTTATTGTTATTCTATGATGCAGCCTATTAGTGCAGGATTAGAGTACAATGTACAAAGTACAATGTACAAAGTACAAAGTACAATGTGCCTATTAGAGCACATTTCTTATTATACATGATAAATTGCTAAAATTCGTTGTTGCGTATATATGCTCGTTTTGTTATTTATTGCCACTCATTGTTGACTGTTATAAATCAGTTAGGCTTTAATGGTTTTGTTGGTGTTAGTACTGATGTTACCGTATCAATTATGTCACGTTTTCATTAATTAGGAAGCGTTGTTATTTTTCTTATTTAGCTTGTAAGCATATTACTGGTATATTCATTTTCGTTCATTACTTATTATGCTATAGATATTTATTATCAACTTGTATGCTAATTTATAAATAGGCCTATTATTTATTGTACAAAAAGGGGATGCCGTTCAAGTAAATATAATTTATTTTCGTGTGCATTAGCCTGCGTCCGTTTTCTGAAATATTCTTTTTTATTTCTTAGTGGTCCATTCCGTTCTTTGGACATTTATGCATTTCATGGAACCTTTGATTTTGGCATTTTAATATATTTCTGAGGTTGTTCCGGTTTCTGACTAGTGCTTATGTACTATTTAACTCATTTAAATCTTCCTGTACTTCCTTGAACCAGTCAGTTTTTGTTTTTCTGTTGTACAAAAATCAAATATTTGTCTTGTAAGTCTTCTTTTATCCATCCTAAAGATATGTGAGTACAGTTTTTGTATAAGTACAAGCTCTTCTTTGCAATTAACTTCAACGATATTATTTTTTTACTATCTATCCTTGCAAAAAGTATAAAATAAAAAGCTTATACAGAAAACAAATACTAAAGAAATTAGTTTCAGTGATGTAAGAAATTGTCAAAAATAATGTAGCTAATCCTTTACGAAGAAGCATAGCATTTTCAGTACAATATACTCTCATAGAAAATACTTTATCAAATCACTCTACATAAACATTTAATTGGTAATAAAACAGTGTTAACAGTGTTCCTGTGCAATAATTAAATTTGTCACAAGTACTACTGTAAATTAAAGACTGTTCAATGAAATCCAATTTAGTAACAAGTTACACCAGCATGCCGCGGATACTTGCCAATGAACATTGTTCCTAGTTACACTTCTTAGCAGACAAATAAATGCGTCCCGTTTCAAACACTGCCTTCTCTTATTGAGATTTGCATATTTAATGTAATCAATCGCCTTGTCCTATCAGCTGGCGCCCACTCTTCACCAGCAGGTGATCGTGGAATGTTGAGTTAAAATTGATTTATAGTTGTGCAGATTGTATTTTAACTATAATTTATAGTTGAAAGAAGTAATTTCTTCACATAAGGAGACGCCTTTATTCTTACCACGTCCTACGGACTCTATAGTTACGGACATGGAAACATGGGCAAGAAGCCGGCGGATTCTATAATTACGGACATGGAAACATGGGCAAGAGGCCGAACCTCAACCTTCCCTTACCACGTCCTACGGACTCAGTTACGGACATTGAAACATGGGCAAGAAGCCGAACCTCAACATTCTCTTAACACGTCCTACGGACTCTTTAGTTACGGACATTGAAACATGGGCAAGAGGCCGAACCTTAACCTTCCCTTACCACGTCTTACGGACTCTATAGTTACGGACATGGAAACATGGGCAAGAGGCCGAACCTCAACCTTCCCTTACCATGTCCTACGGAATCTATAATTACGGACATGGAAACATGGACAAGAGGCCGAACCTCAACCTTCCCTTACCACGTCTTACGGACTCTATAGTTACGGACATTGAAACATGGGCAAGAGGCCGAACCTCAACCTTCCCTTACCATGTCCTACGGATTCTATAATTACGGACATGGAAACATGGGCAAGAGGCCGAACCTCAACCTTCCCTTACTACGTCCTACGGATTCTATAATTACGGACATGGAAACATGGGCAAGAGGCCGAACCTCAACCTTCTGTTACCACGTCTTACGGACTCTATAGTTACGGACATGGAAACATGGGCAAGAGGCCGAACCTCAACCTTCCCTTACTACGTCCTACGGACTCTATAGTTACGGACATGGAATCATGGGCAAGAGGCCGAACCTTAACCTTCCCTTACCACGTCTTACGGACTCTATAGTTACGGACATGGAAACATGGGCAAGAGGCCGAACCTTTACCTTCCCTTACTACGTCCTACGGATTCTATAATTACGGACATTGAAACATGGGCAAGATGCCGAACCTTAACCTTCCCTTACCACGTCTTACGGACTCTATAGTTACGGACATGGAAACATGGGCAAGAGGCCGAACCTCAACCTTCCCTTACTACGTCCTACGGATTCTATAATTACGGACATGGAAACATGGGCAAGAGGCCGAACCTCAACCTTCCGTTACTACGTCCTACGGATTCTATAATTACGGACATGGAAACATAGGCAAGAGGCCGAACCTCAACCTTCCCTTACCACGTCCTACGGACTCAGTTACGGACATTGAAACATGGGCAAGAGGCCGAACCTCAACCTTCCGTTACTACGTCCTACGGATTCTATAATTACGGACATGGAAACATAGGCAAGAGGCCGAACCTCAACCTTCCCTTACCACGTCCTACGGACTCTATAGTTACGGACATTGAAACATGGGCACGAGGCCGAACCTCAACCTTCTCTTAACACGTTCTACGGACTCTTTAGTTACGGACATTGAAACATGGGCAAGAGGCCGAACCTTAACCTTCCCTTACCACATCCTACGCACTATATATGCGTAACATGGAAACATGGGCAAGAGGCCAATCCCAACCTACCGATTTTGTTTCCCATGCTTCTCTACTATTTTTCCCTCAAATCATCACTGTTTAAATAAGTGAAAATGCTTTATATCCAGATTTGTGTTGACGACGATAGTACCATACATCGCGAGAGACAGCAGGTGCTTGTGTATTTTATTAATCAATTCTAACAAACGTACATGTTCTTTATATTGAGAGAACAATAAACAAGAACATTTTTCCATAAAATCGTTACTTTAAAGTAGGCTTCAATTACTCACAATAACTCGTGAATATAAAACAATGTTTACAATAAAACCTGTGACTCAACACCGACATTTGATTATTTCATACACATTTCTTAACTGTACTGTAGAATAATTACTAGTTATAACTATAAAAACCTAAATACTATTTACTGTTATATTTATGGTTAGTTATTTCTATAAACATATCCGGTTCATAATATTGACATGATGTTCTAATTTGGCTACTATTTAATCCCTGTTATTATTAGATATTGCTGTTTGTCTTTATTATTATTTATTGTCACTGCCTTTCTAGTTACGACGTTGTATTGTTAATTGTTCTTTGTTTGTTACTTTTTATTCACTGTTATTATTAGATATTGGGGTTTGTTCTTCATTATTAGTTATTGTTAATGCTTTACTCGTTACCTCTTTGTATTGTTATTTGCGCTTTCACTGTGCACTGTTATTATGAAAGTATCATTTTTGTTGTTGTAGCATGCCTTACTGGTGATTTGTTTCTTCAGCATTCTATGTTCAGTATCTTTACTTCATTTATTTTTACGTGTTATTCTTTCTTATTGTGTAAAATGATGATTGAATACTGTACCATCAATTATGACCACTAAATCATTGGTAGAGTAATTATAACCTAAATTAAAATTACTTTTAAAATTATAATACAGTAATAATTAAAAACATCATTGTATTAAGACATATCCACTGCACGCCAAATTACTAATATTAGTGCTGAAATTACATGTACCCGATTTTGAAGGTTGTTTACTAAGAAACCAAAAGTCCTTCCACCATTGTTTTTCTAGCTTAATCATGTTTAAAATAATTTTAAATTGGTCAATTTAAAATCACTGCATTTACTTTCGCATTTGAAAGTAATGTGTGGTAACTATATATATTCCATACAAATTACAACGTGACCGAGTAATTAACTTTAGGACCTCTAGAAGCCAAGAAAACGTCGTTTTATGAAATTATTAATAACTTCTTTGATTGAAAAGTTAAAATTATGAAATTTTTAAAACTTATAGAGAACATTCCTGTCAATCAAGTATTAAAATATAAATGCGGCACATTGTCGGATTTCTTAGCAATACAAGTTTAAAGTTGATGCACAGTGAAAACTATTTAAAATTCCTGTACTTCTTTTGCTCCAAACATGAAAAAAATTAATGAAACTAATAATTAAAAAAATCCCTGTCAAAATGTACAGCTAAACGATGTCTGATTGGATTTTTTGTAGAAATTTTAGCTTCTTGGTAAACAACCTTCATACTGAGGTTCACAGTTGCTGACAGTAAGCAAGTGATCTCCGTGGAGCAACAATGTGTCACTCGACGTGTCGTCAATCATGTATCCCTCTCAGTTACCAAGGTGTCGCCACTTACGTCGGTCGGCCAGGAAGGGTGGTTCGCCAGTGATCTTGATCTGACGGCTACGGACAAGGACAGTTTTGTAATTGGTGACTGAGACGGATTAGAGCGAGACGCGAACCGAGGTCAACTCCCGAGGGCGCTGGAGTCCAGCCACATAACCAACTTCTCACAAGTATACACTTGCATTAATTATTCCCGGCGATACCATTAATTAATTGCGGCTTTATTATTTCCTATTCCTTATGAAAATGATCTTTTCTCTGTCGATTGTAATTCTCAGCTCTAAAGAATGTGTTATTAACTTGGTCGTGTATAAATATTAATACATACGAGGATCGAATGCATTATCGTGAGTTATTTAATCGTGCATTTAAATATAAAGTATTTAAATGCACCGTAGTTTAGTCAGATTCGTGGTTTGCAAATTAACTGGAAGAATGCCACGGATCTGATCGCTGAAGACGACGAAAATATAACGAGCGAGCAAATCTAAACAATTCTAACTGTTGTCAAGTATCTGAGAAATAGCTTGCAAATTAATTGATATTTTATTTACCATTTTATTTAAATAAAGTCAGTTTTCTACACAGCAAAGTTTGAATGACTAATGTACAAAGCTAATGTTCGCTCTTTGATACTTTAGAGAACTTAAAAACTAGAAATTACGATTAAGTCCCTTATTTGAGACACTGTATTGTATGTGGGACCTACTTAAATTTATTTGTGTAGGCGCCGTACAAGCACACCCACTTCTTACTGAGAAACTTGTATGTAAGTAGAAATGTATGGACAATACGAAAATAAGCCTACCAAATTTACGCAAACAAGCCTACAAAATGTTCAATAAAATGCGTTCGAGTAGGACTTTAAATTATGGGTTTATTTGAGCAGAACCCGAAGATCGAATACCGAGGGACTGGTGGGTATGAATCATGGCGAGGGTTGTTTGGACGGTGAGAGCCTTTAGAGGGGAAATGTCTAATCAGTAATAAACTTAGTCAGTAAAGAAAATAAATAAAAGCATGTAACACGTCAACTTATATTTATTTTATCCTAACCCAATCAAACCTAACCTAACAACCCATGGTAGAAGTGCTTATAACCTAACCTAAATACCAGGAGGTACCTACTTATAATTATAGTGATGACGCTTATTATTTTCATGTAGGTCAAACCCATTTGACCAATATCAAAGGTACATTGTTTATAAGCTTAGTTTAGTTCTAGACTTTGTAGAAAATCTTTACCATATGCTGGGACATCCCGAAAAAGACTCAAGTTGTCGACTGTCGAACCCAGTGAACTGGCTGTTCAATCATTTAGAAAATTACTTTTCACCTCCTCCGTTTCAAATCGTGTACAAATGTGTGACCCAGCCTGTGAAGTCTGGCCCTTGTACGTTTACGTTGGACTCTGGTACAGCCAGCCCGTGAAGTCTGGCCCTAGTACATTTACCTTGGACTCCGGCACACCCAGCCTGTGAAGTCTGGCCCTAGTACATTTACCTTGGACTCCGGTACACCCAGCCTGTGAAGTCTGGACCTTGTACGTTTACGTTGGACTCCGGCACACCCAGCCCGTGAAGTCTGGCCCTTGTACGTTTACGTTGGACTCTAGCCAAGGGCCTCGGAGTTATTTATATGCCCGTCATACGTCTATAGTCGTGTACAATGGTTCATTGTAAGCGAATGCTAGATCAATCAGTGATGGGTTAAAATTCAAGACACCGCACGTCACACGAGGATGGATGGACGGCTGTTGGTGCCAACTGTCGGCTGTTCCTATCGTTGAGTATCTGTTTAACAACCTATAAATGGGGACATATATACATTGAGAGCTACCCCCTAACTTGTTTTCACAGTTCATAAAATTTAACAATTTTGAATATGCCATTAAATCTATATTAACCCACACAATAATAAGAGTGTTTCAGTTTATTAGGGATCACTTGAGGTGTAAGATATTGGAGTCAACTTTAAACTTTTAAATACGAATATGATCATATGATAGGTTACCTAACAACCCTATTTCAAGTTTAAAACGACAGAGCAATGAGAATTTAAAAAGTATGTGTCGTTCTTTAGTTATTAATTATTTTATTTGACTAGTCATCGCCTATGTATTTTCCTAATTAAAACTTATTTGTCATGATTAAAACAAAACCGGATTGTGATTTTAGGTTGATTTGTTTTAGCCATGTCAAATTACTTTAAATTAAGAAAATACATAGGTGATGACCAACTAAATAAAATAACCACATCCCAATTTAAAATTTTGAAGTTGATTCCTGGATCTAGGACCCCAAATGAGCTAATAATAAACACTCTACATCCAGTGTAGGTTAATATTATTTTAATGGCATATTCAAGAAGCAAGCATTTTATAAACTGTGGAAACACGTCAAGAGGTCTCTGACTTAAACCCCACCCAGTATACGAAAACTAACTGGGAAACGTATACTGGTAAACAGACAATAAACCAATCTGTCAGATATTCACATGAGCTACTTTAGTCGGTGTGCGGAACAGATGGACGGCCGCTTTAAATCACTTATGTGTCGCAGCCAAAGCAGCACATTACTGTACTATGTGTTATGTAACCTGTATTATGTACCAACAACATATCTCAAACAAGAGACAACTTTTCTCCATTACTATAATAGATTGTATAATATATATATAATAATAGATTGTAATGTTGTTATTTAAGCAAAAAGTGGAAAAACTGGTAGAAATATTTACACAAACCTAAGCAAAAGGTTTGGTCGTTGCGAAAACAATGTGTCATGTCATATAACAAGCTTACACAAAAAGAAATATGTTAATGGCTACATAATTAGGTTTAATGCATAATATGTCTAACAGTGCTGTAATAAACTACTTCGTTTATTCGCATTTATCAATCACTAATAATTGAACTATGGCATTGGCGTTATACACATGTTATTCGGACGTACATCGTATTTACGTTTTTCTAGTAACAAATTTATAGTTTAAATAGTGTTATAAACGATAAAATTAAACGAAAGTGTTTACAGGCCTTAGTACTGTAGTTTAAATGCCTATTTGAAGGAACACGCCACAGTCTGAGATGTATCTATAGTACACAAGAACGTGTGAGTTAAAAGGCAATATGGCGTCAATATCTCTGTGAAACATCTCACTGGAATCCTCCAGAGGGTGTGCTCCTATTTGCGGCCCGACTTAAACTGACCACCTTCTTATTGGTTAATTTATGACTTTGGGATCTGGAGGAAGGCGGACGGACAGCCACTAGCGGCTCAGACTTCTCTTTAATAATCATAGGTTTTTTTAACCTCAGTGGTTATTATACAACACAAATTCCTTTAAAATACAAAACGGTCAGACAGACGGACAACAAAACATTTTAGAATTATTATTTAGTTCAAAATCGGTTATATGCCCGCAAGGAGGCTTTTCTTAACAGAGCGTTTTTAGCGCTGAATCGGGAAACATTATATCCTAACTTAACCTAACCCAAGCTGATCACGGTTACTACCCAAGCTGATCACTGGTGCTACCCAAGCTGATCACTGGTGCTACCCAAGCTGATCACTGGTACTACCCAAGCTGATCACGGTTGCTACCCAAGCTGATCACTGGTGCTACCCAAGCTGATCACTGGTGCTACCCAAGCTGATCACTGGTACTACCCAAGCTGATCACGGTTGCTACCCAAGCTGATCACTGGTGCTACCCAAGCTGATCACTGGTACTACCCAAGCTGATCACTGGTACTACCCAAGCTGATCACGGTTGCTACCCAAGCTGATCACTGGTGCTACCCAAGCTGATCACTGGTGCTACCCAAGCTGATCACTGGTACTACCCAAGCTGATCACTGGTACTACCCAAGCTGATCACTGGTACTACCCAAGCTGATCACTGGTACTACCCAAGCTGCTCACTGGTGCTACCCAAGCTGATCACGGTTGCTACCCAAGCTAATCACTGGTACTACCCAAGCTGATCACGGTTGCCACCCAACCTACATCGGCCGGATTGACACTAAATCACTGTTTGTTACTCCTCATACTGTCTTCTAACAAAATATAATTTTATAACGCCCCAAGTTTATAGGAAATAGTTTAAAATTTGGCGGGCATTTAACAGATTTTGACCCAATATTTCTTAAAAATCTTTTTTAATTTTTATCCAAGAAACCACACCTATATGTTTGGGAACATGGTTTACAGACACCCCGTGTATGTGCGACTGCAACTAATATTACAAATTTTTAAACTTAAAAGAAATATTGTGCTTTTCGGGAGATCGAAAGGGAGATCTTTAAAAGGCAATTTTTTACTTATAGAGTAATGAAAGAAAGCGCTAAAAAAAGATGTGACAGCTATAAGGTATACTAATAAAATTGCTATTTACTGCCAAGTAAGACTTGAATACACTTATTGGATTAATTGTCAGTGGCACATCACTTGCAATTAACAGCTGTCAATCTTTACCACTACAACAATATCCCTAAGTTTAATGTATTAGGAGCGCAGCAAATCTCATAGAACTCTTCCACAGATCTTACATTCTTACATTTCTTTAAACACCAGTTGCGTTTTAAACTTAAAAATTAAATTGTGTCAAGAGAAATAGTTTAAACAACCTAAACAATTTCTTATTGGAACCCGCCAGTTTCCCAAATATGATAGCTGGTCCAGTCCATCACGGTCAAAGCCTCTATCCACCAACAAGCCTGTCCGCAGTTTTCCGCACCATGTTTTGTCACAACGTTGACCTCCAGTAGTCCGCGTGGGATGACCGGTACCGGTAGCACGGACTGAGAGCCAGAAAACACGGTTATACCGACACCTAGCATGAGCGTGAATCACCGACAGATAGCTGTTTTGACTTACACTTCGGACCGCGATAACACTACAGCCACCGTCGGTCCGCCGTCATCCACTCTTCACTGCCTTGACGACACAGAGATAGTCGGTACCGGTAGCACGGCCCGAGAGCCAGAAAACACGGTTATAGCGGTACCCAGCCACAGCTTACATCATCTACAGATATCTGTGTTGACTTACACTTCGGACCGCGACAACACTAATGCCACCGTCGGTCCGCCGTCATCCACTCTCCTCTGCCTTGACGACACAGAGAAGGCCGGTACTGATAGCACGGCCCGAGAGCCAGAAAACACGGTTATAGCGGTACCCAGCCACAGCGTACATCATCTACAGATAGCTGTGTTGACTTACACTTCGGACCGCGATAACACTACTGCCACCGTTGGTCCACTGTCACCCACTCTTCACTGCCTTGACGACAAAGAGATAGCCGGTACCGGTAGCACGGCTGGAGAGCCCGAAAACACGGTTATACCGGTACCCAGCCACAGCGTACATCGTCTACAGATAGCTGTGTTGACTTATACTTCGGACCGCGATAACACTACTGCCACCGTTGGTCCGCTGTCACCCACTCTTCACTGCCTTGACGACAAAGAGATAGCCGGTACCGGTAGCACGGCTGGAGAGCCCGAAAACACGGTTATACCGGTACCCAGCCACAGCGTACATCGTCTACAGATAGCTGTGTTGACTTATACTTCGGACCGCGATAACACTACTGCCACCGTTGGTCCGCTGTCACCCACTCTTCACTGCCTTGACGACACAGAGATAGCCGGTACCGGTAGCACGGCCCGAGAGCCCGAAAACACGGTTATACCGGTACCCAGCCACAGCGTACATCATCTACAGATAGCTGTGTTGACTTATACTTCGGACCGCGATAACACTACTGCCACCGTTGGTCCGCTGTCACCCACTCTTCACTGCCTTGACGACAAAGAGATAGCCGGTACCGGTAGCACGGCTGGAGAGCCCGAAAACACAGTTATACCGGTACCCAGCCACAGCGTGCATCATCTACAGATAGCTGTGTTGACTTATACTTCGGACCGCGATAACACTACTGCTACCTCCACGTCACTATTCATTGTTCTTGTAGGTTGCCAAAGTCGGTCATCCAAAAACAGGAAACAAACGTGTTAACCACACGGCCTTAGAAATTACCAAATCTGTGAAGTGAGTCAATAACTGTAACTGTGTCGTCTCTGCATAAGGAGTCCTGAATGTTGCCAAGGTTGGTCCTCCCACAGGCCCAGCGGCCCACAGTAACGGACGATGTCCAATGGCCCACCTACTCTCACACGCCTTCTCTGAACTGGACTAGTTAAGAAAACGAAAACAAAATAGCATATTATAATGACTTTTCCAAACGGTGATACCTAAGTTATTGGAGCCAGTTTACTATGTTAAATAGTCATTGAAATATATTAAGAATATGCCAAAAAGAAACTCTTAAAAAAACTGCTAATTGGGGTCAATAATTGAGCTAGTGTCGTAAAAATTTAGTTTCGTAATATTTCTCGTAGTTTCGTTGGCCTCTCGTATTTTATGAACTATTTCGAAAAGAGGCTGAAGAAAAGTTTCAAGCGTCCAATAATACTGGGAGTCGTAGCAGCTGGAAAACTAGACAACGTTAAATAATAAATAGTAACAGGAAAAGCTTTAAAACATTTCTCCGTTATTTACCCTGTTAGCAAACGAAAAGACAGTAGAATGGCAATTCATTACCATGATTAGCTAACGAGGTTTAACCTACGATGTTAATGCGCTCACAACGGGTGGATTATACGAGGTGTCGCAACCTTGCGATAGACGCCGGTTAACTGCCGTTCATAATGAGGACCAACTTAATAAAATAAAACCAAGAACGCTAATTACCTGATTTGTGTTCATTTCCCGTTCGAAGTCACCAGTAATAAAGTGTGCTCAAATAATGGACGAAGTGTGGCCAGATGATGACGTCAGTTTGCCTGTACCGAATTGCAGCCTCAAAATCAACTATATAGGCTATATGTTATTTGATATTAATTTTTCAACGTTTTTTCATAATTTTTTGTATTATCAGTAAATTTGTTGAGTGGACTAAAAAGAACACGCTATGGGCATTTTTGTTAAATTAAGTAGGGCCTTCGATCTCTTGAAATAAGCTCTCCTTTTGGATGAGCTCCATAGCTTTGGTGTCAGGGGTCGAACATGAATAGTTATCCTCCTACCCAACTGAACGTCGACAAAACGTGCATTATCAACTTTGTTGATATTAAGTGTATTTTTAAAACATACTCTTAACTGCATATGGGACTGCCACAGGGATCTGTTTTGGGCCCAGTTTTGTTTTTAGGGTTTATGAATGATATTAAGGATAACTTATCTGTTGTTTTCCTGGCAATACGTCGCCTTACAGTACAGAGACGGTGATCACAGCTTAAAACTCTAGTTGACTGTTTAAATTATTCTGGCATTATCAAGTAAGACATGCACATTGTAAAGTACTCCTTAAATTTATTCAAGGACTTTTTCCTTGAGATCCAACCGGAACTTACACATTCTGTTATTCTCGTCAGCCTACCCCTTGAGAAAAAAATATATACATAAGAATATTAAATAAATAAACTACGTATTTCCACTTCAAAGCAGATACCTGCATTGAATTTGCAATTTTTAAAATAATTTAATGTTATTCACAATAACTTGCTTGAACAAAGATGCAAAATTAAGAATCTACTGCACTTTGAAGTTCTGATCATGAGTTATAGCATTATCAAGTACATTATAAATCTAATAGTCTAGATAGAGATTAATGTTTTTTTAACATATCTTCCGTTCTATCTCGCATTAAAAAATATTTTATTTAATGTTAATAATATTAAGTTTAACAGCATTATTGATGAATCATGTTAAGATTTTAATATGTGTATAAAATATCTTAAAATCATCAGAATTTCAAACACTTAATTTAAATTCGCATAAAATGTTTTTTCACATAGTTTTTATGAATTTATTTTATTTCTGTTGTATTTGATCTGACTTTTGGTGCCTGGCTGAATATTTTCAGTCAAAATTTACTATCGTAATCAAAGTTTTAAGACCCTTTTCTAGAGAGAACATTAGAATTTCAAATTTATTAACCCTTATAAATAATCATTTGGTATATAACGTCTAATCCTTTTACACTGATAGAAAACGCCTGTTGTAGTAATTGTGAAACCACGTACAACAAGTATAATCCTCGCTCAATGTAAAGCAAAACTCGTTATGATATGAAAACAATAAATAAACTGCCTATGAAATACACAGGAACATTCTGTTTTATTTTTTAAATTACTATCGTACATCCAATACATGAATATGCTGTATCTTTAAATAAACGGTTTGTTTGAAGAATAAGCTAAACAAAGACACGTTTCAAGAAGAGCCTGGCGGACAATTGTTGATCCACGCACACACGCCACTTTGTCCAAGACTCAACACACACTTCTTTGTTATAAGGTGGCTGTTTTAGATCAGGAAATCCATTCTCTCAGTCCTAATATCCAACAAAGATTGTCACTCAAATGTCACTGGTATAGCCGTTGTCCTGTAGAATCTCAAAAGTTAACTTAATTATCTAGTGTGAACAGATTGTACAAGTGATGTGTGCTACAATTATAAATGAAAACGGACTGACTGAAGAGCCACCTGGCCGCAGAAGAAACACCTTTTGACGATAATGTGTCTTTGTAATGAGAAATATTTTCCTAACTATTCTTAGGTTTCCTTTGTGAATCCCTCTTGTCTGAAGAATGTAAGCGTGTTTTACCGTAATCAATCACCAAATACTTATTTCTGTTGTATGACGTTCACTTGTATTCTATTTGTAACAGAAAAACTATTTTATGTGGTAAAGTTCATAAAATGAACACTACAGGCTTCAGCGTTTGTTTCCCAGAGAACAAGTATATTGTTCCCATCCACTTATATGTAACCAATATACAATTTACATTTGAATGGACTTACATTATGCTCCTTTTTACCTCTCCATAGGAGACTCCAGCAAAGTGTTCTCCAAGTTTTGACTAGTTAATGACTGAGTATGCAGAACTGATCACCCATTTTGGTGCCAAGATGATTACGGATCTCAAGTCAGGGTTGCATCTCCAACATTGCCTTATCGGATGCTGAGAGATAATGGCTTCTTGTGGAAAATTGCCACCATGGATCAATAAAGGCCATACGACTAAGGAGCAGTAACTAAGGCTTCTCTAACCTCCAAAACAAATAAAACATTACATCTTGTTAGCTTAACTAGATGTTTATAATGTTGGCTTGAAGGAACCAATTCAAGTAAATCTAGATGTTTTGTCATTGAGTTACTTGGTTCTTTTACCTAACTCGTACAGTCAACTGTTCAGAGAACGTTCCCTATGACTATATAAGCTTGACTCCTGGTGTCACTACGCAGGAATGTCAGTGACAGGGCTTCCTTGACGCGCCTTCCTTGCCTGGCCCGCCAGAAGAACGCTCCTTTTTCGTATCTGACAATGTCGTTTACCTCGCCTTTGTTTGTCCAGATAGGACAATCCATAGTCAAGAATTTGTTAGTAATCGCTAATATGCTCCTGGGCTCAAAGTTGTTTGTCTGGCATTACATATTGACACAAACAACACCAATTCTACTCAACTGACAGTTAAGATTATTTACGAATTGATACTCAACTTACTTATCTTATATCCACGAGCTTGTGCTTCTGTAAATGGAACACTTTACAATGGTATTGTCTGTTGCTAAAAACCGGCCATGCGAAATAAACACCAAGATGTAAAAAAGTGGTAAGGGTCTCTTACTTTGCCGTTTGTTTGGTGCGTGGATCGATTTCTGAAGGCGTTTTGTAACATTGAATTGTTAAGTTTTAATTCTTCAATTTTGTTCAAATATAGGCCCTATGTCGTCAGGCTTTTGAACTTCAGAAGTAAATGTCTTAGACGAGCAAGTGATTTGTGACAAAACAAGTAGGTAGCGATGTGCTACTTCTGCTTAATTTAACTGCCGGGATTGTAAACTGGATCATCTCCGTTACAAAATAATTAAAAAATCAAAAGCCCTTTATATTTTCTAATTAAAAAATGTAATTTAGTATTAACTACAATATAATTTTTAATAAGCTCATGAACACTGATGAACATTATATGGGAGTATTTTGTAGGTTAACAAAGTTGTTACAACGAATTCCAGAATTAAAGAACACAAATTCTTAGCTTTATGTTGACTACATTTCCCTCAATAAATTACAACCTTGATCCTATATATATATATATATATATATATATATATATATATATATATATATATATATATATATATATATATATATATAAATAATACCGTAATAATGACCGGAAGTGATCAGTAGGCTATACATCCATAACATCTTACCTGTAGGACGTTTGTTGACGATGAGGGAGAGCGGCTGAGAGTCCGAGAGCGGAGACCCGGGAGGTGTAAAGCCCTCGCTATGGTTCTTCTGCTGATCCAGCAGCTTCAATTGCTGCTGCAGCAATCGATCCTTGATCAAGAATATCTTGGGCATGGTGAAATGTTTGCTATGACACTCCTACACACAACACTCTCCGACTGAGATTGCTAGGTCCACACACAGCACGCTGTCTAAGTGTTATCGTTGAACGAGAACAACTGAACAGCGTCCATAGCTGGAGGGCACACAACACTCTTGTAGAACCGGTCGACTCTGAAACACTGGTATGAGTAATCCATGTAACTACGAAACGGCACGAAACGAACTCAACGACAGCTTGGAGGCGACTGGCGGCCCGAAGCGACCCGCTCAGGTAAACCGTTGTCCGGAGACCTTCGGTGTCTGTGACAGGTTGTGGGAGGGGAGGGGAAGGCACCATTGCCAAGATCATGGTTGACGGGCCACGTGACCTCAGCTCCGCGCGGCGCATGCGCATTGCGGCCCCAACCAACACTTTCCGAACACCGTTCTATCGGACCCCAAACTGCGTTCCATCTCAAAATACAGTTAAGGTGTTTTTACTTTTACATATTCTCACTGAATTCATTTCATCCACGTTTTCAAATAAGGGCGTAATGAAGCTTGTCGCCCGCCAGTTATGTATGGAGTATATTCTATGGTAATACACGCACACAACCCCTAACTCGTGCATAACATAATGCTGTCCATCATAACCATATATTAGTAGGCTATGGGCTGAGTCTTGTTTGCGAACAGTCAGTCTGTGAACAAGGGTAATACCGTTCAGTTTGCGAACAGCCAGTTTGTGAACAAGGGTAATACCGTTCAGTTTGCGAACAGCCAGTTTGAGAACAAGGGTAATACCGTTCAGTTTGCGAACAGTCAGTTTGTGAACAAGGGTAATGCCGTTCAGTTTGCGAACAGTCAGTTTGTGAACAAGGGTAATACCGATCAGTTTCCAAACAGTCAGTTTGTGAACAAGGGTAATGCCGTTCAATTTGCGAACAGACAGTTTGTGAACAAGGGTAATACCGTTCAGTTTGCGAACAGACAGTTTGTGAACAAGAGTAATACCGTTCAGTTTGCGAACAGTCAGTTTGTGAACAAGGGTAATGCCGTTCAATTTGCGAACAGACAGTTTGTGAACAAGGGTAATACCGTTCAGTTTGCGAACAGTCAGTTTACGAACAAGGGTAATATCGTTCAGTTTGCGAACTCACGAAGATATCTCATGAATATATTTCGAGTGTATGAACACATATTAAAACGCTTGAGCGGTTGTGGAGTGGACCACCATAATGAGGTATTTCCGGTCTCCTACACTTTTGAATGAAACCTGCCGTAATGACCCTCTAACTTTACATTATTATTACACAAGTTTCCGTCATAGAATCGCTTTCATATTTATGACACAATGTAGTCAAGAATGTGTTCTGTGTGCTTTTTTCTTAATTTCAGAAGTTTTTACCACTTCAGAAAAAAGTTGTCATGATTCTCCTAAGAACAAAATTTTCTTGCCTTTTAGTAGTTGAATAATCAAATGATTGGTCGTATTATTATTCTTATAAAATCAATATCTAAGGTACATTACTAATATAAAATTGAGATAATACAGGGATTATTTATATATAATTTATTTTTCATTGTTAACTATGCTATAAATTATTGTTGTTTTGCATTATTTTGTATTTAGTTCACCAATTTTATATTAGTTAGACTAAATGAATAAACTTGATTATGTGTTTCGAAAATCCCTTGATTCAAAATAGCTAAACAATAGCTATACTTCATGTGAAGACGAGTGGTCAGTGACCTGTGGCTAAAAGTATGAAAATGAATAAATTATTATAAAAACATGGACACATAAAACATTATTAAATAAATAAACAAAGTTAATCTATAACAAAGTTAAGCTGCCTTTGAAAGGTCGAGGACATTATGAGAAAAGGATTCTTACAAACTCGCCGGTGATATTGGTGCCTCGCTCGAACGCGGTATCGTCGTAACCTTCGCGGTTCTGACCAGCCGCTACTTCACATAAGAAAACAATTAAAAATACAAATAAATTAAAAATCATTATATTATAAGATTTTATTTGTAATTAAATTTGCACCAACGTGTTAGTATTTTTTCTTTTTTAATTTTAGATAAACAATTCTCTTTTGTCTTGATTCAGCATTTAATTAATGCTCCAGACTATAAATTAGTGATAATATGATTGATGTAATAACATGAACATAAAGTTATTGCAATTTGTAAAATATTAAACTATATAAGAGTTTTATAATTTACCGTTGTTTAAATAATTTGTACAATTAACTATTACTCTATTCTCTAACATACATTAACGTAGCCATTTTTCTTATCTCCTCGGAAAAACAGCAAAGTGTGTTTAGAGTGTTAATTTTCCATTACTTTACATTCATATCTTAAATATTATGAATTGAGAGGAATTTGTTTAAAAAAATATTATGAATGTTGATAAACGAGCTCAACAATTTAACTGAAAATAATCAAATATGAAATGTAATTAATTATGTTTATCCATAAAAATTATTTAAAAAAAGCTACAAAAAAGCCTACATTTTGACACTAGGATTACTGTTATAATGTAGGCCTTTTTAAATCTAGTATATGTGTTCCTATTTTTAATTTAAATATGCTTGTGTAAAAATATACTATTGTATGTAACATGTTTTAAAATCATATGGTAATTAAGTTTATGCCATAGCTTTTGTGCTTTAGTGCTGTGTTTTCATAGTGTGTGCTTTGAAGCACTGACAAACAAGTTTAACTATTTTTTGTAAAACACGCGTAAGTTTTATCTTTGAAAATAAGATGGAACACTCAGCCAGGATTTCCTTTATTTAGAAATAATAATAATTACTATTCCTCAATAATTTGACGATATTTTCTTACGAGACTTATTTTCCAAAGTATAAGCCTACAATAAAATTTGGATTGTATTATACTAAATATACTTTGTTACAAAAATTACATTATAATGAAGTTTAATGATTTATTGAGAAAAATATTAGCCGCGTTAATGTCACGACCTTTGAATTAAACATTTGTGCAGCTGTTTTTTATTTTAAATACTCTAAAAATAATTCAAATCGAAAACAAGTTGTAATTTTGTAACATTACTACCCGACTGTCCTTGCTTCGTAACGGGGTGGTTCTATACGCTTTCTTACGCTTCCCTCCGTGGTACTCTCTAAAGCCTAAACATCACATCAACCTGCTGACGTTCTCCTTGATAAAGTTTTACGGTATATAAAACCCTGTAAGTCTACTTTAGGGGTATGCAACTTGGTGCAATCATGTCAGAGTTAGTAGAAATTATCTTAACCATTTCACAATGAAAACAAAATTAGGTAAGATTTTGTAACATGTTTATGTTTTTTTGTATCAACTGTTTTAAATAAACTATTAAATTATATTAGTGCCAATGTTACTCTTGTGGAAAAAAGAAACCTTAACGGGCTATATCTATCCCTTAGGAATAGAATTTCGAGAAACACTTTCTTAATTTATTTATCTATATGATACAACAACTAATTTAATCAAAATCTGATCGATGATCACGGAGATTTTGCGGTGAGTGAGTACATCGTTTTCGAATTACATATGTTAAAATTAGCATTGATTTATGTTATATTGTTTGGAATAACTTAAACAACCATTTTTATCTACATGAATAAACGAATTTATTGTTCATAGATAATTACATAATACATGCATGAAAAATGTGAGAAATATACTGGCCACTTTAACCAGTAGCGTGGCCAGTTGTACAATAGAAAATTATAATTAAATTAACAAGTAAATTGGAGTCTAGCATTATAAGAAAATATACTTAATATTTAGCCAACTGTAACATCTGAGGATTTTAAATAAGAAAAAAAAAAATATATATATATATAAAACTGGAATTATATAAAATATGGAGTAGTAAGTAATTTTAAAGAAGAAAATTGTATTTAAACTAAGACATTATTGAAATATTCTACATACTGCTGAGAAGAAAGCCAAGTGATTGTTTACAAAAATGTTTGAGATTATTAATATTCTTGATTTGAAGTGGTATTTTATTAAAATATTTGGGTCCCAAATATAAAAAGGAATGACGGAAAATAGTTTTGTTGACTTTAGGCAATTTAAAACAATTATTTACGAAACATCTTGTACTATGTGGGTGATTGGGCATAATGTTTTCTCCATTTCCGCTTCTAATAAAAAACAATCTCAAAACTTTAAAAGTGAAAAGGTGCTGGATGGGTCGAATTTTTAACTGTTGTTATAATGGAAAGGAATGTGTTCGTTTAGATTTTTTTAAACATATACGTAAAAAGTAATTTTGAGTGGTTCTCAGCTTGTCAATTAATGTTTTCTACGTTCCTCCCCAACATGGCAAGGCGTGTTGTAGTCTTGAATTTATTAATGCAATACAGTTTTGTTTAATATCTTACAAGACTGTAGATATTAAACAAAACTCAATATTATTTTCATCTGTTTTTGGTTTAACTGTCAGACCTTTTTCATGGTGAAGGGAACTGGTAATTGCAATGAAATACGCGTATATATGAAACTTGTACAGTTATACGTTAAAAGTACGTGACCGTAGGTATTACCTTGCGGCACAGTTACATGTAACTAATGTAAGTGTTGTATCAGCTTGTTTCATGTTATCTAACATTACTTAGGCCTACATGTGCCTTGTTATGTCCGTACAACTACAGTGTATTAGTTCCTTGCTTTGTTGGCATCACTTGTGAATACTTTTCTACAATTAAGGTTGAGTGAACCAATATGGTCCGTAACTTGGAACCAGACATAACATCGAGGACATGATTTATGTAGCACCATTTTAAACATAACAAGAAGTGTTAAACATAAACGTAACAAAAGTGGGTGAGAAAAATGTGAATATTTACATAGTTGAAAATATTAATTGTTTTATGTACAGTCATACGTTTCAAAATAGTATTATTGTTATTGTATTTCATAATGAGTGTAGAAATAGTCACCATATTTGAATTCTTTAAGGTAATGTAAAATGTTAAATGCGAAAAACCACTGAGACTTACTTAAGTCTTGTCACAGAACTTACACCTTTTGAAAGAGCTAAAAGTTACTAAAGAATCGACTTTTTAGTAATAAAAAAATATTTCTGATGAAATAAAAATATTGAACGTTGGTTTATTGTTTTATGATTGTTATGAAAATACTTATGAAAAGTAAAATATTTTAAAACGTGAATTCTGTAGTCATTTTTACGCTACTTCAAATTATGTAAAAATTATAACTTTTCGATAAATTGTTAGAACACAGTACTGTTCCACATTTAACATTGCTCTTATAGGAATGTATTTACTTACAACTGTATATAATATAAATAAAACATATATATACATGTATTGTAGATCCAGTGTAGTTAAACGGTTGCATTTTTAAGGATTTGATTTTTTTAAATGTACGAGTATCTTATATATAAATTTTAATTGTTGTGTTCTATTTATTCTTATTTAACTTGGTTTTATTATTTCCTAGATGTTGTTTTTCATGTTTAGATTTCTTCAGTTGAATATTGTGTAGCATCGGAAAGAATTTTATTAATTTTATTTTGAATGTATTAAAGTTGTTTTCTTTTTTATAATTTCAGATAAACATCTAAAAAATGTTGGTACCAAGTATGTTTATATACATAAAAGTTTAGATTATGATGTGTGGGTATGATGTAAATTTTATTTTTGTATTATAATTATGTATCTGAAAATTATCATTAATTTGTTTTTGGTTGGGTGCTGTTGGGTTTAACATTATGAATAAAACTTTGTCGTAAATGTATTATCCATGTACTGTGAGAATTTTCATATTCATAACTGCTTGACTGGAACATCTTAGTGTGCCGACAATCAAACAAAATATGTCTTGAATAAAATATTGTAGGCAGGTGGTGAATTACAAAACATAAAAATATAACTAAAATCCACTAAATCATAAAATCACACTTTAAAATATTGGGAAACTAAAAGTCTTACAAACAAAATTTAAACATTTTTTTCGAATCCTAACTTTCTTACGTCGTTAGTTTTCAAGGGTCCTTTCTCATAGGGTTTACATTTTATTACAAATAAATAATTATTAAGATTTCAAATCGTTATGCCCGTCATAAAACGAAAATAAAAATAGCATAGGTTTATTAATAATTTAATGCTTCGATAAGACATCAGAGACGTGTAAATATACATGTATCAGAGACGTGTATCAGGCTAGTGATGTCACAGCCCTCTAGCCCCTGGTATTCTGTAGCCCTGGTCCACGGCGTTCTAGTCCTGTGACGAGTTCATGGATCGCTGCTCAGGCCAGTAATTTTTGGGTTTATCAACTTACATTGATGCCTTGTGAATGTTTAATGTATGTTTGAACAAAGAATGAATGTTAAATAATAATGACAGTAACATGTATTGCTGTTCTACTGCAATGAACATTTTATTTATGCATTTCACTTCTCTGTACTACGTAAAATGTTTAGTTTAACTGATTAATAACTTCCTATGACATGATTACGTTGTAAAGGTGAAAGCCAAATGCGTATCTATTGTTCTTGTTACTTATACACGGTATCTTTATAAACAAACTGTAGTTAGGAATGGCGAATATTTTCTACACATCGATAAATCGAACTATCAATATTTCGTAAACCAATTATCGATCTAACGATAACATCGTAAGGAAAATATCGATATATCGCATAACCGATCAATCGAATTGTAAGTGGTTTATCTATTTAAAACTATGCACTAACTCTTATGTCATGACCAACAATACACTCTTGTTTTACTATCACTATTTAGAATAGCCTACTGAATGCAAAAATTAAATACATTTATCTACACGAAAAAGTTGTGGTCTGTGGGGTTGGATGACAAAAATTTTATATAAAAATAATTACAGGCCTACCTTTAAACTACATTTTTATGCGGTAACCTCAAGTAAAAAACTAAATAAAGGAACTTTATTGTTTCATTGGATGTTTTGTACGCAAAAGAGACAATTTAAATGTGTTTTTTTCCCGAATCGAGATGGTTTTGATGAGGGAGAAAAACGTCAATATTTAGTAATATGATATGCCAAACCAAAATATTTATATGGCCGATATTATCGAAAGAAAATATCGATACTAATATATATATATATATACATATATATAGATAAATTGAAACATATCTATCGATATTTCCGATATATCGTTCCTAACTGTATGTGCCACCAAGCATATACGCAATAGATTATAGCCACGTGACGTCATGTGGATAGCAGCTGTTTTACAGTGTTAATTGAATAGTCCAATATTGTAAACAATAAACGACTTATACAAAAAATTAGTGTGGTGTTTTTGATTTTTCAGTTCTTCTTTATATTGTTTGTTCATTAGTTTCATAAAATATATTTGTGATGCAATTAATTTATGATAGAAGTGGTTTTTATTGTTAATATATTTCATATTTGTAATGCCTTCCCGTGCTGTGTTGTTGACTGTAAAAGCTCATCAGCAAATGCAAGCAAAAAAGGAATTTCCTTTCACATATTTCCAAAAACAGTTAGAGAAAAAAATGGACACAATTTTTATAAAAGATAAAATCAATTTAACCCTCAAAAGGTCCGAGTGTACTCCATACACTTCGTAGCTGATGATTGTGAATGGGATCTAAAGGCCGAGCTCTTAAATATATAAACAAAAAACATTTAAAAACATGGGGCTCTTCCAAAAACTAATAACCATATTGTCCAATTTTTACAGAAATAACAGAGCAGTAAAGCGTGGAAACAAAATTTGTCAAATTACTACTAGAAAATAATGAGAGCATGTTAAATTGTTGTATTTCAAAACTAATATATATAGAGCTTTATGAATATTATAATAAATCCATTAAATTTGTTATCAAAACATTTAATTGTTTAATAAATTAGAAAATTAAACATAGCATATTTTAAAGTAATTATATTCATCCTAATCTGATAAAAAATACATTTATTAATGTGGTGTTAACATTAATTAGCCTATATTTAATATTAGATTAACCTCGCTCATTCAAATCAAATAGGTATTTAAATAAATATAGCACTTATTTTGTACTCGAATATGAACTAAAAGAAGTTTTAAAAACAAATAAAATTACATTAGAAGCCGTATTGAATGCATTATATGGAAATAGCCACGTGACGTCATAGCAATCAGCTGCCTGCGCATGGCACCTATCGCTTGTTTATTAGGACATCGTGCCTTGTACTTCGAGTTAATATTGATATAATAATCTATAGAAAACTTGGAGAAGTGAATTCAAAATAATACGTACATGTACTGTTGGTGCTCAAATTATGTGTGCCCGAGTTTGAAAGTTGTTTACTACGATACTAAAAAGTCTATTACCAATCAAATCACACCATTATTTTCCTAGTTTAATTTTACGATATGAAAAATGAAATTTTTAAATCTATATATTTAAAAATATAGATGTAAATGTATAGATCTATATTTTTACTCATCACTATTCCTCCAAAACTATACGTCCAAATGACATGAAATTTTGAACATAGGTATATATTGGCCCTTAGAGGCTTCACTAGACTCCGTCCCACTGGCCTCCAATATTCCCATGGTGTTCTTATGGAACTATATTAATTGATTTATTTATTTGATAAATTTGTCAAATAAAAACAAATTGAATACAATTGTGGTGGGGTAAACTTTTAAAGTTCAAAATAATTGAGTACAGTAGTAAATTATACATAACACCGGATGTTCTAAATTGCATATAAATTTCTGAAAGCTTGCTGCACACATTTATTATATAATCAAACTCAATATTATGACCGTAGAAGCGAGCGGGTACAGCTAGTTTTATTATATGTTTTAATGATTGCATCCAAGTTGGAACATAAAAAGCGCCGGAATTCCAACTAGTTTTCACTGTGCATAAACTCTACACTTTTATTTCTAAAAAACTCGTCAATTTATCGATTTTATATTTTGATACATGGTTGAAAGGAATCTTTCCTATAAATTTTATAAAGTTAAGAATGTTTAATTTTCATGAAAAATGTTCAATCAATTTCCTGGAACAAATTTTCTTGGCTTCTAGACGTCGTAAAATTAATGACTTGGTCACGTTGTAGTAATCCTTATGAAATGTATGATGTCAGTAAATTACGTTTATATTCGTAAGTAGCTTAAATACAGTGGTTTTAAATTTATTAAAATTATTTTAAATTGACTTACATGAAATTAAGAACACTTAATTGACATACGAATATTAAATTAATATATTGTAATTAGATATTTCTTAAGGATAATGGCGTGACCAATTAGTTAATTTTACGACCTCTAGAAGCCAAGTAAAATTTGTTCCAGGAAATCGATAAAAAAAATTTCTTGAAAATTTAAAACTCTTAAACTAAAAAAATTGTAGAAAACATTCCTTTCAACTACGTATCAAAACATAAATGCGATAAATTTATGTTTTTTTAAATAGAAATTTAGAGTTGATGCACATCGAAAAATAGTTAAAATTCTTTGGTTCCAACTTAGATAAAAATTATTAAAACTTATTATACAATCCTTACATCATAACGTACAATTAAACGAGGAAAACAATGGTATCATTGGACTTTTCATAGACCTCTAGTTTCTTGTTAAACAGCCTTCAACCTCGGGTGCACATAATTTCTGCGTGGATAGTTGTAATGTTTTATTTTTAATGGGTCATAAATAAACTGTAATTATCTTTAATATCTAGTGAGTATAATTCCTGTAAGTCGTCCTTGTACACAAGGTGATCTTTTAGCAATTTTCCTTTCGACCAAATATTACGGGAAACATTGAATGAGACAAGAGTACAAAACGGCGTTCAGCCATGTTTGCTACATTGACTCTTTTTTCATTGTGTTACATTTTTAATATATTAATTAAACTTTCTATATGCATAAAAAAATAATTATTGGACATCTAATGCTCACAAATAAATGTAAAGTACAACTAGAGGCATAACACAAATATTTTAATAGTGGTTTAGATATTAGGATATGATAAATAATTTTGCTTAAATATATTTAATACTAGCGCTGAGTTCCTTTGACAGATTAATATTAATTAATTAATATAGATTAAGTAATTAATTGATTGTAAATAACAAATCCAGAGTGAAAAAAATGATCAAATTAAATTTTTGATTGAAAGGCTTTATTTATTTGTGTCAAATCATGTTTTTCCGTTCGTCTGGACATACTGTAAAAAATTAAGATATTTATAAAAATAAATATCAATTAGTGTATGATGCTTTAGAGTAACAATTTATATATAAAATATTACAAAACATCCTTTATTCCTAGCGACATCTATTGTTAAAATTCAATAAAAACATACATTTGAGTTATTGTAAAAGACAGTTCTATCGTATAAATTATACTTTTATTTATATTTTCTTAGCATATCTAAATGACGCCTTGATTACAACAATATTTTGTAGCTTAAAAGTACACATGAGGGATACAAAGGTTGGTGGACATTTGCCATCATTGTCCAACAACCTTTGTCTTCCTCATCTGATACTCCATCATTAACAAATTTCAAAACCAAAGTTTAAAGTACATATTGTACTTAACAATTCATTCATTTTTAATTGTTGTGCTAGATGAAATTACTGCTATTTTCCTTTGTTTTTATTATTTTAAGAAATATTTAAACAGTTCGTTAGCTGCTATTATATATTTTATTTGCCTATTTTAAAAGTTTCAAGTTTAAAAGCGAATTTGTTTTACTGAATCAAATGAACTATTACAGTTACTTTAAGATTAATGGAAAGTGGAAATAACTTGATAAAGAGGGGGTGTCACGTAAACTAAAATTAAAACGAAATCTGAATCAAATCACTTAAAATATTCACATTTGGAAATAATTTAACCAACTGCAATGTATACCCGTAACTGGCGGTTGTTGTGATGTACAAATACATTCAGTTCGTCTTCAATTTCCTCGCAAGTAATATCTTTTTCCATGTTCAACTAATTGTAATTATCAAATTCTAGCAATATTACTGAAATTGATCTTGACCCGTGTAATTTCAAAACAATTTTATTTATTAAATTAAAATTGTATGATAGTGACTGGTTAGGTGACGAAGGAATTCTCATGGGTTTCTCTATACGTTCTGAATTTTTTAACCTAAGTTTCCAACGATTCATAAAAGAACACAAAACACACTTTATGTATGACGTATTTTTGTGTCGGACAATAAAGTTTGTGATTAGACCTTTAATTTTAATACAAGATACAATCGTAATTAATATTTCTTGCCTACAGCAAAATTCTTCATTTGAACGGATTCTCCTATTTACAGCTTTTGAATCTATCGTTAAAAAAGACGCCGATCGTAGAGATATGGGCGAATACGAGTTGTGAATGAGTGGGATGAGTGTAGATGAACGAGTTTACTCATTGTTACTAGTGTCGACTGTTCCTCATAAAGAGCTATTTATTAATAGCCGATTTATTAGTATTTTAATTATTAATAGTACTATTATTTAACTAGTACTATTATTAATAGCTATTTATTAGTAGGACATCTTTCTACGGGACCTACAGATTTTCGTGGAGTCCGAACCACATTGGTGTAATTTTCACCTAACTGACAAGGCTGACACTGTTATTCCCCACACAACATCTGAACCTTGACTACCGCCCAACATGGACACTCTAGACTTCTCTAGTAGTGTTCCTGTCGGTGGCAACCATTGAGCGGATGCCGAGTTGATATTATGAGGGATGAACATGGGCTCTATCAACTACAATTTCCTCAACACTTCGTTCACCACAGCACTGCGCTACTAGTGCTGACGTTGTGGTTTATGGTTGTTTTGCAAACCAACTACAAAAACTGGTTTGCACCATATCACCTTTAGTACATTGCCATAAGTGTCTTTTTGTTAAATACCAATTTATTCATCATGCGAGGTTTAGTGCAAGAGATGACTTCAAAGTTCTAACTAATGTCTACTATTCAAGTTACACTAAGTCTGGTCCATTTTTCACTAACCAACCAGAGCCATTTGGCTGTTGAGTTATCTTGGGCCTCAGAAGACACTCCCGCTTCTTTACATTCACTGGAAAATGATAAATTGTTTTATTCAGTAAAAACGAAAATAACATTTTGTTCCACATGGGTTGGAAAAAAACTACATTATCATAACATATGGACTAGTTGTATGGGCCCTTCAACGACAAATCTCAACATTATTATGTTACAAAAGAGAGGCATCAGATTTATACACAAAAAAAATCATAAAATGAGCACTGTAAATAAATGTTTATGTCAACAAAGATTTTAACCCTTCACAGTAACTATATTTTTGAATTTGTAAGTTTTACTTAAAAATAAAGTTTTGTTTACTTATAAACATGAAAATAAATACACCAGAAGGAAAATGGTTATATAACCCCTACCATTCCTCAATTATGGAAAATGTTGCTGATTACATGTCATGTAGGGTCATGAATAAAATCGTTATCAAGGTTCACCCTTCAACCATTGCACTCTAACAACAGGGAGACACATTTGGTCGGAATCCGGTGCTAAAATGAACTCTGATAAAAGGGAAGTAGTGTAGTGGCATGGCAAATCGCAAATAAAGGAACGGTGAGAAGATGGACGTCTCGGTTGGGTTGTTGCGGCCCGCGGGTGAGTGACCGACGCCGCGGAGTATGTGGGAAAACAGCTTTGTTCGCGAGCAGCAGTCGTCACGGGCGCTGCGGCTACGGTACTGACATCAGCGGTGCCTTCGACCTCGAGGGGAACCGAAGGGATGATGGGAGGAGCTGGCTACCTCGGCACTACTTCGACCTCACTGAAGAACAAGGGGAACCTTGTGGATGAGGAGGAGGAGCTGGTTACCTCGGCACTACTTCGACCTCTCTGAAGAACCAGGGGAACCTAGTGGATGAGGAGGAGGAGCTGGCTACCTCGGCACTACTACGACCTCACTGAAGAATAAGGGGAACCTAGTGGATGATGGAAGGAGCTGGCTACCTCGGCACTACTTCGACCTCACTGAAGAACAAGAGGAACCGAGGGGATGAGGAGGAGGAGTTGGCTACCTCGGCACTACTTCGATCTCACTGAAGAACAAGGGGAACCAAGGGGATGATGAGGAGAAGCTGGCCACCTCGGCACTACTTCAACCTCACTAAAGAACTAGGGAACCTAGGGGATGACTCAGTGATACGATACCGACCCCAACACTAGGGATGTGTTAGCATGAGGGGTGCTAATCACACATGTTTTTGTCTGGACACTGTATTTCTTTCATTAGTATATTCCAATTTGTTGCGTGACCAAATTTGATAAAAGGCATAATACGTTTTATGGTCGAATTAATCATTTTACATCCAATCCAAAAACTATGTACTCACTAATCACGAAATTTCCGGAACCAAATAAACATATTTTGATTGCATTTGGAGGGAAATTAGCTTTTGTATCAAAGGAACCTCACTAAGAAAGGATTTCTCAAAATTACATTCCTAAGGGGTGGAAGTAGCCCCTCAACGTTTCTTCTCCCCCCCATAAGGGTAACATTGACATTAATTTATTTTAAACAGCTGACACAAAAACCTAAACAAGAACAAAAGCTTAGCTAATTTGGTTTTTATTGTGAAATGTTTAAGGCCATTTTTACTAACTCTGACTTGATTGTACTTCTTTGAAGCCCCCTAAAGAATTCGTATAGGGTTTCATAGAACATAAAACTTTGTTATGTAGGAGAATTAAAAAGAACACATTTTTAAAAACCCACATTATTCCATCAAGTATATACAACAGAACATGTAGGAGAATGGGCTGAGCTTTTATATTGATGTGATGGTTTAGGGAACCACGGAAGTAAGTGTAAGCAAGCGTAAAGAACCACTCTGCAAGGAAGGTTGTTGGCTAATAGCCTATATAAATCTATATTTCTTTAGTGGCTCCGATATATTTTGCATATTTTCCAGATAATGTTCATAGTGTTTACTTAAGAGTTAATTCCACATAGAACTAAAACACGTTGTCACTGCAATAGTGTGTTTAGGTAAACGAGGTATTATATAAATGTTAATTGTTTTATTTCTAAAGGCAATAAATTATTAAAAGACTACCGGTTAGTAAAAAAAAAAGAAACGATAAAAATAAATGTGCATGGCAACTTTAAACAAAGTATAATGGAAGCGAACCAATACCGAGTCAGGCAAACGAGCGGAGGATACGGTATGCTCTATCTATAGAGCGAAGTGTTTCATCGCAGCTCGAGTGGAGCGACATGCACATTGCACAGGCCTGGAATATATTCAACTTTCAATATATGTTCTACACTACAATTTTCAATTGATCTTGTATATAAATTTAAAAAATATCACAATATTATTGCTAGTAAAAGAATGAAGACACGTTTTAGCATTTTTATCATGGGGGCTTCCCCTGCAAGACTCACGTGTCAACCCCGACTCACGCTGCGCTCGATACTCCTCGGCCTTCGGCCTTGGCATGTGGCTTCTGACTACAAATCATAGTATATTAACAGTATAATGTAAAATCACAATATTATATTTATTTACAGTATCTCACTCACACTACTTGCGTTGCTACCTATTTATTAGTATAAACACCCAATAGTATTACTTAGCCCATTTCAAACGTGATTATTTAATTTTTTTTAACATTTGAAGATTTAACTCTTAATGCATCAATAGGGTAATATGTTTATTTATTAACAAAACAGCTGTTATTAATTTATTAAAATCAATCCAATGTTATTCTTACGAAAAAAAAGATATTTTGATGGTCGTTTGTACCCCTTAGGAATGGAATTTCGAAAAATCCTTTCTTAGTGGGTCCCTTCGATACTAAAGCTAACTTTCTTTAAAATTGCGTGTAAATCCGTTCGACGGTTTTTGAGATTTCGTGATGAGTCTGTCAGTCAGTGGTATTTATTTATTTATTTGACGGAAATCCTTTTTATACATTATTTACAAACAATAAAGTATACATTTGCTTATTTAACTAAACACGCTAATGGCAAACAATAAATAATTATGTAAACAGTAAGTAGAATAATAAATATAATAATATTTATTATTATTATATTATCTTCCTTATTATCCTTATCCTATGCACTCATCTTCATTATCCAGAGTGCATAGGAAGAGCTGTTGTCTGATAGAGGATAAGCCGAGATGAAAAATGTCTACATCTGGAGGCAGGAGATTCGTCAGGCGCTGGATACGACACATTGTACTACTTGTTTAATACATTGTTCCATGGTGAAGCCTAACAAACATTTCTCTGGATCTCGTCCCAGTTGGAATGCGGAAATTTACTATTTCAAGAAGCACAGGACTGTCAATGAAGCCATTAACAAGTTTGTAGAGGAGTAAGACGTCCTGCACAAATCTTTCCTCCTAATAATTTGTATCCTAATTATCCTATGATATTTGGATTTTATATACGACTAGGGACAACCCCTGCACGCTTCGCGTGCCAACCCATTTGCTCGTTACACTCGTGAAGGAAGCTCGGCCTTGGGCCTCGCCTGGAGACTGCCTGTTGCCCCTTTGTAGAACTCGACCTAAGGCCTCGCCAGGGTGTTCTGTTAAAGTCCTATTTGTGGAACTCGGCCTACGCAATGACTAAAGATAGAATTTTATCTGTAGTCATTGGCCTACGGCTTCGTGGTGAAAAGTTCGGCCTGCGGCACCAAGGCACTCTGCTGCAGTCCCATTTTTGTGGGTCTCGGCAGGTCGCCTAGTGTCCCTCAGTCTCCTAGTGTCGCCTAGTCTCCCTGATCGGCCTACGAATTATTAACCAATTTTACCATGGATATTGGTTTTAGGGTCATAGGAGCCCATAAACATAGTGTTTTGTAAATCTGATGGTATATTAGTAATTAATTAAAGATTACCTTTAACGTATATTATAAGGTATACCACTTGGGTATATTAGTTTAACAATACCCAATTTTGGTTTTGGAGTATATTGTTTTATTTGTGGGGCATATACCCCTTATTAATTGCTTGGATCTTTTCCGTTATACGTATACCACTATTTAATGTCAGATCTTTTCCGTTATGTGTCAGCAATCCCAAAATATTTCCATATACATCGCGCCGCGGCAGTTATTTTTAGGTTAGGTTAGCATAGCCTATTGTAGAATGTTTTTACAAATTACAGGTTCATTCTACAATATAATAACCTAACCTAACCATAACTGCCGCGGCGCGATGTATATGGGCGGCCTCGATGTATTGGGATTCTAAAGGTTGAAAATGAGGAAAACATGTTTTAAATCAATAAATTGAATACCGTGTTCCGTTATTTATACCAAACAATGGTTAAAATGTATTATTCAATATATTTAAATAGTGGTATACGTATAACGGAAAAGATCCAATTGCTTTTTCCTAAATCTGATAGTATATTTGGATTCAAGAGAAAAATATCTTAAAGTTGATACCTCACTTAAGTAGATAACATCAGTATTAACAAATGTTACATTTTTTAACATTTCAATTTTTGGGCCCCCGACACCGAACATTTTTAGTTGTCAGGCTGAAATTCATATATAAGGTGCGCGTTTGTTAGGCGTGTAGAACTGTGATGGTGTGAAACTTTTATTAGAGATTTTCCTCATGTTAGGTCAGAAACACTACTTTTTTGTGATTTTCCCATAAGAAATACACTGGGGCAGTTTTGGGGGTAAAAAAGACTGCCATTTCGGAACTATAAAACTTTTTCTAAATACCTTCTTATTGCATACCTACAATTTAGGACCAATCATCCTACAAAATTTCAGCCTCAGAGGTTTAGTGGTTTTTGAGAAACAGTGATCAGTTAGTGAGTGGTATTTGGCTTTTATATAAATTGTGATTCATTACATTCTCCCCCACTTCAACAGCATATTCGTCTATCGAAAATAATGAAAAAATGTTATATAAACATAGGTCTGAAAACTCTTCGTTAGTGAATTACACCGTCAAACATTTCCGTATAAATCATGAATAAAGATTGAAATGTCATTGTACACAACTTATGGAAAGATACATTCTGATGGAAATATAATGATTTCTAATGTAATTTACATGAGAAAACTAGAGAAATAGGTTTCAGAAGTGTATCTTTAGTAGTTTTCAATTAATTTGGGGTTAAATGCAAGAAATATGGACAACAACTTGTGTACAATAACTTTGTTAAAAGAGTAATAAACTCATAAAAATTTGTTACATAATTTGTAGAGAATTTGATTCTGAGAAGATTGATGTAAGCTAAGTAATAAACAACACATAAATAAGTACAAAAGTTTAACTTTATTTATTGTAATATAAAAATAATTACAAGAAAGCATTAGACGAAGATAATAAAATCGTAATGTTTGTGTCCAATAAATAAACATTTTTTTATCATTACTTATTATTAAAGTAAAAATAGTATAAAGAAATAAATAACATTTTAACAAATAAATAATTACTGCCTACTAGGCAAAATGATGTATCAATATTATTTTTACTTCTTAAGTTGGTATTACTTAAACAACAGCTGATCAACAATGCTTTTCTAATTCTCATGACTGACTTGTGTTTTGGTAGTAATGGCAAACTACAAAATGATAGTATAAATACATGATGTCTTAAGTGACGAATAGGAGTTTTGCAACTTAAAAATTGAAATTAATGTTACCCATTTCATAAACAAAAAGTCCAACATCTAGAACCAGGGGATGGTCCACTTCGTTTGGAGTTTGATAATGTTTTAAATACCAATCAAAAACTCTACAAGCGTATTTTATTTACGGGTGAGGCCAGTTTACTAGGGATGGTGTCAACAACTTGCTTAATGAGTATTTATGAGCAGAACAAAAACCTCATGAGGTAGTGGAACGGAAATTTCAACACGATCATTTAGTGCCAATGTTTGATGTGGTTTTTTCACAATCAGCTAATTGGTCAGTTAATATTACCTGGCCGCCTAAATGCTGAATTTTATTTGCACTTACTCCGAGAAGAGTTGCCGCAGCTGTTCGAGGATGTTCCTTTGCTTATTAGACGAAACTTGTACTTCCAGCGTGATGGAGCAGCACATTACTTTTCTCGAGCCCTTACCGCTAACTTAGATAATAAATTCACTAAAAGATTAGTTGGCCATGAAGGGCTGTAATCTTGACCACCTATATCACCACGTCTATCTCATTGGATTATTGTGTCTGGTGGTGGATGAAAGACAAGTGTTAATTCTCTGGAAGAATTAATTGCCCTTATAATGGATTCGCTTACACAGATAAAAGGGTAATTTAAGGAAACGACACAAGCAATGTAGTGCACAAACTTGACCTCATTTTTGTACATTTCTTATAAATATGTGTGTAAAGTTAGATCAAACCAATTATTTTTCCACTAAATTACTTATGTATTATACTAAATAAAGTTAAACTTTTGTGCTTATTTATGTGCTGTTTTTTACTTAGCTTACATCAATCTCCTCAAAATCAAACTCTCTACAAATTATGTAAGTCATTTTTATGAGTTTATTACTCTTTTAACAAAGTTATTTTCTTATGTTATATTACTAAGCGTAAAAAAAGGAGTTTCTTGACCCTATTTATCGCATCTCACCCCAAATTATTTGAAAATTACTAAACGTACAGTTCTGAAACCTATTTATTTAGTTTCTCATGTCAAATTACATTAGAAATCATTATATTTCCGTCCAAATGTATCTTTCCATAAGCTATGTACAATTTTATTTAACTCTTTATCCACTATTCTTACCGAAATGTTGGACTGGCTGTAATTCGTTAACGAAGCGTTTTCAGACCTATCGTATAACATTTTTTTTTTTTTATTTTTTCAACTGTACTGTTGAAGTCGGGGGAGAACGTAATGATTCGCCCTGTATATAGATTTATAGACTTATACTTACAAAATGTACTCAAGAAATCAATAACGTAAAAAGAAGTTTCCATTGCTAATGAATGGTACATACTTCGTAGTCTCCAGTACAGGTCATCCCTTGTACACGGATGTGGGGCGAAGTGACAGCCTCCCTCTAGGATATACGCTGGTCTGAGATCCCATAGCTTACTTATACAAAAATGAGTTTACTCAAGATGTTTTCAGTAACACAATAGTTTTGAGTTTTTTGAAAGTTATTTGTTAGCATTGGATTGTTCATGATTGGTAGATAATGTTTGAGGATTTCCAATGCTTCACGTTCAGCGCCGCCACTAAGGGTGTTGTCATTGCCTGTGGGGCCAGACCGATTTTATGGAGTTTTACGTTTTGGGCCGTACGCATCAGAAATGATACACACTCTATGGTTCGTCCCGGGCCGTGTGTATCATTTGATACACATGTAACGTTTCAGTTTAGAGCCAGTGTTTCAAATTGGAACACACAGACCATGCTTTTACCATTATAACTGTGTTCTCCTGGCCCTGGACTACCACTACGCCATATTAGGGCCCAGGCCGTACCAGTCAGGTGTACAATGACATTGAAATAACGCTAACATTTTTGGGTATGAAATATATTTCACTTAAAGTAACATCAATAAAAGATTATACTAGCAATAAATTGTTACGATTTCTTATAATAAAGATAATTCAAATTCTATTCCACAATATAAGAAAATAAAATATTCAATATCTTTCCACAAAAATATCTTGTGGCAAGATATTGCTCGTATCTTGCTCAAAAACCTACCAAATATATAAACATTCTCATGACAAATTATTTTTAAGAAAGTATGTATTAAATGAAGAATATTTAACATTATACTTTGTTCTAAATATTGTAAAAATTGATAAATTCGTATGTTATATTAAACTAAATCACATGGCACAGTGAGTAAAATACACGATTGTACGAGTGTCTGGGCCATGTGTATCATAAATGCACACACAGCATAATCCTTTATATTTCAGCTAAAACACATTTATTTTCAAATTTAAAGCTATTTTACTGTTTCTTTCATTTTGTAACACCACTCTTGACTCCTGACGTTTTACAACATTTTAACGAAACTTTTTCAGAGAGTCAACGTTTATTGTCAGATAGGGATGAGGGGTTGGAACAATAACCCTCTCACTGGTGGAAAGTATTCACAAGGTTGTTTGGATACGAATCACAGGTATTGCTAGAAAAAAATATTAAACTTAATAAAAACCCTTCAAATTCGTATTGAAGTTTACAAGTACCCAACAGTCAGTTAGAGTTCACATTCCAGAGAAAACTTAACTTTACAACGTCGTCAATTCTGTTCATTTTATCTACGTAAAAAAAACATCCTCTTTTATTTTAATAACCATTTATACTCGTATTTAAATAACTGTAACTATCCATGCTTGTTACGCAGATGGACCCTGTTAATTGGATGTAATTATAAATGAGCATCATGATTAAGGTGAATATACCATGAAAACGTATAATACATTATAAATACCGAACTGGCTACACCAAATAAATATAATGAGAAATAAAAATAATAAATCTGTATCCTAAACAAAAAAAATATTTAAAATTATTGTGTCACGTTTTTATGTGAAATAATTAGTGTTAACTCTTTGATTAGAGACACCTAACTACGTTTTAGCTAGTTTAATCATCTCATTTGCTACTCATTTAGTCTACATAACTCACCCCCTCGCCAATACAAGTCGAGCCTATATTGTGCCCAAAACCAATATAATTAATGTCGGTGCAGGAATTCTGTGCACCCGAGTTTGAAGGTTGTTTACTAAGAAACTAAGAGGCCTACGACAAATATAGTCTCACCATTGTTTTCCTCGTTCAATTGCACATTACGAAATGTGATTTTTTTAGTTTTAATAATTTTTAGTCTACCCTGGTTGCAAAAAAGTACAATAATTTTAACTACGCATAGTTTTAACTGTGCGTCATCTTTTTACACCTTCATTACTAAAACATCCATGAATCTATCGTATTTATATTTTACTATGTGGTTGACAGAAATTATTCTATAGGTCTCATAATTTTATAGTTTCAGCTTTTTGAGAAAAAACTTCATATAAATTTCCTGTAACAAAGTTTTCTATGCTTTTAGAGGTTGTAAAAGTAATTAATTACTTGGTTACGTTGTAATTCTTATGAAATGTATATCTACGATACATAACCTTTATGTGCGTACAGTAACACGGCATTTACTAACTCAAAATAAGTATATATAGTTGTAAAGGGATATAAATAATACATTACTAGGAACTTTCTGTCAAATTTACAATTTTTACATCCACTTTCTTCCATTCATTCGAATTGTTCCACCATTACGAGTTAGTTACATAATTTTATGTAATTGGTAACATATAATTAGTTGATTAATATTGAATATGTTTATTTCTACACAAACGTAGACCTACACAGGTCTATTATAGTCTTTGATTTATTGAGACCCATTTTATTGTTTTTAAATCAAATTAGTGTTTATGTGTCTTTAATACCACTACTGTAGTTAGTGAGCACTGAATGTTGGCAAGTGGCCAACATCAAAACGATCTAGAGACAACATAATTAGCACTAAATCTAGTTTGACAATTCCCACAGATGTAGACAAACAGTGCAGACATTGACAGTCGCAGGGCCACACTACAATGTTGTAGGAAGTCGGCGTGTGCAAGCTGCATTGCCAATCGTACAAGTGCAACGAGCGATGAAGTAGGTTGCGTAAACGTGACACGTGGAGTTGGTCCAAGCCCTGACCTTGGAAGTCGGTCGGGGGCTCCTCCAGGAGGCGAGTTGCAGGCCATTACTATAAGGGGTTTAGTGCTCCAGGAATTGATGGGGGAAAACAGAAAAATGTTTACTGCAAGTTAAATACACAGTGTTTCAAAACGTTCGCTACAAACTTTGGGATAACGTTACAGCGACCAAAAGAAGCAAAAAACTAAATTTAAGTAATGGCCTATCTCTTTTCGTTACTGTCTACCTGTCTATTATTTGTTTTATTTGAGTTATTTGTTAAAAAAATATTTTTTCAAAACAGTCAACCAAATTTAACCAAACTTAAATAAACAATTTATTGTATTTAGATATAATGATAACAAAATTGGTCAAGTTTGTCCAGGTAGGTCCAAAGGTAGCAATTTGAATTGTTCAAATTAAAGTAACTAAACAATGTTTTTAAAAAGTTGCCAAAGTGTAATTGAAAAGAAAATTGTCAACCAAATCTAATATCATATTAAGGTTTTGAATTGAATAACAAATAACAGAACTATTACATAATTAGACCGACGGAACATATCCCGATTTCCAAAATGAACTAACAACTCAAAAATGAACCAAATAACAACCAACAAAGTATTTGAAACGTGTTAATTTGTTTAAACTGAATCTGCGATGTATTTGACAAATACTTCTTTGATTTACAGGAATTTACAAGAGTTTCTATACATACATATAGATTTCTAATTCAATGCTAAATTATGTCTCTGAAGTGCACGTGTAATGTATGGCCCGCTTAAAGTTGCGCTGATAATTCCCGTCTTCTGCAGAGCTCCTCGATGTTAAAAATATTCAACAATCCTGAATATGGAATGTCCTGTGGGCAGTGTTAACAGGATTTATCATGTATATAATTGAGACACTTTTTAGTATATTTATTTTCAATCATTTGAATGAAATAAACAGTGTGACGCTACCGTATTCGAGACAATAAAGTAACTGAAGTCGACTGTGATCATCGATGACCGCCTTGCATGCTGAGCCGTTCCTGATCCTTTCACCGCCAGGTAATTGCATCGCGTCGTTGAATACAGATAACTTGTATCAAGCAGTTATATCAGAGACCTTGCACCCAGCGGGCTGACTCATTCTCCTGGTAAACCGAGTGTAAGTGTATTGTTCAGATGTAACGAATAGTGTAAGCAAACACAAAGAAATAGACATGTATAATTCTGTGGTTCAAGCCACACGAGATGGTGGGTGCCGCAGTTTTGAGTATGAGGACTTTTAATAGTTCGATTAAAAACTGTATTAAGTGATCGTTTGTTTATTTATACTTTCATGAAGAAAACCTGAGATAGAAGGTTAAGGAAAGGCTTTGAAGATAGACTAAGGACAGTAAGCTGTCGGCGCAGATATTATGTGCACCCGAGTTGGAGGCCTGAAAAAATCTAATCCTCATTGTTTTCCTCGATTAATTTTACGTTATTAAATATGCATTTTCAAATGTTATACATTTTAATAACTTTTATGCTAGTTGGAACAAAAAAGTACCGGAATTTTAATTAGCTTTCACTGTACATAAAATTTACATCGTTATTACTAAAAACCCCGTTTACGTATCGCATTTATATTTTTATACCTGGTTGGTAAGACGGTTTTTTTATAAGTTTCATGAGCTTTAGAATTTAAACTTTTAGAGAAAAGAAGTTCCAGTAAATTTCCTGAAACATTGTTTTCTTGGCTTCTAGAGCTCGTAAAATTAATTACTTAGTCTTTTTGTACTCCTTATTACATATGTAGTTACGAAACATTACTTTCGTATGTGTAAGTAAATGCAGCGATCTTATTTTGTAAATCATAAATTTAAATTAATCAATTTAGAGCTATTTTAAGTGGATTGTAGTAAATCGTATTTATTTACAAATGTATTTACAAATATTTACAAATGTTGTAATACATGTAATAAGAATTACAACAAGACCAAATAGTCAATTTTACGACCTCTAGAAGCCAAGAAAACAAAGTTTTAGAGCATTGACCGGAACGTTGTTTATCGAATACTAAAACTTTTAAATTTATAAAATTTATAGAAAACCTTCTTATCAACCAGGTATAAAAATATAACTGTGATACATTTATGGGGTTTTGAGTAATATAGGTGTAAATTTGATGTACAGTTAAAATTCAAAAAAATTAAAATTCCGGGACTTTTTTTGTTCCAGCTAGGATAAAAAATATTAAAACTTATAATGACATTTGAAAATGCACATTTAATAACGTACAATTAATCGAGGAAAATTTTAATGTGATTAGATTTCTTGCAGACCTCTTAGTTCGTTAGAAAACAACCTCCAAACTCGGGTGCACATAATTTCTGCGCCGACAGTAGTTATATTATTATGTTGTATTACTATTACTTACAAATAAATATCTCATGTAGTAGGAATATTTGTACAAGTGATTTAAATAGTGAGGTCTGCCACTACAGCTGGTTTAAACTGAGTTACATTTACAAGGGACTACACTAGCTCTCCACAACTAGACCGCTAAGCAGCTGATAATTGGAAACCAAATTTAAGATTGGACAAGAAAAATATCTGTTTGGTTATAAAATCAATGATTAAACTCAACATTAATTAAAGCATTTTAAATATTTTTAAAAGAAATTAATTTATATCGCTTTTAAAAATAAACCTAATATGATGAGAGAGAGAGAGAGAGCGAGAGAGAGAGAGAGGAGAGGAGAGAGGGAGAGGGAGAGGGAGAGGGAGAGAGAGAGAGAGAGAGAGAGAGAGAGAGAGAGAGAGAGAGAGAGAGAGAGAGAGGAGAGAGGAGAGAGAGAGAGAGAGAGAGAGAGAGAGAGAGAGAGAGAGAGAGAGAGAGAGAGAGAGAGAGAGAGAGAGAGAGAGAGAGAGAGAGAGAGAGAGAGAGAGAGAGAGAGAGAGAGAGAGAGAGAGAGAGAGAGAGAGAGAGAGAGGAGAGAGAGAGAGAGAGAGAGAGAGAGAGAGAGAGAGAGAGAGAGAGAGAGAGAGAGAGAGAGAGAGAGAGAGAGAGAGAGAGAGAGAGAGAGAGAGAGAGAGAGAGAGAGAGAGAGAGAGAGAGAGAGAGAGAGAGAGAGAGAGAGAGAGAGAGAGAGAGAGAGAGAGAGAGAGAGAGAGAGAGAGAGAGAGAGAGAGAGAGAGAGAGAGAGAGAGAGAGAGAGAGAGAGAGAGAGAGAGAGAGAGAGAGAGAGAGAGAGAGAGAGAGAGAGAGAGAGAGAGAGAGAGAGAGAGAGAGAGAGAGAGAGAGAGAGAGAGAGAGAGAGAGAGAGAGAGAGAGAGAGAGAGAGAGAGAGAGAGAGAGAGAGAGAGAGAGAGAGAGAGAGAGAGAGAGAGAGAGAGAGAGAGAGAGAGAGAGAGAGAGAGAGAGAGAGAGAGAGAGAGAGAGAGAGAGAGAGAGAGAGAGAGAGAGAGAGAGAGAGAGAGAGAGAGAGAGAGAGAGAGAGAGAGAGAGAGAGAGAGAGAGAGAGAGAGAGAGAGAGAGAGAGAGAGAGAGAGAGAGAGAGAGAGAGAGAGAGAGAGAGAGAGAGAGAGAGAGAGAGAGAGAGAGAGAGAGAGAGAGAGAGAGAGAGAGAGAGAGAGAGAGAGAGAGAGAGAGAGAGAGAGAGAGAGAGAGAGAGAGAGAGAGAGAGAGAGAGAGAGAGAGAGAGAGAGAGAGAGAGAGAGAGAGAGAGAGAGAGAGAGAGAGAGAGAGAGAGAGAGAGAGAGAGAGAGAGAGAGAGAGAGAGAGAGAGAGAGAGAGAGAGAGAGAGAGAGAGAGAGAGAGAGAGAGAGAGAGAGAGAGAGAGAGAGAGAGAGAGAGAGAGAGAGAGAGAGAGAGAGAGAGAGAGAGAGAGAGAGAGAGAGAGAGAGAGAGAGAGAGAGAGAGAGAGAGAGAGAGAGAGAGAGAGAGAGAGAGAGAGAGAGAGAGAGAGAGAGAGAGAGAGAGAGAGAGAGAGAGAGAGAGAGAGAGAGAGAGAGAGAGAGAGAGAGAGAGAGAGAGAGAGAGAGAGAGAGAGAGAGAGAGAGAGAGAGAGAGAGAGAGAGAGAGAGAGAGAGAGAGAGAGAGAGAGAGAGAGAGAGAGAGAGAGAGAGAGAGAGAGAGAGAGAGAGAGAGAGAGAGAGAGAGAGAGAGAGAGAGAGAGAGAGAGAGAGAGAGAGAGAGAGAGAGAGAGAGAGAGAGAGAGAGAGAGAGAGAGAGAGAGAGAGAGAGAGAGAGAGAGAGAGAGAGAGAGAGAGAGAGAGAGAGAGAGAGAGAGAGAGAGAGAGAGAGAGAGAGAGAGAGAGACTTACAATTAAAAAAGCATAAATAATACAAAAACCAGAATTGAACCATTACAAACATTGAGAAATCAATCCTGGGTAAAAAAAGATAAAAAAACAGGCGGAAAGTTGAATAATATAGTTCCTAAACCAATTCGTTGCCGTGCGTATCTACAGCCAAAAATCAAGATTTCAAAGTTGTTCATGTAACTAATAGATTGTTGGACCTAAAGACAAATAAATAGTGTAAATATTTTTATTAAACTCAGCCAGTTACAGAGTAAAATTAAGAAGACGTACAGTACAGTTAGTTTTATGAGAAAACAAGAAAACACTTTACTAAAAGCTGTACTTAAAACAGAATATTAGGAATACAAATGTTACAAAAATATATTCATATACTTAATATTTATTGCAGGAAGAATGAAAATAACATTTTAAAGAGAAAATACTTCATAAATTTTAATTGTCCTTTCATTGAATGTCTTACGACCTGTTGCCATTTTACAACTGTTTGTGAATTTCACACCAATCGCCTGGATATTTTTCTTGTTGATGCCTATTAAATATGGAAAATATTTTAAAATTAAATTTACATTACAGACTTGCCACTTTTTATCGACAGTCCTCAATTATCAGTAAACATTTTCGCTTGTCAATCTTATTATAAGTGTCATATTATTTCTGGCTGTTTAAGTTTTATAAAATACTGTAAATATTTATTTACAGTACAAGTAAACGTCACACAACTCAAATATATTAGAATATAAGCACAAAATGCACAAATATATTACAATACAAGTATAAAATGCACAAATATTATGGTGATCGATTTCGGTGAACCACGCTCACCTTCCTCAGACTAGAGGGATTCACAAAAGAAAATATTTATTTGTACTGTATACTGTCACAAAATTTGGCAATTACACGAAAAACTCAAAAAAATGTATATTTTGCTGTACATATGAAATGATTGAGTTTAGGATCTATGTTTGTATAATAATTCTCAGTTAACACTCTTTAAACATACAAACATGAATAGCTTACAATTAAATACGTCCTCTTATTATTTTAGCATTTTTAAACAAAATGACTGAACAGAAATGTTTTGTAACCATATTAAAATAATTTAAGAGGATTATGCCCAGTCTAAACACCAGCCTACACTTTTTACTGAATTATAAATATAATTTGATTAAAATATATAAAAATAGTTTAAGAGTTATCTTTTCTTGTCTCTTGCTTGTATTAATTTACTTCATTTTGGAACAGCTAGCTACTATACTCTGCCCAAGCATAGAAAGCGGCTGAAGGAGACCCTTCTCACACACATACTCATTAAACAAGACATGGGACTTGTTGGGTTGGTTACACAGAACGCTACATTAAAACACATTTTAAATCTCAAATTGTTTGTTTTGTTTTTATTTTATGCGTTGAATTCTACTTAGTATGTCATTGAAAATAAGCCAAAACACAACGTAATCGAGACGTTTTGTACTTTGCTTAGGCCTGTTACTTTATGTACTTCTACTGTTAAATTTTAAAATTAGGTTCTTTTTTAGAATGTCCCCTTATTTGTTTTGCAAGTGACTAATCGTCAAGTTCACATGTATCAGTGACACGTCAACTGATAATATGATCCTAACCTAACCTATAACCTAACTTAACCGAACCTAACCTAACAAACCATGGTGGAATTGCTTACCACATAACCTAACCTAAATACCAGATGGCGCTGATTAAAGCGAAAAAGTTGATTATTTTTATGACGGTCAAAACCACGTAAGCAATATCAAAGTTACATTGTTTGTAAGTTTAGTCTAGTTCAAGACTTGGTATACAATATTTACCATATGCGGGGGCATTCCGAAAAGGACCCTAAAATTGTTAACTCTACCTTAATTGGGCTTGTTTTAAATAAAATTACAACTAAATTATCATATTTTCGATTAATGCCTATTAATTTTTGTGAACTGTTTGACATGAGGCAGGGTTCGTCTGCCAGGGTCGCTTCTGTCAGCTACCTTTAGACCTTGGACAGAGACAGGGTATTCCGATTGAACCTATCCTAACTGCTTCGTCCGTTACGAACTGGGATGTGGGAAAACACTCAAGTAGGTACAAACCTGTTGTGGCTGGGAGTGGACAGAGCAGACGGGTAGTTCGGTCCAGTGGACATCCTACCATTACAAGTGCTGGACGGTTATAGTGCTGTATTCATTAGTCCCTCACTGCCACCATTTAAAAATTACAACTTAAGCAAGTCCAAGTTAAAATGACTATAGTAAATAAATGCTCAAAAACTTTATAAATGATTGGTTATGTTTTAAAGACGCATTATTTAATATGTATTACAATTAAAAACTTAGATCATTTAAGGGTAACAATTTAGAATGTGATACCAGCAATATTATAACTATAACCGACAATTACATGCAGGAATTTCAGTTTTCTGGACAAATTATAGACGGGCAATTATTGTACAGCCTCTACAATACTTGGTAATTAAGCTGTGGTTTTCGCTTAATTATGCAGGTAGATTAGTTCCCTTAACATATCGTAGACGGTCAACATACGGCAGAGCCAATACACGCTGATTTAGCTGAGGTGTGCACTCTATATGATGGAAGTTATATATGTCAACAATATGACATATTGTAGGTGACCTAATACAGCAGAGCCTCCACAATACACAGTAAGTAAACTGTGGTCGTATACAATATGTTAAGGGACCACATAATTATGCATGGTCGTCAACACATCTACCTAGATTAGTTCCCTAGATATATTGTAGACGGCCTCTACAATACAACGGCAATGGAGCTGTGGCTTGCACTTAGTTATGCAGTTAATTAGTTCCCTAGATATATTGTAGACGGCCTCTACAATACAACGGCAATGGAGCTGTGGCTTGCACTTAGTTATGCAGTTAATTAGTTCCCTAGATATATTGTAGACGGCCTCTACAATACAACGGCAATGGAGCTGTGGCTTGCACTTAGTTATGCAGTTAATTAGTTCCCTAGATATATTGTAGACGGCCTCTACAATACAACGGCAATGGAGCTGTGGCTTGCACTTAGTTATGCAGTTAATTAGTTCCCTAGATATATTGTAGACGGCCTCTACAATACAACGGCAATGGAGCTGTGGCTTGCACTTAGTTATGCAGTTAATTAGTTCCCTAGATATATTGTAGACGGCCTCTACAATACAACGGCAATGGAGCTGTGGCTTGCACTTAGTTATGCAGTTAATTAGTTCCCTAGATATATTGTAGACGGCCTCTACAATACAACGGCAATGGAGCTGTGGCTTGCACTTAGTTATGCAGTTAATTAGTTCCCTAGATATATTGTAGACGGCCTCTACAATACAACGGCAATGGAGCTGTGGCTTGCACTTAGTTATGCAGTTAATTAGTTCCCTAGATATATTGTAGACGGCCTCTACAATACAACGGCAATGGAGCTGTGGCTTGCACTTAGTTATGCAGTTAATTAGTTCCCTAGATATATTGTAGACGGCCTCTACAATACAACGGCAATGGAGCTGTGGCTTGCACTTAGTTATGCAGTTAATTAGTTCCCTAGATATATTGTAGACGGCCTCTACAATACAACGGCAATGGAGCTGTGGCTTGCACTTAGTTATGCAGTTAATTAGTTCCCTAGATATATTGTAGACGGCCTCTACAATACAACGGCAATGGAGCTGTGGCTTGCACTTAGTTATGCAGTTAATTAGTTCCCTAGATATATTGTAGACGGCCTCTACAATACAACGGCAATGGAGCTGTGGCTTGCACTTAGTTATGCAGTTAATTAGTTCCCTAGATATATTGTAGACGGCCTCTACAATACAACGGCAATGGAGCTGTGGCTTGCACTTAGTTATGCAGTTAATTAGTTCCCTAGATATATTGTAGATGGCCTCTACAATACAACGGCAATGGAGCTGTGGCTTGCACTTAGTTATGCAGTTAATTAGTTCCCTAGATATATTGTAGACGGCCTCTACAATACAACGGCAATGGAGCTGTGGCTTATTATGGTAACTTACGGGAGAACATTTACAATTCCCTGTAATATATCTGTGGTATGCATTGTATTATGCAGGAACATTAGTTCCATGACACATTGTAGATGGATAACGCTCAGTAGAGCATCTACATTACACGGTAATGGGGCTGTGGTGTATGCAGGAATATTAGTTCCATAGACATATTGTAGATGACTAACAGTTGGTAGAGCACGACACTGCTCAATCACCACGTATAGTAGAGCTTCTATCAACTATTAGCTGTCTAATATATTATCATTTACACGAAAATGTACTGTAATAAGCAGAAAGCTCTGTAACTGGTCATATTGTACAAGACTAATAGTTGATAGAATCTCTATATTACAGGTGTAGTATGAACCGAATTACGAAGCAAGTTTGGTTCCGTAGACAAACAGTAGATGGAGAACAGTCGATAGAGCCTCTACAATACTTGATAGAGTGCACACCACTGCTCAAACACCACGTATAATAGAGCTTCTATCAACTATTAGCTGTCTAATATATTATCATTTACACGAAAATGTACTGTAATAAGCAGAAAGATCTGTAACTGGTCATGTTTTACACGACTAATAGTTGATAGAATCTCAGTAATACAGGTGTAGTATGAACCGAATTACGAAGCAAGTTTAGTTCCCTAGACAAACAGTTGGTAGAGCATCTAAAATACACAATGTAAGATGGGAGAAAAGACCTTCCACCGCCTACTGTTTGATTTTATGGTTTACATATTTTGCATATGTTCATAAATCACAGACTAAACCTGTTGTCAATGGAATGTGCAATGTATGTAAATAGCATTTGGCATCTACACCAGCTCACAAATTACCACGCTTAAAAACCCTAGACACATTCTAGAAATTGTTAAATAAAGATACTGGTGTGTTTTTATCCTTTTGAGATCTTCTATGGACTATTTTGCAATACAGCATACATTTTTTATTATGTTAAAATCGGGTGATTTTATTAACTGCAATAATTTATTCGTGGAATATTTAACAATAAACTTGGTATAAACATCTGTCTTTATCTATAAAATATGTGTAGCTTGTTGAAAGAGATGGCATTACAATTCTTTTGTTAAAAAATAAAATGCCTCATCATGAAGGATTTTTGTCAATGTAATTTTTATTTAAATTTTGTATTTAGAAAGGTTTAATTTGTTAATAACACGTTTAAAGCATAGTTGTACTCAGTACCTTCCTCTGGAAAATATTCAAAATTCGGGCACCAACAAACATGAACATCCTTGACTTCTCCAGTACCATCTATCTTGCACCCCACGTTACTTTCCTGCCACCCCCTGATCAACTCTGATAAAGTCATTGGCCGGAATATGTTCTTTTTTTTTAAAGTCAGTTATGTTGTATCTGCTGCATTTAGGTATCTTTTATTTTATCAATCCATTTAATTGTTTCTGTTTCAGCCCTTCTCAAATTTTTATTGAATTCTACAATTTGCTTTGTTAACAATCCATTGTAAAATCGGGTTTCATTCTTTTGATATGCCCGATAAGTTAAATCCTCGTTTTCTCATATCATGTGCTAGGCTGAAGCCTACCTTTCCCACCACCACCTCTGGCTCAACTCTTTGACTTATTTACCACCCACTTTCATGATCCTCTTTTTTGTTTCCTTCTTCTTGGCTTCGACCTTATTCCTCTTCTGGGCACATTCTGTATCCCAACCCTAAAGCACATCTCCCCTCTTCCTAGCACCCATTATGCTAGAAGTCATCGGTATTTTGTTTCATCTCTCTATTCTCTGGGTTTTCATTTGGTTTTCTGTATTCTTCATATTCTCCAGCTCTCTCGTTTTCTTCCTAATCTTCTCACTGTGTCTTTGAACGCTTTTCTTGTTTCAGTGTCGAATCTAAAATCTTCCTTTCTCCATCCTAGGTTCCCATCTGACTTCCTTGAAATCCCTCTGTTCTTCTTCAAATGCTTCACTCTCCATCAGCACGTGAGTTGGTGTTTCCAGTTCTCCGCATTTACAAGTGTCCTCTTCTAACAGGTTGAATCTCTCTTCAGATTGGAAGAGGTACAACCAGAATTGTTTGGTTTCCCTTCAGAACGTTTAAATCTTTCGCCTTTTCTCATATCAGGATAACCGACAGTGTTTTCTTATGTTTACTTTCAGGACTTCAATTATTGTTGAACAGAGTTGTTTTAAGATAAAATTACAAGGACATCGGAAAAATCTAGACTGTTAACTTAAATATTGTTCAATTTAGTTTGACGGGTTAATCCACATTATTTTCTATATTTTTGTTTTCACCATTCCTGGATTCCTTTTGAGTAGTAACAGTAAAACAAACTCAAGCTCCAGTTTTTATTTCATATGGTTAAGAAATTTCACCCATACATTGTTTTACTTTTGATTTAGTATCAAGTAGTTTATTCTTTTGTCAATACAATAGTTTTTAGGCCCATGCCACCTTCTTTTAAACCCTTTTTATAGGAAAATAATGAACAAACAATATTTTTATAAAAACATTTTAGGTGTAGAAGGATTATTTTTAAGTTTTAAAATGGATTATGTATAGAATCATTTTGGAATAAAACTGGCTTGGTATTCCCCAGTTTGGTGCTCTAACTGTTGCTGAGCTCGTTAAAAAAGACATTGTGATAGAGTTTTACTGCTTTGAGTAAATATATCCCTCAATATTAAGCTGTTAACATAGGATTTCTATTGTGGTACCAGCTGACTTTAAACGTTATTAAGATTATATATTCACCTGGTCCTTTTTAAGGCTTCTAATTTGTCTAGTTTGCAACAACTTGTCTGACATTTTTTTAGAATCTAGATTAGTATGGTAGAATTTAATTGGTGAGAGATTACTATTTGGTTTTGGAAAATTAAAAATATTTTCTTGCTTTCCAAATAGTTTTCATTTTTATCCGTACAATGAGCCTCAATAGTTAAACAGTTTTTTTTAGTTAAACTGTTAAAATAAAATTATTTTACCTGTTTTACTTTGAAAGACAGCAATCCCATTACTTCTCGTTGTCCAAACCCTAATTCAATCTGAAAAGTGTACGACATATGGTGAAGGCAAACAACTGGACCTGCTATTTAAATGTTCACTTTTTTGCTCGTATGAAACAATTGGCATGTCATAATTGATTGGATTCCTCGACATTTATCTTTGTACACTTTGATTACAATAAGTACTCTGTTGTTCTTTACAAATCACCACCCAGTTTTACCACATTTCACGGCCAACAAGTTGGCAAAGATCAAAGACAGGCCTGTTGCATTCACATGATGATGCGGTCGACTTTACATTAAGAAACATGCGTGGACAACTCTTACTGTCTCACATTTAAAACACGAGCAAGGAAGTGTGTTTTAACAAGTTAAAACGAACATAAATTAAAGAAAATGTACATAATAAAGTAAAGCCCAAAATCTGTCTTGAGGAAGAAATTTCTCGTTTCATCTCCGACACTCCGAGGGATTCATTATTAAAAAATTAGGAAGTATCATACCGTAATCCTTAACTTTTATATTGTACGTTTATGGGTAGGTAGACGTAGTACCGTAAAATGGCAGTTGCAAACTGCTGTCTCAGTGGCAACAGTTCTCAGGCCAAGTCCTCTTAATAGGGACCATGTGCTCAAAACGGACCCCCATAGCATCCGCTTGGAAAATACCAGAAGGGTCAACCTGAACAACTGTTTCTTCTCATCTAGTTCATGGACAAAAAGCAGATTGCAGATAACTGTCACAGAAAAGTGAGATAATGGTGAGATCACTCATCTTTGAATACCATATTCCTTGGAGGATTGGACAACGAAACATAAATTGATCACAAAACACGATAAAGAGCCTAACGACCGTTAGATAAATCAATTATTTTTATCGTCTCTGAACTATGGCAGTGTAAACCAATATTCCGTTAAGTTGCCGTTACCGTTTTATATAACCTCTAATTTCTGTCAACACCATAGAGAACTGTCTCTTCGTGTTTTCGAGGTGCGTTGATCCATGCCCTTGCTGATAAAATCTGTAATCTGTAGTAAGACTCTTGGTGACCTCGCGGGGCAATAATAACACCTTCGGCCACCGCTCACCTTAACGACAGGATCGCCAGCACTCGTCGTCCGTCCTTACGTACACCATACCATGTACACAGGCATTCATCGCAGTTGAGACGTAGGATATAACGCAACATCTGAACAAAAATGTAAATTTCCCAACATTGTGTAAATAAAATCGTAAAAACATTTTGTAAAAAAAAATAATAATGCCGTAAGTTATAGAGGATATTGTACCTCTTGTACGTCTTTTTGCTTTAAAAAGTAGAAAAACTTGGGCACAAATTTAGTATCACGTTATCATAATTAGTGTCTTAAAATTTAACAGTTAGAAAAATAACATCAAAATAATTGTAAATTTGAGGATGTTCCATACAGCCTTATAATAACATTAATACATCAATAATTTGTTTGTCTTATACTTTTATAAAAACATATTTTATAAGGTAAAGTTACATAGCTGAGTGTTAGCTCTGTGAACCGACATTTGAAAGGCAACGTTACACAGTTTACTGTTAGTTGCGTGAACCGACAGTTGAAAAACAAAGTTACACAGTTGAGTGTTAGCTGTTTGAACCGACAGTTGACAGGCAAAGTTACACAGTTGAGTGTTAACTGTATGAGCTAAATAGTTTAAAGGTATAGTTACACAGTCAGGTGTTAGGTGCACCGGAAGACGTGTGAGCTAGGCAGTTGAAAGGAATAGTTATACGTCGGGTGTTAGGTTCGCCGGTAGACGTGTGAGCTAGGTAGTTGAAAGGTATAGTTACATAGTCAGGTGTTAGGTGCACCGGAAGACGTGTGAGCTAGGCAGTTGAAAGGAATAGTTATACGTCGGGTGTTAGGTTCGCCGGTAGACGTGTGAGCTAGGTAGTTGAAAGGTATAGTTATACAGTCAGGTGTTAGGTGCACCGGAAGACGTGTGAGCTAGGCAGTTGAAAGTAATAGTTATACGTCGGGTGTTAGGTTCGCCGGTAGACGTGTGAGCTAGGTAGTTGAAAGGTATAGTTACATAGTCAGGTGTTAGGTGCACCGGAAGACGTGTGAGCTAGGCAGTTGAAAGGAATAGTTATACGTCGGGTGTTAGGTTCGCCGGTAGACGTGTGAGCTAGACAGTTGACAGGTATTGTTACACAGTCAGGTGTTAGGTTCACCGGTAGACGTGTGAGCTAGGCAGTTGAAAGGAATAGTTATACAGTCGGGTGTTAGGTTCGCCGGTAGACGTGTGAGCTAGGTAGTTGAAAGGTATAGTTACATAGTCAGGTGTTAGGTGCACCGGAAGACGTGTGAGCTAGGCAGTTGAAAGGAATAGTTATACGTCGGGTGTTAGGTTCGCCGGTAGACGTGTGAGCTAGGCAGTTGACAGGTATAGTTATACAGTCGGGTGTTAGGTCCGCCAGTAGACGTGTGACCTAGGCAGTTGATAGGTATAGTTATACAGTCGGGTGTTAGGTTCACCAGTAGACGTGTGAGCTATGCAGTTGAAAGGTATAGTTATACAGTCGGGTGTTAGGTTCACCAGTAGACGTGTGAGCTATGCAGTTGATAGGTATAGTTATACAGTCGGGTGTTAGGTCCGCCAGTAGACGTGTGAGCTAGGCAGTTGAAAGGTATAGTTATACAGTCGGGTGTTAGGTTCACCAGTAGACGTGTGAGCTATGCAGTTGAAAGGTATAGTTATACAGTCGGGTGTTAGGTTCGCCGGTAGACGTGTGAGCTATGCAGTTGAAAGGTATAGTTATACAGTCGGGTGTTAGGTTCACCAGTAGACGTGTGAGCTAGGCAGTTGAAAGGTATAATTATACAGTCGGGTGTTAGGTTCACCAGTAGACGTGTGAGCTATGCAGTTGAAAGGTATAGTTATACAGTCGGGTGTTAGGTTCGCCGGTAGACGTGTGAGCTAGGCAGTTGAAAGGTATAGTTATACAGTCGGGTGTTAGGTTCACCAGTAGACGTGTGAGCTAGGCAGTTGAAAGGTATAGTTATACAGTCGGGTGTTAGGTTCACCGGTAGACGTGTAAGCTAGGCAGTTGAAAGGTATAGTTATACAGTCGGGTGTTAGGTTCGCCAGTAGATGTGTGAGCTAGGCAGTTGAAAGGTGTAGTTACACAGTCAGGTGTTAGATTCGCAGGTAGACGTGTGAGCCAGGTGTCGGTCATCATTTTGCCGTGTCACGGGCGACCATGACCATCTGACCTTTACCGTTTCCATGCGAACTTCTTCTTATAATACATACCGGCTTAAAATGTATTACTTAATTTATTATGCAGTTTCCTTGATCGTTTGCATGAGTGGGATTTGTAAATAAACCAAGATGTTATTCTGTTTGCTTACGGACATCGTGATGGGAGATCGTGCGTCTCACTCAAGATTACGCTCCCAACAAACTAGCGATATATGCAAAGTAGAGGCTTCACATATCCAAGGGGAATATGTTTAATTGCCCCACTATAATTTGTAGTGGTTTATAAGAATAGATTTGAGAGAGAGAGAGAGAGAGAGAGAGAGAGAGAGAGAGAGAGAGAGAGAGAGAGAGAGAGAGAGAGAGAGAGAGAGAGAGAGAGAGAGAGAGAGAGAGAGAGAGAGGGGGGGGGGGGGGGGGGAGAGAGAGGCGTATTTATGTATATGAGATGTACATTTTATGGCTTAAAGTAAATTTATTTATTTCTATTTTAATTATCTGGTTTATTTGGAATACCGGTTGTAAGTGGACGTTTTGTGGAATACTCACTCACATACTACATACCCTATGGTAAAAGCTTTGTTCCGATTTGAAAAATAAGTATTTTTGCACTCATGCTTAGCTAAATATAAAACGATATTTTTAATTCATACCAAACCTTGGAAATAGTTAAGTATTATTTTGTTGTTATTTATCTAATCTTAATATATCATATTATAGTTATTATATTTCACAATTAATTATTGTAATAGAGCCAAAATCAATCATAAGAATAGTTAACATAGTTTTTTTATGACATTTAGTAGATTATTCAACAAAGGAATCACACGTCAGAAATAAAATTAATATTTTTATGTATGGAAGTTATTATGGACTCTAGAGCTACTCTTTAACATACGACACGGGCGACTATACGACTATATGATACTTGAGACATACGGACAACCAACCCGAATCAGTTTAACGTCAACAATTATTTTACCTGTTTTGCTTGGTCAGACATTTAGTTTGGTCGGACGAGTGGAAAATCTGTTTATTCTAAATATTGTGGCATTTTTGAGTAAATTGCTTAGTATTCTTGTGTCCTTTGATGGAACCCTTAGTGTGTGGAATAAGTTCGCCAGAACATCGACTTCGATGTATAGTTCAGACATGGGTGTTTTGAAAGTAGTCTATTTGAATTGTGTTCGGGAGCTCTTGGTGTTTCGTAAATCAGTTTATTTGAATGTCGTTTCCTGTCTGTTGCATGAACCATAGCGAGTCGTGAATAATGTGTTATATGTGATAGGCAAGAATGTAGCTGTTTGGATGGATAAGCGAAAAAATACATAAAAAGTATTTATCAGTTGCAGGTTCCAATCAGAGTTGGATTGGTCATATTTGTTCGTTATTGAAAGGTTATACAATTTACTTGTTCGTTATTGAAAGGTCATACAATTTACTTGTTCGTTATTGAAAGGTTATACAATTTACTTGTTCGTTATTGAAGGGTTATACAATTTACTTGTTCGTTATTTAAAGGTTATACAATTTACTTGTTCGTTATTGAAAAGTCATACAATTTACTTATTCGTTATTGAAAGGCCGTACATTTTATATCAGGACATGTGATTAAATTAACAAAGTTGTATGTTTATTTATCGTTAATACTGATTTCAAAAATATATGTTGATGAATTAGCTATTTTGTGAAACTTGACCAAACAGTAAAATGTGTTTGTTCATCAGTATTTTAGGCAATTCAGTGTACGCTACGCAGTTATTGGGTATAACTATTGCCAAAAGTAATGTGACAATGAAATAATATACTGATATGTTCTTGGTAAAATTTAAATAAAAGAGGAATCGAATTATAATACGACAGTAATTTAAGTGAGTCTGGTACCGAGGCCAGCCGTCTGGATCCCTTGACCCTGCGGGGAGTTATTGCAACACGTCTGCAAAATATTTAAAGGTGCAATTTGCATTTAGTTACATCAGGTTCAGTGTTGGAGCCCACGGAGTATCGATGAAGTATGTTGACAACCAGAAAACTCATGCCTCTACATCTGGACTCGTTGAATCCAGTTTAATTCGACCTCAATCAACCGCATCAAATGCGACTAAAGAGTACTTGACCCACCCTCCTACCCAACTATCACGTTATGCACGACGTCCTAAGGTACAATCACAGAGCAAGTAATACAAATAGAGTAGGCATCCGCAAGCCGAACCATAGGAACAGTTGAAACCGAGCCCACCATCTTGATGGTGGCCAGATCCCTGAATGTCTCGCAGTGTGGGGCACACAAATTAAAGTAAACGCTTTTTTCATTAATAATTCAGCCATTGAAGATAGTGACATGACAGAGTGAATCCACGTTTTGTTGAGCTCCATAGTTTATAGTAATTTTGTGTGGTATATTTCTTGAATTTTTAGGTCAAATTTTGACAAGTGTTGTGTTGTGTTTTAGTGTACGTATTCCTATCGTCTGTGTACGTATAATCCATTACTTCTCCTCAAAATTAATTTTTACTTAATATAGATCAGGTCAGTAGATGCCACGTTCGCCTCCTTCAACAAGATCAAAGGTCAAGAGGAGTGGAGATAAGAGACCTGTACGACGATCTATATCTCTGTCGTCACCGTCTACTTCGTCTGCTCCCCCCACCACCATGTCGACATCAGCTGTTTCCTTATCAGAACTGGAGTCAACAATAACAAAGTGCCTCTCTAAAGACAGCTTTGTTACTGAAATTGTTGATCTCTTGTCCACCAGGGTCAAAGATGTTGTGCTTGAGGTGTTAACCGAGTCATTGCAGGAGGCAAGAGAAGAAATTGAGGATTTAAGAAAGCAAGTTGCTTCCTTAAAATCCGACATCAAGAAGGTTGAAAGCGATGCAGCCTCTCGTAATGATGATACAGAACAGTATACACGACGACACAACCTCAGGATATTTGGTGTTCCTGATCCTGAGGTCCTGAGGTCGCAGATGAAGAAACTGACGTTGTTGTGACGAAGTTCTTCACCGATAGGCTGAAGCTGGACATTCCTCTGGATAAGCTGGATAGAACGCACCGTGTAGGGAAGAAGCCTGGGCCAGCAGCCGACGGAAAACCTAGTTGGAGACCAATAATAGTTCGGTTCTCCAGCTATCGAGATCGGCGCCAATTGTACACTTCGAAGAAGCTTCTGAAAGGGTCTGGGATGACGGTGCGAGAGGATCTTACTTCCGGACGGGTGGAGTTGCTGAAGGCTGCTATCTCCAGATTCGGCGTCAGGAACACCTGGACTTCTGATGGCAGAATACACTGGCTCCATAATGGTATCAAAGGTACTGCGATCCACATGGAGGATTTAAAGTGAGTCATCATCTGTAATTCTTACAATTTGTATTTATTTGGACTGAGACTTTGTTAAATATTTTATCTTATTGCGAACTTTGTTTACTAATATATTAAGAGATCAGTTTAATAAGTACAGATTATTATTGATACTATTCCATATTTTTAAAATATTCTCTTTTTTTCTTTTCAACTTTTACATTATTTTTAGTCAAATAGCCTGAAATTTTATTCCATTAGAATATTTATTAAATCCATAAAACTATTATTTTAGTTCATTTATTTTTTATTAATAATGTACATAAAACTTAAATCCATACATTTTTTGTTAGGTTGATTTACTTATGTTTATTATATTTGCAATTGCATGTAGCTATATAGACCAATATGTAAGTAATGTATGAATGTGTTTACCTATGACTCATTTGATTTTTTATTAAAATTCCAGAAATGATTATATTTTTAAACAGTATATTATTTTTAACATAAATTGAACGTACTTTTTAAACAAACTAATTAGTTTTTCTCTAGCATTCATTTATTTTTTAAAAATTCTTCTATGAAAATTTGTATTGACATTTTTAACTTTTTTTTTTTGTAGTACGTATTATGTTTATATTTGAGTCCGAGCAAGAAATTATTTATGGCTTATGTTAATGTTTTGTAAATTTTGTGTTGTATTAATTATGTTATCATTTTGTAGCGGTAAGCATTTTGTAACACAATTATTATTGATTATTTTGTAGTTGAACTATTTTAGTTTCAAAATTCTAATCTCGCTATAATTTTTAACTCATGTGTGGAGTCAACACCCCCATGTCAAGCTTTGTCAAATGACAAATATTCACTTGTCTGTATTATTGTTTTTGTTGAATTTATTTTTTATTACTTTTTGTTATATGCGTGAATGGTGTATGAATGAATTGCTCGCATCGCCTTGGCCGCCGGTATCGCTGGCTCTTCGTCACTTGCAGGAGCTCGTAGGTGTCGGTACCTGACGACTCCACTCCGGACGGGGGCCCCCTCTCGCTCCCACATTATATCAGCCACATTCTTTCTCCACATCAGAAACTTCTCAAGATAGCCCACATAAATGCACAATCCCTCCCTTGTCACATTGATGAGTTTAGATATATTTTTCAAACTTCTACCTTTGATATTATTTTAATTTGTGAAACTTGGTTAAAAGCAAATATTTCTGATAAATCAGTGGAGTTAATTGGCTACACTTTATTTCAGAATGACAGGCAGCATAAGGGTGGTGGTGGTGTTGGAGCATTCGTTAAATCACACCTGAAAACTGCTATTGTTCATAGTTCTGACACTACCGTACCTGATCGCCCTGAATTCATGCTTCTTGATGTCTGTGTGAATGATACACATATCCTTATCAGTGTATGTTACAGGGCACCTAATCTTGGGTATCTAGCGGAATTTGAACACGCACTGCTAGATATCATGGCTCTCTACAGTCATGTTATTGTTATGGGTGACTTTAATACTGATCTAATAGGGCCTCCAACTCATGACAAGACCTTTTTGGAAAACATGTTAAACTCTTTTAACTTGACTATACTGCCTCTACAAGCTACAAATCACACTGCCACGGCTGCCACTTGGCTTGATATCATGGCGATTAGTGATCCTGACCTAGTCGCAATCCACGGACAGCTTCCGGCTCCAGGTCTTTCTAAACATGACCTACTTCTATTTGTTTACAAACTTCGTCCTCCTAAATCAAAAGCTAATTTTACTACATACAGAAATTATAAAACACTCGACTGTAATTCAGTTTTATATGATGCTTTGTCATTGCCCTGGCAAGATATCCTTCTACTATCAGATGTAGACGCTATGGTTCAGCAGTTTAATTTCCTGCTTATTGGCCTTCTGGATCATCACGCTCCTCTTATCACTAAACGCTTAACCAAAAGACCTGCTCCCTGGATCAATGAAAGTATTCGAACAATGCAGAAGCAACGTGACTTGTCATTTCGTAAGGCACGTCTAACTAAATCACAGGAAGACTGGTCAGTCTATAAAAAACGTAGAAATCAAGTTCAACAACAAATACGCAATTCTAAGATTAGGTACTATTACAATTCACTTAATAACTCTAAGTCTACGAAGTTTACATGGTCCAAAATTAAGGAGCTGGGAATTGGAAAACCCAATAAACCTGAACATATCAATATCGATCTCAATACTATTAATGACTTTTTTGTAAATATTCCTGTGGATGTTTCTGGTGCCAAAAACTACTCTATTGAGCTTCTGAATTCTCCCATTGTTATACCTGAAATTCGATTTTCATTTAAAACAGTGTCTGAGCGTGATGTTCTGAAGGCTATAATGCGAACATCAAGTAATGCAGTTGGGGCAGATAGTCTTCCTATTGAATTTTTAAAGATAACTTTACCCACTACAATTCCAATAATCACTGCTATTTTCAATACTTCCTTAATGACCGGCATCTTCCCAACTGCATGGAAATCAGCTATAGTTTGTCCCCTTCAAAAAGTTGCGAATCCTGTATCACCATCTGATCTGAGACCCATTAAGTATTCTCCCTGCTCTTTCCAAATGTCTTGAAAGAATTGTCCATACGCAACTCTCATATTATATTGAGGAATTTAATTTAATATCTAAATTTCAATCTGGTTTCCGTAAATTTCATAGTACTACAACAGCTCTTCTTAAAATTATAGAAGATATCCGTGCAGCTATGGACAATGGAGAGCTTACATTGTTAACACTTTTTGACTTTTCAAAAGCTTTCGATTGTGTTTATCACCCTCTTCTTACAATAAAATTAAAAAAATATGGTCTAACTGATAGTAGTGTTGGCTGGGTCGAGTCCTATCTATCTGGCCGTAGGCAGTGTGTAAAAACTGATGATGGTATGTCTGAATGGAGACATGTTTCTAGAGGAGTTCCTCAGGGTTCAGTGTTGGGTCCACTACTGTTCATTCTTTATATAAATGATATTACAGATCACATAAGATATTCCTCCTACCACTTATATGCAGATGACTTGCAAATCTATCAACACTTCTCTATTACTGAGATGGCAAGAGCTGTTTCTAGAACAAACAGTGACATCGATTCACTTTCTTCTTGGGCCGTGAAACATGGATTGAAGCTTAATGAACAAAAGACACAAGCAATTGTCATTGGACACCCAAGACTAATTTCTAAAGTTAATATTGACACATTTCCTAAGCTTCAACTAAATAACTCTACTTTAGATTATTGTGACAAAGTAAAGAATCTTGGTCTTGTCATGGGTAGGACTTTGAATTGGACTGATCAGATTATGACTACGTGCAATCGAGTGTTTGCTGGCATTCACTGCTTGAAACGTTATGCATCTTTTCTTCCATTTAACGTTAAAGTGATGCTGGTCAAGACACTTGTTTTGCCTCATTTTAATTATTGTGACATCGTAACTAGTGACATGACTGTTAAGCTCTCGGACAAGCTTCAACGTGCGCAGAACTATTGTATAAAATTTATTTTCAATCTACGGTGTTATGATCACGTTACGCCATTCTTCAATGAACTGTCTATTCTGAAGCTTAAACAGCTTCATGAGTATCATTTACTATTACTGATTCACAAGATTTTAAAAACAAAAAATCCCAGTTACTTGTCCGAGCGTTTCAGGTTCATGAACGAAATAAGTTCTAGAAATACTCGTCAGGGGGCATCAATATTATCAGTCCCTGTACATCGTACTACTTTATATAACAAATCTTTCACTGTAACAGCTTGTCGCCTATGGAATGCGCTCCCTGACAGCATCAAAATAATCGAAGGTTACCCTCGTTAGGGGGTGGATGCGGGATCTGTAGTGGCGGTGGGCTGGTGGTTTGCGGGGGCTATGTGGGGTGTGAGTAAGGTATGAATGGGTGAGTGTCTTTAAAGCGGTTTTTTCTTTCTTTCTTTTGAATTTACTGTTAAATTTGAATAGTTAGTGCCAATTTCTTTTGTATTGATTAGCTTTATTAGATTAGTTAATCTTTTAATTTTTGTTTATTTTTATATAAAATTGTCTTATATTGCATTACGTAGAGTTTAATATGATTTTATGTTATCTATTTCAAGTTGTATTATTTATCTGAGGTTAAGTGGTAGAGAGGACTCTATAGTCCTAACTTCGCCTCCAATAAAGCCATTTTTCATTTCATTTCATTTAGATACCAAATACAATTTTGAAAATAAGCATATATTTAACTCGTGTGTTTATAATGCGTAATATAATAAAATAATTTTGTTACAACCAACAGTTTATTGTAATAATATTTTTAATTAGCGAACCAATTACAAAATTCAAATGACAAGAAAAAGTGAGCATGCGAGAAGAGAGAATCAGAGAATTTTCGTCGGCGAGGAATTTCCGTAATCAACTTGTTTATCATAGTAATCAATGTCCTGAAATTCACTGTAACTGTCAAATTATTGAAAAGGTAGATAAGTTTAAGTACCTGGGAGTAATCTTTGACGAAAGAATGTCATGGGAAAAGCAAATTTCAAATTTACACAATAAAATTAAGTTTAGCATCAGAAAATTTTATTTTCTGAAAAACCTTTGTGACCCTTCTTTGTTACGTATTTTATATTTTGCATTGATTCATTCTCAACTACAATATGGAATAGCATGCTGGGGAGCAACTTCAAAAAAATATATAGAAAAATTAAGAATCTCACAGAATCATTATATTCGAATTATTTCAAAAAAGAAAGTTAGAGAGAGTTCCTTCCCTTTATTTCAGCAATTAAACAGATTACCAGTACAACATCTCTATTGCTTTAAAGTATTACGAATTTTTTATCTAAGAAGTGGAAATATAGGATCTTTTAATTTATCACATTATATGAGAAGTAATAATCAGAGAATTTTCCAGACACCAAAAGTTAATAAATAAATATTTAGACATACATTTGAATATGCAGGCCCTAAACTTTTTAACAGACTTCCAGACAACATAAAACAATGTAATAAATTTACCTCTTTCTGCAAGCATCTAAAACCATGGCTATTATCATTTCCAGAAATATATTTTTTAGTAGATGTTTTGGTTTGATTTTGTTGTTTTTTTTATGTAACTGATCATTATAGTTAAAAGGAATTTTGGAGATTTGATGTACCGGTATTGATTTGATTTGTATGGAGATTTGAGTTTGATTACTTGTCATTCTGTATTATTGTAATTCGTAGAACTTAAATCATTGCTTATTAAAATGGATGTAATCTTTTTTTTTACATTTTCGAATTTTTTTCATGACAGACGCTACGGAGGATGGCAGTTAAATGTATAGTAAGGACTAGACACAAAATTTTGTGTAATGTATTATTTAGTTAGTTTTCCTTTTTGTAACGCTGGCCACACTACTGGATACGTGGTCAGTGACATTTCCCGTAAATTTTAAGAAAATGTATAATTATAATTTTTGTTGGGAAATAAATCATTATTTCATTATTTCATTTTGAGGTTGTAAATTGAGGTTTCATAATATCAAAAGATTTTTATTCTAGGACTATTATTTTTCTTTGTATGATGTGGTAAAGTGGCAGATGTAAAACCATTGCGCGTGAAGTTGGTATAATCCACCTAATTAGTAGTTTTTCACTCTTTATAGTTTGGCTTGCTACCTTTGCATGATATTTAAACATAACATTATATTAAAATGTATGTAAGCTATGAATATATATCCTATGCAGACTTCGCGTTTGACTGCAGGAAAGAGTCGCCTTTGTCTGGAGAGGACCCACCCAAACACGCAGAATGCTGATGGCCAGATGTTTATATGCATTAATTAAACGTCATATAACAAAACAAGGGTAATTATGCAATTTCTTGCCCCTTCTGAAAATAAGATTTGTTGTTGCAAAAAGTGGCGAAATATGAGTTTATATCAAAGTTCAAAATATCTTTATTCATGAAATACTTCATTACATGCAAGAACAAAATTAAATAATGAAAATGTTATTAAAAAAATACAAAATGTTTACTGTGGCAGTCTCTAGCAGAACAGTCTTTTTAATACACAGTAAAGTAAATGTTAGAACTACAAATATTATAAATAAGTCTAACTTAATGACAAGTTTATGCAGCAACTCACTATCAACGCTCAGGCAAAAGCAACAAAGAACAAAGATAACAGACTATTACTAATTAATAAATAAATAAAAAAAACTACAACTGAACAACGATATGATAAGAAAGGATATTGAAAATATACCCAGCAACAACACAATTAAAGTATCATTCATGACCAATAAATTTATAATATAAGATATAACAATAATATAAATATTTAACAAGCTATTCAACATATAAATATAATAATATACTACAGTTAACAGTCATAATTCAATACAACAAAATAAATAAATACCAACACAACACAAAAAATTTGCATTGGTAACTATATATAGGCTCATGCATTCTCTAATATGAATTCCATACATTTAATTTTAAATTTAGGTTTTCCTTAAAGAAATATAGTGTTGCTATATCTTTTAACAAGTTTGTTAAACAAAGTTGCACCAATATAAGAAAATTATTCCTGGAAATTTCTTGAAAATAATTTGGTACATGCAGAAAATTGAACTAAGCTGCTCATGTATTCCTATGTGTTTTTGTGGTTAATGATTGGTGTTTATAATAATCGCTTAATCACGCTTTGCCGCGAAAGTAGCTTTATCGTTATATATCGAGTAATTATTGTTTTAGACCGAAATAGTTTTCGAACTCGTATTCAGCCTAAAAAACACACCAAATTATAAAAAAATAGTTAAAATATCATTTATATTAAAGGAAATATGTCAATACACTAAACGTTGTGACAATGTTTTTTTAATTTTACGATAAAATCCGATATTTTCGCACATTAGTAAGCATATCACATGAAAATATAGGCAATTCTTGGCCCATTTCAGGCAACGTTTTCGAATTTCGGCTTCGTGGGTGGGTATTGACCCACCCACCCACCTGATGCACCCACCCACCTGACATCGGCTTCGGGGTGGGTTTCTTTCAATTACGTGTATGGGTGGGTGGGTGAGTCATTACCACTGCACGTCTATGGGTGGGCGTGTGGGTCACTACTAGCGCAAATCTATGAGTGGGCGTGTGGGTCACTACCACTGCACGTCTATGGGTGGGCGTGTGGGTCACTACCACTGCACGTCTATGGGTGGGTGGGTGGGTCACTACCACTGCATGTCTATGGGTGGGTGGGTGGGTCACTACCACTGCATGTCTATGGGTGGGTGGGTGGTTCGGCGAGAAACTGCATAATAACCAAGACAAGCATTAATAGTTACTCTAACCTAGAGTCATTTAGAAAGGTTACTTCTTAGCTAATTACCATTATAGCACATGAAAGTGTACACAGTTTTTATATTTAAAGATTTGTTTTACTTCCTTTGTAAAATACAAATTATCTAACGTGTATCGTGTTATTCCTTATCCACTGTCTCTAGAAAGGCGATTCTTCGCCCCAATCATCTTCTCATAATAATTGTAATCAATTAGCAATTCTGGGGGCAATGAGGGGAAACTGTGTCACCTCTGTTATTCCTGATCGAGTAAACATGTGCCGGGGGGTCCCGCAGGTCGGTATCGCCCGGAGCCCCCATGGTGCTCCTCTTATCGTCGTTATCGGTCAATGCCGGTAATGAGTCACCCTTAGCCATTTACGAGCACCTGCTATCGTTAGAACTATACAAGATAATATTCACATGTACGTAAAATACCTTTTGCAGAGTTACAACGTTTACAGCCTTAGCTGGGATTGACAGTTGAATGAATGTTAGTCGCTGAAGGAAATTATAGATTGTCTACATTTTTGTAATGATGATTTTCAGACGCAAAGCTTTTTAATTAAGTTGCATTATATTTTGCGTAACATAAATTTGTTTGGTAAAACACAATTTATTAATTTATGTTAAACTGTGAAACGTATTGGAAAAAATGAAAAATATAATAAATAAAATAATAATAATAATAATAACAAAAAGAAATAAATACGTTGTTTGTTGAATCGGCGTTGGATAAATATAATTTGTAAATATCATTTGGAATGTTGCACTATCTGCCGAGAGAGGACATACAATATTCATTCCGTGTTGAAGCCGACGTAATATATATTGTATTTTAGCCCCATGTCACATGGTGTGCGCTTATTTGCGGCCTGCCTACTTGCGGCAAACCGGATGTTTTTTGATATTTACAGCACGATTTGAACTGAGCAATAAATTAACATAATTATTGGTTAATTTATGACTTTTGGATTAGGAGAAAGACAGACGGACTATCGAAAGTATGACTGTATCTTAATATTATAAAATGAACAATAATTTGTTTGTCTATTATTCAACACATTCAGCCATAGGCGATAAATTTAGAGTCGATTGTAATAAAACAAATATTGTATCTCTTGATTTCATGAAAGGGAATCTCTGTAACCTTAAATAAGCAATTAATTGTGCCAAAGTGTCTATCATTTCATAAAATTCTAAAAATAGGGAAGATTTGAATGTATTATTAGGTCAATCTTCAGAGGGCCGCGAGTGGCACATCCCTTGCAAGTGACAGCTGTTAACCTTTACTAATACAACAATAACCCTGGTTTAATGTATTAGGAGGGTTACCTCCGTTGAGCGTTCGTTAAGAGGTTCATTCGTCGAGCGGCCACATTCTTATTAACGAGGGCGGGATTGACAGGTATGAGCTGAGTTCGTTGAGCGGCCAGGTTTTCTAAGTTGTGGTTATACGCATCATATAAGTTGATTAACTAATACGCGTATCAATAGTTGGGTAATATAAATAGTTGAAGATTATGACTAAATTCTTATCGAAATATTTAGTAAAATCTGGAAGAATCTATGTGTACTAACAAAAGTGTTGAGCAAAGCGGTTAGTTTATTTTTAATTGTTTTAATCCTTACTAAAGTGCTGAGGCTATCTAGATAAGGCATTGAAAATTTCATGGGCTGCTAAAATGTAAGCTTAGGATGGTGAAACCACAGTAAAAATACTCTAATTTTCATCTGGTTATGAGATTGATGTTTATTACGTTGTAGTTAAAAATGTAATTTCCGTATAAGAAACCAATCGCTTTGGTACATTATAAAACAAATCTACTCTTAATTACATAGTATCAATCCACTCCATTGTCTCATATTTACAAGTAACGTGTCGAGTCCAGTTGGATTTTTACCCTAATGTGGTTAACTACTAATTGATTTAAAATTGCAGGGGTGTCCCCCAGTTTTTTATGATTTTATTATGTTCAAATCGTGCAACAGCATTTAAAATATTCATTGATTTGCATGATTGTGACGACAGGTAAGCAAAAGACTTGAAGAGCATTGGACTAATACCTCACAAACTAGTAGACTGTTTGTTTCTAATATAACTGTTAAACGCAATTCCTGTGGCAATTTAACCACAACAGCCGTGAACAGAGCAGAGCGCCCATGACAACAAGGGAAATAAGTCATGATGCTTATCTTAATAAATTTACATTAATATAAATAAATAATATTCACAAATTGTCATATAAACAAGTGGCTCTGATTTTATTGATTTGGGACAAAACTCCTAAATGTTTATATCTTTGCAGTGTAAAAAATTTAAGTTATAAAATATGAGATATAAAAACAGCTACATTAAAATGAGTAGTCTATGTATTTTTAAAATGGTTTCACCATCCTAAACTTACATCATGGCGGTGCATGCAGTTTTCAATGCCCTGCCTAGATAGCATCAGAACTATAGTAAGGATTTAAACAATCGAAAATATACTAATTGCTTTGCACAACACTTTTGTTAGTACGTATAAATTCATCCAGACTTTACCAAATATTTCGTTAAAAATACAATCAGTACTCTTAAGCTATTACTAATGAAACAAGTATTAGAGTAAACAACTTATATGGAGTGTATAGCCACAAACTAGAAAACCTTGCCACTCAACGAACTTGGCTCATACCTCTGACCCTTGTTAATGAGAATGTGGCCGCTCAACGGAAGACACTATTAGGAGTGCCGCAAATGGTAGGCTGCTGCAAGTGGCCTATAGCATGGAACCGTACCACATATATTCTATATGTCAACAGTTCATTATGGAATTTCTCCCAATGTTATTATAATAAACAAAACAAATAACAATAAAACAAATTTGGGTATTTTTCGGAGTGTCTTCGCATATGGTAAGATTGTCTAACAAGTCTAAACCTAAACCTACAAACAATGTACCTTTGATGTTCCTCACGTTGTTTTTACCGACAAGAAAACAAAAACCGTCATCGCTTTAGTTATTAATTGGCGTCCTCTGGTATTTAGGTTAGGTTAGGTTTTGTTAGGCTGTGATCAAATAAATATAAGTTGACGTGTTACTTGCTCTCATACATACATGTGTACTTTCTACTTTGTTTGATATTTAATCATTGCCAAACAAATGCAGGAATATTCCGAAAAACGACCCCAAATTTGTAATATTATATCAGCTGGAATCGGCAGATTTTGTGGATAGATCGGTGAGACTTGTTCATTCTTAGTAGTCTATCTAGATGCTTAGGTGACCTTCAAGGTTCTGTATATAGAGAAGTTGGTTGGGCAGCGATAACGGTTCGAGCCAATCAAGGGTTGATGACGACATAGAACGTGGAGGCTCTTGTTAGTTAAAGTGTAAAAAGAAAATCACTCAACTTCGTTTGAAATCTCCCTAATCTGTGTCTAAAAAGTACGGTAATACATTCTGTATCATTAAGAAGTAAAAGAATCCCAAATAAATGAACAGTAGACCAGTGTATTCATCTGACAAAATGTTGTTTAATGTCGCCATTTAAAGTCAAGGTTATCCCACCTGTACCGGGCCGGCGGCGTGTGAACGGAGAGACCGCAGTGGTGGGGGTTTACTGGAGTCCAGATATCGCTAATTACAGAGGTTATGGACACCTGCCGCAGATGTATGAAGGAATCTGCCGTGCTCACACGAGGCGGCGCAGTTTTATTTTAGGAATTGTTTATCCACTTTAGTGGAAGGGAGTTAATTGTGATTTCGGCAAAACGAACGTACTTGTTAATTTATTTTAACAGAAAAACAAACTATTTTTTACTGAATCATTTACCACCCCAATACCTTTCCTTACTCCCGACAGTCGTACAAGTCCATATAATTTGTGATATATAAACGTACTGTGGTATTGACTCACCCACTTATAATCGTACGGTGTTATTAACCCTCCCACTCCCATACATGTACGGCACAGGGACGTACGTATTCTCAGAGTTGTGAAGCCTAGGAAAAGTTTTAATCATATATACATTTTTAAACATTTCCTTAAGAGTCTGCAGAGGCCGACTGGCCATGTTGGTTTTAATCCCATAAGACAAATGTTATTTTCGAACCGGACATACGATCACGCGTATCCAAATTAAACAGTTGTTTTTTAACAGATTTCTCCCCAATAAATTGCATTTAATCAAGAACGAAATTGCGAGTTGGAATTGCTTTGTGAATTTTGAATTAGTTTTACAGAAAAAATATTAATTTTTGAAGTTTTTATTTTCAAATATTTTTCAAAACTGGTGGCATGTATTTAAAATGTCAAAAGCAAACCCAATGCGCAATATGATAACGTTTAAAATTACACCTCATACACAACTTTTCTCATAAAATAACGCAAACATATGGACTCGCAAATAACATTGATCTTATGGGATTAAAACCAACGTGGCTGACAGCCCCTGCAGACTCTTAAGCATAACCGCTACAATAACAGCGATAAATTATAATAAAACTGCTATTATTTAACCCTAAATAAATATAATTAATTAATGAATTGCAATATACAGGCGCTGTCAAACTCAGGTTCTTCTAAGAGTAAACAATTTACATTCACCTAATAGTAAATCTTTCTTGGAAGGTGAGGCGCAAATTGCACGCTGAAATCTGGGTCAGTCGCAAATTAACGCAAGGCGCATAATGCACGTAACCATACCTTCCACTGTTATGAAGAATGGTGCAAAATGGCCATTATATAATAAACATAATTAATTCGACACTCATCATTATTTTTCTGTTTCTCTTGTTAAGAGTCTAAAGAGGCTGTCGGCCTTTTGGTTTTAATCCCATAAGATCAATGTTATTTGAGAATTCATATTTTTTGTTATTTATTGACCAAAGGTTATGTGTGAGGTGTCAATATAAACCTTATCATATTGCGCATTCGGTTAGCTTTTGATATTTTGAATACGTATGTTTAGTTTTGAAAAATAGATGAAAATAAAAACTTAAAACTAAAAAATGTTTTTATAAAACTAATTAAAAATTCGCAAAGCAATTCCAACCAACAATTTCATCCTTGATTAAATGATTTTTTTTGGAAAAAATCTACTTAAAAATAACTCTTTAATAAGGATACGCGTGATCGTATGTCCGGTTCAAAAATAACATTGTTCTAATGGGAGTAAAACCAACATGGCCGACAGCCTCTGCAGACTCTTAAGTCTATTGAATTTTACTTGATCAGGACATTTAAAGCTGGTAGTCCTAGTCAAGGTCGGTATAAAAGAGCTGATAATAAAGTCTTATCCTGCAACCGTCCACCTAAATAACAAAGTTGTATAGTCTGGACAAGTATACGTACTTTGAGGAATTCAAAGTAGTCTAATGTCATGTCAGAGTAGTTGAAATGACATTGTACACTTCACAATAAACACCAAATCAGCCAATATTTTATCTCATGTTAATGTTTCGTTATATCAACTGTTTGAAAGAAATTATTTTATTAATGCCAATGATATTCGTATGGAAAAAAACGAACTGAGGGGTTGTTTCCATCCAGTGACAGCTGGATATGGGCGAGGATGAATAGGGTGCTTTTTTATGCCGACTTAAACCGGTGTCTTATCAAGTGTCAAATCTATATTATTACTATGATATTTATTATTGTAATATTCCTTAGTAATATGGTTAGTAGTAACACTGTTACACGCACAGACTAATTGTTTAATAAGAACTCCTGAAGATAGGAAATCCTATCTTATCGGGTCTCAATGATACAAAAGCTAACTTCCCTACAAATTTTTTGAAAAATCTGTTCATTGATTCCAGATATTTCGTCAGGAATAAGTGCATTGTTTTTGGATTTGATATGTTAAGATTTGGTTGTAGACAAGACACCAAATTTTAACAATCTTCGTTAGCAAATCAAACGTGTCAACAAAGAGGTTGTGATTCACTATATTGGTTCACCTTCATGAATGAACTCAAGTCGATATTTGCCATTGTACAGTACGATTGCACAACAGTGTTGACTGCATGATGGAGGCTGTGAGGTAGGGGCTGGTCGTCTGAGTGGCAGCCACTCCAGGTCACAGACTAAAGTCGATATTTGGCGGATATTGTACAGTACGATTGCACAACAGTGTTGACTGCATAATGGAGGCTGTGAGGTAGGGGCTGGTCGTCTGAGTGGCAGCCACTCCAGGTCATAGACTCAAGTCGATATTGGCCGGATGTTGTACAGTACGATTGCACAACAATATCGACTGTATGACGGAAGCTATGAGGTAGAAGCCGGTCGTCTGAGTGGCAGCCACTCCAGGTCATAGACTCAAGTCGATATTGGCCGGATATTGTACAGTACGATTGCACAACAGTATCAACTGTATGACGGAAGCTATGAGGTAGGGGCTGGTCGTCTACGTGGCAGTCACTCCAGGTCACAGACTAAGATCGATATTTGCCGGATACTGTACAGTACGATTGCACAACAGTGTCGACTGTATGACGGAGGCTATGAGGTAGGGGCCGGTCGTCTGAGTGGCAGTCACTCCAGGTCACAGACTAAGGTCGATATTTGCCGGATATTGTACAGTACGATTGCACAACAGTGTTGACTGTATGACGGAGGCTGTGAGATAGGGGCCGGTCGTCTGAGTGGCAGCCACTCCAGGTCACAGACTCAAGTGGATATTTGCCGTATATTGTACAGCACGATTGCACAACAGTCGACTGTATGACGGAGGCTGTGAGGTAGGGGCCGGTCGTCCGAGTGGCAGCCACTCCAGGTCACAGGCTAAGGTCGATATTTGCCGTATATTGTACAGTACGATTGCACAACAGTGTCGACTGTATGACGGAGGCTGTGAGGTAGGGGCCGGTCGTCTGAGTGGCAGCTACTCCAGGTCACAGACTAAGGTCGATATTTGCCGGATATTGTACAGTACGATTGCACAACAGTGTCGACTGTATGACGGAGGCTGTGAGGTAGGGGCCGGCCGTCCGAGTGGCAGCCACTCCAGGTCACAGACCCGTTACTCCTTACACAACCCACCGGACTGCCCAGCATAGAAACCGAGTCTGCTACTCCTCCTAAACATGATTATTAAATTTTTAATCGTTTTAATGTCTCAAAGAATTTAATGTCCTATCATATTACTAATACTACTTAAGAACGAGGATAAGATAGTTAGTATCTATTGCTTAGAGCTATAATTTAACTGTATAATTTAAGAATGTGAAACATTAATTATTTTTTAAATAAATATGTAACAATTATTATAATAATTGTCTTAAACTACTTCTAGATTGCCTACTGTTAAAATTGTTTTAATAATGTGTATTATTTCTATTGTTTAAATAACAATCAACATTTACTAAACAACAGGGATAAATACATAGCCGTATAACTAAAGATATTTAGTTATAAGACATTAAATTCTTTGTATGGCTTTGTTTTCTGACTGAGTAATTTTTTTGACATGAGGTTTACACATTTGTGTTGTACAAAGACCTTAAAAACTAGGTATAATACTCGAGGTTACATTTAATATTTCTAGGAGTTCCTTTGTGGACCATCCCCTGACAGTACGAAAAACGGGCATACTATGTGTTTGGTATAGGGACATGTACATAACTAAATAGTTTCATTATATTTCTTTCAATAGTTTTAAAATTAATACATATATTCCAGACTTTTGCTCAACCCTTTTTTACAATAGGTTTTTTTTTATACAACTCCTTTCTTACTAGCCAATTTTAATATATTAGGTATAAAAAATTTCATCTATTCGTAGTTGTGTAATAAGGTCTCAATTGTTTAACATTTTAATACTGAAGGGCAAGACCTAAGTGTACGTTTTTTGACAACAACTATAACATACATGGAAAAATTTAAATTAGTCAAAAAGTAACAGCTGTTCAAATGTAAATAATGATTTTCACGAACAGCTGTTAGAATTTAAAAAACGATGTTTATAATATTTATAAGGCTATAAAACTTTCTGATCGTAGTAATAACATGGGTGTTTATATTTAAATTGTAAGAAAGTTGCAACTAAGTGCATAAATATTATGATTATGCTTAATGCAGTTTATCCACTAATACAATATAAATGTTGTCAAAAGTCGCATGGCCGAAGACCAAGAGGGACAAATGACAAATCATGAGCGCAGCGAGGGACAAAGTTGGAATGCGAAGCATACAGAGGCGTTCCCTAGCAATAAATAATATTTGTTATTTAAAGAATTTCGTGTGAACTTCTGTACATTCTTCTTAGTTTCTGTTGATGTTATTTTAAATATTTGATTTTTTAAATAAAACTGCATTCGATCCTCAATAAAGTAACCAGAAGCAGGACTGCAGACAATCATCTCGCAATAAAACAGATTAAGGTTTATTATATACATAGATTACAAATAATTTCATCAGTAGGGTCTTGGATCTTGTTTATGCAGTTCGTATGAAACCTCACCAGTTAGCCTCCTAGACTTTCTTAGACTAATAAATAATACCAACTAACAAAAATAAAAATAATTCAGTAACAAAATAAAAATTGAATACAGAGAAATTTTGCTTTGTATAAACAAATGTTTTAGCCAGTGACATCTAACTAGAAATTTTTAATATAATGTAAAGGGAATAAATCAAACGTAGTAAGAGAATGATCTGACTTCTTTTTCTAAGATATTATTTATAAGGTTTCAATTTACTAATTATAACTAAAATAAATTAAATACACAGAAATTCACATCCACATTAGTCAGTCTTACCGTCAGCAGGCTTAAACGTTCTATTTTAACTGTGCAGTTCCTGTTTATTGTTATAATGACTTATAGTAAACACTGAATGATTATTAAAGGTTCATTCAAGTGGAATCTAAGATGATATAATGATGGTTTTAAATTTTGATATAGTCAAGAATGACATTTACACTATCACATATTTAACTGTAAAAAATATATAAAAAAACACATTAAAAAAAAATTGACTTATCGCCCACTAGAATCGGTCTTAATCAGATGTCATTTAAATTGTTGCGATTCGATCATTATTACGGACGGAGTCATTGAAATAGAAGATCGTATTTTTGGCGGTTTTCGATGAAGCGAAACGGTCCCTATTAAAAAAATTACAATTTTAAAATAAGGAAAAACATTTTTAGCGGTTTGTATTTAACACAAGTAAAATATACAAGTACGTACAAATGAAGCCTGACAAGTAACATGACGTCAGAGGGTGCCATCGCCGTGAATAGACGAAGGTCACCTAGCACTACCGTACTGTCGGTCGTAGAGAGTCATTTGAAGGACACCGCTACTCATATGTAATGATACGAAGCGAAAGGCCTCGCATAGCCAAGTGGTATATTGTTTTCGCAGTCTCGGGTCAAGGACATGCACTTGTCTTGCTTCCGGCATCCGGCAGCGCTTCCTCGCGGCACCCATGCGAGACCGGGCGGGTTACTCGGTGTCAGCGACTGCCACTCCGTTCTGCCAGTGATTGCACAGTTCAGGAATATAGCCTCGCTCACTTAGTCTCACTTCGTTCACTATAGTTCACATGTCCTATTACATGTACGTGACAATAGTACACAGTTCATTCCATCATCCACATATATAATACGCGAAGCCGTTTTTTGCTAACCCAACTCCACCCTTATTTCTTCATACATTTTACGGTAGAAGTGTCAACAAATTTGTTCCTATTTTTAGTTTTACTTTAAGGTCTCCATTTTACAATAGTTTTACGCTGGAGGTCAGAGGAAGCCCTGAAATTAAGCTTTTTCGACCATGAAGTTTTTCACACGAAGCATGCAGGGTTGTCCCCTAGCAATTCATTATTACTATGGTCACTAAATTAATACGGAAATATATTTAAATTTATCAAAAAGTAACAGTTGTTCAAATGTAAAAAATGATGTTAACGAAATTTAACAGTTGTTAGAATGTAAATATAATATTGAGAGTAATATTGAGAGTGCGCAAAAACAGTTTCATTGTTGCGATTTGTAAAGTGCAGAGGTTTAGTGTAAAAAAACGTTAAGCTTATAAAATATGCTATTACATTAATATTTAATATATACGGTAACGTATTTTTCTGTTTTAACTAAAAAAAAACCAGTTAAACAATTTTTTAACTCAAATTAATTCATGTTAAATTTTAATTTATCGGCCATAGTTAATAACTAATTACTAGAGAACACCCCTGCTCGCTTCGTGTGCCAATCCCGTCACTCGCTGCGCTCGTGACATCTCGGCCTTCGGCATGTGACTTTTTTATAACAAATATTACTGGTTAAATTGTATTTAGTAAAATCATAATATGTAAATTTATTTTTAGTACCTCACACATTGCACTTGAGTTGCAGCATGTTTGTGTGACACAAGCCTCTTTACATTGGCACTGGCCCACCCACCTACCCATACACTTACATTGGCACTGATCCACCCACCTATCCATACACTTACATTGGCACTGACTTACCCACCCATACGTACATTGGTACTACCACCGTACGTGTATGGGTGGGCGGTTGGGTCAATACCACCGTACGTGTATGGGTAGGCGGGTGGGACCCATATTCCCTAGAACGTCTTGTGTCACACAAACGAGGTTCATGTAATAACAATGAGTGTTTATCCCTTAACCTATAAACATGTTGCAACTCAAGTGCAATGTGTGAGGTACTAAAAATAAATTTACATATTATGATTTTACTAAATACAATTTAACCAGTAATATTTGTTATAAAAAAAGGCACATGCCGAAGGCCGAGGTGTCACGAGCGCAGCGAGTGACGGGATTGGCACACGAAGCGAGCAGGGGTGTTCCCTAGTAATTAGTTATTAACTATGGTCGATAAATTAAAATTTAACATAAATTAATTTGACTTAAAACATTTTTTAACTGGTTTTTTTTAGTTAAAACAGAAAAATACGTTACCGTATATATTAAATATTAATGTAATAGCATATTTTATAAGCATAACTTTTTTACACTAAACCTCTGCACTTTACAAATCGCAACAATGAAACTGTTTTTGCGCACTCTCAATCGATTTAAAAATGTATCTACTAAAATCTCTGTCAAATTTATAGACCTTCTAATTAAGGGGTGGATTTTAAAGAAAAGTAGATCATTACTAAATGTGCTCATTAATAGAGATTTAAAAAAATCATTGATATAGGAGTAAAATTTATCAAATGAAAAGTTATTTTGAATTCAAAATCAGATAAAGGTGGAGAATGTTTGATCAGGTTGATAATGATAGGCGGGTGACTAACACGGTCATTTAATAAACTGTTATGCTGAGGAAATAGCAACTAGATCATCGATATAAATAAACAACCACAATTGTTCGTATGTATTATTATTTACTGTGTTCTGTGAATGTTTCACAGACACTTAGAACTCATCACTGTTGACGGTTCACACTCTGTTACATTGTTGATGGTCGTGGTAGCCAGGAGGGCCGATGACAGTTTATTTTAACGTGTAGTCGTTCAAGGTCACTGGACACTATTATTTTCTAAAAGAAAAATTCAGTGTTGACTTTAAGTAATACATAATTGCACATGTCTGTTTTTTCCCTTATAAATATTCAACAATATAAATTACACATGAGAATTATTAAAGATCCGTAACAAACACACGAAGAATACAAACATTTATATATAACATTTTTCCACGCTAAAAAAGGAAATCAGTCTTAGAAAATCAGACTTGTAGCAGATTTACTGTAGTCTTGCAGGTAGTGTGAGGGTTGTCTTATCCTAACAGACTTGCGAGGTTGATGAGATGACTGTTGATGTTGTGTATCAGAGTCAACTGGAGGTGGTTTGTTGGTGGCTGGTTGATGTTGAGGATGCTCTTGTGATGTACGTATGTTCAATAGAAGGCGAATTATTGGATTGTTCTGTCTACTGAACTCGGGCACATTTATACTTTCAGAAGGGAGTAAATCCGACTAGGAGGGTGTCTGTTATTTGTGTTAAATCGTGATAGTTGGTAAAAAAATATTTTTTGTCGTTGTTTACGTTCCAAACAACCCTTTAGTTGCTCGATGTGCTTTTTAAGTTCGAATCCATAGTCTAGATCAATTTTACAATGTAGTTAACCATACTTTTCTGTGATTATGCCGAATTTCCGCACCATCATCTTTTGTTATACGTTCTCCCGCGCTAAACTTTCTTTAACTGGCATTACATGAGTTATATATGAGGGCCTACAACGAAGAAAGATACCAAGTTTGGTTCTGATTTTATACCTAAGTCTAACCAATGAATACACACTCTATAGAGTGTGTATTCATTGGTCTAACTCTGAAGGTGCTTTATTGTTTTGCAGGGGTGTAGCTTTGTATCTATAGACCACATATCGTACGTTTGATGCCATAGGAAGCTTAATCGATGACACTGATAACATTTTAGTTTTTGGATTATACTATTTGCATAATACTATTATTTTAATCATTCGCTCTTAAATATGGAATAATTATTTGATACAAAGACCCTGAGTAGACCGTTAAAGCTGAAAGTATTCTCCAACAGTCTGATGGTTGATTCAGGAGTGGGACCTTCGTTGATAACACGTATTATTTAGACCACCTGGACTTAGCATGAACTAAAACAAAGAAACGCTTTCCATTTACGACAGTTGCATAATCAACAAGAGCGTAGAACCTATCGCCTACAATATCTCCAAGTAGCTGGGTCACTAGTGCCGATATTCCCTATTGTTTGTGCAGTGAGAAAGAACTCCAGTAGGCTGGCATTGCAAGTCAAAGTAGTTGGTAATTTAGGAATGAAGGGTACAAATAATTGGTCACCAGCAACTATTTTCTTTGGTAGTTGAAAAGTCGTTTCATATGTGGAACTCTATCGAGATTTCTGGCCCTTTTTAAGTAAATTTCTGAGGGAAAAGAATGAAAGAAACATTTGACATAACATTTTAGTAATAAGTCACCATCCCCAGGAATCTACGTAACTCTTGTTGGTATTTTGGTTTGGACAAATTACAAATAGCACATTCTTTTTATCCATTTAGAAATGTAATGTTTTTAACTGTATGATCAAGGAAATTAATATCTTTGAAGAAACGTTGACTGTCTTCGATTAACATAAATATAAAACTTCCTTTGTCTATATAAAAAAAAAAAAACTCTTTAGTCTCATATAGCAGTCTGCAAATGTTTGCTTATGTATAGTGATGCCATCAGAATATCCAATATCCAGAATATCCAACAACGCTCTCTAATCCTGTGAGAACTTGGCCTCGTACTCTATGAAATTCAGCTGGTGGATTATGAATGCCAAAATTAAGTCTATTGACCTTGGTATAGACTTCTCGATGGGTTGATATAGATTCTATCTCACTCGTTAGCTCGTCCACCTTTTACATGGAGATATGCCTTATATAAATAGATAGTACAACAATATTCAGCATCACGAGGCTAATTTAGAGTTTCTTCTACTGTGGCTTTTGTGGCTTTGGGGTTGTGTACAACTTGAAGTTGAGGGTTAACCACTATCTTGTAGTCAAAACATAACCTTACATTCTTATTGGTTTTGGACTAACAACAAGAGGAGACCCCAGACACTATGGTTTACTTCTTCAACGATTCCGTCAATATCAAGCGAATTTAATTATTTTTCAAGTCTATCTCTGAGAGCATATGGCACTTCTCGGGCTTCAATAAAAACTGAATTAGTGTTTTCTCTTTAATGTAAAAATGAAACATAATAAACAACGCATCTTAATTTCTGCATGAAAACGTTTGCGTACTCACTACCTGTGTTTGATATAGCGTTTTCCATCATAATCTCATTCATAACTCTGGCAGGTTTAAATTTATTTATAAGACTGGTCAGGATTTTAAGATCTATGAAATTTCTGAATCTTACGACCTAAGATATGAGTGAATTGATTAGGAACAATATACATAGCTTCCTTGGATGAAATTTGTTACAGTTGACAATAACGCCTGTCAATTCCTAGAGGTTCAAAAATAACATATGTATATGATATAAAGTGCACTGAAGTAGGCTTAACTGACCAGCAGATTCAGGTTATCAAAATCATGTTTGTGAATCAGGGTAGGCTGGCTCTAGAATCTATTTCAAAACACTGAGAGGAGCCTTTAGCTGATATCCATACAATTTTGATCTGTAAAGTAATTTGTTTTGGAAATTTCTTGAAATACATCTACTACTTCATTCAAATAGGAAAAATCTATAACAGTGTTTGAATTGCCTAAATACTTTTTGAATATTGTAAGTTGATCTTCGATTGATTTGATTGATGTTTATTCTCAATTAAAGTGTTAATGTGTAGATTCTGAACATGAACTTTCCAATGACAAGATTGACGTCTAAGTTTGCTTCTATCAACTCAGTTTTCAGACGAGTGATTGGTCCGTTCTATCTGTTCTGGGATCTGCATCTTACAGTAATTCTAGTTTGTCTGAATAATGGTAAATGGTAATGAATCTTGAGATTTCTACAGCTTTATGTTTCTAGTTTGCTTATTTCTTTCTTTCTAGAGAATTATGTTGACATATCTTACTGAAGCTTCCATTGCAATCACTTGATCATAAAGACTTTGAAACTTGCATTCTCCACACAAAATAACAGCTTCACGAATATTAGGATCCCTGGTACCTCGAATAAATTGAGAAAAATATCTGCAATATATTTGTTAAGATAGAAACTTATGCCCCCACATGTTTCTTGGTGCAAAGGTAATCAACAAGATATTTTTTTAATTTTCTGGTATGTACAGTAAGTGCTGAGAGTAATGTAGATGCAGTGAGAGTTGTTAGTAAATTATACATTTCAGGTCTAAAACTATTGAGCAGTATTTTAGCACACGTATTTTGATCGTTCTCCAAAACGTTCAAGTGTATATTGTTTTCAAAGCGATCAATATACTGAAAAATAGTTCCTTGTCAGAATTGAACAAATCAAAGTTTTAGAGACATTTTACATCACCTGGAAGTTTGGAGTATCTTCTTGAGTTTGTTGATTTGATACTATTATAATAAAAATCCGTTCATTCTTTTCAATGATAACTTTAATTAGCTGAGTAAATTATTCTGTATTCATATTAAAGATTATGAACTTTAATATGAACAGTTTTGGTGACTTTAATCCTTTCACCAAAACTGTTATGTTCTGAATTAACTATGTATAACTTTAAGTAATATATAATTACACTATTTTTTTATTTTTTTTATAACTATTTATCAGTATTAATTAAATATTATGATAAATATTAAAGATAAAGTAATCAAAGCGTAAACACACGAAGTATACAAAAATTGATATGACACGAACTATGAAATGGTTACTCCTCAATTGAAGATTACTAACGCCCCCCCCTCCCACCTAATTACAATATCGAGCAGCACGGTCTACTAGTAGATAATAAAAAAGTTCACTTTACATTAATTGAAAGCAAGTAGTATCACGTTATAGAACATTTTATTAAAAAACAAAATCAAACTAAGGGAGCGTGTGGTCGGACAGCTGCTCCGAGGACAGCTGCTGATAACAATCAGCAACCGATTATATAGAACATCATTAACGAGAAGGACATGGTTATGTCTCTGTAATTGAAGTTGTGTTTAGGAAAGGAAATTACCAAACAGATTGTGCGAGTCATTTAATCTATGTAGTAGGGTGAGTGGGCTAGGCCCTAGATATCGCAAGTTTATCTTATGGGAAGATTGGGTTTACTATCACAAATCTTACACATACTTGTAGAGGATTTACATTAAATGGATTACCATTTATCATTTTTAATGTATAAGAGAGGTTGGGGAGGTCATAAAGATTTACGAGAGATTTTTTCCGAAGAACTTCAAAAGGCACCGAACTTACTAATAGTTGTTAATATCTGCCACTTGGTGATGACTCGGTGGTGACCTGACAAAGAACGCCAACATTAGTGGGCATGTGAGAAATTACAGACTGGGAAAGCACAATATGAGACTGTGTCAGCCGCCATATAATGTGTGTAGGGTATGTGGGATGAACATTAAGGTTTTGTATTTCAATCTAGATGGTCTGTTTTGTGATTATGAGGCTGTTTATGAGGTGATTCCCCGAAAATTAGTCCAAATAAATTGGTTGGGCACCTAACCCTCGTCAAACGGCGAGGATCGGATATTCAGCCCCAACGGGCTAAATTCCGACCAAGAAAAATAGGGGAAATGTTTTTAAATTTAACGATTCGGGCTGGTTGTCGAATACTTTGTTAGGTGTATAGGTGCTGTGTGGGTCTGTTGAGTATGTAGGGTGGGGGGCAGTAAAGATATATGAATCATATAGCTTAAATAAGTCCAGAGTCAAATATTTTTACTGTAACGAAGCATGCTAACTTTTTATCTAATTTGTTGAGTATTTAACTAAACTTTTTAACGATCCATGATAATATCGTTGTAAAATCAAACGATATCATTACGAAGTATCCTAAAATTCTCATATTTTAGTTCTATATACCAATTAAGTAATATTTTTAGTGAGTCCTGAAAAATACTTAAGTCAAAGGATTCGTATAATTTAATAATTTGAACTGTTATATTACATAATTATTTATATAGTAATATTTATTACTTTGTAATTGAATACTAATTGCATTTATTATTCAATTAGTTTGTTTAATATACGAGAGCCTTTGATGGAAAACGTAGTTAGATCATCTTTGAATGAATTTTACAGTAATTATGCGTGTTTTGTCTCTAATGAAGGTTGGAGATGTTCTTCTGGAGGAAGGCAAGACCAGTTCCATGCAGCCAGTTATAAGGAACAAGTTTCGACAACCAGACAACCGGTTTGTTTCGTATTTAGTTTTAATTCTTGTGGACACGTCAAAGATATTCTCTTATATAGCAATAATTACTTATCAAGAACCAATTATCATTATTTATTATACAGGGTGAGTTTTTTAAATGGGCCACCATTGTGATCTTAGAAATCATAAGTCTGACAAAAAACTTTAAATGGGGAATCTTATCTTGTTTTTGGTCGTTTTAAGCAGCTTTAAATGTCAATACTACTGTACAGTGCTGCCAACATCAATTTATATTTGTGACAAAATGGTAACATATATCTTTAAATTTCTGTATATTATAATTTAATACACTAATCTGTCAAATTATGAAAAATATAATAGTTAGACACACATTTTCCAAATGTTTGTTGCAATGTTTGCAGATTAAATAGTTTTTAAAATGTATATTAAAAAAAATATTTTAATGGAAGCTCCACAAGGAATCTGAACATTTTGAGCTCTTATTATATGTAAGCAAAATATCGAAAAACTACAGAGTATAAAAATTCTTAAAATTATCATTTCTATCTAAAACTATCATAAAATATAGTGTTCCATGAGAAAAAACAAAGTTGACCGCCATATTGGAAAATGGTGACCATTTTTCAAAATTTGAAATATGTATTTTTAATTGTGTCCATAAACAAGGTAAGATTCCCCGTTTAAAGTTTTTTTGCCAGACTTATGGTTTCCAAGATATAATGGTGGCCTATTTATAACAGACACCCAGTATATAGAATTTATTTTATTTTACAAAACGTTATTGAAGTATTAAGTTTCAAACCACCGATGAAGGCACTGTTTGTTTTACGTTGATAAAATAAACCATGGATTAAAAAATAAATTTGTTTGTTTAGTTTAAATTTAAACATGTTTTTAAATTTAAAATGTTCAATTTTTAGAATTTAAAACCATTTAAAACACTAATTGGTCGGTAGCGTAGTTGGTTAAAATTCTATTCCAATCAAAGTCGTAACACATTTTACAAGGTGTCGTAACACCTGTTCTTTTGTCATTGAGCTATTAATTAAAACATTTTTTAAAGCATGGTCGGCCTTAGTTTTTGTAAACATGACTACATTCGCTTATCCACACTCATTCGAAATCCATATTCACCCATATCTTGACGATCGGCATCTTACGAATAAATGAATAAATTCAGACTATATATTAATATTTTATAATGTCAAGGATTTGTAAAAGGGGATCTAACAGAATCGAACAAACCTAATTTAAATACTGAAGAACACCAATCACTTATTATGATTGAACGTTAAAATTGCTTTAACTAAAAATAGATGCGTTTTGCTAATATTATAGTAAAAATTAACTCAAAGTTAACTCATAAATTGAAAACTCAAGTTTACTTGTTTTCAATCGACGCTTAGGTATAAATATTTTAAAAGGTTTTAGAACATACATGTTTTTGTCCCTTGTAATCTAAATATGTTACTCAAATTGCGTGAAGGGGCCATGAGAGTAAATAAACTGGGAGGGGGGTTCCTGTGTGAACAGAGGGCTAAAATAAACTGGGAGGGGGGTTCCTGTGTGAACAGAGGGCTAAAATAAATCATACTAACCATCTTAGAACTTAGGCTTTAACGGACAGTGTCACTAGAATATAGATTCCGATAACAACCACGTCAAGGTGCTATTTACACTATTTATAAGATAACCAGACGTTTCGCCCATGCTGTGATGTGGCATCTTCAGTAGTAAGAGTGGTACTTTTTCACCCCAACTAAGAGTTTTAAAAAATTAAGAGACAGTAAAAATGTTAAATGTGTATAGGATAACGTAGAAATAAGTAAGTAGAATTTTGATGTTATTTTAATAAAATAATTTTAAGACAAATTTTTCTACGCCCAGTGCAGCGTTTGTTCAAACTCGGGATCCATAATTTTGAATCGGACAGTAAGGCATACACTACACGTACACAAGTTATACTGTATACATTTTACCCTTTACATACACAACATGCCGCACGCCGTGCCTTGCAGAGCATTCAATTTTTTTTTTCTTGTACTCGTTGGAGTAAATTTTTGAGGTACACGTCCTCTTGAGTTTTTAACTTTAATGGGGTTTTGAGGGTTTTTATCGATGATGTTGCAATTTTTTATACAATGAAAAATATTGACAATAACAAACGATTTAAGGAAACTTAGACGATGGTATTTAGATAACAAAATTAATCTTAAAAGAGGTTTGTCAATTTTGATTTTAAAGGATTTAATTTTCAATCAAGCATAAAATATCATAAAATAAACTGTGTAACGGAAAATTGTGACTGTCTAGTAGTTGATCAGGAAAAAGTTTTAAAAATTTCAGTATTTTTTTCTTGAAAAACGTTCATGGGAAAAACACATTCCTTACCTGCACACTAACCTATCAACCTATCATCTAGTGCACACTAACCTAACTAAAATCATCGTTAAGAAAATTCTATTTTTTAAGAAACTTTTGTAATGAAACCGTAATAAGATCTTAATACTTTTCCTTAATTGATTCTAGACTGCAATATGGAATACAATGCTGGGGTGGGACATATATCTATAACATTAAAATAAGACGTGTAAAAAAAATCTTTTTTTACGAATCATTTTAAAATAGCAAAACGTGAAAGCCCTTTTCCTTTGTTTTGCCACTTGGGTATTTCATAAGCGAAAGCTTATCAGTTCCTTCCCAATCAGTCATTAAAAATTATGAAAGGGATCAGCAGATAGCCACCAGCTGTTTATTTGTTATTGGGCTATTATTTAATGACACTTTTTAAGGAATAGTTGGCCTTAGTTTGTAGTTTACAATACTACATTCGCTTATTTACATACATCACAGTCATTCGAAATCCATATTGGCCCATGTCTTGACGATCGACGTCTTAAGAATAAATAAAATACTAAAAATAAACTTATTCTTTCTTTCTAAGTTTTAAAAACTTAATACGAGTACTTTGACAAGATTCTTTTTGTCACTTAAGCAGCTAGGGTTCTGAACCACATTGAACCGTCAAATATTACCGTTGGACACGCAGGTTTGGATAGGAATTCAATCCTTAGCTCTGTGGATGTATTTATTGTTGGCCCAGAGAAGACCGTGTGGGGGTATCGGTACTGGAGGCAGAGACAGACCGACCCGACCAGTCTGGGCAGTCGATTGAAATGACCTCTATAGTTCAAGGGCACCGACATCGGCTTCGGCTTCGGCTAACTAACGGGACGGTCCAGTGAAACCGAACATCGCACCCAGCTGAACTGAAAGTGTTCACTTTCTGCTCGACATTCACAATATAAACAAACAGGCAGCTGCGAGAGTCATCAGACATTCTGGGTTGACATTCAAACATTTTTTTTAATAGGCTACCAAAGGACATAATTTGTTTTTATCAATTTTCAATGTGTGACATAAACCATTTTATTATGCAGCTAATCAAAGTGTGGTGTGAAGGGAAAACGCAACATTTAAGAAGATAATCTATGAAAAATAATATCTTATACAGTAGATAAAATAAAAAAAAAAATTGTTGTTGACATTTGGAGGAAAGTTAGGTTTCAGATAATAAAGGCCCAGTCAAAAGGACTTTTTTAAATTCCATTCCTAAGAGGAAGGAAATACACTCCAACGTGTCCTTTTTTCCATAATATATTTCAAATCGCTGATAACATGACAAAAAACTTGGTTAATTTTGTTTTCATTTTGAAATGTTTCTGGTAATTTTTAACTCTGACATGGTTTTACTACTTCGCATCTTCTAAAGTGTTATATAGAATCTAAAGGGTTATCTAGAATATATACAGTAAAACTTAGCTATCTATGAGAACGGCAGTGGGCTGAGCTGACGGTGACGGTTTCTGATGTGACGGTTTGGACTCTCTAAACTTTAAAGAAAACCATGGAGGGAAGGGTAAGCAAGCGCAGAGAACCAACTCTGTTGCGAAGTAAGTGTACAGTTCCAAAATTCTTGCTTTCAAAAAAGTAAATTTAAATAATATACAGATTCATTATTTTCATTAACAACATTTTTAAAAGAAGAAAAATTAACTGTAAATTTAACTTTACAGTTTGGGAGGAATGTCTATGTAGGCCAACTATGCCGTTATTAAATCTTGTAAATTACATACATCTATGTATTGTGGTTTATGTAGTATATACATCATATTTAACTTTACAGTTTGGGAGGAATGTCTATGTAGGCCAACTATGCCGTTATTAAATCTTGTAAATTACATACATCTATGTATTGTGGTTTATGTAGTATATACATCATATTTAACTTTACAGTTTGGGAGGAATGTCTATGTAGGCCAACTATGCCGTTATTAAATCTTGTAAATTACATACATCTATGTATTGTGGTTTATGTAGTATATATATCATATTTTCATAGTCAAATGAATAACCGATTACTTAAATATTGGTGGTAAATATATGTTAGGTTACGTTGTTCAGGAGTATGTTGCTTAAAGATTCGGGATATTAAAAAATATAAATTCATTATATTAAGTATGCCGAGCTGACCTACTTTGAATTATAATAGAACTATATAATTCTATTATATATATTGTTCTATATATATATAATAGAACAATTATTTCCTTTTAATTATTTAAAACACCCTTTTTAAAATGAACAATTGTGTGCTTATTGAAAAATGTAATTTGCCTATAATAATAATGTCTTCATTGTAGGTTCAATACAATAAATTAAATACAATACAATGAAACCTTAATTCAATAATACAAATAATTTTTAAAACATAGAACATACAATATTTCAATTTAAATTGAAACTCATACAATATCTAAAAAAATTTATAATAATAATATAATAAGAAAATATAAATAAAATAATATAAAACAAAATAACTATGGAAAATAATTTAAGTATAAATAAAACTAACACAAACCTGTATGAAGATTATTATTATAAATTAATACAACATCTATTGCTGAACCTACAACTACTGCTCCCCGAACAGATCTGATTATCCAATTATGAGGGTCGCATAAAATTAATGAAAATATTTCACCTACATTTGCAATTTTATATATAAGAATAGATGGAACGTTTAATTAATTTATATAAAAAATGCAAACGTTATAGGCCTATTAAACAATTTCATATTATAATATATAATTGGCTGCAATCGCAAATTGAAGAAATTATCTGGTACAGACTTGTTAAAAATAAGGATATAATGCTCATACAAAATAAAAAAAAAGCTTAAAAAAATAACAAACTTATCTATATTAAAAATTAACAAGCCCAACATATAAATTATATTTATTTATACACAGATAGCTAAGTTTTACTGTATAGATTCTAGATAACCCTTTATATTCTAGATAACAATTTAGGGGGATGTGAAGTAGTGAAACCATGTCAGAGTTAGAAATTATCAGAAACATTTCTCAATGAATATTATATATAATAATAATATACAATGCATATTATTGGATTATATGTGTCCATAATGAGCTTACCTTGTGATTCTTGAGGAAGCTCGCAAATTTAGCCTAACGCTGTATTTTATATATGGATGACTAAAGGATAAATACACTTAAATGTAGAGAAATAGATTTAAAATATTATAAATACTATGTGCCTATAATTGCGATGACGTATTTACTTAAGAATATACATAAACCAAGTGTATTAATCTGGTACCTTAATAAACCTTTTCTTTACAATTGATACAGTTGTGATAAGGCTTAATTTCTCTAATTTCGTCACCTGTTATATCAATAATATAAAATGTTAAAATTATGTATTCTGAATGAGAAGATCATTAAAAGTAAGATAACCACTACACTCTACACTTTATGCGTTCGTGCTTATGACAATTATGCATTTTTTCAAACTTTAACTCAAGACTTTTAATTTTTCTGAGTTTTTAGCCGATTTGTAAAGCTATATTTTAGTATTAGCCTGCTGATTGTTTTAATTAATTTTAAATATTTATTAGAATATAAGCACAAAATGCACAAATATATTACAATACAAGTACAAAATGCACAAATATTATGGTGATCGATTTCGATGAACCACGCACACCTTCCTCAGACCAGAGGGATTCACAAAGAATGTACCAACACGTATTATTCTAATTAAAAAGCATTATTATTATTAATTAAATGTTTACTATTTTCTGGCGATAATTTTTCTTCACATATTCAGATCTCGTAATAGTAAATAGGAATATCAACTGCATTTTTAACAGTACGAGAAAACGTACTGTTGAGTATGACTTGATTTCAACAAAGGTTTGTGAATAATTGTTTTAAAGCTTTTCAAAAACAAATGTTTTATATCATTTGGTAAAATGTTAACAACGTCTTGAACGTTGGTCACCTTATAGAAACTAAAGATATTTCGAAACTACAACTTGTTAAAAATAGACTTTAAATTTTCTTGACTTCTCGTTTTGGGACTGTGTATACATTTCACAATTTGAAATTTATGCATTTTAATTTCTTTTACATGAACAATTTGATATGAATTATTATACAACAAACTAAAAGTGATAGTAAAGTTAATGTTTTTGTTTTTATGAAATATGTTTTGTAGGATTTCTTAAAATTCAGTCCATTCACTTCCCCCATTTCTTATTATAATGTCATTGAATTATTATACAATTTTAAATTAGTCTAGTTAAGAGAGGACTAGCAATAATTGGTTTCTTAAAAACCGTAATTTGTTTCTGGGAACCTTTAACATAGCTCCGTACATTATGACATCTTTTTACAACGATGTTTAAACATGCTGTTATCTCCTTACGCCATTTTGATGAAATTGAGTCAACAAAATTACTAGGAATGTACCTGGATCGGGGACTAACTTGGGACGATCATGTGGATAGTGTTTGTGCCAGGGTTGCATCAGGTATCTTTTCCCTCCGCAACTTGGCAAGGCATTCTCCCGTCAATGTCCTGAAAATGGCCTATTATGGTCTAATTTTTCCCCATCTGGTATATGGAATAAGACTCTGGGGCAGCTGTGCAAAGTACAGGCTGGTCCGTGTCTTCAGGCTTCAAAAAAGAGCCGTGAGGGTGATCCTAAATTTGAAAAGTAGAGAGTCATCTAGAGATGCCTTTAGAGAGGTGGTATTTCTGACTTTGCCCTGTCTCTATATTCTCGATGTGATCTTATACTCTGGTTCGAGTTGCTCTTCGGTCCGGGGTGGAGATATTCACCAATATGAGACTAGAGGCAGGGACAACTTACGCGTCCAACAGCACAGAACAAATGCTTTCAGAAATTTGCCTTACCAAGTAAATGTCAGATTAATTAATCATCTCCCTGAAGGTATCAAACAACAAAACGAAAAAATTTAAAAGCTCAGTTGAAAACCCTTTTAGTGTCAAAAGCATTTTACTCTCTTGACGAGTTTATGGATCGCTGGGATGATTTGCCAAACTTATAACTTATTTGCAAAAATCAAAACTTTGGACCTGATCTGGTGTGAAATGAGTGTGAATGGCAAAATGGCTGTATGTAAGGGGTATTGTGAGCATGAATGGGTAGGTTATGTAGTTGACGATTGTGATGGAATGTATTCATTGACTTTACACAATAAAGAAAAAATTGAAATTGAAATAGAAAATAGTGTAACTAAACAGATAATTTGTCCAAACCTCTCGTATTATTTCTGGTTTGTAATGTAGATTGCATTTCATAAATAATATTTTTGTCGCACAATTGAAAATTTAGGAAGTTCACTACGTAATTGTTTTTATCATTGTGATGCGAGATACCTGTCACTCAAGAGATCGCAGCGGCGGTGACGCCTGCAAGGCGAGGAACGCAATATGACTACTGGACACGAGCATCATCCCCTGAGGTTTATGAGAGATGCAATTTACATATATCCACCTACACATAATTTATCACTTTAAGAGGCTATCGGCCATGTTCGTTTTGACAATTGTTAGAACTCTGAATGCTTAGACCATGTAAGCATTCAGTTACGAAACTTCACTAACCAAATTTATATACAATATTTACACGGCCTTGACAGTATTTATACAGACCGATTATTTGTCATGATGACCTACAATAGGTCTGCTAATCGTAATTCACCACGGAAGTAGTTGTTCCCCCATATCCCGAGAGCTGCTCTCACTTCTACTACGTTTTCGTCCACTTGAGCGTTATTTAGCTTTATAGTAGTTTCGAAAGTAAGCACTTTTTACAGTACATATTGTACATCTTAAAAATGAGAAGTTAGTAAAAATATGTTACTGAGCAATTTCAGTTGTTCAAAACTGCAACAATTAATAATAATTTAATAACAATTTTTATTTTCCAAAAACAATACATTAAAATAAATTCAGTAGCATAATATTTAGGAATTAAATGTGATGTAAAAATTAAATATAACATATCTAAAACTTCACATATAACTTAAAAAGTATCATGCTCAGGCTGACCAGTCTTATGCTATATTACTAAAGATTGGATAATTAATAATAAAAGATAAATAAAAATAAAGTGCTTTTCACTATTAATTAAAATAATGAACAAATAAATGAATAAATGAGTTTATTTCCCATAATACCGAACATACATACAATCATTTGAACAAGTGAGAAAAAATTGGCCATTTTACAAGTAGTGTGGCCAACTACAAACAAAATAATTTCCTTTTTTTACTATAAACTAGAGACTAGCATTATGTACATTACATGTTGTATGCCCGCTGTAACATCTGTGGACAAAAACAACTATTAAACATGCTTAAAACTACTACTCTAACACATTGGTAATAATACTTAATACATAAAAGTTAGGTTTTTGGAAAATGAAACCTCCAAGGCAAAGCCTGATTGGAGGAAAAAATCAATAGATTAACTAAATAAATACAATCAAGATAATACAGGGCTGTAAATATAATCGTCATTTTAATAACTCCCAATAGACATATAAATTTAAAAAATTTTTAATTTCTAAATAAGACATTTATTAGAAAAAACAAAAAAACTGTTTTGCAGGCCTAATTGAACAATTGTAAATTACAGTCTATATACAATATAAATAGTATCCGTGTTAGTCCCATTAAACTGTTGTGAAAAATACATACATAAAAACACATTCAGACAAAAACACAATTTCAAAGTTACTCGTATATGTACACATTTCATAATAAAATAAACTAGTTATTTACACATGCATTCATACCTACAAACATTACATACACAAATATACATTATAGATCAGTTCCATTATAAGTAAACCCTTTTATTTATTTATAAAAAAAATACGTATTAATCTTGAATTCCAAATAACAAACTATTTACATTGAGTTTTCTAGCAAACATTTGTGAAGTATCTGCATTTTTTATATCACTCGGTAATCTATAGGGGCCAAGAAGCTATACGTTTTAGTGAAAAAGGTTTTTGTTGGTCGAGGTACTGCTACATTATCGGGATTTCGTAGTTTTATTTTATAAACATTAAGTGTATGTTTATAAAATACATACACTTCTGCCCAATATTTCTGTTCCTGTTAAAAAATACTTTCATAACTTTATATACATACATATTTCTTATTGGCAATATTTTTAAAGATTTAAATATTGGCCAAGATGAGTCATATTTTTTACCTTTATAAACTAATCTTACAAAATGTTTCTGTATTGTTATAAGTGATTTTAAATTACTTATATAAGTTCCACCCCAGCACTCTATTCCGTAATTTATTCTACTGTGAACTAAGGAAAAATAGAGTGTTCTCATTGGTTCATTTTCACACATTCTTCTTACAAAATAAAAAATCCTAAGAATAATAATTAATTTGTTCTTCAATTCATCCTTTGGGTTAAGGAAAAGGCTATTATTAATTGGCTTGGATATTGGGCTATTAATTAATAAATAGTCCTTTCTGAGCTAAGTCGAACTCAGATATTAACAATGACTACACTCGTTAATATAAATTTACCCCACTCATTCACCTCTCATATTCGCCCATGTCTTGACGATTGGCGTCTAAATAATGAACAACGAAAAGACACTATGTAACTAATGTAAATAAGTAAGTGTTAGTATCACTATTTTGTTCTCAGTTGTTTATCTGTTATTTGCGAATCCACATTTTTTCCTTTATTTATTGACCAACTGTTGTGAATGAGGTGTTATTTTAAACGTTATAGCAATGTGCATTAGGTTTTCTTTTAATATTTTGAATATATATGCCTAGTTTTCAAAAATAGCTGAAAATTAAAACTTCAAACTTAATATTTTTAACAAATAATAAGGTTAACGTACCTTTGTCGTCTTCAGTTACAAAATATTTTTATTGGACAACCGGTTTCAGAGCAAAAACTCCATGGTCACGTCCACTACGTTGTACGTTGGACGTTGTCAAAACATTCACATTCAAAACAAGTTCTTGCTCTGAAACCGGTAGTCCAATAAAAATATTTTGTATCTGAAGACGACAAAGGTACGTTATCCGTATTATTTGTTATATATATCAGCTCAGGAGACTTTAACAATGAATAAATCAATATTTTAAATTTATTTTTCTTTAAAAGTAATTAGAAATGTGTAAATAAATTCCAACGTGCAATTTCATTCTTGATCAAATACATTTTTATTTTAAATCCATTTTACTGTTTAATACACGAGATCGTAGTATGTCTGGTTCGAAAAAACATTGTTCTTTTGGGATTAAAACCAACATGGCCGACAGCCTCTGCAGACTCTTAAAGCCGTATATTTTTGTATAATTTTTTACAAAAAATACAAGAATATAGGCTATCAACTATTTTAAAATGTGAAATGTATTCTAAATATTAACGGTATAAGCGTCCATATATTGTATTTAAACACACATTGTAATATTTTTTATTAAACATTTATATAGTGTAGTTTGTTGTTATTATAGTACAGTAATAGTAAGATTGTTATTCAAAATGTCTGCCTAAAAGTTTCTTTAATATTTCTATTGTGTTTTGTAGTGCTTTAAAAATAAAGCAGTATAGTACAACTTCCAACTATGTAAAGACGTTGTTTATTTCACAGTCAAAGTTTTATTTATGCATTACTGAATGCATAAACGGTTTATTGTTGAAACCCCTTCTACAAATAATAATTCACCTGATATTTCTTATTGTAATAATAAATAATTTCATTCTTATTTTAATATAACATAGAAAAATTATTATGAATAAAAATCTGTATGTAGGCCTTTTTTTAAAACATTTTGTATGAAAAAAAAAAAAAAAACTTTATTTATTGTTTTTAATAAGAAAGGTTTCCGTTACATTACAATCAAATAATCGATGTGATCTCGCCATTGCAATAAATACAGCCATCACAGTGATGTAAATCCACAAATAATCACGTAAAAAGTGATTTTAGTACTAAATAAGTGGTTTTTATTCGAACTTAACACCTAACGTACATTAGGACCCAATACACTATACCTGTCATATATACGGAAGTTTAAATGGATCAAAACATATATAGGATAACGAATGTTTTATATACTTTGATCTACATATATTTCATGTCTTTTATGTTATATAACGTTGGATGTATTTTCTAATATTGCATTACTTTTCTATCCAGAAGTAACCCTCAACTATATTTGCTGTTTTTTCACTCTCAATGTATTTAATAATAAATTCTATTTGGAGCTACAGATTGTACTAAATTTTTCTGTTGGTATGATCCTTTGATTATATTACGTCTTTTTTCTCGGGGCCATATAATGTTTGCATGCATTTTGTTTGTATATACATTCAAATCCCCGTTTTATCGTTATAGAAATTTTAATCATCATTGCAAAGACTTCTGTAACTAATGCTTTGCCATGATATGATACAGGGAGACCAGAAGCCATAGAGGTTTTCGTCGTTAAATAATTGATCATGCATAATGATGCATGAGTCCCGTCATAATCATAGGTGTAACAACCTCTGGACAGCCAAGAAAATCCCATATTTTACAATGTCCCTATTGTACAACAGACATACAGTGAGTCACGACTGGATTCCTCACAGTTTGTTTAAAATGTTTGTTTCCCGCTGTCTTTTTCCAACCATGTCTAAGACACTATTATTTATTATATTACTCCATCTCATGAACTGTCATACATAGACTCACCCACATGCAGGTTCAAGAACAAACAGTTGATAAGTCAGAAACTTTTTCTTCTTTTTTTGGGTTATTATCTGCTTACCATTTCCTACATTACCATCCGTGGCAGACTGTAGTTGGGTACTGGGGGACAGCCATTTAACGTTGTCATGTAATTACAATTTACTACACTGTCCGAGATCATTTCATCTTAATCTACATCTATCTTCATAACGCCAAGTTTAAAATGCACCCATCTTTGCCAGTAAGAGCTGTACTTATTTTATTGCACTGTTACTGTAAGTTATGTAGATAAATTCATCCATATTGTAGGGGGTTGGCACGCGAAGAGTGCAGGGGTTTCCCCTAGTTATTTCTTATTAGAGGCTTTCACTTTATTCATAATGCATAAAACTGTATCATATTGTAAGTTAAATTATGCAATATCGTTAGGTTAACCTATATACTCTTACAGGTCCAAACCTAACCTATCAAAACCCAACCTAGCTTTATCCAAACAAAACATAGCTTTACTGAAACCAGCAAATTCCAAATGTAACATGCTTAGTAATAGTTCGATTTGCAAAAACCTTGTCATATTCGTCATAAGGAACAATTATATAACTATGCTAGCTCATTAGCAAGACCTTAAGTAATTAGTGTAAATAGTGGAATATCAAATTCGATTAGTGTATGTTTTATAACTTATAACCATTTTAGGCATAAATGAGGCTATAAATAAATTGTGCAAAAAGAAATAAAAATGTTCACAAATGTTCAGGTATACGATCTGTTTGATTTCAATATTTTAGTTTTAAATTGATAGAAAGGTAATAAGTAATATAACATTTATACATATATACATGGTGGGGAAAAATATGGAAACGTTTTCACAACTTTTGTATGACTTCACTTGTAAAAGTTAAATCTTGTATATGCTCGTGGTTACAATGAACATACTTTTTGACGACTTTAGCGACATTTCATCCATTCCGGGAGACGGGCTACGAGGAGTTAAACGTAAATCTTCAACGTAAGTCTAGGTCGAGTTTGGTATCAAATGAAAGGTACAAATTTGAGAGAAATTAATTGCCGCAAACCGTACTTCGAAAGGTTTTTTATTTCCAGAGTAGCGGTAATTTGAATTTCAAAGTAATTAATTTGAACAATATTATTTCTCCGCTATTTAACAGGTTTAAGTAAATTGTTCTGATCAAAAAGTATACTTTAAGGAACATAATTATTAAAAAAATTTAATCTATCAAATTATCTATATAACAAATAACGTTGTTATAAAAGCATTTCCATATTTTTTCCATCCTGTATATTCTAATATTACGTAAGATCTATTACATTTTCTAAATATTATCTGTGGACTACTAATTTATAAATGATAAACGGCAATTAAAATTAATCATTTTTAAATGTCTTCATATATCATTTCATATTGAGTGGCACAGACGTAAACCAAAGGCAATAACAACAAATAAATTAAAGGGGCTGAGGACAGTTAGGTCACCTCTGGCATTATTTATGATAATCTTATAATAATTCATTACCATAGATTAATTGTAGCAGTACAGTTGAAACAAATCACTTAGCACGGCAAGAACCGATTGACGAAGATTGGTCCAAACAGGTGTCCCTACTGCGAGCCTCTACCTGGGTATAGTTATGTACCAGTTATTGAGTCTCTGTAGTTGTGTAACAAGAGACTAGTTTCAGAGTCGGGGAGCCATTGTATTCTATTTCTAGACTACTATCAGCGCACAAATTATGTGCACCCATGTTTGAAGTGCGTTTACTAAGAAACTAAGAGACCAATGAAAAATCCAATCGTACCAACGTTTTCTCGTACGTTTTAATTGCACGTCATGCCATATGAACGTTTAAATTTTACTATACATTTTAGAAATGTTTATCCTAGTTGGAACAATACAAGTACCGGAATTTTAACTGGTTTTCACTGTACATCACATTTACATCATTATTACTCAAAAGCCCATTTATATATCAAATTTATATTTTAATACATGGTTCATAGGAATGTTTTTTAAAAGTTTTATGAATTTTAGAATGTTAACTTTCCAATAAAAAAAATTCCCTGGTTGTAATCCCCATTACACATATTGTTAAGATATATTACTTTCATATTTATAAGTAAATATAGCATTTTAAAATCGATTTAAATCAATTTAAAATAACTTTCAATTGATACATTTATATTGATTAAAATCAATATAAAACCACTACATTTGCTTAAGCATGTAATAATAATAATATATCGTAACTAAACATGTCATAACGAATACAACAAGTAATTAATTTTACGAATTCTAGAAGCCAATGAAACATTGTTTCAGGGAATTAATAGGAACTTTTTATTACTTATACTTTATATTATATTACTATATAATATATATTATTACTATATAATATAATTATATTACTTATACTTATACTTTATATTATCCAGTAGATGAGCTACTGGAAATAAATGTTCGTATAATAGGTTCAACAGAAGTGTAATGAGTGAGCTACTGGAAATAAATGTTTGTAGTACCATTTTACTTAGTACAGTTTAACCACTCATATTATGTGTTGTCAAAAGTTACACGCTGAGGCCGGAGGCCGAGGTGACTCAAGCGCAGCGAGTGCCCCCTAGTCGATAACTATTATAAGAATAACTATATGAATTGTAATGATAAGAAAGAGTTAGCATAAACACAATCCTAAGCTATTTAACGTTAAATAAATAAAAAAAGTACTCTAAAAACAAGAAGAAGTTAACGATTTACATTTTATTTTTATATTTTACACCTTTAAATTTGTAAGAGTTACTAAATATCAAACAATTGCAAGACTTCAGTTCAATGAATTACAATTCTACGAAGTAATAAGTGTCACTATAATTGACTTTTAATGTGTAAGACACATTTAAGCTCCGATCAATGTCACTTAGCTTGACTAGGCGATTAAATTTGGGATCAGAAATAGTGTTCATTAGGTTCGGTATGTGTGAAAGTCAACCCTTGAGCGTGGTAAGAGTGAGTGAGTCAGTGAGTGAGTGAGTGAGTGAGTCCTCTGTACTGCTGGGAGTTAACGTAACGGTTGTCTAGAGTTCAATGTCTTGCCCGGACACAGCCACGCCACCATTCTGCCTTCCTCACTCAACTCTATCGCGCAATACATCACACTTCGTACCAGTCCTAATTGTTGACAAGCTCAAGTAGCTGAGTAAAAGTTTAAAAGCTATTAAATCTCTTCATTCCAGACAGATTATATATTACACACTCCCTCACCCATTTCCTTTTTCCCTGCACTCACGACACATTCAGCAACTCAAGACACGCCAATGATACCCAACGTGAACACGACAAATGTAAAATGTTTGTGTTCATGATCAATATAGACCATTTATGTTCAATTTAACATAGATGTTCGGTGTCATTGACCCTCCACCCACCTATGGGTTTTGAATTTCATATTTGCCTAACTGAAATCATCGCACGAAAACCCTCCTAACCACCTATACACGTACAGTATATATTTTATATGAAACGTGATATTTCTAGGTTTCAATATAAATAATAAAACAAATGACGTGTACATCTGTAAATATAATGTATCCAAAGTTATGGCGTAGATCGCCATCTGCCCTCTGTAAACTCTTGCATGGAGCCTACTTTCCCCTATTTCTTGATGATACATGATTAAAGAAGCGCACTTTCCAACTACAGATGTACACCCTGAAGCTCCTTCGCCTTCCACGCACCGATACACACATAAACTGTAGGCCCTCCCATCTACAAAGATACAACCTAGAGCCTCGCTCCCCACTATCCATGTTCTACCTCTTCACTAGGTGGGTGGGTGTGTCACTACCACTACTCACGTATAAGTGGGTGGGTGGTTAACAGGAATCCTGTGCTACCCTCAAAGGTCTGACTTAAAACTCACATAGTTCTGATATTTACGGCATGTCTTTAATAGTTTTAAAGCATATTGCTCATTTAATCACAACACCACTGGCTACTATAATCCACTCTTTTCCACGCCATAGAGTATGTCCTGACATATTTAATGTTTCTCGTACCGTTCTTGTGTTCCAGAAAGGTGACCCTAAACAAATTTCAAGGTAAAGGCCTATCCCGCTAATTTCTGTCTTGGCCAAGGTGTTTGAAACCATTCTAAAAGCTCAATTAATAACGGATTTTGAGAAAAAAGATTCTTCTCCCAGAGCCAACATGGTTTCAGAGGAAGAAAGACGACTTTTATAGCAGCATTACAGTTGGTCTCAACATCCTTGAGGAGTTTGATGGAAAAACTCTGTGGCGCTGGTTATTGCAGATTTGAGTAAGGCATTTGATTGCGTGTCCTATTCAAACCTGCTTCTCAATCTTTGTAGATACGGCGTTTCCCACTCAGCAATATTGACGTTGCGTTCATACACGCAAAATCACTGTCAAATGATGTCAAAATTAGGGGCTACTTCTTCTCCACTACCTGTGGTGGTGTTCCTCAAGGATCTGTTTTGGGGCCCATGCTCTTTCTTGTGGCCATAAATGACATCAGTTTGGTTGGTGATATTCTCATGTTTGCGGATTACGCCACTATTTTCTCATCCGGCAAATCTAAAGAGGAAATTACCAGTGTAAATACCACCTTCATAAGAGCAAAGAAATAGGTTAGAGCAAATAAGCTCATCTTAAATGAAAACACTAACAGTAAATACCATTAAACTACTGAGTTTACTCTTGCTTCCAAGGTTTCATGGAACCAGCTTATCGACAGAGCGCGCACCAAGCTCGCTAGGGTGAGGTTGTTACTACTCAGATTAAAAGTGCAACTAACTGAACATCTTGTACATATAAACACACCCTTTTAACTGTTGTTTGAGATGTGGTCTTCTAATTGGTGCCACTCTCCCAGTTGTGAAGTGGTTTTCAGGCTTAAAAAAGTGGTGTGGACTACCTCTTCTGCTGGCTGGCACGACCATTGTATGCATATCTCCCAAAGATTTAAAGATTTGAACTATATATAGTTAATACATCCTTATGAGCCTTATGCATGTCAAGGTCAATGAAGCTTCTTTCCGAAGCTGAGTCTCATAATTATGGAGAGGACAACACATCGTTACCAATTCTACCGGCTAAGCAGAAGGACAGCTTCCCTGTTCTTGTAATGATATTGTTTCCCCTCCTGCCGAACGACAGAGATATCGTCTAAATTTAAAATTGGACTGAAAACCAAGCTTTGTATGGAGGATTTTTACAGCCTTGAGGATTTCTGTATTAGTGACCTCAAAAATGTCAGGCCACCACCTGTTTTGTCTTTTTATTTATCTTGTGACGTTTAAATCAATTTTGTTTAAAAATTATTTTAATGTACATTTTTAATATAACCAGCTATGGTGGTCATCGATATAAAAATCAAATAAAAATTTCTTCAACGTCCTCACACCTATACACAGTAAACTTAAGGCCCCCCCATCATCGCACGTACAAGACTCCAACTCCCCAATATACCTTCCCTTCATACAAGAATAAACTGAAGGCCCTCCCTTCTACACACGTACAACCTGAAGGTCTCCACTACCCTTTATACCTTCCCATCTATACACAAATAAACTAAAGGCCCTACCTTCTACACACGTACAACCTGAAGGTCTCCACTACCCTTTATACCTTCCCATCTATACACAAATAAACTGAAGGCCCTCCCTTCTACACACGTACAACCTGAAGGTCTCCACTACCCATTATACCTTCCCATCTATACACAAATAAACTGAAGGCCCTCCCTTCTACACACGTACAACCTGAAGGTCTCCACTACCCATTATACCTTCCCATCTATAGACAAATAAACTGAAGGCCCTCCCTTCTACACACGTACAACCTGAAGGTCTCCACTACCCATTATACCTTCCCATCTATAGACAAATAAACTGAAGGCCCTCCCTTCTACACAAGTACAACCCGAAGACCTCCACTCCCCATTATACCTTCCCATCTATACACAAATAAACTGAAGGCATTACCTTCCACTCACGTACAGCCCGAAGACCTCCACTCCCCATTATACCTTCCCATCTATACACAAATAAACTGAAGGCATTACCTTCCACTCACGTACAACCTGAAGGCCCCCACTCCCCATTATACCTTCCCATCTATACACAAATAAACTGAAGGCATTACCTTCCACTCACGTACAACCTGAAGGCCCCCACTCCCCATTATACCACCCCATCTATAGACAAATAAACTGAAGGCATTACCTTCCACTCACGTACAACCCGAAGACCTCCACTCCCCATTATACCTTCCCATCTATACACAAATAAACTGAAGGCATTACCTTCCACTCACGTACAACTCGAAGACCTCCACTCCCCATTATACCACCCCATCTATACACAAATAAACTGAAGGCATTACCTTCCACTCACGTACAACCCGAAGACCTCCACTCCCCATTATACCTTCCCATCTATACACAAATAAACTGAAGGCATTACCTTCCACTCACGTACAACCTGAAGGCCCCCACTCCCCATTATACCACCCCATCTATACACAAATAAACTGAAGGCATTACCTTCCACCTCAAAGCAAGCAATAGACTCAGCATATACCACCCATGAAACACTAACATAAGCCATTAAACTACCTGCAGTTTACTCCTTCCAAGGTTCCCATGCACCCACTATCACACTAGACGCAAAAACCAAGCTCCTCATACGTACACGATACTACCATTAAAATGCCATACTAACTCACCATCTGTCCCAAATAAACACACCTTTTAACTGTTTTCAGATGTGTCTCCTAATTGGCCCCTCCCCATTTCCAATGTTTCAGGCTTAAAAAAGGGTTACTACCACTACTCTCGCCGAGCTGCACACCATTATACCTTCCATACAAATAAAGCTTCCTCCACCATTTACAAACTAAGCCCCTATCATATTAATACCCCTTATGACCTTATGCAATCAAGGCAATAACTTCTTCCAAGCGAGACCCCACTCCCTATACATCATGAAGGACAACACAATCGATACCAATTCCTACCCCCTAAGCAGAAGGCCCCACTTCCCTTTCTTGTATACTACTTGTCTTCCAACTACTGCGATCTCCAGAGATCATCGTCTAACTAAATCCCGACTGAACCCCAAGCTTTGTCAACATGACGCATTTACAGCCTTGAGGATTTCTTCCATCAGTGACCTCAAAGTCCAGCCATCACCTGTTTTGCTCTTTTATTTACCATTGAACGTTTAAACATTTCTTCACCATTAATCTTAATGCCTTTTTAATATCCACTACTGGTCATCGATAATAAAAATCAATAAAAATTTCATCTACGTCCTACGCCCTAATCCCAGTAAACTTCCATAACCCCACACTGAGCATTCCACGTACAAACTCAACTCCCCAATATCCCCGTCTACACCACAAATAAACTGAAGGCATTAACCTTCCACCATACTCCAACCTAAGCCCCAGCCCCCATTCGTACCCCCCATCTATCCACAATAAACTGAGGCATAACCTCCACCCAAGCATACTCATACTCCGTAACTGTAGAAGGCCCGCTGGCCTTAATCCACCGTATGTTAAAAATCTGAAGCTTCTAATCACCACGTTACACTGAGGCCGCGGTGCGTCCATATACCCCTTACTATAAATGGAGGGCGGTTCATTACCGCTGTACCGTCAGTCATGGAAGGCGCGCTGGTCCATAACCGCTCGTACTTATGAGGGCGAGTGGTCATTCCTGTACCTGTATGACACGAAGGCCCGGTCACATACCGATGTCCACTATGAGGCAGTGATCTATGCCTCTTACGTTATCGAGGGCGGTTGTCAATACCCTATACGTGTATGACAGCGCCGTGGGTACAATACCGGCTACTTCTCACGACGGTGAGTCATTCCCCTCTTACCTTCGCTTGGAGCGGTGGCAAATAACACTGTAAGTTATTGCAGCCGTCGCATTGCCCCGTACCTTATAGCCGCGGTGGATCAATAACAACTTCATGCAAGTCAACCGAGACTCATCCATTAGATGCTACCAGATTAGTTCAGTATTAATTGATTCTATTTGCTTTGGACTACGTTCAGTGCATCAAAAATATAGGTACCTCGTATTATGTCCCAATAAAAATAACCACTCCACCATATACCATCCCCACATATCAAGAACCTGACGCATTTACCTACCCACTCACTTACAACTGAAGGCCCATCCCATTATACCTTCCCTACAACTAAACCCAACTAAGGCATTATCTTCCCACTCACAAAAACTTGAAGGCCCCTTCCCCTTTACTACCCACTGAACACCACCAAACTGAAGCACTACCTCCACACGTACAACATAAATGACGCCCCATCTCCCCATTACACCATCACCATCTGTACCCAATAACTGACACTCATCTTCCACAAAACGTAAGTCTAAACCCCCACTCCCCATTATACCAGCCCATCTATACACAATAAACCGAAAGCATTTACTTCCACTCGCGTAAAACCTGAAGGCCCCCACTCCCCATTATACCATCCCATTTATACATGAATAAACTGAAGGCACTACCTTCTACACACGTATAACCTGAAGGCCCCCACTCCCCATTATACCATCCCATTTATACATTAATAAACTGAAGGCACTACCTTCTACACACGTATAACCTGAAGGCCCCCACTCCCCATTATACCATCCCATCTATACACGAATGAACTGAAGGCACTACCTTCTACACACGTATAACCTGAAGGCCCCCACTCCCCATTATACCATCTCATTTATACATGAATAAACTGAAGGCACTACCTTCTACACACGTATAACCTGAAGGCCCCCACTCCCCATTATACCATCCCATTTATACATGAATAAACTGAAGGCACTACCTTCTACACACGTATAACCTGAAGGCCCCCACTCCCCATTATACCATCCCATCTATACACGAATGAACTGAAGGCACTACCTTCTACACACGTATAACCTGAAGGCCCCCACTCCCCATTATACCATCCCATTTATACATGAATAAACTGAAGGCACTACCTTCTACACACGTATAACCTGAAGGCCCCCACTCCCCATTATACCATCCCATTTATACATGAATAAACTGAAGGCACTACCTTCTACACACATATAACCTGAAGGCCCCCACTCCCCATTATACAGTACCATCCCATCTATACACGAATGAACTGAAGGCACTACCTTAAGTCATTTAGCAAACAATTTTTTGGGTTTTAAATGGTTCGAGAGAATGTAAAAACGTGTAGCATTAGATTTTTATACAAGGGATACTATATTTTAGTTGTATTTAGTTAATCCCTCTAAGCGAGTGAATGAGTCCATATTCAACATTACATCGGTTGTACTTCAATAACCGTAAGATGGTTTTGGTTTTGCAGCCCATAACAAATATTCATCAGCCCCACACTAGACGACATTTACAAGATTTATCCATGCCCTAACATCAATAAGGTAGTTGTTTCAAGATAGGTGTTTCGTGAAATCTTAAGACGTATTCAAACATTTTAAAACGTACTAGAATTACTCCTGAGAATGTATTTTAGCTAGTCATATAAAATCAAAACTACATTGCCAAAGCATTGTGAACTTGTATCAAAATACATTTTTGTAGACTTATTATTATTGCATTTTCTGCATTGTTTAACAATTTTATTCAAATTATGTATTTAATTCGTTATGCTACAAGAAGCCAAGTCTCTAAGATTAGACAAGTGATAACAAATACAGTATACATATTGTAATTTTAATTGGTTAATTATATGAAATCAGTTTCCATATTAACCAACGCTAGGTCAAGGATTAGCTTATCAGCAGCAATTGAACATATCATAAAATTTACTCTTAAAAATAACAAGTTAGACACCTTTTGTTTCTCAACCAAAAACACATGCTTCTTAATTTCTCACACAAAAATCATAAGCAAATAAAAGCTCCCGTACGTAAAATTTATTAATACAATAAAAAAGGGGAAAACAAAAGGCGAAGTAACATTTCATAAAGTTATTGTACCAATGTTCCTTTACTTTTAAAATTGAAATTTTTGATAGTATTTTAGTAATTTTATTTAACCTTTTTCCTTAAAGTTTAATAAAAATTACCAATTCCTTTGCTTGTTAGTATATAGTGAAACAAGATTGAAAACCTAGTAACGCTAAATCATCAGTGTTGCGCTACATCTGAACACGAAAAGAGGTTCAGGAGCGGGGATAATACGGGATAACCTTGGCCTTAGATCCAAGTAACCTTCAAGCACGGCCTGACTCACTCCGTCGCACTCCTCTAGTGTTGCAACTGACGCTGTAATCTTTTAAGCTATCGGCTAGTATATCTAGAATGAGGATAGCAAATATACTAAACGTAACCTTGAGTTCGAGCCCAATGAACATCACGCAACATCCACCTAAGTATCGTTGGACTTTATACTGATACTAAGAAATACATTTAATGCGACCTTGGACCTCAGTAAAATCAAGCGGCATCTTCTTCAGAACTCCTCTAATATTGCTAGCTTTCATGTAGACTAGCATATTGAACATATCCTTGACTTTGGGTTCAAGGAACAACATGCAGTATCTTCATAAGTAGCAATACACTTTAGAGTGATACTGGTGAATAAATCGACTGTGTCCTTGACCTCACTCGACATCCCCCTTAGACTTTTTATCTAGTTCCCTTTTTATCGTGTTTTTTACATGAAGCATGACAAGGATTATATACAAGCAATACAAGGAATTCAATTTTGTTTCAAGGATTTTTGTGGAAACGGAAATCTGCATAAAAGTTTTACGCTGACCTTTTTAGTTTGACATATTTTTACTGTTAATTTGTATATTTTCCTAATTAATAGTTGTTCTAATTTTGTATTTGACATTAAAAAGTAATGGTAACAGCCGTGAATAAATTCACTTTGACTCTATGAAATGTATTTTTGTTTTTCCGCTAAACCATAAAATCTTTTTCAAATACTTTACTGCATCCAGTGTGGAGATCAGTAAAAAAAATGATCAGGGTGATAAGGTTGAAATGATTTAAATTTGAATGAATTAATTTTTAAGATTTAGGAAGGATATGGTAGCATACTTCTTCCCAAATGGAACACAACGGTTTTCGAATCAGCTGTCACATAGTGTAACTAAAAAAACTGTCTTCCGAAGTGATTTGATCCTAGGATTTGTGATGTTCTTACTCTGTGTAAAAAAAATACCTCGATATTTCATTCGGTTTACAATGTAGACAACACAACTCATTGCCATAGCGAGAATCCACTCTTGCATTGGAAATAAAAACGTTTCTAGAAGTGAGTTAACGAATTCATTACTTTTTAGAAGTTAATCTACTCTTCAACCCTGTATGTCAACCCTGTCACAACTGTATGTCTCCTAGGCAATCGGCGAGTCTTGTTCGGCTTTCATGATGGACAATACTGTCCTTGAATGATTGACTCCATTAAGTTTCTAGGGGATAATCTTGACATTGGAGTGGGGCTTTCTCCTGGACAATCTCTCCACCAAGGCCTTTACTGAAATTTATGACCGTTTCTAAATACTTATTTCTTCAGCTATCAGGAGTCTCTTTAAGTCTGTCTTATCTCATGGAATGATTCGACCAGGAGTATGCGTGGACGATTTCCGGACAATCTGCCCAGATAAATTGCTTGGAGACTTAACACTTGTCAAACTGCGAGGGTCGAACATTATTATTCAACCCTGGAAGCATGATTTTTGACAGTTTAATGATTTGGGCAGATTGTCCGTTTACCTGCGTGTACAGTGTGTATTTGGAATTACTTCAAATGTAAATCCAACTGGATAAAGACTAAGATACAGTTTATTTAACAAGTAGAAATTATTTCATAAAGCAAGATTTGTCATTTAACCTATCATTGCTCTTTTGTGTTTTACGGTACTGTAAAAGTAACTACCGGTATGATTCAATACAAAGCAGGGATGTCATACTTACTTTACAAAGGCCATTAAAACTCAAAGATAGCCCAGATTTATCAAAGATTCCCCTGGCATTACCATCTCAGGTAGGCTATAATTTTGTTCTCGGCTTCTTTTTGCAAATATTTTAATGTACAAATGCCCATCCCAACGGGTGGGTGGCGTCATCCTCCAAAAAATTCGATCTGAGACACTCTGCATATCATAATCATATTTATACTTGATACTACTCTTAAAAAGTAATATAAACTAAAAAAGTGAATATGAATAATTTGTTGTCATTGTGTCATCCATGAGTTGATCTTTTAATGCATAAAAATGATGCTTCCTTACTTTATTTTAAATGTGACAGTCTGAATAAATTTAATAAATAATAATTGAATAATCAATCGGCACATTAATTGAAACTATTCTTTAATATTTATAAGGAAAACTGATGAGTCAATCATTTTCAACCAACCCTCTAGTAGCATGCTAATACTGAACATACATTCAAAGGAATAAATTCTAGATACATTTGTTATATTCTAAAACGGGAGTGGGTTTTAAACATTCACCAAACCTTCTGGAGTTTTTATTTTGGTTTTTTTAGAACACAACCTACCTCATTTAAAAATACGTTTGTAATAGGCCATCTTATCTTATTGTGTATATTTGAACAAGTGTATTTACAGAAACACAATGACTTTTCTTTTCATGATTTAACTTATAACCTTTGCTTCTTTCATTCGTGTACACCATTGACAGTCTGACTGGCCAAATTTGACTTAAGTTTTGTAAAATATACAACAGTTACATGCTTATCACTTATAGTAAGTTAGTTTATTAATTATACGTATTAAATAAATTACCTCTGTCAACAGTCCCAAATTTGTTGTGATGTGTGTAATGATCGTTTCGGCAGCTTTATGCCATAAACACAATAAATACCATCTACATAAATATAATAGAATAAGATATAATAGAAGTTTAACGTTTTTTTTTTTTTTTTTATCTGAGTATATTTGTTTTGTTATATATTCTTTAAAATAAAACGCGTTGTTAGAACGTCCATTTTCTGTTGGGTCCTGTATTTGTATTTGTCCATTGCGCAGTGGCGGGGCGCGCATGCGCAGGACCAAGGCCCAGGTCGCGCCGGCCTAACGGTACCCAGTGTCACTGAACTCACCGTCACCCTCCTTAACCCATTTCGCACACTAACACACTGACTGATTCACTCGCCAACATCTATATATTCATATCACACACAGTCAACAGTAATACTATGGCTCGCTGTAATACTTATCGAATACTTCTAGTTGGGTCGAATCAACTAACAATTCCAAAATATAGTTTGTACTAAGTAGGGTGAAGTTATCAGACAGTTATTGAATTTGAAACGTGGAACGTACTTGCTTCCATTATTCAATGTCGTTGCATGTAACATATTACATGATAAAGTTATGCAATGTTTAAAACTGCAAATTACTAACATTAAATATTACACAGTGTAAACTGTCTCTTTACTGTAAAAAGTAAACCTAGATTTGCAGTTGAAGAGAAAAGCAAAATGACTACTTTTGAACCTGAATGAAATCATGTTCAATTATACAAAACATTAACAGGAATTGAACTGTGGTCTTAGAATTAAAATTTAATTTAGATTTATTTATTTATTCCAACGGTGACCACCATTTTACAATATTTTGACAGTGAGATATACATGCGATAAAGATACAAAATTTTACATTAGCATGCTAATAAGTGTTGAAAGATGACTTATGCCATTAAGCTAGACTTGATAATAACTTGTATAAATATTACAAACAATAACTATGTACAACATTGATGAATACTTAAATAAATTAGACATGGCAATACTGTGTGGTTATATATGTACATTGATGGCAACATGCAATTTGTGAGCAAAGTGCAATGAACATTTAAAAGACCAACAGTCTTTTAGTTAGATTGATTGATTATGTATGTAAATATATACGTTGCTAAATAGATTTAGAATTAGATAACAAAGATATATTAATGATGACTATAGAAGGTAACAGTAATAAACTACGATAAAAGTAACAACAACAATATACGAGCAACAATATACTACGATAGATGGTAACAATAATATATAGGTAACAACAATAAACTACAGTAAGAAATAAAAATATGATATGCTATGACACAGAAATTATTAGATAACAAGATAAAGTAACAGATAACAGACAGAACGAGACAAAATACTTTATAGGCGCCACCAAGAAACACAACATTGGCGTAGTTAGATGGCGTAGTTAGACTACTTATCAATTGGGAAATTGTGTGAGTAAATATAGATAGTTTACCTTCTTTTGTATATGAGTATTAATTTAGTTTTATCCTAACAAATTTCGTTAAAAGATATATTTTGTACATTAAAATCACCTATTCTAAAAAAAAAAAAAATAAAAACTACGTATTACTTTTAAATATATTTATCGAGTTATTAGTTCACAAAAAATATGATTTTAAGTAAATACCAATAAATTATTACTTTCAACAAGATATTAACTAAGAATAAGATTCAAATATAAATTACGTAAAAAATAATAAAATTTATTACTAACAAAATTAAACACGATCGATCGAAACCATAATAATAGGAAGTATACTGAATCGATTTACTATACTTAAATCAAATTGACATTATTTTTAACGATACTAGAATTATAAATGATAAATATTACATTTAAGGGGATTGCACTAAGAACATCAAATAAGAAAGAATAATAGGATAGTTTCCGTTAAATTACTACCATAACTTAGGTTAACCTAACATAACCAAACAAACCTAACATAACATAACTAAATCAAACGTAACCAAACCAAACCTAACATAACATAACCTAACCTAACCAAAGTAGTGGTAATGAATTAACGGAAAAGGTCCGAATAATAAATAGGTCCTATGTCATAAATAATAACATAAATGATACAAAAATGTCAAGATGTCAATTTTGTAACGATTTATCATACTAGTCGAGGGAATGTGATGTCAGCTTATAACAAGAAGGGTAATTTACAATTTAATACTAAGAGTTCTTAAAGTGGAAGAAGAAAAAAATTGACTGGCAAACAGTTTATTATAATTGATGGAAGAGGTGGAGGAGCGGTTGTCGAAGGCCGTGACAACCCAGGCAGGGCCCCGCTAGCCGTGATGCAACGCAGGATAATTGTCACTTATTGATTCCCTCGGCGTCAAGATATACAGGTCTCTTGCGTTATCGCTTCTATTAGAACACCTTCTGTGTCACTCGGCCACGGGACTTTATTAGCCGTGTCAGTCAATGTCGACTGTCATTTCGTGTATATAATAATTACACTGATCTGGTTAGACCTATTATTATTCATTACTAAGACGCTGATCGAAGATATATGAGCTAATATGACGAGTGAATAAGTGTAGTAATTGTTACTAATTAAGGTCGACTGTTCCTTAGAAAGAGCCATTTATTAATAGCCCGATAGCAAGGGTGGCTAAAGGAACTACAATTAATTGTAACAAATTAAAACTGATGTCGTCGCAGGTAAATTATGTGTACCCGAGTCTGATAAGACAATAAGAGTGGTATGGAATCCGAACCAGGTAGTATTGGTATGATTTTTCAACTATTTGAAAAGCCTTATACTCTCCTATCTTCCCTACACAACATCCGGACCCTGACTACCACTCAACATTGACACCCTAGACTTCTCTATTAGTGTCCACGCCGATGGCAGCAATTGAGCGGACACCATGTTGGTAATAAAAAACCGAGCATAAATTCTATCACTTACAGTCTCTACGTAGGCGATACAGTATAATCTAATATTCTAACAACTTTATCCTCAAGTAGCTGGATTACTAGTGCCGACTTTAAGGGGTTTAACAATAGTTATTATTTATTGTTTGTTTCAGGAAAGCTAGTGTAATCCTTTAGGTCTTTATAAATTATTAAATAGAGGATTCATTTCACTTATTATAATAAGGGCCCAGTGGTTTTTGTCATCTGGTGTTGTACCTGAGTGTCTGAATACACATAGAGCTGATCCAAAATTCACATAGCTCGGAAATGGGGTATACTCATTTGAAGTAAGACTACTGTCAGATTCAAAAAGCAATGTACTCGAGTTTGAACCTCAACAAAATAAATACTCATTTTATTTCGGTGTGTTGTACATCAAACAAAATTTAACTTATTTGATTCTACGTAATATCATATAACTTACATTTTTTAAAAAGATTTTAATAATTTTTTGTAGTATTTCTTCGTTTATTAATTCTTCGCTTCTTTGTCAATTGATTTGTGCATATCTTACAGGTACATTAAGAACATTAGTTTACACTAAAATATTCAATGATTTTAACAAATTAGAACCTCTGTCAGTTCAGAAATTATGTGTAACCGAGTTTGAAGGTGTTTACTAAGAAAATAAGAGTTCTATTTACAATCCAATCCCACGATTTCTGTCCTTGTTTAATTGTACGGTACGAACTATGCATTTTAACATCTTATAGAAAGTTTAAATCATTTATATTCTACCTGGAACATAAAAGTACAGGATTTTAACTTGTTTTCACTGTACATAAATTTTACACTTTTATTACTCAAATACCCGTTCATAAATTGCATTTATATTACATTACTTGGTTGACAGGAGGTTTTTCTATAAGTTTTATAAATTTAAGAGTTTTATAAACTTTAAATTAGTACATATTAAACATTTCAAGAAAAAATTTTCTTGTTAATTTTTCTAAAATAATGTTTTCTTGGCTTCTAGAGATAAAATGAATTACTTGGTCACGTTGTAATCCTTATAACATGTATCGTAACGTTACGTTACTCTTTTAGGCGTAAGTAAATGCAGTGATGACAGTTTTGATCTATTTACAAGTAACAAATTATACCAATTTTAAATGGATAGGTCATACCGTATAATTAAATTAGTAAAACAATGGTGTGTTATGATTTTTCATAGGCCAGCTATTGCAGTTATTATTAAAGATCCAAATGTGGAATAGAATACACATAAAATTGTACTATAGACATACTTAGCCGCCACCCACCACTCGGGTCTCCAAGCTTCTCGGTACGAAATTACATTTATTGATAAAGGTCCAAAATGTGGAATAAGATACACATAATATTGTACTGTAGATACGTGCCACCACCTGCTCTACCCACCACTCAGGTTTCCAAGCTCCTCGGTACGAAAATACATTTATTGATAAATATCCAAATGTGGAATAGGATACACATAAAATTGTACTAAAGACATACGTAGCCACTACCGGCTCTTACCACCACTCGGGTCTCCAAGCTTCTCGGTACGAAATTACATTTATTGATAAAGGTCCAAAATGTGGAATAAGATACACATAATATTGTACTGTAGATACGTGCTACCACCTGCTCTACCTACCACTCGGGTTTCCAAGCTTCCCGGCACGAAATTACATTTATTAATAAATATCCAAATCTGGATTAAGATACACATATTATTGTACTGTAGATACGTGCCGCCACCGGTTCTTCCCACCACTTGGGTCTCCAAGCTTCTCGGTACGAAATTACATTTATTAATAAATATCCAAATGTGGATTAAGATAATACATAATATTGTACTGTAGATACGTGTCGCCACCTGCTCTACCCACCACTCGAGTCTCCAAGCTTCTCGCTATGAAATTACATTTATTGATAAATATCCAAATGTGGATTAAAATAATACAAAATATTGTACTGTAGATAAGTGTCGCCACCTGCTCTACCCACCACTCGAGTCTCCAAGGTTCTCGCTACGAAATTACATTTATTGATAAATATCCAAATGTGGATTAAGATAATACATAATATTGTACTGTAGATACGTGTCGCCACCTGCTCTACCCACCACTCGAGTCTCCAAGGTTCGCGCTACGAAATTACATTTAGGCCTATTGATAAATATCCAAATGTGGATTAAGATAATACATAATATTGTACTGTAGATACGTGTCGCCACCTGCTCTACCCACCATTTAATTACGTTTAATTTACGTTTAATTTCCTGCTTATTGGCCTTCTGGATCATCACGCTCCTCTTATTACTAAACGCTTAACCAAAAGACCTGCTCCCTGGATCAATAAAAGTATTCGAACAATGCAGAAGCAACGTGACTCGTCATTTCGTAAGGCACGTCTAACTAAATCACAGGAAGACTGGTCAGTCTATAAAAAACTAAAAAATCAAGTTCAACAACAAATACGCAATTCTAAGATTAGGTACTATTACAATTCACTTAATAACTCTAAGTCTACAAAGTTTACATGGTCCAAAATTAAGGAGCTGGGAATTGGAAAACCCAATAAACCTGAACATGTCAATATCGATCTCAATACTATTAATGACTTTTTTGTAAATATTCCTGTGGATGTTTCTGGTGCCAAAAACTACTCTGTTGAGCTTCTGAATTCTCCCATTGTTATACCCGAAATTAAAATTTCATTTAAAACAGTGTCTGAGCGTGATGTTCTGAGGGTTATAATGCGAACATCAAGTAATGCAGTTGGGGCAGATAGTCTTCCTATTAAATTTTTAAAGATAACTTTACCCGTTACAATTCCAATAATCACTGCTATTTTCAATACTTCCTTAATGACCGGCATCTTCCCAACTGCATGGAAATCAGCTATAGTTTGTCCCCTTCAAAAAGTTGCGAATCCTGTATCACCATCTGATCTGAGACCCATTAGTATTCTCCCTGCTCTTTCCAAATGTCTTGAAAGAATTGTCCATACGCAACTCTCATATTATATTGAGGAATTTAATTTAATATCTAAATTTCATAGTACTACAACAGCTCTTCTTAAAATTACAGAAGATATCCGTGCAGCTATGGACAATGGAGAGCTTACATTGTTAACACTTTTTGACTTTTCAAAAGCCAATACCTCTGTGCGTGTATGGGTGGGCGGGTGGGTCAATACCTCTCTGCGTGTACTTAACATGTTTGGGTGGGCGGGTGGGTCAATAACACTGTACGTGATAGCGTGGGTGGATGGGTGAGTCTTTTCCTCTTTACCACTGCACGTGTGGGTGGGCGGGGAGGTCTTTACCACTGCACGTGTGTGGGTGGGCGGGTAGGTCTTTACCACTGCACGTGTGTGGGTGGGCGGGTGGGTCTTTACCACTGCACGTGTGTGGGTGGGCGGGTAGGTCTTTACCACTGCACGTGTGTGGGTGGGCGGGTGGGTCTTTACCACTGCACGTGTGTGGGTGGGCGGGTAGGTCTTTACCACTGCACGTGTGTGGGTGGGCGGGTCTAACTGATGGTAGTATTGGCTGGGTCGAGTCCTATCTATCTGGCCGTAGGCAGTGTGTAAAAACTAATGATGGTATGTCTGAATGGAGACACGTTTCTAGAGGAAATCCTTAGGGTTCAGTATTGGGTCCACTACTGTTTATTCTTATATAAATGATATTACAGATCACATAAGATATTCCTCCTACCACTTATATGCAGATGACTTGCAAATCTATCAACACTTCTCTATTACTGAGATGGCAAGAGATGTTTCTAGGACAAACAGTGACATCGATGCACTTTCCTCTTGGGCCGTGAAACATGGATTGAAGCTTAATGAACAAAAGACACAAGCAATTGTCATTGGACACCCAAGACTAATTTCTAAAGTTAATATTGACACATTTCCTAAGCTTCAACTAAATAACTCTACTTTAGATTATTGTGACAAAGTAAAGAATCTTGGTCTTGTCATGGGTAGGACTTTGAATTGGACTGATCAGATTATGACTACGTGCAATCGAGTGTTTGCTGGCATTCACTGCTTGAAACGTTATGCATCTTTTCTTCCATTTAACGTTAAAGTGATGCTGGTCAAGACACTTGTTTTGCCTCATTTTAATTATTGTGACATCGTAACTAGTGACATATCTGTTAAGCTCTCGGACAAGCTTCAACGTGCGCAGAACTATTGTATAAAATTTATTTTCAATCTACGGTGTTATGATCACGTTACACCATTCTTCAATGAACTGTCTATTCTGAAGCTTAAACAGCTTCGTAAGTATCATTTACTATTACTGATTCACAAGATTTTAAAAACAAAAAATCCCAATTTACTTGTCCGAGCGTTTCAGGTTCATGAACGAAATAAGTTCTAGAAATACTCGTCAGGGGGCATCAATATTATCAGTCCCTGTACATCGTACTACTTTATATAACAAATCTTTCATTGTAACAGCTTGTCGCCTATGGAATGCGCTCCCTGACAGCATCAAAATAATCGAAGGTTACCCTCGTTATGGGGTGGAAGTTAAAGGTCATTTGATGCGGGATCTGTAGTGGCGGTGGGCTGGTGGTTTGCGGGAGCTATGTGGGGTGCGAGTAAGGTATGAATGAGTGAGTGTCTTTAAAGCGATTTTTCTTTCTTTCTTTCTTTTGAATTTACTGTTAATTTTGAATAGTTAGTGCCAATTTCTTTTGTATTGATTAGCTTTATTAGATTAGTTAATCTTTTAATTTGTGTTTATTTTTACATAAAATTGTCTTATATTGCATTACGTAGAGTTTAATATGATTTTATGTTATCTATTTCAAGTTGTATTATTTATCTGAGGTTAAGTGGTAGAGAGGACTCTATAGTCCTAACTTCGCCTCCAATAAAGCCATTTTTCATTTCATTTAATTTCACCACTCGAGTCTCCAAGCTTCTCGCTTCGAAATTATATTTAGGCCTATTGATAAATATCCAAATGTGGATTAAGATAATACACAATATTGTACTGTAGATACGTGCCGCCACTGCTCTACCCACCACTCGGGTCTCCCAGCTTCTCGGTACGAAATTACATTTATTGATAAATATCCAAATGTGGATTAAGAGACACATAATATTGTACTATAGATACGTGCCACCAACTGCTCTACCCACCACTTGGTGGTTCATTAGTCTCGTACAAAAACTCCTTTATTACTTGCGGTCGACTTGTGCGATAAAACTGTGTACGTTGACGCCACCTGCTGAGAACTCTAAGCTTCTAGGTCCACAATTACAGTTATTGTTGATGGTCCAAATGTGGGATACAATATACACAGCAATGTACTGTAGACGTCGTACCTCTGACGTCATCTCCTTCAACCACCTGAAGGCAGAAACTGGACTACCGTATTAAACCGGTTTTCTACGGCTCTACATTAATTAATCCAACAGGTAGACATAATTAATTAAAGTTAGTACAAACTTATCTTAGACAGTTGAGAAAAGAAATTGAGTACAGTAAACACAAGAAATATAAATATGAAGAATATTTTTTCATTTATAACTATTATACATTGGTGGTGATGCTTTGATATGTTTTTATTGTCTTTATTATTGAAAATAACATTTAATATTTAAGGTATCCAGCTTTGAATTTCACATATTTTAAAGGATTGTTTGTCAGGTCAATAAAGCGAATAATACCATATAACATATGTCTTATCTCGATTTGTTTTATGTCTGTGTGTCTGTATGTATTTTCTTACAACAATTTGAATATCTCAAAAACCGTTTGACATACTCTTTAACGATATGATAATGCTTTCCATCACAAAAAATAAGTTCCCTTTGTTATTGATTTCCCAATATTTTAAAGTAGTATATTGTTTTTTTAAAGTAGCATTTAAATATTTTTGGGTGAAATTAGTAGTTTTTCATATTTGACTTTGAAATTTTTTGACAGCCGCCATTTTAAAACTGATATAATCTTACAGCCTTTTTACGTTAAATGTGTTTTTATAAAATCAATTTTAATACAGAAATTTAGAATTGTAACACGGTTTTTAAGATTTTAAAATATTTGTAAAAAACATATACAGACACACAGACAGAAAACGACTCGAGAAAAGACACGTGTTATATGGTATTATTTGCTTGTATTTACCTGACAAACAATCCTCTAAAGTATGTTACAGTCGAAGTTGGACACCCAAATACACTTTTAAGCCACTCTTATATTGTATTTTTGATCATTGTAACATTGGAAAAAAATACGCCTTTCAATGTCCATTCAAATATCTGTTAGTTCTATAATAAACCTTCAAGGGCAAATATAAAATATGAACAAGATATTGAATTTAGAAAACCCCAAATCATAATGCAATGAAACTATGTGGCCACTAAAGTTTTATTTCAATGTCAGAAGTCTATATTTAACGTTGTATGCCGTTATATATTTAAAATATTATAAACACGTTGAAAGAATATTTAGTATTTAAGATGTTATGTATTTGTTTTGATTAATGTATTTATAATTATGGGTGTGTAGGCAGTAAATAGGCACTAACAGATTTTCGAGTTTCCACTCAACAAATTATCTCTCCATTTCAAACAATTTAGCTGACTCTCAAGATGTGTTGCGTTTTAAAGTAATTATAAATATTTAATATTTCAATTCACTTTAACTTTTTTTAATACTTCAAAAGTAATTTATATTATAATACAGTATTGTTTGTAAAATTCATAGGTTATTTGCATGTAAAGATATGTTTATTTTCATAAATACAGTATAACATAAAAAACTATTAAGTTACACTTTAATAGTTACTATAAGAGTTAAATTATTTCTATTTTATAAGTATACCGTACTGTAACTGCATAAACTATGACGTATTTTTACAAGGCAGTCAATTATGCGTTTATATGCAAAATTAAATCACACCAGTATGGTCTATACATAACATTATCACGTTTTTGCTTACGAATGGAAGTATGCTTTTGTGTAGTTAATTTAAGCCCTTGGCATGGAAGATAATAAGGTGTACGAAGTGAGATGTGTTTATTTGCAACAGGATGTGGGAAAATCTGATAGTCCTTTTTGTGGGAGGGAAGGGGGGTGTATACTAAGACAATTCAATCCAGGCTGTATAGGGAACAAATATAAAATAATACATTTAACATTGCATGTTGAATGTACTATGTGAATTCAAGTATACGTTACTCCAACCATAATGACTAAGAGACACCCCTGCACGCTTCGCGTGCCAACCTCGCCACTCACTGTGTTAGTGATACCTCGGCTTTCGGCCTCGGAATGTGACTTTTGACGGCAAATATTAGTACTGTAGTTAAACTGTATTATGTGAAATCTACTCCAACAGCTGTAAACACTTCATAAACACCATTATTTACATTTAAACAGCTGTTACTGTTTGATTAATTTAAATCTCTCTCCATGTTTTTGTTATGGCCGAAAAACGTACTTTGAGGACTTCTCGTGCCCTTCAGGGTTACAATATTGAACAATTGTGTCCTTGTTGCAAAACTAAGAATAAAAGACAATATTTTTTGACAACTAAATGTAAAATTGCTAAAAAAAAAAATAAGGGATGAGTTGACGGTTTGATGTATTGTACAAAAGAATGACTGCAAGAAGCTCAAACAAAGTTACCGTAAGTATTTTATAACTACTTTTTTGTAAAACCCATTTGGTGAGTTTATCTTGTCATTTCCTCATTGGCAGGATTTTGATAATAATTTGAGCAACTTTAATTGGATACGAAATTGAGCGTGTCAAAGACCTCCAGCCTCGTGTGAGTTGATTGTTTATTATGGCCAAGTGAATCCCACGGAGTTTATTACACGCCGGTTGAACCAACCTGGTGTTTAAGTTACTAATTTAAATGGAATTAATTAGTGATTCCGTGAAAATTCAGTTTTACACATGAGTACTGTACGTTGGTTTACATATGAGTACTGTACGTTGTTTTACACATGAGTACTGTACGTTGTTTTACACATGAGTACTGTACGTTGTTGAAGAAGGTAAATTGAATCATATTCAATTTAATTTCTTTAGTATTCAAAGGTAAGATGTAGTCCCTATACCACCCATGTTAAATTACCATACTTCAGGTACCATTTATTTTGTTACTTATGTATCTATGTTACTTAAAATTTGCATATTCATTTCAACACTAATTACTAACACCTGTTTTCAATATATTTTTTGTTTTAAAAATTTTTTACATGATGTTAAATCAAATCCTTTTTGTCTATATTTACTAATATTTTAAAATCATATATGCTTTACAAATAATATATTAAAACATATTAAGTACAACAACAACATAACTCAACTACTATAAAATTTCAATTTGTTATTATCAATGGTTATTTCAGAAAGTGTACCTAAAGTTAAAATATACTTAAAAATAAGAAAACAAGAAAATCGTACTTTTTATAGAGATCTAAGGTAAGCAGACAAAACAAGTAAGGTTAGTTAGATCAGCTGTGTTTATAACAACAGCTGATTTAGTACATGGAGTTCCGTTATAACATCTTACTTTACCCATAATATTTTAGTATATTATAAAAGATCCAATTATCATACACATACTATATTAGGATTTTCACCATTTTCAAACATATAAGGAACGTGAATAGATATCTTTATTATTATTTTGCATAGTAATTATATTTTAAAAATAACAAGTTTTGTATATCAAAATTTTCAAATGCTTATTTTAATTATATATAAAATAAAAAAGTGATATTTTTCACCAAATTTGACTACAGTCTTACCTTATTTGAAAATAGTCATATTTCGGAATGATATTTGAAATATACGGGTCGAATATATTTTAAATAAAGCTTCGGTATTTACCACTTACAAACCCATTGTTGTCGATTGAAAAATATAATTTTGATACTAGATAATTAAATAAAAATTATGGTAGTAGTAAATTATTTATTTGGACTAGTTTATTTATTTATTCTTAAGATGCCGATCTTCAAGATATTGGTGAATGTGAGTTTGATGAGTGTAGATGAGCATTGTTGACATTGTTACAAACTAAGGCCGACTATTCCTTAGAAAGTGTCATTAATTAATAGCCCAATGACAAATGAACAGCTGGAATTATCAGCTGATCCCTTTTAAAATTTGTCACGACTATGATTGGAATCGAACTGAGAACCATTAGCTTATGTAGCTGGTATTTAACCAACTACGCAACTCACCAGTTAATGTCTTAATTGGGTTTAAATAGTTAAAATTAAATATTTTATGTTTAAAAGTGTTTTAATTAAATCTAAACTAATAAAGTTATGTTTTAATCCACATTTTATTTTAGTTTAGACAGTAAATTTATTATATTATTCATTGCTGAAGCCTCTTGAGCTGATATATACAGGGTGAGTCTCCACTGACACCATTAAATTTACCTGTTTGTTGTACTCACAAAAAGGAACAAAAAATCCATATTAACCTTTGACCGATTTTCAACCGTTTGGCTGTAAGGGCTCAGCAAACGGTTGAATTAAACCGTTATTGTGTGTTTTTTAAATTACTTGACATTAACTCATTGATTGAGCTACAAAAACAAAAGCAAAACACCTACCAGATTCTTATTACAACCATTGAAAAGATCGTTAAATTCTCTATAAATATCAATTATTTAGCAAGCAAATGTAAATAAAAACGTCCTAGAGGACGTTTATTAAACAAATATGCAACATGTATTTTTCTCCAATTGTTCAAGGCACATAATCAGCACATAAATGTAGTCTAATTTAATGTAAAGTTAAGTAGAAAACTTTTCTCACTAATAAGCTTGGAATAGATGTATAATTTAATTGGGTTGAATATCATGAAACCAAAAATAACACCTAAAATATTTCATAAAACATGTTTTATTCGGTTGTACCTAACAAACAAATTGTCAGTCTTTACGAAATAAAAAACGTAATAACTGTAATATTTAGATAATCATGCTTTATTATAACAAAAACTACTTTAATAAGTGTTCAATATGTCCACCATTTTCCCTTATGCAAGTACGGTGTCGGTTCAACTCCCTTACACTTGCCTTTAGATTGATTTCATTTCTAAGGCGTCTAACAGCCCTCACGATTCGATGTCTCAATTCTTCGGCTGTTTGTACTGGACTTCTTTACACTTCTTACTTCAAAGAACCCCAGACGTAGTAATCAATAGGGTTGAGGTTAGGGACCTTGGTGGCCAAGCAACAGTTCCGCCTCTCCCAATCCACATATAGAAGTTGTTAATATGTTCACGCACGTTGATGTTGAAGTGTGGTGGTGCTCCATCTGCCTGGTAAATAATGTGCCGACGCAATTCCAAAAGCAAGTCTTCGAGAAGGTCTGGTAGGATATTATTTAGAAATTGAAGGTATTGAACTCTAGTTAATGATGTAGGGAGATCAAGGTAGGGACCTATCAGCTTGTCCCCTATCAGTCCAACCCACACGTTTAACTTAAGCCTAGTTTGGCTCCGTGATTCACGACAAAGATGTGGGTTTTCAGTGTCATTGTAGTAGTTAAAAACATCGTCTCGTGTAAATGTAGATTCGTTTGTCCACAAGATTGTTTTAAGACAATCTGCATTATCGTGCTGTAAAACCCATTGACAAAATTGACGTCTCAGAGGGTCTCTGGGTTCAATTGTCTGGACACGAGTAAAGTGGTATGGGTGTATTTGACTATTACGCACGAGTCTCGACACAAACGACTGGCTTACTACACATTCATAGCAATTCTTCTTGTACTTGTTCTTGGATATCTTTTGACTTGGGCAAGTACAGCTTCCTCTAACCCAACATCTTGTATGATGTTACCAACTGAGCGGTCATTGACAGGAAATCTACCAGTTTCACGCAGAAAATTATGAACCCTTACAAATGTTCTTACATCAGGAATTCTTCTCTCTGGAAATCAACGAATGTCTATGACTTTCAGCTGCATTGCCAGAACACAATCCGTACACAAAATGTATATCAGCATATTCTACATTAATAAACGGATTCATAGTTCACAACAAACGTTTGACGCAATGCCACACACAATAGAACAAATGCTTATACCCTCACTAATTTTAAGCCAATTGTGCTTAAGTATAAAAATAAAAGTAAAAATAAATATTTCCAAATTGTCCAAAGAAGATGATTTGTTATCACAGACTAATATGAGTAATTATTGTTCAAAATAGGTTAATATTTACAACAGCTGATTTCAGGTACAGAATAATAATAAAAATGTAACAGCGGATTTCAAATAATAGTCCAATCAGCTCATTATGGAAGTTACATGCAAAACAAAAAACAGGCACAGGTTGAGTTTGGTAGTTGAGTGCAACCGAATAAACAATATTTTATGAAATATTTTAGGTGTTATTTTTGGTTTCATGATATTCAACCTAATTAAATTATACATCTATTCCAAGCTTATTAGTGAGAAAGGTTTTCTACTTAACATTACATTAAATTAGACTACATTTATGTGCTGATTATGTGCCTTGAACATTGGAGAAAAATACATGTTGCATATTTGTTTAGTAAACTTCCTCTAGGAAATCTAATTTTTAATTACGTTTGCTTGCTAAATAATTGATATTTATAGAGAATTTAACGATCTTTTCAATGGTTGTAATAAGAATGTGGTAGGTGTTTTGCTTTTGTTTTTGTAGCTCAATCAGTGAGTTAATATCAAGTAATTTTAAAAACACACAATATGAACCCTTACAGCCAAACGGTTGAGAATCGGACACAGGTTAATATGGACTTTTTTGTTCCTTTTTGTGAGTACAACAAACAGGTAAATTTAATGGTGACAGTAGAGACTCACCCTGTATAACAAATAATAAGGTTAACGTACTTTTGTCGTCTTCAACTACAAAATTCTATTTATTGGACTACCGGTTTCAGTATTATCATACCAACCGGCAGTATTATCATGTGTTTTATTATTTTTATTTAATTTTTGTATAATGTCTTTAATGCGACTGATTTGAAAACGTACAGTGGATGTGACCATGGAGTTCTTGCTCTGAAACCGGTAGTCCAAAAAATAGGATTTTGTAGCTGAAGACGACAAAGGTACGTAAACCTTATTATTTGTTAAATTTATTAGTTTAGATTTAATTGCAGCATTTTTAAATTTAAAATATTTAATTTTAACAATTGAAAACTAACTAAAACATTAACTAGTGAGTTGCGTATCAACAAAAACGCTTTGTGGTGGTTTGTAATCTATTACTTTAATGACGTTTTGTAAAATAAAATGATTTATATTTAATAAATAATGACAAGCTTAATTGAAAGTCTGTTTGGGATCGAACTGAGGACATTTAGATTATGTTATTATTATGAGACATTATTTGTTTTGCAAATATTTACGATTTGCAATAAGATTTTATAGAGTATTTACATCTCAACAAAGTTGAACTTATATAGTTAATTCAGTTAAATGCTTCATTAACTATTAATCAGTAACATACAGTAATTAATATAGTATAATAACAATGCTAATTGAGTCTATCTTTGTATGTTGATTACTTGGGGAAATGTACATGTTTACTTATTTGCATTACATTACTTGTTAACTAATTAACCATTTGCATTGTAACTTGTTTTTAGCATAGGTTTACTAGATAAGAGTAAGCTTTAAGAATAACTTAAGTACACTTTCAATCACATCTCCGTAAGTTAGATAATGATAAAGGTTTATTAATCAACTGTTTTCTTTATGCAATAGCTTAGTATTTTAAATTACACCCTCTATTTTATTTTACTATGATTTTATTGTAATATGTTACAGATATGTTTGATTATGACCATTTATTATTCCATGCATGCATTAAAATTTCTCTAAGAGATGATGCGTAAAGGAGTAAATAAGTTTTTAATAATGTTTAAGAGAGTTATAAAAATTCGATGAACATATTTAGTCTCTTAACGTTTCCAAAACTAAATTTAAATCTGTTCCCCTCGCGTCTAATAAAGGTCAAAATTTGAAAGATGTAATAATGTTATGATAATTACTATGATTATATTGTAATAAGCATATAGTCAATGTGGTTGTTTGTGCCTGCGAGGCGAGAACGGAAGTATTGTCATATAAATATTTGAACCTAGCATGAAATGGGTGGAACACATAAATTACCTAAAAAATAAAACAATACAATTCATATTTGCTTTAGGTACTTGAAGGTAAAGCAAATATGTCTACATATATATATTTATTTTTATCAAATGTAGAATATATTTCTCAAATTTATTATTTCGAATCTGTGATTTTTTATATTAAAAATGGGTTACTTAAATATCTATTTGTTCATATTGAAGCATTTCGATACAATATTTATATTGACATCACATTTTCATAATACATTACATTATATGGAATTAAAGTCGGAATTAAAGTGGACGTTTCCCTCCGCGAAAAAAAATATGGGTTTCTATTTTAATGATTTAGTCCGTAATAACAATGACATCTTAACACTTGATGTGTAATTTGAAATGCGATAATGCTAATATCACTGTACGTGTAGGGGTGGGGGGTGGGCTAATATCACTGTACGTGTATGGGTGGGTGGGTGGGTCAATGCCCCTGTGCGTGTATGGGCGGAAGGGTGGGTCAATGCCCCTGTACGTGTATGGGCAGGAGGGTGGGTCAATGCCCCTGTACGTGTTATACCCCACCTGGTATTGACCTCAGGTTAAGTGTTAGAGAACGAAAAACCTACACTTGTAAAAACGAAAAAAATGTTCACTTGTATGGGCTGTTTCCTAAACGGCCAAGTCATCACCAGGAAGTCGACAGCCCCAGACAGCTATATGTAGGAGGGAATGGCAGGATGGTGTTAAGGTGGCTGTTTCCTAAACCGCCAAGTCATCACCAGGAAGTCGACAGCCCCAGACAGCTATATGTAGGAGGGAATGGCAGGATGGTGTTAAGGTGGCTGTTTCCTAAACGGCCAAGTCATCACCAGGAAGTCGACAGCCCCAGACAGCTATATGTAGGAGGGAATGGCAGGATGGTGTTAAGGTGGTTGTTTCCTAAACTGCCAAGTCATCACCAGGAAGTCGACAGCCCCAGACAGCTATATGTAGGAGGGAATGGCAGGATGGTGTTAAGGTGGCTGTTTCCTAAACTGCCAAGTCTTCACCAGGAAGTCGACAGCCCCAGACAGCTATATGTAGGAGGGAATGGCAGGATGGTGTTAAGGTGGCTGTTTCCTAAACCGCCAAGTCATCACCAGGAAGTCGACAGCTCTATGTAGCAATGCAGTTTTACCATGAGAGAATCAAAACATGCTTTTCTATTCCAAATGTACGGTTCGTGTTTATTATTATAATGAGTAATATTAAACGCTGTATGATTATTAAATGCCCATTCTAGTGGACCATAAGTTTTTAAATGTAAACCCATCAAGAACATTTAAAGTTATCATATTTAACTGTGAAAACATATTATATACTCATTTTTTCCCCAAAACCAACTTATAATCCACTAGAACAGGTCTTCGCATTTCAAATTACACATCAAGTGTTAAGATGTCATTGTTATTACGGACTAAATCATTAAAATAGAAACCCATATTTTTTTTCGCGGAGGGAAACGTCCACTTTAATTCCGACTTTAATTCCATATAATGTAATGTATTATGAAAATGTGATGTCAATATAAATATTGTATCGAAATGCTTCAATATGAACAAATAGATATTTAAGTAACCCATTTTTAATATAAAAAATCACAGATTCGATATAATAAATTTGTGAAATATATTCTACATTTGATAAAAATAAATATATATATGTAGACATATTTGCTTTACCTTCAAGTACCTAAAGCAAATATGAATTGTATTGTTTTATTTTTTAGGTAATTTATGTGTTCCACCCATTTCATGCTAGGTTCAAATATTTATATGACAATACTTCCGTTCTCGCCTCGCAGGCACAAACAACCACATTGACTATATGCTTATTACAATATAATCATAGTAATTATCATAACATTATTACATCTTTCAAATTTTGACCTTTATTAGACGCGAGGGGAACAGATTTAAATTTAGTTTTGGAAACGTTAAGAGACTAAATATGTTCATCGAATTTTTATAACTCTCTTAAACATTATTAAAAACTTATTTACTCCTTTACGCATCATCTCTTAGAGAAATTTTAAAGCATGCATGGAATAATAAATGGTCATAATCAAACATATCTGTAACATATTACAATAAAATCATAGTAAAATAAAATAGAGGGTGTAATTTAAAATACTAAGCTATTGCATAAAGAAAACAGTTGATTAATAAACCTTTATCATTATCTAACTTACGGAGATATAATTGAAAGTGTACTTAAGTTATTCTTAAAGCTTACTCTTATCTAGTAAACCTATGCTAAAAACAAGTTACAATGCAAATGGTTAATTAGTTAACAAGTAATGTAATGCAAATAAGTAAACATGTACATTTCCCCAAGTAATCAACATACAAAGATAGACTCAATTAGCATTGTTATTATACTAGATTAATTACTGCATGTTACTGATTAATAGTTATTGAAGCAATTAACTGAATTAACTATATAAGTTCAACTTTGTTGAGATGTAAATACTCTAAAGTCTTATTGTAACTCGTAAATATTTGCAAAATAAATAATGTCTCATAATAATAACATAATCTAAATGTCCTCAGTTCGATCCCAAACAGACTTTCAATTAAGCTTGTCATTATTTATTTTATTTTATATATTTATTATTTATATAAATCATTTTATTTTACAAAACGTCAATAAAGTAATAGATTACACACCACCACTGAGCGTTTTTTTTTTATACGCAACTCACCAGTTAATGTTTTAGTTGGTTTTCAATTGTTAAAATTAAATATTTTAAATTTAAAAATGTTGTAATTAAATCTAAACTAATGAATTTAACAAATAATAAGGTTTACGTACTTTTGTCGTCTTCAGCTACAAAATCCTATTTACTGGACTACCGGTTTCAGAGCAAGAACTCCATGTTCACATCCACTGTACGTTGTCAAAACAGTCGCATTAAAACATTATACAAAAATTAAATAAAAATAATAAAACACATGATAGTACTGTCGGTTGGTATGATAATACTGAATCCGCTAGTCCAATAAATAAGAATTCGTAGTTGAAGACGACAAAGGTACGTTAACCTTATTATTTGTTATATATATCAGCTCAGGAGGCTTCAGCAATGAATAATATAATAAATTTACTGTCTAAACTAAAATAAACTGTGGATTAAAACATAACTTTATTAGTTTAGATTTAGTTAAAACACTTTTAAACATAAAATATTTAATTTTAACTATTTAAACCCAATCAAAACATTAACTGGTGAGTTGCGTAGTTGGTTAAATACCAGCTACATAAGCTAATGGTTCTCAGTTCGATTCCAATCAGAGTCGTGACAAATTTTAAAAGGGATCAGCTGATAATTCCAGCTGTTCATTTGTCATTGGGCTATTAATTAATGACACTTTCTAAGGAATAGTCGGCCTTAGTTTGTAACAATGTCAACAATGCTCATCTACACTCATCACACTCATTAGAAACCCACATTCACCAATATCTTGAAGATCGGCATCTTAAGAATAAATAAATAAACTAGTCCAAATAAATAATTTACTACTTACATAATTATTATTTAATTATCTAGTATCAAAATTATATTTTCCAAGGATCGACAACAATGGGCTTGTAGGTGGTAAATACCGAAGCTTTATTTAAAATATATTCAACCCGCATATTTCAAATAGCATTCCGAAATATGACTATTTTCAAATAAGGTAAGAATGTAGTCAAATTTGGTGAAAAATATCACTTTTTTTATTTTATATATAATTAAAATAAGCATTTGAATATTTTGATATACAACACTTGTTATTTTTAAAATATAACTATTATGCAAAATAATAATAAAGATATCTATTCACGTTCCTTATCTGTTTGAAAATGGTGAAAATCCTAGTATAGTATGTGTATGATAATTGGATCTTTTATAATATACTAAAATATTATGGGTAAAGTAAGATCTTATAACGAAACTCTATGCAATAAATCAGCTGTTTTTATAAACACAGCTGATTTAAATAACCTTACATGTTTTGTTTGTTTACTTTAGAACTCTATATAAAGTACGATTTTCTTGTTTTATTATTTTTAAGTATGTTTTAACTTTAGATACACTTTCTGAAATAACCATTGATAATAACAAATTGAAATTTTATTGTAGTTGAGTAATAGTATTGTTGTTGTACTTAACATGTTTTAATATATTATTTGTAAAGTATATATGATTTTTAATATTAGTAAATATAGACAAAAAGGATGTTTTTTAACATCATGTAAAAAAATTATTAAAATAAAAACTATATTGAAAACAGGTGTTAGTAATTAGTAATTAGTGTTAAAATGAGTATGCAAAGTTTAAGTAACATATATATAAGTAATAAAATAAATGGTACCTGAAGTATGGTAATTTAACATGGGCGGTATAGGGACTACATCTTATCTTTGAATACTAAAGAATTAAATTGAATACGATTCAATTTACCTTCTTCAACAACGTACAGTACTCATGTGTAAAACTGAATGTTCACGGAATCACTAATTAATTCCATTTAAATTAGTAACTTAAACACCAGGTTGGATCAACCGGCGTGTAATAAACTCCGTGGGATTCACTTGGCCATAATAAACAATCAACTCACACGAGGCTGGAGGTCTTTGACACGGTCAATTTCGTATCCAATTAAAGTTGCTCAAATTATTATCAAAATCCTGCCAATGAGGAAATGACGAAGATAAACTCACCAAATGGGTTTTACAAAAAAGTAGTTATAAAATACTTACGGTAACTTTGTTTGAGCTTCTTGCAGTCATTCTTTTGTACAATACATCAAACCGTCAACTCATCCCTTATTTTTTTTTTTAGCAATTTTACATTTAGTTGTCAAAAAATATTGTCTTTTATTCTTAGTTTTGCAACAAGGACACAATTGTTCAATATTGTAACCCTGAAGGGTACGAGAAGTCCTCAAAGTACGTTTTTCGGCCATAACAAAAACATGGAGAGAAATTTAAATTAATCAAACATAACAGCTGTTTAAATGTAAATAATGGTGTTTATGAAGTGTTTACAGCTGTTGGAGTAGATTTCATATATTACAGTTTAACTACTAATATTTGCCGTCAAAAGTCACATTCCGGGGCCGAAAGCCGAGGTGTCACTAGCACAGTGAGTAGCGAGGTTGGCAGTCATTATGTTGGAGTAACATATACTTGAATTCACATAGTTGCAATGTTAAATGTATTATTTTATATTTGTTCCCTATACAGCCTGGATTGAATTGTCTTAGTATACACCCCCTTCCCTCCCACAAAAAGGACTATCAGATATTCGCACATCCTGTAGCACATAAACACATCTCACTTCGTACACCTTATTATCTTCCATGCCAAGGGCTTAAATTAACTACACAAAAGCATACTTCTATTCGTATGCAAAAACGTGATAATGTTATGTATAGACCATAGTGGTGTGATTTAATTTTGCATGTAAACGCATAATTGACTGCCTTGTAAAAATACATCATGGTTTATGCAGTTATACTTATAAAATAGAAATAATTTAACTCTTATAGTAACTATTAAAGTGTAACTTAATAGTTTTTTATTTTATACTGTATTTATGAAAATAAACATATCTTTACATGCAAATAACCTATGAATTTTACAAAAAGTACTGTATTATAATATAAATTACTTTTGAAGTATTAAAAAAAGTTAAAGTGAATTGAAATATTAAATATTTATAATTACTTTAAAAGGCATTTTCCTCTTACCTTGTTGGTATTTGTTACGTTCTCTTGTTATATGCTGTTTATTGAACACACCAACTCTTCGCGTGATAATATATTAGAAGGATTTACTTCAACAAACAACATGTATTTTCCTCTTGCCTTGTTGGTATTTGGTACGTTCTCTTGTTATATGCTGTTTATTGAACACACCAACTCTTCGCCTAGTAATATATTAGAAGGATTTACTTCAACAAACAACATGTATTTTCCTCTTACCTTGTTGGTATTTGTTACGTTCTCTTGTTATATGCTGATTATTGAACACACCAACTCTTCGCCTGATAATATATTAGAAGGATTTACTTCAACAAACAACATGTATTTTCCTCTTACCTTGTTGGCATTTGTTACGTTCTCTTGTTATATGCTGTTTATTGAACACACCAACTCTTTGCCTAGTAATATATTAGAAGGATTTACTTCAACAAACAACATGTATTTTCCTCTTGCCTTGTTGGTATTTGTTACGTTCTATTGTCATATGCTGTTTATTGAACACACCAACTCTTCGCCTGATAATATATTAGAAGGATTTACTTCAACAAACAACATGTATTTTCCTCTTGCCTTGTTGGTATTTGTTACGTTCTATTGTCATATGCTGTTTATTGAACACACCAACTCTTCGCCTGATAATATATTAGAAGGATTTACTTCAACAAACAACATGTATTTTCCTCTTACCTTGTTGGTATTTGTTACGTCCTCTTGTTATATGCTGTTTATTGAACACACCAACTCTTCGCCTAGTAATATATTAGAAGGATTTACTTCAACAAACAACATGTATTTTCCTCTTACCTTGTTGGTATTTGTTACGTTCTCTTGTTACATGCTGTTTATTGAACACACCAACTCTTCGCCTAGTAATATATTAGAAGGATTTACTTCAACAAACAACATGTATTTTCCTCTTACCTTGTTGGTATTTGTTACGTTCTCTTGTTATATGCTGTTTATTGAACACACCAACTCTTCGCCTGATAATATATTAGAAGGATTTACTTCAACAAACAACGTGTATTTTCCTCTTGCCTTGTTGGTATTTGTTACGTTCTCTTGTTATATGCTGTTTATTGAACACACCAACTCTTCGCCTAGTAATATATTAGAAGGATTTACTTCAACAAACAACATGTATTTTCCTCTTACCTTGTTGGTATTTGTTACGTTCTCTTGTTATATGCTTTTTATTGAACACACCAACTCTTCGCCTGATAATATATTAGAAGGATTTACTTCAACAAACAACATGTATTTTCCTCTTACCTTGTTGGCATTTGTTACGTTCTCTTGTTATATGCTGTTTATTGAACACACCAACTCTTTGCCTAGTAATATATTAGAAGGATTTACTTCAACAAACAACATGTATTTTCCTCTTGCCTTGTTGGTATTTGTTACGTTCTATTGTCATATGCTGTTTATTGAACACACCAACTCTTCGCCTGGTAATATATTAGAAGGATTTACTTCAACAAACAACATGTATTTTCCTCTTACCTTGTTGGTATTCGAGTTTTAATTATTGAAAACTATTTTCTATAACAGTTTAATTTTGTAAGTTAATATCAGCTAAAGTAAATATGTTCTTATGAATTCAGCCTACAACGTGATCTAATCTCACTTTTATACAAACCATTGTATAAACTCGGATATTTATCTAAACATATAAAAAGATAAGTCCTGACTCAATGACTGATTCAATATAACCCAGGAAAAATCATAAAAAATAGAGACATGAAATTTAGTTTTATCTTATCTTATGAAGATAAATTTTATCTTATGCCCTAGAAGCGCACTAAAAAAAGGGGTTTTCAAAATTCCATTCATAAGGGGTACAAACAGCTCCTCAAAATATCTTTTTTTCCATAACAATAACATTGGGTTGATTTTAGTAAATTAATAACAGCTGTTTTGTAAATAAATGAACATGTTTATTTTGTATGTTTAACATTATACAGTACTATTGATGCATTAAAAGTTTAATCTTCAGCTGTTAAAAAAAAAAAAACAAATGAAATGAACACGTTTTAAATAGGCTTAGTACGTGGGTATTAATACTAATAAATAGATACCAACGCAAATAATGTAAGTGAAATACTGTAAATAAATTTCATATTGTGATTTTACTTTATATAGTTAATCTACTATTATTTTTAGGCAAAACTCACATGACGAGGTCGAAGGCTGAGATGTATCGAGCGCAGCGAGAGTTGGGGTTGGCACGTGAAGCATGCAGGGGTGTCCCCTATTTATTATTATAAATACCCAATGTACTAGTATAAACCATTTATTTTATATACAAATACATTTCCAATTCAATGTTACATTTTTAGTCTTAAAATATCAGCTGTTTTGTGGTCCATTGTGGAGCGCTAGCGTAGTCCCATGTACTCGTAAAAAATGTAATGCAGTTTAAACCAGCTGTGGTAGCGGGCCTCACTGACTAACAAAATTACAGGCACAAATATTCCTATCCTTCTGGTACCAGCGCCTCCTGGTACATTTAGGTTAGGTGTAAGTACTTCCACCATGGGTTGTTAGGTTAGGTTTATTTATGTTAGGTTAGAAATATAAGTTGATGTGTTACTTGCTTGCCTAATATATGTGTACATTCTACTTCGTTTGATGACTAATAATTACTAAACACATGCGTGACATCCGAAAAAGATCCTAACAGTTAGCGTAATATAGAAGAGATATTTTTTTAGTTAAAAATGCTAAGGAAATAGTTTGTATTGTTGTAATGTGTTAGGTAATAAAATAAATATTTAATATCATTCTGTAATTGTCAATAACGATCCTAGACTCCACCTTCCTCTGAGAACTATTTGGAAGATGTAATAGGAGTACTTCTTAATAAACACAACGCAATACTTGGGCTAATTAGTATTGCGTTCTGATTTTTTGGTTAAATAGTCTAATGTTGTCAGTATATCTACATATACTTTAGTCTTTCTTAATAGGCTATCCTGAATTTGACTTACTGTCGGTGCAGAAATTATGTGCACCCGAGTTTGAAGGTTGTTTCCTAAGGAACTAAGAGACATAAAAAAAAATCTAATCTTACCATTGTTTTCCTAGTTCAATTTTACGTTATGATATATGCATTTTACAATTTTATTACAAGTTTTAATAATTGTTATCCTAGTTGGAACAAAAAAATACAGGAATTTTAACTGGTTTTCACTGTACCCTAAATTTACACCGTTATAAAAAAAAACCATGGATAGATCGCATTTGCATTTTAATATCTGGTTGATGGGAATGCGTACTATATTCTTCATAGGTTCTTTAAGATTTCAAAACAATTTTCTTATCTTTAGTGCATATTTTTAGTTAAACCCCTCAGGAAACAAATTATAATATTTGTTTTTACATATTAACTAAATGTAACATAAGAGCCTCACCCCAACTTAACTGACCATCGTAGATGGTGTGCTTTACAATGTACACATTTTAACAGATGTTGATGCGAAGTATCGAAATCGAGGAACATCAAAGAACGTAAATTCATTAATATTTACACATACATATCCGAGTGTGACCCGTTTGTTAATACGCATTATAAGTTCTATTAGCCTAACTACCGGGTCATTCATCCTAAAGAGAATACAGTCCAAGGTCAGACAAGTTTTTTTTTTCAGATTTGGTTAATTTCAGAGGCCACCTAGCATGGGAACAGACCATTATCTAACAGACAATGACTTTCCAGTCAGTCCAAAGGTGAAGGATAAACAGTAGTCACAAGTTGAGGGCTACAATCTACCAACAATTGGTGTACTGTACTTCAAAATTACCAAGGATATAAAAGTCTTATTTATTCCACAACATTACAACGAAATGTTATACACTTAATGTTTGAGGAACACTATTATTCATTGACCAAATTCGCGGTATCTCTTACTTTTCTCAGCCCACTTCTCTCGACTCGGGTTGGACCGCATTCGCTAGTCAATAATATGTCAAAACTATAAAACAGTTTTTTAACTATCATAATACGTGTTGGTACATTTACAGTCCAAGTGAACGTCATACAACACAAATATATTACATTATAAGCACAAAATGCACAAATACTATGATGATCGATTCCCACGCTAACCTTCCTCAGATCACAAGGATTAACAAAAGAACCAATCGGCAAAGAATTGTGGTTCACCGAAATCAATCACGATAGTATTTATGCATCTTGTATTATATTGTAATATATTTGTGCTTTTGTGCTTGCATTGTGCTATATTTATGTATTTGTCCTTTTGCAAGTCATCTATATTTATGTATGTTTATTGCAAGTCATCACCAGGAAGTCGACAGCCCCAGACAGCTATATGTAGGAGGGAATGGCAGGATGGTGTTGAGGTGGCTGTATCCTAAACCGCCAAGTCATCACCAGGAAGTCGACAGCCCCAGACAGCTATATGTAGGAGGGAATGGCAGGGTGGTGTTAAGGTGGCTGTTTCTTAAACCGCCAAGTCATCACCAGGAAGTCGACAGCCCCAGACAGCTATATGTAGGAGGGAATGGCAGGATGGTGTTAAGGTGGCTGTTTCCTAAACCGCCAAGTCATCACCAGGAAGTCAACAGCCCCAGACAGCTATATGTAGGAGGGAATGGCAGGATGGTGTTAAGGTGGCTGTTTCTTAAACCAACATGTCATCACCAGGAAGTCGACAGCCCCAGACAGCTATATGTAGGAGGGAATGGCAGGATGGTGTCAAGGTGGCTGTTTCCTAAACCGCCAAGTCATCACCAGGAAGTCGACAGCCCCAGACAGCTATATGTAGGAGGGAATGGCAGGATGGTGTTAAGGTGGCTGTTTCCTAAACGGCCAAGTCATCACCAGGAAGTCGACAGCCCCAGACAGCTATATGTAGGAGGGAATGGCAGGATGGTGTTAAGGTGGCTGTTTCCTAAACCGCCAAGTCATCACCAGGAAGTCGACAGCCCCAGACAGCTATATGTAGGAGGAAATGGCAGGATGGTGTTAAGGTGGCTGTTTCCTAAACCGCCAAGTCATCACCAGGAAGTCGACAGCCCCAGACAGGTATATGTAACACCTTAACACCATCCTGCCATTCCTCCTGATGGAAACGTTCCCCTTGTTCTTCACTGTACGCTCCCAAATTTTCAGGAAAGTACTCAACATGAGAGTGTAAGAAATGAACTTTCAAGCTCATATTACATCCGAGCTCTTCAAAAGCAGCCAACATGCGTTTGACAATCGTTTTGTAAAGAGGGTCTTTGGAGTTCCCCAGAAATTTTTTTACCACATCCCTGAAAGAGTTCCATGCTTCTTTTTCCTTTTCATTCATGTTTTCGGAGAAAAGAGGATCAGAAAGAAGTTTCCTGATGTCAGGGCCCGTAAAAACCCCCTCTTTCAACTTGGCTTCAGAGAGTTTTGGGAACTTGGAGCACAAGTACTTGAAGCAGTCCCCATCTTTCGGCAGAGACTTAACAAACTGCTTCATAAGCCCCAGTTTTATGTGAAGAGGTGGGAGCAAAACCTTTTCAGGTGGAACTAAGGTAGTGTAAACAACATTTTTTTCACCAGGAACCAATGTACGCAGTGGCCAGTCAGTTTTTCCCCAGTGAAGGTCTCTGGCTCGGCTGTCCCATAAACAGAGAAAACAGGGATATTTTGTGTATCCAGATTGTTGGCCCAACAGCATTGTTATTATTTTAAAGTCTCCACAGACCATCCATTCATGTTCATTGTATTTGATTTTCTCAAGAACCACAGCTAAATTTTCATAACTTTCCTTTAAATGAACTGAGTGTCCTAAAGGTAGTGAACCAAACTCATTTCCATTATGCAGTAAAACCGCTTTAAGACTAGTTTTAGACGAGTCTATGAAAAGGCGCCACTGAGATGGATCATATTCAATGTTAAAGTACTTCATAAGTCCGTGAATATCACTGCAATAAACGAGATCACCCTCTTGAACAAAAAATTTAGTAACTTCTTTTTCCCGGTGTCTAAACCAAGCAAATGTTGTTCCAGGCGATAGCAAGTTTTTATTTTTTAATCTTGAACCTAGAAGTTCGGCAGCTTCTTTTGAAAGGCCTAGGTCTCTAACTAGGTCATTCAGCTCGCTCTGCGTGAAAGGCTGCGGTCCCTCATCTACAGAAATATCTGAACTGGACTCGTCTTGTGAAAGAATAGGGTTTTCGTCCTCTGAACTACTAGGAATATCATTTAAACTAGGAGGTGGAAGTGGAACTGGTACTTCAAGGCTATGAGGCACTGGTCGAATAGCTGAATTTAGGTTCGGGTATGCTATTTTCTTTTTGTTTTTAGAATTAAAACCTTTTACATCTACGGAACAAAAATAACAGTCAGTAGTATGATTTTGCTGCTCACGCCACATCATTGGGATTCCGAAACGAAATGAGGTTATCTTACCCTTATACCACAGACGGAGATCTTCTTCACACCTTCTACACACCTTATGGGGAGCCCACGTCTTGTCTTGGTCACCAACTTTCAAATTAAAATAAGCAAAATACACTTTCTTCACAAAATCACTGATATTTCTTTGCTGACTTTTAATAGTATACTCTCCACAAATAAAACAAAAGTTATCAGGAGATATAACACAACCTCTATGAGCCATGATTCACTAGAAAAGCAAGAGCACAGTCACAGTTAAACAAAGAATGTAGACTGAGTGTGGGCAACAACAACACAGCAAGCACAGACTGGAACTAACTGATCATGTAGCAACACGCTCGTACATGAAAAAAGGTTGCTATTGCTCTTTAACCACTACAAACAATCTAGCAAACGTGTAATAACAAGCTAACCTTAATGATAAGATTCCTCAAGTAGCTCTAGTAACCAATCAAACATGTTGGTACGTGGTGAGTTAAGCTGCCTTAGGTGCAAGTATACAAAATGCATCCCTCCACTACTTCAACCCCCACCCCCTCCAACTCCCATTTTGTATTTAAATTAAAATTAAGTATTTGTTAAATTGGTATAGCTTAAAAGGAATAAATCGTTACTAGATACGAGTTTAACTACATAAAACAACTATACCAAACCAAAGTGTAAAGGAAATTAATATATATTACTTATATAATAAAGAACTGTAATTTGCAAGAAATTATGATGTGATGGAATTTTTTTGGCATTTTTCCCGGTTTCAGCACGTAAAAATACATATAAAACGGGCAAAATATTTCATGCAGTTTTTTGGTTGCAGACCTGTGTTATTAGTCATCAAACGAAGTAGAATGTACACATATATTAGGCAAGCAAGTAACACATCAACTTATATTTCTAACCTAACATAAATAAACCTAACCTAACAACCCATGGTGGAAGTACTTACACCTAACCTAAATGTACCAGAAGGATAGGAATATTTGTGCCTGTAATTTTGTTAGTCAGTGAGGCCCGCTACCACAGCTGGTTTAAACTGCATTACATTTTTTACGAGTACATGGGACTACGCTAGCGCTCCACAATGGACCACAAAACAGCTGATATTTTAAGACTAAAAATGTAACATTGAATTGGAAATGTATTTGTATATAAAATAAATGGTTTATACTAGTACATTGGGTATTTATAATAATAAATAGGAGACACCCCTGCATGCTTCACGTGCCAACCCCAACTCTCGCTGCGCTCGATACATCTCAGCCTTCGACCTCGTCATGTGAGTTTTGCCTAAAAATAATAGTAGATTAACTATATAAAGTAAAATCACAATATGAAATTTATTTACAGTATTTCACTTACATTATTTGCGTTGGTATCTATTTATTAGTATTAATACCCACGTACTAAGCCTATTTAAAACGTGTTCATTTCATTTGTTTTTTTTTTTTTTTTAACAGCTGAAGATTAAACTTTTAATGCATCAATAGTACTGTATAATGTTAAACATACAAAATAAACATGTTCATTTATTTACAAAACAGCTGTTATTAATTTACTAAAATCAACCCAATGTTATTGTTATGGAAAAAAAGATATTTTGAGGAGCTGTTTGTACCCCTTATGAATGGAATTTTGAAAATCCCTTTTTTTAGTGCGCTTCTAGGGCATAAGATAAAATTTATCTTCATAAGATAAGATAAAACTAAATTTCATGTCTCTATTTTTTATGATTTTTCCTGGGTTATATTGAATCAGTCATTGAGTCAGGACTTATCTTTTTATATGTTTAGATAAAGATCCGAGTTTATACAATGGTTTGTATAAAAGTGAGATTAGATCAGGTTGTAGGCTGAATTCATGAGAACATATTTACTTTAGCTGATATTAACTTACAAAATTAAACTGTTAAAGAAAATATTTTTCAATAATTAAAACTCGAATACCAACAAGGTAAGAGGAAAATACATGTTGTTTGTTGAAGTAAATCCTTCTAATATATTACTAGGCGAAGAGTTGGTGTATTCAATAAACAGCATATAACAAGAGAACGTAACAAATACCAACAAGGTAAGAGGAAAATACATGTTGTTTGTTGAAGTAAATCCTTCTAATATATTTTCAGGCGAAGAGTTGGTGTGTTCAATAAACAGCATATAACAAGAGAACGTAACAAATACCAACAAGGTAAGAGGAAAATACATGTTGTTTGTTGAAGTAAATCCTTCTAATATACTACTAAGCGAAGAGTTGGTGTGTTCAATAAACAGCATATAACAAGAGAACGTAACAAATACCAACAAGGTAAGAGGAAAATACATGTTGTTTGTTGAAGTAAATCCTTCTAATATATTACTAGGCGAAGAGTTGGTGTGTTCAATAAACAGCATATAACAAGAGAACGTAACAAATACCAACAAGGTAAGAGGAAAATACATGTTGTTTGTTGAAGTAAATCCTTCTAATATATTACTAGGCGAAGAGTTGGTGTGTTCAATAAACAGCATATAACAAGAGAACGTAACAAATACCAACAAGGTAAGAGGAAAATACATGTTGTTTGTTGAAGTAAATCCTTCTAATATATTATCAGGTGAAGAGTTGGTGTGTTCAATAAACAGCATATAACAAGAGAACGCAACAAATACCAACAAGGCAAGAGGAAAATACATGTTGTTTGTTGAAGTAAATCCTTCTAATATATTATCAGGCGAAGAGTTGGTGTGTTCAATAAACAGCATATGACAAGAGAACGTAACAAATACCAACAAGGTAAGGGGAAAATACATGTTGTTTGTTGAAGTAAATCCTTCTAATATATTATCAGGCGAAGAGTTGGTGTGTTCAATAAACAGCATATAACAAGAGAACGTAACAAATACCAACAAGGCAAGAGGAAAATACAAGTTGTTTGTTGAAGTAAATCCTTCTAATATATTACTAGGCGAAGAGTTGGTGTGTTCAATAAACAGCATATGACAAGAGAACGTAACAAATACCAACAAGGTAAGAGGAAAATACATGTTGTTTGTTGAAGTAAATCCTTCTAATATATTATCAGGCGAAGAGTTGGTGTGTTCAATAAACAGCATATAACAAGAGAACGTAACAAATACCAACAAGGTAAGAGGAAAATACATGTTGTTTGTTGAAGTAAATCCTTCTAATATATTACTAAGCGAAGAGTTGGTGTGTTCAATAAACAGCATATAACAAGAGAACGTAACAAATACCAACAAGGTAAGAGGAAAATACATGTTGTTTGTTGAAGTAAATCCTTCTAATATATTATCAGGCGAAGAGTTGGTGTGTTCAATAAACAGCATATAACAAGAGAACGTAACAAATACCAACAAGGTAAGAGGAAAATACATGTTGTTTGTTGAAGTAAATCCTTCTAATATATTATCAGGCGAAGAGTTGGTGTGTTCAATAAACAGCATATAACAAGAGAACGTAACAAATACCAACAAGGTAAGAGGAAAATACATGTTGTTTGTTGAAGTAAATCCTTCTAATATATTATCAGGCGAAGAGTTGGTGTGTTCAATAAACAGCATATAACAAGAGAACGTAACAAATACCAACAAGGTAAGAGGAAAATACATGTTGTTTGTTGAAGTAAATCCTTCTAATATATTATCAGGCGAAGAGTTGGTGTGTTCAATAAACAGCATATGACAAGAGAACGTAACAAATACCAACAAGGTAAGAGGAAAATACATGTTGTTTGTTGAAGTAAATCCTTCTAATATATTATCAGGCGAAGAGTTGGTGTGTTCAATAAACAGCATATAACAAGAGAACGTAACAAATACCAACAAGGTAAGAGGAAAATACATGTTGTTTGTTGAAGTAAATCCTTCTAATATATTATCAGGCGAAGAGTTGGTGTGTTCAATAAACAGCATATAACAAGAGAACGTAACAAATACCAACAAGGTAAGAGGAAAATACATGTTGTTTGTTGAAGTAAATCCTTCTAATATATTACTAGGCGAAGAGTTGGTGTGTTCAATAAACAGCATATAACAAGAGAACGTAACAAATACCAACAAGGTAAGAGGAAAATACATGTTGTTTGTTGAAGTAAATCCTTCTAATATATTATCAGGCGAAGAGTTGGTGTGTTCAATAAACAGCATATAACAAGAGAACGTAACAAATACCAACAAGGTAAGAGGAAAATACATGTTGTTTGTTGAAGTAAATCCTTCTAATATATTATCAGGCGAAGAGTTGGTGTGTTCAATAAACAGCATATAACAAGAGAACGTAACAAATACCAACAAGGTAAGAGGAAAATACATGTTGTTTGTTGAAGTAAATCCTTCTAATATATTATCAGGCGAAGAGTTGGTGTGTTCAATAAACAGCATATAACAAGAGAACGTAACAAATACCAACAAGGTAAGAGGAAAATACATGTTGTTTGTTGAAGTAAATCCTTCTAATATATTATCAGGCGAAGAGTTGGTGTGTTCAATAAACAGCATATAACAAGAGAACGTAACAAATACCAACAAGGTAAGAGGAAAATACATGTTGTTTGTTGAAGTAAATCCTTCTAATATATTATCAGGCGAAGAGTTGGTGTGTTCAATAAACAGCATATAACAAGAGAACGTAACAAATACCAACAAGGTAAGAGGAAAATACATGTTGTTTGTTGAAGTAAATCCTTCTAATATATTATCAGGCGAAGAGTTGGTGTGTTCAATAAACAGCATATAACAAGAGAACGTAACAAATACCAACAAGGTAAGAGGAAAATACATGTTGTTTGTTGAAGTAAATCCTTCTAATATATTATCAGGCGAAGAGTTGGTGTGTTCAATAAACAGCATATAACAAGAGAACGTAACAAATACCAACAAGGTAAGAGGAAAATACATTTTGTTTGTTGAAGTAAATCCTTCTAATATATTATCAGGCGAAGAGTTGGTGTGTTCAATAAACAGCATATGACAAGAGAACGTAACAAATACCAACAAGGTAAGAGGAAAATACATGTTGTTTGTTGAAGTAAATCCTTCTAATATATTACTAGGCGAAGAGTTGGTGTGTTCAATAAACAGCATATGACAAGAGAACGTAACAAATACCAACAAGGTAAGAGGAAAATACATGTTGTTTGTTGAAGTAAATCCTTCTAATATATTACTAGGCGAAGAGTTGGTGTGTTCAATAAACAGCATATAACAAGAGAACGTAACAAATACCAACAAGGTAAGAGGAACATACATGTTGTTTGTTGAAGTAAATCCTTCTAATATATTATCAGGCGAAGAGTTGGTGTGTTCAATAAACAGCATATAACAAGAGAACGTAACAAATACCAACAAGGTAAGAGGAACATACATGTTGTTTGTTGAAGTAAATCCTTCTAATATATTATCAGGCGAAGAGTTGGTGTGTTCAATAAACAGCATATAACAAGAGAACGTAACAAATACCAACAAGGTAAGAGGAACATACATGTTGTTTGTTGAAGTAAATCCTTCTAATATATTATCAGGCGAAGAGTTGGTGTGTTCAATAAACAGCATATGACAAGAGAACGTAACAAATACCAACAAGGTAAGAGGAAAATACATGTTGTTTGTTGAAGTAAATCCTTCTAATATATTACTAGGCGAAGAGTTGGTGTGTTCAATAAACAGCATATAACAAGAGCACGTGACAAATACCAACAAGGTAAGAGGAACATACATGTTGTTTGTTGAAGTAAATCCTTCTAATATATTATCAGGCGAAGAGTTGGTGTGTTCAATAAACAGCATATAACAAGAGAACGTAACAAATACCAACAAGGTAAGAGGAAAATACATGTTGTTTGTTGAAGTAAATCCTTCTAATATATTATCAGGCGAAGAGTTGGTGTGTTCAATAAACAGCATATAACAAGAGAACGTAACAAATACCAACAAGGTAAGAGGAAAATACATGTTGTTTGTTGAAGTAAATCCTTCTAATATATTATCAGGTGAAGAGTTGGTGTGTTCAATAAACAGCATATAACAAGAGAACGTAACAAATACCAACAAGGTAAGAGGAAAATACATGTTGTTTGTTGAAGTAAATCCTTCTAATATATTATCAGGCGAAGAGTTGGTGTGTCCAATAAACAGCATATAACAAGAGAACGTAACAAATACCAACAAGGTAAGAGGAAAATACATGTTGTGTGTAAAGTAAATCCTTCTAATATATTATCAGGCGAAGAGTTGGTGTGTTCAATAAACAGCATATAACAAGAGAACGTAACAAATACCAACAAGGTAAGAGGAAAATACATGTTGTTTGTTGAAGTAAATCCTTCTAATATATTATCAGGCGAAGAGTTGGTGTGTTCAATAAACAGCATAAGACAAGAGAACGTAACAAATACCAACAAGGTAAGAGGAAAATACATGTTGTTTGTTGAAGTAAATCCTTCTAATATATTATCAGGCGAAGAGTTGGTGTGTTCAATAAACAGCATATAACAAGAGAACGTAACAATTACCAACAAGGTAAGAGGAAAATACATGTTGTTTGTTGAAGTAAATCCTTCTAATATATTACTAGGCGAAGAGTTGGTGTGTTCAATAAACAGCATATAACAAGAGAACGTAACAAATACCAACAAGGTAAGAGGAAAATACATGTTGTTTGTTGAAGTAAATCCTTCTAATATATTATCAGGCGAAGAGTTGGTGTGTTAAATAAACAGCATATAACAAGAGAACGTAACAAATACCAACAAGGTAAGAGGAAAATACATGTTGTTTGTTGAAGTAAATCCTTCTAATATATTATCAGGCGAAGAGTTGGTGTGTTCAATAAACAGCATATGACAAGAGAACGTAACAAATACCAACAAGGTAAGAGGAAAATACATGTTGTTTGTTGAAGTAAATCCTTCTAATATATTTTTAGGCGAAGAGTTGGTGTGTTCAATAAACAGCATATAACAAGAGAACGTAACAAATACCAACAAGGTAAGAGGAAAATACATGTTGTTTGTTGAATTAAATCCTTCTAATATATTATCAGGCGAAGAGTTGGTGTGTTCAATAAACAGCATATGACAAGAGAACGTAACAAATACCAACAAGGTAAGAGGAAAATACATGTTGTTTGTTGAAGTAAATCCTTCTAATATATTATCAGGCGGAGAGTTGGTGTGTTCAATAAACAGCATATAACAAGAGAACGTAACAAATACCAACAAGGTAAGAGGAAAATACATGTTGTTTGTTGAAGTAAATCCTTCTAATATATTATCAGGCGAAGAGTTGGTGTGTTCAATAAACAGCATATAACAAGAGAACGTAACAAATACCAACAAGGTAAGAGGAAAATACATGTTGTTTGTTGAAGTAAATCCTTCTAATATATTATCAGGCGAAGAGTTGGTGTGTTTAATAAACAGCATATAACAAGAGAACGTAACAAATACCAACAAGGTAAGAGGAAAATACATGTTGTTTGTTGAAGTAAATCCTTCTAATATATTATCAGGCGAAGAGTTGGTGTGTTCAATAAACAGCATATGACAAGAGAACGTAACAAATACCAACAAGGTAAGAGGAAAATACATGTTGTTTGTTGAAGTAAATCCTTCTAATATATTATCAGGCGAAGAGTTGGTGTGTTTAATAAACAGCATATGACAAGAGAACGTAACAAATACCAACAAGGTAAGAGGAAAATACATGTTGTTTGTTGAAGTAAATCCTTCTAATATATTATCAGGCGAAGAGTTGGTGTGTTTAATAAACAGCATATAACAAGAGAACGTAACAAATACCAACAAGGTAAGAGGAAAATACATGTTGTTTGTTGAAGTAAATCCTTCTAATATATTATCAGGCGAAGAGTTGGTGTGTTCAATAAACAGCATATGACAAGAGAACGTAACAAATACCAACAAGGTAAGAGGAAAATACATGTTGTTTGTTGAAGTAAATCCTTCTAATATATTTTTAGGCGAAGAGTTGGTGTGTTCAATAAACAGCATATAACAAGAGAACGTAACAAATACCAACAAGGTAAGAGGAAAATACATGTTGTTTGTTGAATTAAATCCTTCTAATATATTATCAGGCGAAGAGTTGGTGTGTTCAATAAACAGCATATGACAAGAGAACGTAACAAATACCAACAAGGTAAGAGGAAAATACATGTTGTTTGTTGAAGTAAATCCTTCTAATATATTATCAGGCGGAGAGTTGGTGTGTTCAATAAACAGCATATAACAAGAGAACGTAACAAATACCAACAAGGTAAGAGGAAAATTCATGTTGTTTGTTGAAGTAAATCCTTCTAATATATTATCAGGCGAAGAGTTGGTGTGTTCAATAAACAGCATATAACAAGAGCACGTAACAAATACCAACAAGGTAAGAGGAAAATACATGTTGTTTGTTGAAGTAAATCCTTCTAATATTTATCAGGCGAAGAGTTGGTGTGTTCAATAAACAGCATATGACAAGAGAACGTAACAAATACCAACAAGGTAAGAGGAAAATACATGTTGTTTGTTGAAGTAAATCCTTCTAATATATTATCAGGCGAAGAGTTGGTGTGTTCAATAAACAGCATATGACAAGAGAACGTAACAAATACCAACAAGGTAAGAGGAAAATACATGTTGTTTGTTGAAGTAAATCCTTCTAATATATTATCAGGCGAAGAGTTGGTGTGTTCAATAAACAGCATATAACAAGAGAAAGTAACAAATAGTGATTTTCCGCAGGCAGTGATCAACCAAGACACTGAGACGGGGAAGGTCGGCGACGGTGAGGTTGGAACAAGGTTACCGTTTACATAACAGCAAGCACACAGCTGAGCAGCGGCCATTGTCAACTATGCCGAACAGTACAACAGTTCTGGCACAGCCAAGTACACAGCTGAGAAACGGCCATTGTCAACTGTGACGGGCACTACAACAGTTCTAGCACAGCCAAGCACACAGCTGAGCAGCGGCCATTGTCAACTGTGACGGACACTACAATTGTTATAGAACAGGCAAGCACACAGCTGATCAGCGGCGATTGCCAACTGTGACGGGCAGTACAACTGTTCTAGCACAGCCAAGCACACAGCTGAGCAGCGGCCATTGTCAACTGTGACGGGCACTAAAACAGTTCTAGCACAGCCAAGCACACAGCTGAGCAGCGGCCATTGTCAACTGTGACGGACACTACAATTGTTGTAGAACAGGCAAGCACACAGCTGATCAGCGGCGATTGCCAACTGTGACGGGCAGTACAACTGTTCTACCACAGCCAAGTACACAGCTGAGCAGCGGCCATTGTCAACTGTGACGGGCAGTACAACTGTTCTAGCACAACCAATTACACAGCTGAGCAGCGGCCATTGTCAACTGTGACGGGCAGTACAACTGTTCTAGCTCAGCCAAGTACACAGCTGAGAAACGGCCATTGTCAACTGTGACGGGCAGTACAACTGTTCTAGCACAGCCAAGCACACAGCTGAGCAGCGGCCATTGTCAACTGTGACGGGCACTAAAACAGTTCTAGCACAGCCAAGCACACAGCTGAGCAGCGGCCATTGTCAACTGTGACGGACACTACAATTGTTATAGAACAGGCAAGCACACAGCTGATCAGCGGCGATTGCCAACTGTGACGGGCAGTACAACTGTTCTAGCACAGCCAAGTACACAGCTGAGCAGCGGCCATTGTCAACTGTGACGGGCACTAAAACAGTTCTAGCACAGCCAAGCACACAGCTGAGCAGCGGCTATTGTGAACTGAGACGGACACTACAACATTTCTAGCACAGCCAAGCACATAGCTAAGCAGTGGTCATTGTCAGCTTTCACGGGCACTACATTAGAATACAACGTTGAAATGTTACTTGAATGTTTTATTATGACTTGTTTCTAGTTTGAATTTGTCTTTCTTAAAGGAATAATGAAGGGCGTGTGCCCTATCTGTATATCCTGTAATTTATATATATTTTTTATGTCTATCTGTTTGTTCTTTAGCATTACTATTTCATTCAACCGATTGTCGTGAAACTTTGGAGAGTTATGTATTTTTTACTATGGATGACTTAAGGGATAATTTATTCATATCCAACTATGGGGCTCCACTCCTCTGACCTTAAAGATTCAAAGGTAATCTAATGGAGTTATAATATTTTTTAAAATTAATTCATCAACTGTTAAATAATAATGTTATAAAAGTTTAAAATATTTACACAGGGTGTCCCAAAAGTATAGTGTCAAACAAATAGTTATATAGTTAAAAATAAAGAGATAATAAAGAATATATGTTTTTTGTCAAAAACGCTACGTATCAGATACCAGCAATCTTGTTTTTTTACATAAGAGTTTTTATCTGGAAGTTGGCTAAACCAATCACTATAAAACTCACATAACTATTCATATTAGGATAACAGAAAACTATTTTGAGAAAAAATTTAAATTGATCCAATTTGATATTTCAAAATGGCGGCCATTTGTATTTTTTGCCGCTTTCGTGCAATTTCACCTTAATACTTTATTGAAATTTAAAATTGGATCAAGTCGGATATAATAATTCTTTTTTGATAAAAACAAAATCGCGGATATCTGGTAACGAAGCGTTTCTGGAAAAAAGATTTTCTTTATTTACTCTTTATTTTAACCTATAGAACTATTTCCCGAAGTTTGGCTTTTTACTTTTGGGACACCCTGTATATACGAAGTAATGCCTCTTGGAATTTACATGTTATGCTTAATTCCTTTGTTTTCTGGTAAACGAAGTTTTATAGGGCATATACTGACAGGATTATTACGTGACTGATACAACTGACCAAAGGCGTCACATTACATAAACGAATTACAATAATACATTCAACGCCTTTACGATCCGAACACACCTCACGTAATTGACTGTGTGTGCTATTTACCGTAACTGTGTGTAGGGTTACTAGACATTTTACATTCAACGCCTTTACGATCCGAACTGGCAACACTGTGGATGCACATCACGTAATTGACTTTGTGTACTATTTAACGTAACTGTGTGTAGGGTTACTAGACATTTTACATTCAACGCCTTTACGATCAGAACTGGCAAAACTGTGGATACATTCAACGCCTTTACGATCAGAACTGGCAAAACTGTGGACGCACATCACGTAATTGACTTTGTGTGCTATTTACCGTAACTGTGTGTAGGGTTACTAGACATTTTACATTCAACGCCTTCACGATCCGAACGCACATCACGTAATTGACTGTGTGTGCTACTTACCGTAACTGTGTGTAGGGTTACTTGACATTTTACATTCAACGCCTTTACGATCCGGACTGGCAACACTGTGGACGCACATCACGTAATTGACTGTGTGTTCTACTTACCGTAACTGTGTGTAGGGTTACTAGACATTTTACATTTAACGCCTTTACGATCCGAACTGGCAACACTGTGGACGCACATCACGTAATTGACTGTGTGTGCTACTTACCGTAACTGTGTGTAGGGTTACTAGACATTTTACATTCAACGCCTTTACGATCCGAACTGGCAACACTGTGGACGCACATCACGTAATTGACTGTGTGTGCTACTTACCGTAACTGTGTGTAGGGTTACTAGACATTTTACATTCAACGCCTTTACGATCCGAACTGGCAACACTGTGGACGCACATCACGTAATTGACTTTGTGTGCTATTTACTGTAACCATGTGTAGGGTTACTAGACATTTTACATTCAACGCCTTCACGATCCGAACTGGTAACACTGTGAACGCCCCTCATGTAACTGACCTTGTGTGTGGGTTACCGTAGCCATGTGTAGGGTTACATTACGTTTTACATTCAATGCACATTACACAATAAACCTTTTATGTTGTAATAAGGAAGCAAAGTATTAATAAATATTTTTTCTATTAAAGCTATTAAAGTGAAACGATGCAAAATTGAATCATTATATTTAAATTTTAAGTAAGTTATGCATTATAGATAGCAGACGATTAAAATTATCAACAGTTATGCAAATGTTGATTTTACATTGGTTGATATAATTATATGGTTGCTAACCAACCATATAATTATATTTACATGACACGCATATTGAAGTGCTTTCAAAGTTCTGGAGTCTTTAACGGTCGAGTTAAAATGTTTCAAATTCAATTAAATCTCAAACTCCAACGAGAGACATCTTGAAAATAAATTGCAATCGCGTACACTTGTCGTGATTTCGATTTGTTGTTGCGATTTCAGACAACAAGGCCATTGTAGCAGTTATGGAAGGCGCCTCGACGCTTCAATGGCATCTTCTGCACGTTCGGCCAGCGCACAAAAACCGCCAGCAAAGTCGAGGATGATTTCGCTTCACTTGAAGGATCGTAATTCATTTCGCTTCGTTCCGTTTATCACGTCTTCTTCCTCGGCATGTATTTCCGCCTGGCAGCCGGCATGGCGGGTCTCGGCCCAGGTCAACGACTGGCAGTGTCCTGGCTGTCCTGGCAGCGCTGCCTGGCGGTGGGGTCCCACAGCCCGCTCCATCTCGACACATTCTTCGCTTCCTCAGCGAATCCAATCACATTAGTCCTCAGTATAGTGACTAATTAAACGGTAAATTGGACCCCGTGTTTTTTTTCGTGCTTTAAATATCAATATATGTGGATACACTATCATATTAAAAATTACAATGTACCTTGACCACCATGGGAAGTGACATTTATTTTACAATAATTTATTACATAAATCATAATTTTTCTATCTTGTTAATTTGATGTCTCATACTCGTAGTAAGTTATTAGTGCTTTTGCAATAAATGTACTTGCCTATTACGAGTAGAGGAGACTGAGATTAAAATGCAATGCAAAATAAACTTATATTAGCCACTTTTATAATTTACACGTTTAATTTGTCAATAAACTGGTTCAAGCTAATATTTTGGTTGTTTAAAGGTTCAAAAAATGTAATAAATTCCAAAATGAACAAGTCTAGAGTACGATGTATTGCGAATAGGAATCAGTAACCAAGTATGTAACAACATTTTTTTTATTGGTTACTTAGTTACATAGGACTCACGTCCCCAAGTTTCTTGACGTAAACTGTCAAGAAACGTCAGAAACTTGACAGTTTCTGACTGTCAAGTTAACATTGATATATCGACAAACAGTCCACTCAAAATGACCCCGCCCACCCGCCCGCCTACCCATACACGCACTGTGGTATTGACCCGCCCGCCCACCCATACAAGCACTGTGGTTTTAACCCACCCGCCGACCCATACACGCACAGTGGTTTTGACCCGCCCGCCCACCCGCGCACTGTGGTATTGCGCACACCAGTTACCAGTGTTTTTTTTACACATGGCCTTATCCCGATATATTGCATGTATATCAGAAATGATACACATGGTTGCAATGGCAATCCTCTTATGTATCATATATGATACACATGGCAGTCAATATGTTTTAATGGTTTACACGGGGTTCAACTCCTCAATTATTTTGGTAGGTTACAAGGGGTTCACATCCTCAAATTTGTTTATATGCTAAATGGGTTTCACGTGCCCAAGTTTGTTGACGGGTTACATAACTTCACGTCCTCAATTTTGTTAATGTGTTACATGGGGTTCACGTCCTCAATTTTGTTAATGTGTTACATGGGGTTCACGTCCTCAATTTTGTTAATGTGTTACATGGGGTTCACGTCCTCAATTTTGTTAATGTGTTACATGGGGTTCACGTCCTCAATTTTGTTAATGTGTTACATGGGGTTCACGTCCTCAATTTTGTTAATGTGTTACATGGGGTTCACGTCCTCAATTTTGTTAATGTGTTACATGGGGTTCACGTCCTCAATTTTGTTAATGTGTTACATGGGGTTCACGTCCTCAATTTTGTTAATGTGTTACATGGGGCTCACGTCCTCAATTTTGTTAATGTGTTACATGGGGTTCACGTCCTCAATTTTGTTAATGTGTTACATGGGGTTCACGTCCTCAATTTTGTTAATGTGTTACATGGGGTTCACGTCCTCAATTTTTTAATGTGTTGAATGGAGTACACGTCTTCAAGTTTGTTTATATATTAAACGGGTTTCACGTCTTCAAGTTTTTTGATGGGTTACATGGGGTTCACATCCCCATTATTGTTGATGTGTTAAATGGCGTTCATGCCCACAGGTTTATTGACGGATATATAGTGATATACAGTAGAACGTAGAATTAGACAATGTTTACACCAGCACAAACAGTTAAAACATAAACAGCTGTTAGATGTATTAATTATTTGAGAATGCATTAAAGAAACGCATAAGTACGGAAATAAAAATGCTTATATTCACACTACTTAAGTAAAAAAAAAATGCATTCAATAATGTATTTACTAAGGAACACCCCTACACGCTTCGCGTGCCATGTCGTCACTCGCTGCGCTCGTTACACCTCGGCCTTCGGCCTCGGCATCTGACTTTTGACTACAAATAGTAGTATGTTAACTGTATATCGTAAAATCATAATAATACCATAATTTACAGTATTTCACTAATATTACATGCGTTGCAACCTATTAGTATAAACACATGACGCTATTTCTTAGCATATTTCAAACGTGTTCATTTCATTTGTTTTTGTTATCTGCTGAAGACTAATTAAAGTAATAAAATAACTACATTATATTACCATTGAAACCTTCAAGTTCAGTAGAGCGGATCCCTACAATTGACTATGAATAAAACCACGCTTACAACCTTCCCTGGTTTAACATTATGAAAGATCTAACCTCCTCAATATTACAAACACTGTTGTTTACATTCCAGCAGCTGCTGTTAACACTTTTTGTAAATCATTATTTACATTTGAACAGCTGTTACTTTCTGAATCATTTAAATATGTCTCCATGTTATTCTTATATGCAAAAAACATACTTTGAGGGCTTTCCGTGCCTTTTAGGGTGAACATATTGAAGAATTAAGACCTTATTGCACAACTACGAACAGGCAAATTTGTTTACACCTCATCCGTTTAAATTGGTCAAGAAATAAGGATCAAATTGGTCAAGTTGCGTCATCAAAAAAGCTTTCACGTATTACATATAAGGATTCTGTAAATTACTTTTATCATGAGTCATATTTGTATATCATCCACCAGTTCTTCTATTCACTTTAATTCTTCTATCTTTGGTTTGTTCAGAGAGCTGTAGTGAACTAGACGAGGAGTCTGCAGAGCGAGAGGATACCTGCAGCAGACAAAGGACCCTCTATCACACAGGCCCGCCGGGACAGCTATTAAAGGGCCGACAGATTGAAAAGCTGCAGGTATCGCAAAAGGGTTCGACCCACGCAACCAAAATGTTGCCCAACCCCGCTTACCCTTTCATTTGTCAGGAAGCGAGCAGGACAGATGCTGAACGCACAAAAACCTGTTGCACCGCGCGGGCGAAAGTGTTTCCGACCCTCCGCTCCACCACCGGAAGACGAGATTCTGGAGGGTTGCGAAGCTAAAACTGTGAAATTGATCGGCACAAATATAATGGAACCCATCCAAACGTTATTGGATTTATAAATAACTTATTGATGGCTTTTTGTTCTTAATTTTATTTCTGTTAAATCGTTTTCTAGGTTTGTTATTAATACAATCCTTGTATTCACTGTTTGCGTTTTCGAACGTGATGAACCACATGAGAACTAGTTTATTTAAATAGTTAGTACAAAAAAAGAATTAAAAAAAGCCTAAAAGGCCTGCTGACAAGGCTTTTTACAGAGTTCAGTCCTTGAACACCTGTAGATGATTTTATAATTATTTTACAAATTTAATTTTTGTGTTAGAGATAGTTACTTATGATTATTTATATAAAGACGATGAACAATTGATTTTAGTTTATAGATATGTAATTCTTTTCATATATTTTAACGATTGCCAATGCTTGTATATATTTTGTAAGGCAATAAAGAACATTTTGATTTAATATCTCACGATACTTAAAGATAAGTGTTCTTGTATTTGCATCCATTTTACACTGCATCTGGGCTCATGCATGTTCAATTATTGGAAGTTATATTTAGAGATATAGTTTAGAAACTGTGCTGTGATATATTTTCAATACATAGAGAAATAAACAAATGACTACAGTACAATAAAAATATTTATTAATCAGCTTTAAACAATAGTCATGGATGAACGAAGAAATTATTTTTGTGAGGAAAATAAGTTTCAACTAATTTTTTATTTGATTCGTAGTACTGGTAAATATATAACGGATTAAATAATGACCGTGCTGGTTCGATGTTTTGTAATTTAATGTTTACAAGAAAGGTTTGTGACCTTTGCTTGTACAACCTTTATAATACAAGTGTTTCAGAATAAGTTGCGATTATAATGTTAATACTGCAATTCCTTTTGATTGCTTTTTATGTTTTAACTAATTTTAACTAAATTTAATTATTTTTTTAAAATTAATTAAAAGTTTAGTTTGTAAATAAGATTTTATTGCAAATATTGATACTTATTTACAGGTACTACTACAGCAGAGGACATGTAATCTTTCATAATCAAGTAGATGTGGGGTTAGTGGTAAAAAATAAACGAAGAAGCCCTAGACAGGACTCAGGAATGGCTTGATCAATTCCTCCTCTTTGTGAAGATATCGCATTAAACCAGCTTATTCTATTAACATTTAGAAGTTACATAACATCTTGTTAAGACTTTCCAAGAAATTTCATTTCAGAATGTACGTGACTTATAATCCTAAGACAAAATCTTTTCAAGCATTTCACCCAGTGAGTACAGAAAATAAACATTGTCCACTACCCACAACACTGATTGCACGCCGCCATATTGTACGTATTGTACTTATCCTGCATTGTACCAAACATCAGCTTCATGTAAAAAAGCAAGTAACCACATACTTTGTCCTGCACTATACCACACAAAATGTCACAGCACCTTCAGGCAAATAGCAAGTCATCACACACTTATCCTACAATGTATCTCACAGCACCTTCATGGAAACAGCAAGACACCACACAGCAGAATACAGCACGTTCATGCAAACAGCAAGTCATCACATACTTATCCTGCACTGTACGACACAGCACCTTCATGCAAACAGCAAATCATCAAATATATTTGTCCTGCACTTTACCACACAGCACATCACAGAGCCTTCATCCAAACAGCAAGTCACTACACGCCTGTCCCGCACCTTACCACATAGCACATCACAGAGCCTTCATGCAAACAGCAAGTCAACACACACTTGCCTGCATTGTACCACACAGGACGTCACAGCACCTTCATGCAAACAACAAGTCACCACACACTTGCCTGCATTGTACCACACAGGACGTCACAGCACCTTCATGCAAACAGCAAGTCAACACACACTTGCCTGCATTGTACCACACAGGACGTCACAGCACCTTCATGCAAACAGCAAGTCAACACACACTTGTCTGCATTGTACCACACAGGACGTCACAGCACCTTCATGCAAACAACAAGTCAACACACACTTGCCTGCATTGTACCACACAGGACGTCACAGCACCTTCATGCAAACAGCAAGTCAACACACACTTGCCTGCATTGTACCACAGCACCTCATGCAAACAGCAAATCATCAAATATATTTGTCCTGCACTTTACCACACAGCACATCACAGAGCCTTCATGCAAACAGCAAGTCAACACACACTTGCCTGCATTGTACCACACAGGACGTCACAGCACCTTCATGCAAACAACAAGTCACCACACACTTATCCTGCACTGCACCACACAGCACGTGACAGCACCTTCAGGAAAACAGAAAATGATCACATACTTATCCTACAATGTATCTCATAGCACCTTCATGGAAACAGCAAGACACCACACAGCAGAATACAGCACGTTCATGTAAAAAGCAAGTCACCAAATATATTTGTTTTACCACACAGCAAATCCCAACACCGTCAGGCAAACGGCAAGCCAGCACACACTTGTCCTGCATTACTTTACACAGAATGTCACAGCACATTCATTCAAACAGCAAGTCACCATACACTTTCCTGCACTGCACCACACATTACATCACAGCACCTGCATGCAAACATCAAGTCACCACACACTTATCCTGCAATGCACCACACAGCACAATACAGCACCTTCAGGAAAACAGAAAATCATCACATAGTTATCCTATATTGTATCTCACAGCATCTTCATGGAAACAGCAAAACACCACACAGCAGAATACAGCACCTTCATGCAAAAAGCAAGTCATCACATACTTATCCTGCACTGCACGATATAACACCTTCATGCAAACAGCAAGTCACCAAATACATTTGGCTTGTCCCTTACCAGACATCACATCACAAAGCCTTCATGCAATCAGCACGTCACCACACACTTGTCGTGCACCTTAAAGCACCACACAGCACGTTAAAGTGTCTTCATGCAAACAGCAAGTTACCACACACTTGTGCTGCACTGTATCACACAGCATGTCACAGAATTTACATGCAAATATTAAGTCACCACATACTTGTCGTGCACTGTACCAAAAATCACCTACATGCTAACAGCAAGTCACCACATAGGCCTACTTGTCGTGCACTGTACCACACATCACCTACATGCAAACATCAAGTCACCGCACACTTGTCCCGCACTGTACCACACATCACCTACATGCAAATATCAAGTCACCACACACTTGTCGTGCACTGTACCACACATCACCTACATACAAATATCAAGTCACCACACACTTATCGTGCACTGTACCACACAGCACTTACATGCAAACATCAAGTCACCTCATATTTGTCCTGCACTGTACCGCACAGCATGTCCCAGTACCTCACGTAAACAGCAAGTCACCAAGTATTTATCCTCCACTGTACCACACAGCACCTACATGCAAGCATCAAGTCACCTCATATTTGTCCTGCACTGTACCGCACAGCATGTCCCAGTACCTCATGCAAACAGCAAGTCACCACATACTAGTCCTACAATGTACCGCATAGCACGTTGGAGCACTTTCGTGCAAACAGCAAGTCATTACGAATTTGTCCAGAATCATTAAGTAAAATCTGTCGGACTGCGCGCGCATCTCGACTACACATATTAACCCAAGGTACAGGCTACGACAATGACGGTTGTAGCTGATCATATAATTGTTTGTCTTCTTATTAGTTATCTTCTTAAATGGTGCTTTTCTATTACTATCATACTTAAACATAAAACTCTCTCGTGTTATTCGTAAACGTGGTGCGATGGATTACGCACACCCGCTTTAACGTTTATAATATAAAAGAAATCGACTCGGCATAAATTGAATATAATATAAAATATTAATAAAAATACACTTTTAATTATTTAATTACTTAAAATTCAAGATAATTGTAAAATCCTCGAGACAGTCCAGAACTAAGTAAACAAATAAAGGACTTATTCTTTCAAATTATAGCCGTCGCGCTTGCGACAATTATTTTTGTTAAATTTCAATAAAAATTACTTAGCCCATTTAATAAGATTTCATTTTATTTGATTTACTTAACAGCTGATAATTAATTAGATAAACAAAATAACTCTCTATCCCTAAAGTCGGTTGTCAATAAAACCTTGCCAGAAACTTTTTTATGAGTATACTCAACAACTTGCACAAGTGTTATGGAGAGGGATGAATAGTTAAGTACAAACAGACAGACAGGCATAATTAGAGAAATTCAATAACATAAAAGTTTTAACATTAATATAATAAAAGATTTATCCATTAACATAAACTATCATTAAAATTGACAAATGTCACTAACAAATTGTAGTATTGGTGATTTGTTAAGTTTTAGTTAAAGGGCAAATTGAAATCAAATAATCAGAATAATTGATATTACTTTTGTTGTTGTCAGAGCACAGTCTAACTCCAGACCATATCCTAAATTAGTTGATCTTGGTAACTCTTCGACAATAGTCCCATAACTCCGAGATGTGACTGAATTAATAACTTCAGCTTGACCTTATTTGTCATATTGTAAATTTTAACTTTTGCGTAAATTATCAACTGACGCCACTGCAAATAAGCTATCCAAAAGAGTCACCCAAATGTCCGGCTTTACTGCTGGTTCGTACTTGAACGTGTTGGAGCTAGTCGTGAGGCCCGAGCACTAGTCCATCATCCTTCAAGCAATGCTGGACAGAATTCTTCTCCAACAGATCTATCGTTGTCAGAGTAAGTGCGTGCGCCTCCATTTATAACATTGAATCAAGCACCGTCCGGCAGCTTTCAGCAGTTTTTGATTTTTGAATAAAACTGTTGTGCTGTAATGTATTTATTACAATTGCGCTCGGATCAGGTCTTTGAACCTGAGTTGGAGGTAGCGCAGGTTTGGATACTAGTCTTGACTGGAAATATTTATCAGTAATGTTCACCTTGTACTGTGCTGGTTCTCCCCTTACTCTGTTTTAATAAGTTCCCATCAGAGATCAATATTTCATATTGGGCAGAGTAAAAATATCGGTCTCTCCAATAAAAATAAAAGACAATTGTACGATAAGACTTTTGACGGATTGTGTGATATTTTATAGTAGTTTTTATTTATAACCATTATAAACCGATCAAATTCTTATAACTAATAGTTATTACAGAAACTCATAAAACAACGTTAAAACAAGCTGTTACCAAAGTGATTTATTGTATAGTACATTTCACTGTCACAATAAAACTATCCTTCCTCAATAAAAAATTAAGACCTCTAAAAAGCATTAAGAAACATTCAAAGAAATCAGTTTTTATCTCTATACTGTGCAGGAAGCAAAAACGTGACTAGTAAAAAAAGAACTATTGAGGAATGAGTATTGCTGTAAATATCTCATCTGGAGCAAAAAGTCGTGCAGCACCAACATCTACCGTCGGAGATGAACAGACAAAGGCGAGTTGGGCGTTGCTCCCGGAAGGGTTGCAAGACACATTTACAGCCCTTGGGTCCGACACCCAACCCTAGGTCAATGCCTGGAAGAAGGAGTAATTTGGTTATTCAAGTAAGAGTTTTTGTAAAGTGTAAACAATTCTCTCATCAAAGTTTTGGAGAAAGGGAATTTCTGAACAAAAAGTCGCTGAGTTGAAACCTTGTTCCTTAGGCGATGAACAAGGTTTTTATTTAACTGTATTTTTGTATGAAATTTAAGACTTCTTAGGGGTTTTTAACATTACTTTCATGTTACCTCCCGAGGTTTAAACAATTGAAAACATATTATTATGTAACCTTAAGGACGTTGACAATCCTTATATCCAATCTGCAATCTACAGACAGGACATTTCATTCCTAATCTTCAAACATCTATCTATACTCCAGCCGTTCTAACTACCTGTGAGGGGAGTAAAACATTGCAACATTGTATATCTTCAGAGCTTGGCTCCTTCCTGTCCCACGGCTAATTTTTTTCCGGTCTAGATAAATCACAACTAGGGCCTGATTGTTTTATAAGTTAAAATTGTCCGATTGAATTCGTTTTTTTATGTTTGTAAACAGTAAAAAAATTACTTCCTAGTTAAACACTAAAAAGATTGTAATTCCAATTTTTAAAAAATGTACCTTCCTAAGTTCTTCCCAATTGTGAGTCACCGGATGTAAAATTTTAGGGAGGGTTGTGGCGGTCTGGATGCGACGTTGCCTATGCCGATTTTCCAGCTTAGCCCGCAAACCTCAGAGATAAAGTTAGAACGGCTAGACTATAACTTACATCACAAAGACGATGATTGAAGTTTAAAATAATCATTAAAATATTTGATTACATAAACGCATCGGAGTCAAATAAATTATTTCATTTCTAAGTTTAAATAAGCATTATCAAAGAATTTTTATTTAAGTTATCCTATTGATGTTCGTACTCTTTTCCTCTTTCACTAATTTTTTTAGAGTTAGAAATGTTAAAGCGATTCACATGCTTTGCAGATTCTCAAGTATGATGACTGAATCAAATAGTTTTTGGAACATATTTTACTGTTTTACGATTAATCTTTTTTGTGCCCCTTAACTACTATGCTTATTTTGACTAATGTAAGTACAAAACCGACCCCAATCAAAACAAAAAACATTAAACATCTCAAAACCATTATAATAATAACTTAAATAATATTAACCCTTTCTCTATCTTGTCTTCTTGTAAATAGAACTTTTTTGGGTATTATTTTATAAATAAATGAGTTTTTATTTTAAATGCTCTTTCTTTAATATTACAAATTTATTCTCTTGAAAAACACATTTAACAAAAAAATTATTGTTTATCCTTTGTAAAGCTATAAAAATCAAAACTATACATTTTATTTTACAACTAGACCTATATTATAAGAAATTATAATATTTGGCCACATAACTGATAAAGTAAGAAAATTACCTCTTCTAAAATTGGCGAATTTGTTTGGTCTAATTCCCCTTATTGGCACTGTTCACACGTAATACTCAGTTTCCTATGGGGTTTGTACACTCTCTTTTTGCAAATAACTGACGCAGTTCAATATTTTCTGTCATTTCCTCTAGACCACAGTTTAAATCTTCTTCTTTTGGGTGGATTACCTTCACGAGGTGGAATTTAAAAAAAGAGAAAATTCTAACGTAACTACTATCGTGGGGTCACTATTGACTCCAGAATCTTTCCATCCAGATATGGAGTGACCGAACAAGAAACCACCACATGCACAATGTCTCATTAGCTCAAAAGAGATTAGATAAAGAGATATCACAATCCTGCAAGTACAAAAGACATAAAATAAAAATAATTACAATCTGGGGTCAAAAATGACCCCAAGATAGTAGTTAAGGGTTAAACGTAAACTGTTCATTAAATACTTTAACAAACGGTATATAAGAAGTTATACCTAAGTCACTCCTATTGTTCAACAAATTACGATAAGTAGTAGACTGTACGACTCAACAGACCAAAGGGGACATATGACTCAACAGAACAAAGAGGGACTTATGACTCAACAGAACAAAGGGGGACATACAACTCAACAGAACAAAGGGGGACATATAACTCAACAGAACAAAGGGGACACAACTCAACAGAACAAAGGGGGACATACGACTCAACAGAACAAAGGGTAACATACAACTAAACAGAACAAAGTAGGACATACGACTCAACAGAACAAAGGGGGACATATGACTCAACAGAACAAAGGGGGCATACGACTCAACAGAACAACGGTGGACATACGACTCAACAGAACAAAGGGGAACATAACCTCAACATAACAAAGGGGGACATACGAGTGAATGTTAAAACAGCATAAACGCCATTTTATATCTATCAATATTTGCACTGTATTAAATTGTTCTTCAAATATCAAACTGTATATGTTCATATGACACTAGTGTACACTCCTGCACGCTTCGCGTGCCAAACCCGTCAATCGCTGCTCTCGTGATTCCTCGATGACTCATCATTATTTACATTCCAACGACTTAAATTTCATAAACATCATTACTTATATTTGAATAGCTGTTACTTTTTGACTAATCTCTCTCCACTAGGGGGCACCCCTGCACGCTACGCGAGCCAACACTGTCACTCGCTCGCTCGTTACACCTTGGCGGCCTTCGGCCCCGGCAAGTAACTTTTGACTACAAATAATAGTAGGTTATACAAATAACAACGTAAAATCACAATTCATTTACATCATCTCACTCACATTACTTGCGTTGCTACCTATATATTATCATAAACACCCAATTACGTTACTCAGCCTATTTCAAACGTGTTTATTTCATTTGCTTTTGTTGCACAGGTAAAGATTAATTAGATACATAAAATAACTGTATAAAATTACCATTGAAACCATGCCTACAACCGCAGTATAAAACACCTTTTCCTGATTTAACATTATGAAATATTTAACCTCATCAATATTACAAACACCATTATTTTCATTTCAAAAGGTGTTAAAACTGTTTGTTAATCAATATTTACATTTGAAAAGCTGCTACTTTTCAATTCATATAAATCTCTCTCCATGTTATTCTTATGGCCGAAAAACGAACTTTGAGGGCTTCCTGTGCCTTTCAGAGTGAAAAACTCGAAGACGTAAGACCTTATTGCTTAGCTACGAAAAGAGGCTAATTTATTGACACCTCAACCGTTTAAATTGGTTATGAAATAAAAGAGGAGTTGCGTTGACAAAAAACTACTTCACGTATTATATGTAACCATTTTTATCTCAAAAATCGTTCTTTGAGGGCTTCCCTTGTCCTTCAGGGATAAAGACCTTATTGGTCACCCCCAAATAAGGGGATTTTTTATCCTGAATCGTTAAAATTGATCATGAAATAAGGGAGAAGTTGTGTTAACCAAAAACGGCTTCACGTATAATATGTAAGGATATTTTCCCATCCTCCCAACCAGCAGCCGTTCTACGTCGTAGGACAACCATCTGGCCTAGCCCGACCACGACCATCGTGGCTGCGGTTTCATGGAAACGATCAACTAGAAAAACTGGCTTCTGTTGACGGTACGATGGATTATCGCTAACAGTGCTTCAAGCTGAGGATGCTTGGTCCGCTACCCACAGCCATCTGTGCTACTCGAGAATGACTAGTCATATGACACAATAACAATATAGCAGTCTAGATCTAATAATTTACTAGTAGTAACACGTTAATCTATGACATTTGCTCATCTTTGTACTTATAAGGCAAAGCCTGGCTCACTCAACAATTATTCTCCAATTTCCCATGTAGGTAGAAAGCTGAAATTTTGTATATTGTTTCTTTACGTCTTAAATAAGACAACTATTTATTTTCATTTTCATAATAATATGTCGTAGAGTCGTATGTCCCCCTTTGTTCTGTTGAATCGTATGTCCCCCTTTGTTCTGTTGAGTCGTATGGAAATTGTGGCAATTTACAGTTTATAAAGAAATGTTTCCCGTGCTGTTTGAGAATTACTTGAATGACAAGTGGAAAATCGACCCTTATACCTTGGATATAGGGATTTACACAGTTCTCTTACAAGTGAATCACGTAACGACTCAAGCTGGTAACCTCGCCTATTGCTACATTAAGGTGATTTACTTGCCCCTTATCTTACGAGTGGAGGAAGGTAGTGATAGAATGATCGATAAGGACTCAGGTTTGATTTTATCGGCAGGGCGCTCGTTAGATCCCAACATGCCTACAACACAACAACAAAACCTCTTTGTAGAGTAGAGCTGCGTGAGAATCAGTCCACCCATAAACTATGACCCTGTGTGTAAGACAAAAAAAAAATGAATGTAACTACGCCTTATTTCATACATTCTGAACATCTAATGTATTCCGCTGTATATAACTTTACAGTAAAACTGTGGTCCAGTTTGTATACAAATTGTAATGATTGTATTGTCAAACCAAAACTAGCTTACATACGAATACAAGTGGGGAACGAAACCACAAATAAGAGTATTTCTATCCAATGTGTGGAAAACTGTGATGGAAATGTAATTCCCAACGAATCGCTTTTCTTAAAGGTAACAATTGAAAACATCAATATGTCTGTTAAGTTCGAATGGACTTACTCAAATGCCTCTGTAATTTCAGGATCACTAGATACTATTAAAGTTGCAGATATGCCTTCGTTTATGCTTTTGTTGAAAGAGGGCTCACTGGAGAGTGGGACGGAGTATACGATCACTGCTAGAGACTACTCAGAAGGGGCTTACGCAAGGTATTCTTTTGAAACTGATATCCTTTCGTACGATGAAGTTTGTAAGGTGGAACCGATAGATGGAACAAGAGGGCTTACTGAATTCGATATAATCTGCCCTTTAAAATCTGATTACGCTTTGTTCTATGAATTCTACGATAAGAAGATAGGACCAGCAACCTATATTTTAGTGGACGAATGCTCGGGACTACATCCACTAGTCAACTACAAAATGTTCGGTTGTCGAGAGGTTATGTAACCATTTTAATAATTAATTTAAGGGGCGTCTCTTTAATGCAAGAAATAATTGTACCACTTTCAGACAGATAAGATAATAACTGAATTAAAAAATAACTTCACGGACTCTCTTTTCGGTGATGAAGAGGGAATGGTACGATTTTCATCTTTAATAACAGATATTTTACCATCTAAAGATGAAAGTGAATTTAAGTTTTTACTCGAAAGTTTATCCAAAACATCTATAAACACATTTGCACGAATCAAAGTGCACTACACATAGTATTAACATCTTTTACAAAAACAGCTCAGTTTAAATTACTTACTGATCTGTTAGTAAATGCTATAAGTTTTATTAATGAACTAACAACTCGTTTTAGGCAATCAATTTTTAATAGGCGATCTTCTCAATATACTCCTTCAAAAATAATCAGAGAGGTGTCTGAGATAATATTAAAGTGTTTTTCTGTAGTACTGAAATGCAAAGAGAACAAACCAGTTGATATTGAGCATGATGAAATAGGTTTAACAGATATAACTCTGTTGTCTTATGGTTCGCAACTCATTGAAAAAACAATCGACGATCTTAAGGATGTCCTTACGTTCATTCAACATCGAGGAAAGCCTCCACTGCAGATTTCTACTGACAATGAAGACATAATTATTTGGACAGTGACAAATGATGAAAATCATCCAATATCAAATTACTTGAATGAGAAATATGACATTCCTGTGAGCATACCTGTTGGGTCAATGACTTCACTAACAAAGAAGACATATAAGCATGTAGATTTGTAATTACAGACTGCATATATAGGTGACAGTCAATTTAAATGGTATAAGTCTGATATAAAATCCAATTTAGTTTCAGTTTCACTTGCAACAAGAAAATGTGAAAAAGATCTCACATACATACGATCTTTACAACAGCCATTAATTGTCTATGCAACCTTGGATGATAATTTAGTGAATCTTAAATTGGAAGATAGCGTTAAGCAAGCAGATCCTAGTTTAGATCCAGATTATCTGGATACGCAGATCAAAATACACAGATTCGATATCAGGCCAAGAAGCCGCATGACTTTAGTATTTCTATACCCACCAACTAACACATCATTGCGTATTTCTGTCATGGAAGAGTATCGGCCGGATTATAATCATATGATTGAACACTCAGTAATCATATCAACGCATTCAGTTGAATATCCACTTCATTATCATGAATATGACGAACCAAGATTTTTGTATGTTGGAATAATACCTGGAAAGGAAGTGCCTGTGAATCAGTCTGTAAGTTATGCTTTTGAAGTAAACACTACTTTATGTCAGTACAGGTTAAGTGGTTCTTGGAAATCTAACGGATTACTTGTTGAATCTGTCACTAAAGATAAGAAGGTAAACTGCCAATGCACACATTTATCTATATTTGGGATTGCTTTACTAGTACCTCCCCAGCAAGTTGACACATTTGGAGATGCTAAGCTCTTCCTTACCGTAGATAATCCACTCGTCGTAGCACTTGTTACTACGTTTCTTGCTGTCTACTTTTTGTTATGTGTTTACCTCTGGCAAATGGTCAAGAAAGATGAGATGAGAAAGAACGTAATTATGTTGGAAGATGATTTTCCTTTTGATCAGTACCCTTATTTATTAGCCGTGTTTACGAGTCCAAGATTTAATGCTGGAACAACGGCTAACGTTGGTGTGAGATTGATTGGAAGTGAAGGAGAAAGTCGATCCCATATACTTAAAAGCAATGAGCGTAAAGTTTTGAAAACCGGCAGTGATGACTGGTTTTTGATAAATTGTCCAAAACATCTGGGGATAATTGAGCATTTGCATTTGTGGCATGACAATGCCGGCTGGAATCCAAGCTGGTTTTGTGAAAATATATTTGTTTATGACCTATCTAATATCACTGAGACTAAGTTCATAGTCGAACAATGGTTAGCACTTTGTTCCAAGAAGAATGAAAAGGAAAGGAGTTATCCCGAAGCAAGAATTTTTCCAACAGAAGATGATGATATTTCAAGTGTCAAAAGACACTTTCTTGATAATGTAGTTTTAGGAATTCGAGACGGACATAAACTGATGCGTGTGTTGTACCGACACCCCCGAAGTCAAGTTACAAGGGTACAACGTTTTAGTATTATCATGCTATACATAATGGTAGCAATGCTGTGCAGTATAATGTTCTACAAACCTGAAGATGAAACCACAGATGGGGTTGACGACTATCAGTATTCCGTTGGAACGAAAGAGTTTGTCATCAGCATACAATGCCTTATTTTAAGTGCAGTACTAACTTGTTTAGTGATATATGCGTTTTAAAAAAGCTTTAATCCTAAAAGTATACGCAGCCAATCAACACTATCTAACAAAAGTTCCCAAAATAAACGAACATTATACTCCACCTTTGTACACTTTATAACAACAACGATCAAGAATCCGCCTTTGGAGCCAGTAAAGCTACCAAACACACCACGTGAAGGATTAAGAAAACCATGGTATATATTAGCATGGATTAGTTGTCTCATAATAATGCTGGTTTGTGCTTACCTTGTAATGCTTTATGGATTAAAACTTGGCTCAGTAAAGAGCAAAAAGTGGTTGTCTTCAGTTTTACTAGCGGTTGGAGAAGATGCTCTCATTACAGGCCCTGCAAAGATTGTTTTATTGGCTATAGCTTTTGCGTTAGCTTTTAAATTGCTGACTGATGGTCATACTTATAAAATCCGCATAAATGATATTTTAGCTCAAAGAAAATCTTGGACGAATAGTGATATTGACAAAATATTGAAAAAGAGAAATCACCATATGTACTTTCCGCTATCGATTAAAGCTAGGTATGCCATTCTGAATGAAAAACAAATATGGTCACATTGGCGGAAAGTTTTGGATTTTGTTGTTGCTACGGCTTTTGTGGTTGTAACTTACAAGGTCATAAATATTCTTTGGTCTTCTCAATACTACTACTACACAAATAACCACATTCGTAATATGTTATTTAGCGGATACAAAATATCCTTTAAAACACTCTATTAATTTTTACAACGTATCAAATGTCAACACATTAGAACATTATTTAATGTACAATTTTATAAATACTATATACAATTTAAGGTGGTATAACAGAGTGCTAATCAATGAAAGCAGTATTATGGATTACGATTATTGGACTACAGATTTCACAAATAAAGTAATTGGACGTCCAAGAATCAGGCAACTTCGAACACAAGCTGTATTTTGTTTTAATGTCGTTATGCAAAACGGTCTCTGCATTCCAGAATGGACGGAAAGTTCTGAAGATTCCAATATATATTCCAAGAGATGGAATCCTGGCACTTACTTCGATGTAATAATAGGAGATCCCTACTGGGTATGCAGAGAACAATCCTCCTTAATCAAACCCATTTTAGGAAGATTCTTTGGTCCTTCTGGAAGATTATATCACGATGGAGGTTACTCAGTCACTTTGGGTCCTACACGAATTGAAGCTACACAAGTTTTAGAGGAACTGCAAGACAAAATGTGGCTAGACGAACAAACACGAGTCGTCTTCGTGGAACTTACCACTATCAATGGCAACAAAGCATTCTTTAGTCAGGCCACTTTGATAGTCGAATACTTGGTATCTGGAACTGTTCTTCTGAAAGCCCAAGTAATTTCAGTGAGCAGTACCTTTAGTGTTAACTTTTGGAGCTGTCCTTTTGTCGTTTTTATACTATTTCACATAGTGAACACTGTTTACTTATTAAGTTATTATGGTCTGTTGGAATACCTCACAAAAGGCATTTATAATATTATGGAAACGGTTTGTATTGTTTTTGGCATCGTGTCAATCACAATGTTCTGTATTCATTATCATACAGCTTCTCAATACACCGATGAGCTCCAAAAATTAGAATACGCCGAGTATTTTGAGTTTGATTCCTTTGTTCAGTACTTTAAGTTGCTACAAATATCACTGTCAATTTTGCTTTGCATTTAGATTTTTCAAATGATTGGAACTATTAATGGTAAACCATTTATGGACTCTTTTCACACACTCAGGTCATCACTAAAATTTACATACTGGCTGACTATTCTTACTTTATTAGTATTTTCATTGTTAAAATGGTGGACGCTTATCTTGGGTATTACATCCTTCAGTCTCAAAGAATTGCTAACAAATATCAAATCATTGAATAATATTACAACTCATTACATCCAAAATACTTACGTACAAGTATTCATAATTTTAAAAATGTTTGTCATTTACGCAATAAACGCAGCCTTCTTAATGATATTTGTACACATCACCAGGTATTCGAAATCATACGCAACTAATGCCCAAATATTTAATTTAAAAACATATACTCTATCAACACTCGTTAGGTTGTGGAATAAGATAATGTGTAGATAAATGTAAGAAGTTGTATCGTTTGATTGTAATGTTGCTTAAGACAGTTTCATGTCTAATAAACAATTATTTTGTAGAACAATGTTGTATTAATTTAATGACAATATGTTATTTTGTGATAATATTTTAGTAAATATCACTAGTTTAATGAATAATTGTAGGTATATAGGTAAATATTAGATAATATTTAAACTATTAAAGTCAAGTTCATTTTAAGTTTATATTTCTTGCTTTTCAATTACGTTCAGTCCGGCAATACCATCATGGTGAGAATACAATGCTTGGTCGTTTTCTGTGTGTTATTCATGTTATGATTTATTACACACAATCACGAAGGTAGTCTTAAAAAATCAGCCACAAAAATTCCTGCTTTAAAATTGGTTCAATATAATATGTTGCTGTTAAAGTGGAGATAAGCTATCAGCTAAGTTCGTTAAAAATCAGAAATTTCTTCCGGAACAAACAACTCTCAGCATATACCTGAGATCACCAATATTACCTGAGGTTAGGTTAAACCTACAAATATTACCTGAGGTTAGTGCCTATACACCTACAATATTACCAGATGTTAGTGCCTATAAACCTACAATATTAACTTAGGTTAGAGCCTGTTTACATACAATATTAACTGAGGTTAGCTCCTATAGACCTACAATACACCTGTGGTTAATGCCTATACACCTACAATATTAACTGAGGATAGCTCCTATAGACCGACAATTTTACCTGTGTTTGTGCCTATATAACTACAATATTACCTGAGGTTATTGCCTATACACCTACAACATTCCCTGAGGTTTGCGCCTATAGACCTACAATATTACCTGAGGTTAGTGCCGATACACCTACAACATTCCCTGAGGTTTGCGCCTATAGACCTACAATATTACCTGAAGTTAGGGCCTATATACATAAATTATTAATTGAGGTTAGGTTAGACTTACAAGATTCGTTATATTTGGGACTATAGACCTACAATATTACCTGAGGTTAGGGCCTATATACATACAATATTAACTGAGGTTAGCTCCTATAGACCAACAATATTTCCTATCGTTAGTGCCTATATAACTACAATATTCCCTGAGTTTTGTGCCTATAGACCTACAATATTACCTAAGTTTTAGGGCCTATATACATACAATATTAACTGAGGTTAGCTCCTATATACCTACAATATTACCTGTCGTTAGTGCCTATACAACTACAATATTACCAGATGTTAGTGACTATACACCTACAACATTCCCTGAGGTTTGCGCCTATAGACCTACAATATTATCAGTTGTTAGTGACTATACACCTACAACATTCCCTGAGGTTTGCGCCTATAGACCTACAATATTATCAGTTGTTACTGACTATACACCTACAACATTCCCTGAGGTATGCGCCTATAGACCTACAATATTATCAGTTGTTAGTGAATATACACCTACAATATTCCCTGAGGTTTGCGCCTATAGACTTAAAATATTACCAGATGTTAGTGACTAGACCTACAACATTCCCTGAGGTTTGCGCCTATAGACGTACAATATTATCAGTTGTTACTGACTATAAACCTACAATATTCCCTGAGGTTTGCGCCTATAGACCTAAAATTTACCAGATGTTAGTGAATGTACACCTACAATATTCCTTGAGGTTTGCGCCTATAGACCTACAATATTATCAGTTGTTAGTGACTATACACCTACAATATTCCCTGAGTTTTGCGCCTATAGACCTACAATATTACCAGATGTCCTGTGTCGCACCTAAAACTACCTGTCCTCGGCACTCTACCTGCTTCCTACCTGCTACCTAGCTCAGTTCGCGGAGCGTCCTAAATACCTACCAATCAAATATCACAACCGTTATTTTCATACTGACTTTATTAAGTGCACTGTATATTTTGTAGGAGTAAGTAAGTGTAATCTCTAGTTGGTATGTCCTTGTAGGGGATATCCTAAAAGACTATTCAAAACTATTAATCATGTTTTCTTAATCATTCTTAATCATGTTTCATTTTATTTGAATTAACAAGTGGTTAAAGTATTGCAGACTCGTATTAAAACAATCGTATAGATAAAAGATATACACGCTTCTTTATGCACACAACTATCTTGGTCTTCAGATGTGGACCGCGTCACGTTTACCACATCAACTCCCGAAGACTAAGATAATGATGAATTTATAGTGTTCTTTTTTGGAAAAATTGTAAACTTGATACTATGTATCATGTAAAAGGAACACGTAGACACTCTTCCTTTGCTCATGACTTGACCCTTAACCCTGAGTATTAATTATGAAATATTAACCATAATTTATGTAAATTCGTAAAAGTCAAGTAGTGATTTTCCTAAATTATATTACTTTTATTACTCAGCAAGTTATTTCAAAGAAAAGGAAGATTTACAAAAAAGGTCAATAAATACAAATACGCTCGTAAATAACTAATCTGTATTTCTAAGTTTTATCACTTCAAATGTATAACATTCTAAAATTATAAATATACATTTAAATTCAAACTAAATAAATTGTGTTACACTTACTTATATTTAAAACAATCTAAAATATAAAAACAGTACTTAAACTCAAACAAAAAATACTATTTACACTCTTTATGCTACAGTATTCTAAAACAAACAAAATATGGAAATTCAAACGATACATGCTATTTTACTAACTTAATACTAAATATAAAAAACAATTCTTAAACAAAAAATACTATTTACACTCAATCTGTAGGCTACAATATTCTAAACAAACAAAATATTGTACGTAATTCAAGCATTTTCATGCAAGTTAGTAGTGCTCGGCCGAGTCTACGGTTATAAAAATTGTACTGTGTATTATTATGTTTATTTTTGGAAGCATATTTTTTGAAAATGCAGCATACGTTTTGGTGCCACTCTTCATGAACTGAGAGTATATAAATTAAATTTTAAACATGAACAAATAATTGCATTATTCTCATATATATATTTTTATTGGTTTACAATTATGGCAAAGGAATGGCTGAGAATGTCGGTACTGACATCAAAGCCAAAGTTTTTTGATTAAATATAGAATATTTTTTATTAATAAATACCAAAACACACTCGCTACAAAAATCTGTAAGATACCCTTGGTGGTGTGTAGCTTGTTTGGAAGGAGGGGTATTTTTTCTTACTAACACTAATGTTGTCCTTCAAGTATTTCCATATTTTACACAGAATACCTAATGGTCCATTCCACGAGGTAAGTTAGAGGGTGGCAAGGGTCGAAAGTTCCATGAAGGCATCACATCCTGCCGGCTATGATCCCATCTGGCCGTGGTTTAATATTGTTTATCTTAAAATAAAAATATTACTTTTTCCTTGTATCAAGTAAAGTTTTTAACATAGATCTCATTGTACTAAAAGTAATTATTTCTTCTCAAATAAAGTAACTAAACATTAAGCAAAAGTGCTTAATGTTTAGTTACTTTATTTGAGAAGAAATAATTACTTTTAGTACAATGAGATCTATGTTAAAAACTTTACTATGTACGTATGCCTAAAACTTAGATTCATTAGTTAGCATAGTTGTAATTTACAGTTTTTTGCATTTTATTTACTTTTTTACGAGACATAATAGATTTTTAAATTGTTCAATTATTTTAATCAATCAATTATTACATCAAATACATACATTGTCCTTAATAAACTCTCTAACCAAATTTGCTAATTGAGAGATGGCAGTAATAGATAGCATACTTAATTTTAACAAAGATTATTTTATTACGTATATATCTAGCAAACATTAAATTAGGAAAAATGTATTCAAGAATTAAACAAAATCTCAAATAGAAATATATCAAATAAAGATAAATTCAAATGGGATATAAATAGTTACAACAATGACAATAGATAAATAATTTTTACAAGAAGTTTAAATATAATTTTAAAACATCAAATAAAACTGAAAAAAAGAAAACTGGGATCCTAAGGAATTTGCAATGGGAGACGAGATATAAAGACGATTCTTATCTTAAAATTATTAACAATATTGTCTAACTTTATACCTTTCACTTTCAAGTTTCAGTTTGGCTGTGACTTTAGTAAGTTACTGTGCTCTTATGTGATGGGTACTTTAATAAGTTATGGATACTATTAAACTTTGATAAAATGTAACAGTTTACATTGTAAATAACATTGTATCATAACAGCTTTAATAAAATTTACTATACTGCAAATTATCAGAATTTTCAAATAAATGTGTTATTTGATTAAGGTATTTCGCCTACAAGGTAGCCATCATTGTACAAAAGTCAAATGAAATAAGTTTGTTTCCAAAATATAATAATGTAACTGTTATAACATATGGTGTAACTTATTTAAAAAATAAAAATAAGTTTAACTAATTCATCAGTTTTATCTAATTAAATCAAGCATTTATTGTTCAGATGTAACATTTTTCTGAGACTGGAGGGCAATATATAATTTGATTTTGATGTGTATTGTCGTGCATATTGAATTATCACTTGCTAATAAACGCCTTTTGATCATTTACGTTGTCATCTACTTGTTGGTTGGTAAGTAATATATAAGATGTGTCTCAATGATGACTGAATACTGTATAAATTAATTTTATAAGTACATCATTTGTTAAAGATATTTTGTTTTATTACAAAACTGAGAATCTATACAGCAAACAAATGTTCTATCAACTTATTAATCAGTTTAAGTGCAGCTTTTATAAAATATTGATGGTTCATCCTGTTTAGCCTTGATTTAATAGAAAGGACTATGACAAATAGGTACTTAGGAATAAGTCAAACGCCAACCAATCCACGATTTTACGTCTTATACAATACTGTACACATCTTGTATTACTTAGAAGAATGTCAATGTATCGGACTATAACAGCTTATTTTAATACAGCTTATATTTAAAATTTCAATGCCAGTGGGGCCCATTTCACGAAGGTTACAAGTTACATATTCACCAGTAAATTTTTACAAACCTGTAAAAATATCAGTTACAGGTGTTTCACAAACACAAAGTTACAAGTCTAGTAGTAACCAGTAATAATTTACTGATTCACAAGTACAATTTCACCAATTCACTACTGTGACTTTTTATATTGTTACAAGTTACAAGTCTACACTTGTTAAATGTAAACATATTTTTAACCTATATTGAAACATAGGTAAATAATTGTATAAGAGGACTTGTTACAATGTTTTGATTCTTTTAGTATGCGTCGTTTATTTTACTCATTTTTACTCAAGTATTGTTAAAATACTTAATTTCTTTGCTTGTTTACTTTTTGTGTAGATAAATCGTGTTGCAATTCTAAACTATATGTATAAAAAAATTAGTTTTTAGATTATTATGTGGAACAGCTCTTCATCTGATGAGGACAATCCTGCAAGACATCGAAGACATAGAGTGTTTAGACCGAGAACAAATGTTAATTTTGTTAGTGTTTATGAGTTTAATGAGAGGTTTCGAATGTCTTCCATTAATATGGAATCAGTCCTTGGATATATAGGATACAGACTTAGGCGTGCAAAACGGAGAAGTGAAGCTCTCTCTTAAAGAGTTATTTTGTGCGTAGCTCTCCACTGGTTAGGAAATGGAGGGCAGTACCATGGTATTGGCGATATGCATGGTATATCAAAAGCAAGTGTTTGTAGAGCATTGCATTCTGTTGTGGCAGCTGTAAATGAGGACATGTTTGCTCATGTAATTGACTGGCCAAATAATGTCGAAGACGTTGCAGTTAACTTTTTTCGATTAGCTCGAATGCCTCTGGTTGTAGGTTGTGTTGATGGAACATTGATCAAAATAGATTCACCAACAGAAAATGAGAACCAATATGTGGATAGGCATGGTAATCACTCAATCAATGTTATGGCTGTCAGTGGACCTGACTGCAAATTTTACTATGTGAGTGCACGATGGCCTGGAAGTGTTAATGACGCCAGAGTTTATAGGAACAGTTCACTACATCGTCGTTTTGTAGATGGTTGGAGAACACTTCCTGATGGTATAATTCTAGCTGATTCTGGTTATCCACTAAAGGAACGGTTGATTCTCCCCAACTGATTTGAATCTGGGTGACCGTGCTGTCAGATGTTTTAATAATGCACATAAGTCTACTCGACGAGTTGTGGAAAACTCGTTTGGAATTTTCAAAGAGAAATTCCCTTGCCTTAAGGGGACCCGTCAGGTCCTATGCTACGCATGTTAAATTCTAGAATTTGGTGCAAACTTTTCTCAGAAAGTACCATAGCTACAGTAATGCAATTTTCACCACATGTTCTATACTTATTACCCCACACTTTAACACAGGGATTTACATTTATATTTAGTTTTAGCAAAGTTTTCAACTTTTTTATAGGTATATTATTTTTTCTGTGTTTTTTGTCAATAAATATTTTTTAATTTGATCATAAACTGTTAAACAAATAAATCCCTCTGTTAAAATGTGTGACAATATGTACATGATATGTAGTAAAAATTTCATGAAGTTATCTCCAGTAGTTTTGGAGAAAAGTTTGCACCAAGTTACAAAAACTGGTTTTTCGGAAAATCGCAAAAAACGCAAGCCTGTAAGTAAAATCTTTATTTTCTCATTACCTTTTTAACTAAAACATCCCAGCTCCAAATTTACAATAATATTTACATTTTATTCCTTATTGTATGCATCATATTTCAAATCTAAATTCCCAAGTTTCCTTTTGGAAGCACTGTCTACACCTTCGAATGATCTAGGTTTCCTCATGGGAGTAGACCTAGGACTAGGGCTGGAGTCAGAAACTTGGTCATTAGTCTCATTACCAACTCTAGGTAAAGGCTTTCCTACATTTTTTCGTTTCTTGAACACTTTTGCAGGTTTTCTAGGTATTCTAGGCATTGTAAATGCAATATAAAACTAATAAACACTGCACTAGAAATAATAATTTATCGAAACCACAACACAAGTTTAGAAAACTTTCAAAACAATAAACTTTGAACAAGAAAGAATGAGAAATGTAAACAAACAGAACAGACGAACACTGAATAGTAAGTAAACAGGTTAGCCAACCAGACAAAACATTATATAACCAAAAAATATGAAATGTATACTATAACTAGACCTACACCAAATATGATCTAGAGTGCTAAGGACGGCTGGGATAAAGTACCAAATCCATGCGTGCAATCATATACAAATATATTTTTTAAACCAGTAATTAGTAGCCAAAGTTTTGTGTATTTTATATCAAATTGTTCAGAACAAAATGGCCTATCAGAAACTAATATTTAAAAAAAAAATAATATTTTTTCATTTTTCACCGACTGGGTTCATTTAAGAGTATCTCCACTTTTTGCCTGTGAAATAATAAAATGTTGTTTTACACTATGTAACATTGCTCGGACAGAAAACAATGCAGGCAGAGTTCTACAGCTTCAAGATCCAGAAGACAGGGAAGAGGAGCTTGGCAGGGCCAGTGCAAATCCTGCTGCTGAAAGAAGACTTCAAGCATTGATAGATTACTGTCGATGATTTACAGGACAAGATTGTTATTTTCCTTCATCCCGATGTTAATGTTACGTAACCTTATAAATTTTAACAGACGGTGCCATGCTTATGAATGAATATTAAAATTCATGTTTATGGCCCCTGGACTATTATTTTGACAAACTAGGCTACTCTTACCTCCGTCAATAATCCAATATAAAACACTTTATTAAGCTGATATGTTTCGTTGCTATCACAACATTTTCAAAGCTTGCAACTCGTCAATCACATAAAACTAAACATTAAAAACACAGAACACACGGTGACACGAACATAAAGTACATTTAGATAGCGCTATCATCCCGACCCGGCACTGATTGGTAGAAGACTACAGAGTAGTCTTCTGTCGTAGTCTTAGAGTAGTCTTAACATCGGGATGGTAGACTGAGTCTTCTACCAATCAGTGCCGGGTCGGGATGATAGCGCTATCTAAATGTACTTTATGTTCGTGTCACCGTGTGTTCTGTGTTTTTAATGTTTAGTTTTATGTGATTGACGAGTTGCAAGCTTTGAAAATGTTGTGATAGCAACGAAACATGTCAGCTTAATAAAGTGTTTTATATTGGATTATTGACGGAGGTAAGACTGGTAAGAGTAGCCTAGTTTGTGAATGAATATCCCTGTACTACCAGTAATGTTAATAATGGAAAGTAAAAGAACATAAAAAACAATTAATTATTAAAATAAGGGAGTGCTGTTTTATGAATAATTTATCATTACCGTATTTTGAAATTAATTATTGTTGATGAACCACTATTGTTATGTTTTAGTATTAATTAAAAGCTAAATTTTTGTACACATTCTTATTTTTAAATTTAAATTATTTTTATCAGTTAATAAGAAATCACCTTTTAATATGTAATTCAATTAATAAAGAAAAGTAGGCCTGTAACTATACGTTTTATTACAGAAAATTGGTTGATTATTTATGGTAGTTAATAGTTACTTACTCACCATTAAATATAATTTATCAAAAAGTATACAAATCTAAGTACTGCAGTATATCAGTTAGATAGGTTCTAAGCAAACAATGAAATGGCATTGAACAAATTAGTTAATATAACCATTATCATATTACAAATTGAAACAAATATTGAGCTCTTCAATTATTTTTTAAATATTAAAGAAACTTATACTAAATGGTCAAAATGTCCTTCATCAGTTGTAAAACCTTCTGTGAATTTAGATGGAGGTAATTTTAATTTTCTTTCCCTCTACAATATATCTAATAGCTAAAGTAAATGTAAACATTAAAATAAACTTATTACAGTGATCAGCTGACTTGTAACAATTAGTCACAACTGTGACTTTTTACTATAAAAGTAACAAGTGTTTTCAAGAAACACCTGTACTTGTGAAATTGTAACTACAACTAACTGTACTAGTGAAATAGTGAATATATAACTTGTAACTTTCGTGAAACAGGCCCCCAGAAGGCTTTTTTATTACTAAAGAAATTTGAAGTGTAAAATTGTGAACAAACCCGGGAATCAAACCAGGACCTTACGTAAATAATATGTATGCTAATTTAAATAAACATATATATTACCTACACTTAGATTACTTTCAAGTTAAACACAATCTCATCATCCCATCAAGAAGCCCTAGTTTTTGAACCCTTGTCAAACCCTTGTCACACTGGACCAGCGAGGGTACGACAGTGGAGCGCCTCGCGGTCAAGCAATTGTGCACTGTCGCAATTGTGCTATTTCCTAGCTGACAGTTTCATATGTTTTTGAAAGATGCTCCACTGTCGCTCACCCAGATATCAAGACCCCTAGTTTTTGAACCCTTGCCAAATCCTTGTCACACTGGACCAGCGCGGGGCAACCTGGCTAACAGTTTGATATGTTATTCAAACTGCGCTCCACTGTTGCTCGCACAGCGCCAGTAAACCTACAATATTACCTGAGGTTAGGGCGTATATACAAACAATATTTACTGAAATTAAGTAAAACCTACAAGATTACCTAAGGTTAGTGCCTATAGACCTACAATATTACCTGAGGTTAGGGCCTATATACATACAATATTAACTGAGGTTTGGTTAGACTTACAGATTACCTGAGGATGGGGCCAATATACCCATATTTTTACTTGAAGTTAGCGCCTATACACTTAAAATTTACTTAACTAGGCTTCTTTATTTATTAAAATAATGTCATAAATAACATATCTATCGATATGAATACACGATTGTAAGAAAATAGTTCTTCACTAATAGAAAACTACTTTAACACACAAAAACAAAATTAATAACAATACAATAAAACATTATAACTTCTTACAAACAGCTTAAATGCTTCTTACAAAATAATATTGATACTCAGAGGAAACGGATAGATTGGTCATAATGTTTGTCCGTAGACCAATAATGCCAATACCTGTATGATGTATCCGAATAGATCGGTCATAAGGTTTGTCCGTGGACGCGTAATAGCAACTCTTATGTTATGTCTCCATGAAAGAATGGTCATAACGTTTGTCCGTGGACTCGTAATGGCAACTCCTGTATTATGTATTCGAATAGATTGGTCATAAGGTTTGTCCGTGGACACGTAATGACAACTCCTATATTATGTATCCGAATAGATTGGTGATAAGTTTTGTCCGTGGACGCGTAATGGCAACTCCTGTATTATGTATCCGAATAGATTGGTGATAAGTTTTGTCTGTGGAAAGGTAATGACAACTATATTAAGGTAATGACTATATTATTTCTCCATGAAAGAATGGTCGTAAGGTTTGTCCGTGGACCCATAATGGCAACACCTGTATTATGTATCCGAATAGATCGGTCATAAGGTTTGTCCGTGGATGCGTAATGGCAACTCCTGTATAATGTATCCGAATAGATTGGTCATTAGGTTTGTTTGTGGACCAGTAAAGGCAACTGCTATATTATGAATCCGAATAGATTGGTCATAAGATTTGTTTGTGGACCCGTAATGGCAACTCCTGTATAATGTATCCGAATAGATCGGTCATAAGGTTTGTTTGTGGACCCGTAATGACAACTCCTGCATTATGTATTCGAATAGATTGGTCATAAGGTTTTTCCATGGACGCGTAATGGCAACTCCTATATTATGTCTCCATGAAAGAATTGTCATGAGGTTTGTCTGTGGACCCTTAATGGCAACTCCTGTATTATGTATCCGAATAGATTTTTCATAAGGATTGTTCGTGGACGCGTAATGGTATCTCCTAAATTATGTCTCCGGGAATGATTGGTGATAACTTTTGTCCGTGGACGCTTAAAGGCAACTCCTATATTATGTCTTCGGGATAGATTGGTGATAAGTTTTGTCCGTGGACGCGTAAAGGCAACTCCTATATTATGTCCCGGTAAAGATTGGTGATACATTTTGTCCATGGACGCGTAAAGGCAACTACTATATTATGTCTCCGGGATAGATTGGTGATAAGTTTTGTTCGTGAATGCGTAAAGGCAACTCCTATATTATGAGTAGACAATAACTGACAGTATTAGGCTCACTTTTAAAGTATCACGGAAAATGAAGGGGCAACTCCTGGCCTCGGATTGGTCGAGAGCGGTCACGTGACCCAAGATGGCGACCAACCCACAGTGCTACCAACCCTGTGGGAATTTTCCCTCCTTAAATTTTCCTCCAAAGTCCCAAATTTTCCTCAAATTCCCAAATTTCCCTCAAATTCCCTCGTTATACTATATCAAATGCAATTTTTTCCAAGATGGTGGCCTTTCCCTTTATATATGTTCTCTGAACCTTCGGGTACTTCCAGCGACCGTCGGCTAACTTGCACCCGTCGGCTACTGGTCTGGTGCGCATGTGCACCCAAATTCTACGCTCTGATTGGTTGCCTCCCCCCTACTTTACAAGCTACCACAAGTAATCTTTCTCACTTGCACTGTTAGCCTACCTATTTAAATTAATTTTTTATTTAATTGTTCTGAATTTTAAAAAAATACACTGTTAACCTAGCTTTCTTATATAAAATGCGCTCTTACCTTCGGGTACTCCCACTCATCTACGTGGGTACCAATCATACTACGATGTATAAACATACATCGTGTATAAACACGATGTATGTTTATACGTATAACATACATCGTTACCTACCTATCCCCCCCCCCATATACTTCTGGTAAACTTGGTAAAAATATCTAATCACGGTTAATTTCAACCGGCTATCATTGGGTATCCTCAAGTCTGTGATTTTACATACTTAACACTCTTACGCTAGACAACCCGCAATACACGTTTTATTTAAAAATTAAGAGGTAGCTATTATTTATATTAATTATTTACTTATATTTTTATTTAATACACTGTTAACTTTAGAGTCCTTCAACTACCATCGACTACTACCCCCCCTCCCATATACTTCCGGTTAACTTCGTATGGATACCTTATCTCGTCTAATATCAAACACACCCGACATCCTTAAGTCAAGCGTACTTAATATCTATATTTATATACTTCCAGTTAACTTCGTACCCTAGAGCCCTCATGCCATGAAATCCTTGCCATCTTCGGACAACCTAAATTATTTTGAATATTATTTAACTGTACTTACGAAGTCTACTGGTGTACGGTAGCCGGGCTTTATCACTGTTATCACAAGCTTTGCTTTACTTTTTAGTATAATATAAAAAATATGTTTTCCTTCATTAGCCTAACAATCCTTCATCATGTACTATAACAATTTCCTATTTTCACCCACCTTCGGCTACCTTTGCGTGCGTGTACTGTAACAAATACATACTCTTATCTCTTAAGATATTCTTCGCCAGCTTCATATATATGCTATAAAAACACTTAATCTCGGCTACTTTCAGTCACTTTCATTATCAATTCTGTGGACTCCCCCCTTACCTCACTTCCTATCCACGTTTAATACACTGTTATCTTTAATTAGGTCCCATCAGACACATAGTAAATATATTCTTATACATAACGAAACTAGCACACCTAGCCTCACTTCCTTTCCTCAAAAATGTCTTCCTTTGTATAATATATGTACTATAGCGACAATTATCAACACTCAAGGACTAATTAACTACCATTTCACAAACCATATCTCACTTACTGCCTCTGCTCGGTGCACTGTGGACGGGTTTTATCGCTGTTATCACATCCACTTCCGTTACTACAAGCATTGCTTAGTACAAAATATGTTGTCATTTATTTGCACAATGTTTTTTAAATCACAAGAATTGTATAATATATTTTCCTTCGTACACTTAATTAATATTGTATATGGTTCCTTCTGATCATTTATTAAAACAGTACTACACTGGATGACATAACTAAAGAAACTAAAACTCACCCATAACCCAATGTAAACATAAACTTTGAAAATTATTTTAAAAACAGAAAAACACTAATCAATTCTATACACTTCAAACATAAAGATTAATAAAAGAACAACTAAAATTGCAAACAATATAATGTTTGAGCGTCTTTCCAGAACCGTTAACTTCTGACTGACTACCACTCCCTTCCCCACCACTCCTTCCTTTCCTGCATCCTGTTCTTATTGCGTCACTTGCATATGGCGCCAATCAGTTATCTAGCTTCTTCCACTACATCGGAACTTTGTTAAACTTTTCTAAAAAATATTTAAAATTGATCGAAAATTACTTAAATCAAATTATTTTTTATAAAATATTTACCAAAGTGTCATATTGAAAATGTAATATTGGACAGTTTTTTGTATATACTTAACTGGATTTTTGTACATAACTTATCCGTAATACCGTTTGGTTAGATTTTACTTTGTGTACATTTAAAAATGTAAAAAACCGGGCCCTTTAGCAGTTTTAATGTACGTATATACATGCAAAGTCTACGAGTAATACTTTGAGCACTACCACAATGTTACAGGATGTGGCTCACCACATCAATATTGTGTCACAACAATAAAGGCGAAATATCAGCTTGCTTTTTATTGTTAATAATATAAAGATTATATACTTCCAACTACATACGATTGAAGAAAAAAAGTGATGGAATGGGATTATACTCTTGCTATAACCCATGGTTACTAACATGCCCGTAGAAACCAAATTTACGGCATTGGCAGGGCTCGACCCGAACGTAGTGCAATGTAGAAACCTCGTACTGGGCGAACCTTCTTCTTGATTACAGTAACTCCTGCGCCAGGTAAGTAATGTTAAATTAGTTTTGAGTAAACTCTTTAACCATCAACCTTTAAAAACAATTTCTAAAGTAAATTCTGTTATAATATGGACACTTTTGTGAGATTTCATAACTACAATTTAATAGCGGCTATCTTCAGCTCTGTGTAAATGTCTATAGAATACCGTACCATCGAGGTGAGGACGACCCAAATTTAATAAAAAATCGCCCGACTGTTCTCTAACACAGCCTAATAATCGTAGGTCCTGAGGCAGTCCTGCAGCTTGGGGCTGGGCTAAGCCCTGTAAGACCTTGAGTCGCAGTCCGAACCCTCGTAAGGTACGTGTATGATTGAATGACTGGATAGTATCCATAGGTGAGGAAGAGTGGCTTACAAAAAAAGAAAAAAAAAAACAAATCTACAACCAAAAAACCTACTGTAAAACAGCAGAACCAAAAAAAATAAATAAAAAAATGTATTTATAAAAACCCTTTTGTAAGTGTGTACGGGTAGGCTTCTCTAAGTAAAGTGAAGTCTTTACTTACACAGGGACCCAACAATTTTAAAAAATCTAAATAATTTTGGGAGGTAGCATTTTGTTCGATGGCTACCACCGTCATGAGCGTTTCGGTTGGGGCTCATTACACTAAAATACCCGTGTGGGGATTTTACCAGTCCTCCATCGGGCACGTCCCATGGGAATTGGGCAACGCCCTTCAACTTTGCCTTCAGCTTACTTGAGGGTAGTGCGGAATTAAATACTCACTGTGAAAAAACTGGTTAATTCTCAATCAAAAACAAACACATTAATAAAATCTGCGAGAAAGATCATGGTATGGTACAGAATCAGGAAGTGATCTAAGTAAGATATGGTAAAACATTCTACAAGAAGAGTAAATTCCATCCAAAAGTAAGAAAAAATCAAAGATATATACAAATTTCAGAAAAAAGTCATTTTACATAAAAATATAATTGTTGAAACATGTCTCAGATCAAGTAAGAACTACCAAGATAAAAGGAAAGTAGTCTCCAAACCCCTTAAAATTAAGTTAAAATTTCCATAAATAGGGATATTTGTGTACAAAATATGTTATAATTCCCTAAAAATATTAAAATTCAGTGCCATAACAATGATATTTGTTGGATAAAAACTAAAATAAATATTCAAGACATTAAAAAATCCTTTAAAATACTCTTATAGAACCTTTATAAACTTAGTTTGAGCTCGAAACAACGTACAAAAATAGTGTAACACTTGTAAATTAATTGTTTAACCTACATAATTATTTAGTTGGCGTTGCATTTACTACTATATGACTCCAAACAGTTGGCATAGTGTAAGTAGCCAATAGGAATAAATTCTCTGTGATGTTCACATTTTAAGTCTGGTTTTAACAAAACTTGATGCTATTGATAATTTGCATCTATTTATTAAACAAATAAACGAATAGTTAGTTGAAATGTGTCTATTGTAGAAACTTTGGTATTAACAATAATAAAGTTTGGTTCCTTTTGGCTGTAATACTTGCATATACTCGCTCATAAAATGTATAAACACTACTCCTGGAGACCCAAAAACACACAAATGAAGAACTTACCTACCAAACACAATGACTCTTGATAGACCCCCTCCCTCTAACGAATAAGTAAGAATTGTGATATACTACATTCCTAACATAAAAGCCTATTTACTGACCCCCCCCCCCCACCTACTCAATACACACATCATTCATGATAGAATACCCACATTCCCTACACATACAACTTTTGATAGACCACCTACTTAACATTCAACACTCTTGACTAACCACCCACCTACTGAACACACGCAGTACTCTCAATAGACTGAGACTACGTAACTACCCATTACATAAAACCTTTGATTGACCCACAACTCCTAACATTCATGAACGACCTACCTACCAAACATACGACTTGACCACCCACAAAAAACAAGACTTTATATATAACCACCTATTTAACATGCTAGACCAACCACACACCATACAATCATGACTTAACAGTCCACCCACCTACCTACTAAACAAAATGACTTTTGATAAGCCCCAACCTATCCAGTACGTAAATACTCTTGATAGACCGTCCACCTACCCATCACACAGTTCTCTTGATAGACCAATCACCTTCCCCAAAAAAGACTTTTGTCAGACTATTTACTTAACATACAAGACTTACCACACATTCTGCATTAACCATCCACCTACTCAACACACCAAAGACTAACCACACACTCTACATACAAGATTATTGGTTGATCGCCCACCTATTCAACATACAACACCTCTGATACACCATCCATTTGAACATTACATAAAACCTGTGATATTCCACCCAATCACCAAACACACATGACTCTTAATAGACCAATCATCTACCTCGGCACACACGTTTCCTTAGGACACACTCTACAACCACCACTCATCCTACATACAAGACTCCTAGAGAACTACCCACCCACCATAAAAATACTAATGCTTGGGACTTTTTTAAATGTTGATTACATAGCTAAAGACTAAAGACTAAAAATATGAGAAAAAGTAAGGTTTTAAAAGTATAATAACGAATATAGATAAAGTTAGGTTAGCAAACATCCGAAAAGTTAGGCTAGCAACTACCGAAGGTTTATTGCTAACCTAAATTTTCTGAAAAGTTGTTAAAATAACAAAAGTCAACAAACTGTCGACAATTTTAGACTTTTGGTATTTTAACCTAACTTTTCAGATGTTTGCTAACCTAACTTTATCTGTGTTCATTATTGTACTTTTAAAACCTTACTTTTTCTCATAGTTTTTTTAATCACGGGTAGAATTAAAAAAGAGCGTGATTTCTAACGCTCTTTACCGAAACGTCGACTTTAAAAATGTCTATAATTAAAACCTCTATTCAGATTAGATTGAAAATTTAATACGTCATTTATCAACTATTTTACTAACTTATGCTAGAGTTTTATGAATTTTGATTTATTAACAAAAATGATCTTATGAAAAATGTAAAACATCTTTTTCTAGTAATTGAGTAGGCCAACGAAATCAAATAAAACTTTGTTTTGTAGATCACAATACAATTATTTCAAAAAACGAACGAATGTTTACATAACATGCTTGTATGTATTTATATGAATTAATAATCAAACGCAGGGCAGTGTGTAGCGACACGTGAAATAGCGGCACTTCTACCGACGACCAGATCGGGCATAACAAAGCGACGTTGCCGTGATGAGGTCTGTTCCAGACGCTTTTCTTACTTCCCATATGAACTTTGTTTCACAAATTCTAATTTTGTAGTTTATTTATGTCCGTACAACAGTTTTTTTGTAACAATTTTGATCTATTACGAAAAACCCACTAGGAACTATAAAAATCTAACATTGAATGTTGTAAATTGTTTATTTTTATGGTAGAAAATTGGTGATAGAAAATGAAATACACGTAACAAATCAGTATAGGGTTCTAAAAAATATCAATCTAACTAAAATTAAAGTGTTAGCTGTGATTACAGTTAAAGATTATATTCCTTTACAGGCTCTCTAACGCTGGCTGTTCAAAGCGGCAACGCTGCAGAGATTTGTATAGTGTGGTAATCAAGACAGCGCCGTGATTTCTCGCACCTCTACCCACTGCCGTGCGTTTGATTATTAATCCATATAAATGCATACAAGTATTGAAGTTGAGAGTTGATATTGGTCACTTAATAATATGTTCAAATTATATAATTTACAATAAAACCAATATATTTTTAATTTTTAACCAGGCCTTTCGTCAGCAAAGCTGGCATCATCAGGCAACACAACTTTATTTGTAAACAAACAAGACAATAATTAGTTCTGAAAACAGATGTAAATAATTTAAAGTATATAAGTATAAATATATTGTAAACAATGTATAGTGTGTATATATATATCAGAGTGTATAATTTTTAGTAAAATAAGTTGATAATAAACAAGAATTTTGAATAGGTCCATTTTCATTGTTCATTAAAGATGAATTACTCTTGTTTATAAAATATGTTTCCCAGGCATTCAAGTATTTAGAAGATGAAACTGATTTTATTATTTTTGAATTTTCTTTGCTAATATTGTGATTTGTTGTCAAACAATGTCTAGCAACTGCTGACTTTTCTTCTCTGTTAAATTTAATGTGTGAAAAATGTTCTTTGAATCTTATTTTTAAATTTCTTTTGGTTTGTCCTATGTATTTTTCTTCGCAGTTATCACAGTTAATTTCATAGATTCCTGATAGATTTTCATTTTTAATTTTGTCTTTAGGGTTATTCAGTTTGTTTTTTAATTTATTTGTAGTTTTGAATGTAGGTTTGATATTTGAATTTTTCTTGAATGAGTGTTGAATGGTTCTTGACAATTTTGTGTTAAATGTAAAACTTGCCCAATAATTTTCTTCTTTTTCTTTTATTTCTTTTAATGTAGTCCTTGATCTTTTAATTTGTTTTTTAACAGACTTTTTTAAAATATTATCAATTAGTATAGGATCATATCCATTGTAAACAGCAATATTTTTGATATAGGAAAGTTCTTTTTCAAAATTGTCCTCATTCAAAGGCGTGTTTAATAATCTATAAATCATGTTGTAGAATGCTGCTCTTTTTTGAGTTGGTGGATGATATGAGTCATTGGTGATGAATCTGTTGGTATGAGTTGGTTTTCTATATATGTTAAAATCAAGATTTTGAGAAATTTCATTTCTTGAAACTAAAATATCTAAAAATGGTAATTTTGAATTCGATTCAGATTCATATGTAAATTTTATTGTTGTGTAAAAAGAGTTCAATTGACTAAGAAAGTTATTTAAATTTTGATTTGTGTTAAATATTGCAAATATATCATCCACATATCTAAAATGCATACAAGTATGTTATGTAAACGTTCGTTTGTTTTTTTAAATAATGGTATTGTGATGTACAAAACAGAATTTTATTCGATTTCATAGGCTTACTCAATTACTAGAAAAAGATGTTTTACATTTTCCATAAGACAATTTTCGTTAATTAATCAAAGTTCATAAAACTCTAGCATAAGTTATTAAAATAATTGATTAATGACCTATTAAATCTTCAATTTAATCTGAAAAGAGGTTTTAATTGTAGACATTTTTAAAGTCGACGTTTCGGTAAAGAGCGTTAGAAAACTCTTTTTATAATCTACCCATGATTAAAAAAACTGTCAAATAATAAAAATTTTCCTTTAACACTCAAAAGCGCAGGAATAAACAAGGAACATTTAAATGCATTTTTATTTTTCTACAGTAATTAGTATCTTTACAGGTATGTTTCAAACTCGGGCAGTTATAGTTTTTTTTCTTCGAAAGTAAACATTGGATTCTCAATATGGTGGTATTGCCGGACTAAACGTAATTGAAAAGTAAGAAATGTAAACCTAAAGTAAACTTGACTTCTATTAAATAGTTTAAATATTATCTAATATTTACCTATATACCTACAATTATTCATTAAACTAGTGATATTTACTAAAATATTACCACAAGATAACATATCTGTCATTAAATTAATACAACATTGTTCTACAAAATAATTGTTTATTAGACATGAAACTGTATTAAGCAACATTACATTCAAACGATACAACTTCTTACATTTATCTATACATTATCTTATTCCACAACCTAACGAGTGTTGATAGAGTATATGTTTTTAAATTAAATCTTTGGGCATTAGTTGCGTATGATTTCGAATACCTGGTGATGTGTACAAATATCATTAAGAAGGCTGCGTTTATTGCGTAAATGACAAACATTTTTAAAATTATGAATACTTGTACGTAAGTATTTTGGATGTAATGAGTTGTAATATTATTCAATGATTTGATATTTGTTAGCAATTCTTTGAGACTGAAGGATGTAATACACAAGATAAGCGTCCACCATTTTAACAATGAAAATACTAATAAAGTAAGAATAGTCAGCCAGTATGTAAATTTTAGTGATGACTTGAGTGTGTGAAAAGAGTCCATAAATGGTTTACCATTAATAGTTCCAATCATTTGAAAAATCGAAATACAAAGCAAAATTGACAGTGATATTTGTAGCAACTTAAAGTACTGAACAAAGGAATCGAACTCAAAATACTCGGCGTATTCTAATTTTTGGAGCTCATCAGTGTATTGAGAAGCTGTATAATAATGAATGCAGAACAGTGTGATTGACACGATGCCAAAAACAATACAAACCGTTTCCATAATATTGTAAAATCCTTTTGTGAAGTATTCCAACAGACCATAATAACTTATTAAGTAAACAGTGTTCACTATGTGAAATAGTATAAAAACGACAAAAAGACAACTCCAAAAGTTAACACTAAAGGTACTGCTCACTGAAATTACTTGGGCTTTCAGAAGAACAGTTCCAGATACCAAGTACTCGACTATCAACGTGGCCTGACTGAAGAGTGCTTTGTTGCCATTGGTAGTGGTAAGTTCCACGAAGACGACTCGTGTATGTTCGTCTAGCCACATTTCGTCTTGTAGTTCCTCTAAAACTTGTGTAGCTTCGATTCTTGTAGGACCCAAAGTGACTGAGTAACCTCCATCGTGATATAATCTTCCAGAAGGACCAAAGAATCTTCCTAAAATGGGTTTGATTAAGGAGGATTGTTCTCTGTATACCCAGTAGGAATCTCCTATTCGTACATCGATGTAAGTGGCGGGATTCCATTTCTTGGAATATATATTGGAATCTTCAGAACTTTTCTTCCATTCTGGAATGCAGAGTCCGTTTTGCATAACGACATTATGACAAGGTACAGCTTGTGTTCGAAGTTGCCTGATTCTTGGACGTCCAATCAATTTATTGGTGAAATCTGAAGTCCAGTAATCGTAATCCATATAACTGCTTTCATTGATTAGCTCTCTGTTATACCACCTTGAATTGTATATAGTATTTATAAAATTGTTCATTAAATAATGTTCTAATGAGTTGACATTTGATACGTTGTAAAAACTAATAGAGTGTTTTAAAGGATATTTTGTATCCGCTAACATATTACGAATGTGGTTATTTGTGTAGTAGTAGTATTGAGAAGACCAAAGAATATTTATGACCTTGTAAGTTACAACCACAAAAGCCGTAGCAACAACAAAATCCAAAACTTTCCGCCATTGTGACCATATTTGTTTTTCATGCAGAATGGCTTTCCTAGTTTCAATCGATAGTGGAGAGTACATTAAGTGATTTCTCTTCTCCAATATTTTGTCAACATCACTATTCGTCCAAGGTTTTCTTTGAGCTAAAATATCATTTATGCGGATTTTATAAGTATGAACATCAGTCAGCAATTGAAAAGCTAACGCAAAAGCTATGGCCGATAAAACAATCTTTGCAGGTCCTGTAATGAGAGCATCTTCTCCAACCGCTAGTAAAACTGAAGACAACCACTTTTTGCTCTTTACTGAGCCAAGTTTTAATCCATAAAGCATTACAAGGTAAGCACAAACTAGAATTATTATGATACAACTAGTCCATGCTAATATATACCATGGTTTTCTTAATCCTTCACGTGGTGTGTTTGGTAGCTTTACTGGCTCCAAAGGCGGATTCTTGATCGTTGTTGTTATAAAGTGTACAAAGGTGGAGTATAATGTTCGTTTATTTTGGGAACTTTTGTTAGATAGTACTGATTGGCTGCGTATACGTTTAGGATTAAAGCTTTTTTTAAACGCATATATCACTAAGCAAGTTAGTACTGCACTTAAAATAAGGCATTGTATGCTGATAACAAACTCTTTCGTTCCAACGGAATACTGATAGTCGTCAACCCCATCTGTGGTTTCATCTTCAGGTTTGTAGAACATTATACTGCACAGCATTGCTACCATTATGTATAGCATGATAATACTAAAACGTTGTACCCTTGTAACTTGACTTCGGGGGTGTCGGTACAACACACGCATCAGTTTATGTCCGTCTCGAATTCCTAAAACTACATTGTCAAGAAAGTGTCTTTTGACACTTGAAATATCATCATCTTCTGTTGGTAAAATTCTTGCTTCGGGATAACTCCTTTCCTTTTCATTTTTCTTGGAACAAAGTGCTAACCAGTGTTCGACTATGAACTTAGTCTCAGTGATATTAGATAGGTCATAAACAAATATATTTTCACAAAACCAGCTTGGATTCCAGCCGGCATTGTCGTGCCACAAATGCAAATGCTCAATTATCCCCAGATGTTTTGGACAATTTATCAAAAACCAGTCATCACTGCCGGTTTTCAAAACTTTACGCTCATTGCTTTTAAGTATATGGGATCGACTTTCTCCTTCACTACCAATCAATCTCACACCAACGTTAGCCGTTGTTCCAGCATTAAATCTTGGACTCGTAAACACGGCTAATAAATAAGGGTATTGATCAAAAGGAAAATCATCTTCCAACATAATTACGTTCTTTCTCATCTCATCTTTCTTGTCCATGTGCCAGAGGTAAACACATAACAAAAAGTAGACAGCAAGAAACGTGGTAACAAGTGCTACGACGAGTGGATTATCTAGAACGGTAAGGAAGAGCTTAGCATCTCCAAATGGGTCAACTTGCTGGGGAGGTACTAGTAAAGCAATCCCAAATATAGATAAATGTGTGCATTGGCAGCTTACCTTCTTATCTTTAGTGACAGATTCAACAAGTAATCCGTTAGATTTCCAAGAACCACTTAACCTGTACTGACATAAAGTGGTGTTTACTTCAAAAGCATAACTTACAGATTGATTCACAGGCACTTCCTTTCCAGGTATTATTCCAACATACAAAAATCTTGGTTCGTCGTATTCATGATAATGATGTGGATATTCAACTGAATGCGTTGATATGATTACTGAGTGTTCAATCATATGATTATAATCCGGCCGATACTCTTCCATGACAGAAATACGCAATGATGTGTTAGTTGGTGGGTATAGAAATACTAAAGTCATGCGGCTTCTTGGCCTGATATCGAATCTGTGTATTTTGACCTGCGTATCCAGATAATCTGGATCTAAAGTAGGATCTGCTTGCTTAACGCTATCTTCCAATTTAAGATTCACTAAATTATCATCCAAGGTTGCATGGACAATTAATGGCTGTTGTAAAGATCGTATGTATGTGAGATCTTTTTCACCTTTTCTTGTTGCAAGTGAAACTGAAACTAAATTGGATTTTATATCAGACTTATACCATTTAAATTGACTGTCACCTATATATGCAGTCTGTAATGACAAAGCTACATGCTTATATGTCTTCTTTGTTAGTGAAGTCATTAACCCAACAGGTATGCTCACAGGAATGTCATAATTCTTATTCAAATAATTTGATATTGGATGATTTTCATCATTTGTCACTGTCCAAATAATTATGTCTTCATTGTCAGTAGAAATCTGCAGTGGAGGCTTTCCTCGATGTTGAATGAACGTAAGGACATCCTTAAGATCGTCAATTGTTTTTTCAATGAGTTGCGAACCATAATACAACAGAGTTATATCTGTTAAACCTATTTCATCATGCTCAATATCAACTGGTTTGTTCTCTTTGCATTTCAGTACTACAGAAAAACACTTTAATATTATCTCAGACACTTCTCTGATTATTTTTGAAGGAGTATATTGAGAAGATCGCCTATTAAAAATTGATTGCCTAAAACGAGTTGTTAGTTCATTAATAAAACTTAAAGCATTTACCAACAGATCAGTAGGTAATTTAAACTGAGCTGTTTTTGTAAAAGATGTTAATACTATGTGTAGCGCTGAAGAAAGCACTTTGATACGTGCAAATGTGTTTATAGATGTTTTGGTTAAACTTTCAAGTAAAAACTTAAAATTACTTTCATCTTTAGATGGTAAAATATCTGTTATTAAAGATGAAAGTCTTACCATTCCCTCTTCATCACCGAAAAGAGAGTCCGTTAAGTTCTTTTTTAATTCAGTTATTATCTTATCTGTTACATTCCACTCTGAAAGTGGTACTATTATTTCTTGCTTTAAAGAGACGCCCCTTAAATTAATTATTAAAATGGTTACATAACCTCTCGTCAACCGAACATTTTGTAGTTGACCAGTGGAAGTAGTCCCAAGCATTCGTCCACTAAAAGATAGGTTGCTGGTCGTATCTTCTTGACTCTTATCGTAGAATTCATAGAACAAAGCGTAATCAGATTTTAAAGGGCAGATTATATCGAATTCAGTAAGCCCTCTTGTTCCATCTATCGGTTCCACCTTACAAACTTCATCGTACGAAAGGATATCAGTTTCAAAAGAATACCTTGCGTAAGCCCCTTCCGAGTAGTCTCTAGCAGTGATCGTATACTCCGTCCCACTCTCCAGTGAGCCCTCTTTCAACAAAAGCATAAACGAAGGCATATCTGCAACTTTAATAGTATCTAGTGATTCTGAAATTACAGAGGCATTTGAGTAAGTCCATTCGAACTTAACAGACATATTGATGTTTTCACTTGTTACCTTTAAAAAAAGCGATTCGTTGGGAATTACTTTTCCATCACAGTTTTCCACACATTGGATAGAAATACTCTTATTTGTGGTTTCGTTCCCCACTTGTATTCGTATGTAAGCTAGTTTTGGTTTGACAATACAATCATTACAATTTGTATACAAACTGGACCACAGTTTTACTGTAAAGTTATATACAGCGGAATACATTAGATGTTCAGAATGTATGAAATAAGGCGTAGTTACATCCATTTTTTTTGTCTTACACACAGGGTCATAGTTTGTGGGTGGACTGATTCTCACGCAGCTCCACTCTACAGAGAGGTTTTTTTGTTGTGTGGGAGGCATGTTGGGATCTAACGAGCGCCCTGCCGATAAAATCAAACCTGAGCCCTTATCGATCATTCGATCACTACCTCCCTCCACTCGTAAGATAAGGGGCAAGTAAATCACCTTAATGTAGCAATAGGCGAAGTTACCAGCTTGAGTCGTTACGTGATTCACTTGTAAGAGAACTGTGTAAATCCCTATATCCAAGGTATAGGGGTCGATTTTCCACTTGTCATTCAAGTAATTCTCAAACAGCACGGGCAACATTTCTTTATAAACTGTAAATTGCCACAATTTCCATGTAAAAGTATTTCCTTCTGAGCATTTCTCGTTGGCCACTGATTTGCTGATTTTACCCCCGTCATCCACGAATTCTATCTTAGTTTTAAAGTCTATGTTAGTTGTGCGAGTAAAGATGGTTGGTGTTTTAGAGGAAGACGAACAGTCTGTAAATTCGATAGAAGCTACGCATTTTTGGTTCTCTTCATAAGATATAACTACTTGAAATTGTCTGTCGTAGATAATGTTTCCAAAATATCTCGCTACAATACCGAAGTCAGAGTAGTAACCTATAACTCGGTCTTTTAGTGTTATGAATTGAGTCGTACCAGTGAGACTGAACAATTTATATGGGAATTTAACTTTTATAAGTAACGCTGCGCAAAATCGGAAATCAGAAAAACACTTGTTTTTTTCTTTCATCCATGTAGGCTTTAAAAACTGTCCTTCACTGGTGTTAAACACTAAATTAATGTTTTTAACTGTAATGTCATAAAAACTGAAGAACCTGAATTCCAGTTCAGTGTCACTATAAACAGGTATGAGTCCTTTAAAACCCCAAGCTATATAACTGATAGGTTTCACACGAGTGGTTCCTACATGTTCACACTGTGGACCGTAATTAGCTGAAACACATTTACAACCGGGAGTGTACTCTACATTGTCTATCGCTGTTTGAAAACAACTACCTTTATTTGCTGGGCAGTCAAGTGGGCAAGTGTTTATTCTTTCACAATATAAGTTATCAGTTTTAAATATATAAGGAAACGGGAACACACATTTTGGCCCCTCAGAGTTTGAATCAGCACACAACGAACAGTCCTTACCTGCATGCCTATTACAATCATCGTTGCTTGTGCAAACATACTCTGCCAATATCCCTTTCTTAGAAGTAACAATGTACAATAGGATTAATAATAATGAAAACTTATAAGTCATACTTTCTATATTCGAAACAATAAAACACTGCAAAACATTCCTTGCAACAACTAAACACATACATATAATAACTGATTTGAGGTTAGAATATTTTAAATATAAAATATGGTCATTTCATATGACATTGTTTTCACTCACATGTATTATTTTTGTTTGTTGAATCAACTTTTTTTTAATTTTTTTATGAAATCACTCGTAAACAATATAGCCTATTTAGCTTGTTTTGGTACCTAACACATGTCTCATATTTTCGTTTTAAGCCAATTCAAACAGTTTTGAATTTTCCTGTGTATAAAAAAACTTATATTTTATTTATTTACTAGCTGTACCCGCCCGCTTCGCCGGTCATAATATTGAGTTTGATTTAGAACCTAATAGCTGAAAGAATTCGAGCATTTTTGCTTCTCCTACCAATATTAGATTTTTTAGGAGGCATGTCATAAAAAGTAAACTGCAAAACAAATAATTATTTATTTTTTATTTTCACGTTTCACCACATGTTTTAATTACCGAGGAAAAAAGGTTAACACCAAATACAGATCACCTGATCAAGTAAAAGTAGTGTGTGCTACACTCTCAAGGTGAAATGTAGAACTACAATAAATCAAAACATAAACAGTACTGTTGTTGTGAGAACTTCAATCTGCTTATGGCATGTGAAACTACATTAAACCACACAGTCATATGTTTTTTGTAAACAATTCAGATTCTCCATTTGAATAACATGGGATCTTTAGGAGCCCGTGGGGCGGGACCCTGTGGACGGATCTGCATCAAACTTCACAGAAACCATGTCGGAAGTATACAGGACAACATCCTTAAGTTTCATGGCGATCGGTTGGATGGTTTGGCAGCGCATAAACTTCAAACATATATATATATATATATATATATATATATATATATATATATATATACAAACATCCTCTTTTATAAATATAGATTAATTTTTTACGGTTACACCATATTACATAGAACCATAGATAATATAGTGGGAATTAATTAAAACAATACAAATAATTTTTTGTATGATTATTATTAAATAAGGCATAAAGTTCATTAATGACAAAATTGAAGTGTTACTTTTTAAAAGTAACTCAGACATGGTGAAGAAATCAACATGATCAGGTATGCTATTTCCCAGGTGATGGAGATGATTGAACTGTGATTAGAATATAGTGTTTGATAATATTTCCTCTCAAACAAATGTTTAGTTCTAGACGATCTTGAGCAGCGAAAATCTATTCTTTCAAGTAGGTTAGGGGAATCCCACTCTAGCTGTAGCTGTTGTTTTTCATGTAAAACTGAACAGTTGTTCTATGAAATTGACTTGATCCCTCCAAATTGAAGTGCAGATATCGAAGTCTCTTCTTCACGTACTCTCTGCTTTGCTCGACTTCTGATCAACCGTCATCAAGGCCCTTAGATTGGCAATCAATTAAACGTGGTTCATCGATACTTCTCCTGAGCGATCCTGGACCTGTGTTTGGAGCAGCACCAAGAGACGATACTTATTCTTTAGTCCGTTTACTTGAATCGTTAAGGGTATTCGATCGAAAATTATTTTTGAAAATGTTGTGAATAAAATTGTTAGTATCCATGTAAGTAATAAATGTGTTACGGGAAAAATTCTTTAAAAATTGCTTTATGGAGATATGGCTGCCCAAAGTGACTAATTTGGTCTTTTTGGTGCATAACTAAGGAACAAACTGTGTGATATAATTTATTAATATTTTGAGAATATAGTGGACAAACGATACTAATCAACTTAGTATATAGTAAATCTAAAAAGATTTGTTTAAGTGTTACCAATTATTTTTCTATAAATGATATTTGTTCAAATTTTGAGTTGAAATTTGTACAATCATCTTTGGCTAAAAAGTAGATTAATATACATAACATTCATTGCTAGAGTTTATTATAAATTTGGGAGTTATGTCTTTCTGTCAAATTTGCGGGGGGGGGGGGCAGGCGGGGGCTATAGGGAGAGAGAGGGGAGGGGAATACATTGCTTGTTCGTTATTGAGTCAGGAACTTTACTACTTCTAGCGGCAGTTGGGGGACGCGACCAAGTGTCCCAAGGACAAACTGAGCCAGTTTATTTGGGACAGATTGTCGTTGAGACACTTTGTCCGTAGCGTGCAAAATTCCAAGGTGGTACAAGTCGTCGTTGGATCACTTTGTCCTACATGTGCTAAAATCAGAAATGGATTAGTTTGTCCTTACGAGCAAGGACAAACATGAAAAATAAAGAAATTTTGGTCTGTTTAGTTGGTATCAGTTGTAGTTCCAAACCACTCTATTGCAGGGCAGTTAAAGCCATTACTGTAAAAGCGTCCATTGTCAGTACTTTTTCGTCGCGTATTTCTGACTTAAGCGATACAATTTGAATGCTTCATTCGGAAAGATGTATAGAAAGCTTTAAGGTAAGTAAAACTAATCATGATAATACCATAGCGTAGAGTATCTATTTAGCTCCAATGTGATATAATAATTAAGTAAAATTATGTGTTCGTTCGGTAAATGGCGCGATTTTTCAGTTATTTGGTTGAGTTGCTTTGATTGGACCTTATGGAGTTGCCTTAAATGGACCGGTCCATCCTGGGCAACTTTGTATTTAATTAAGGGGAAATGTCATATTATATTATTTTTCTGGTTTTTTGACAAAATAACTCAAATACTTTGTATTTATTGCAGATACTGAAAATGGAGCGAAAAAATTATAATTGTCTGAAGATAACCAACAGCAAGCCGACAACAACCGTCTTCAGCTTAGAGAACAAGAGAGACAGGAGTACAAAAAGTTGCAGTTCTTACAAGCGCCCTTTATAAATCCGAGTTAACAAGCCTTAAAAATGAAATTAAAAGCCGTAAATAAAGTACCACATATAAAAAAGACGTTGATCTTAAAAGAAAAAATGGGAACAGTAAAGAAATCTAAGAAGAAAACTCATTTCACGAAAATCTCAATTACAAACAGAATGTTGGCTGTGTGATACATGAAGAATAGAGAATAAAGTTGGCCATAGTCTTTGTGCAAGTGTAAGCACAAACAAGGCAATATTTTATTACACTGATTGTATCTATATTGTTTTAAATACTTCCTATTACAATTTTACTCGCAGTAACTTTTACTATAAACATATTTTATTTAAATGTATAGAATAAAATTAAAAATGTACTACAACATATTACGTGTCTAATTCGTTACTTTTGACAGTGGTCCAATGAAAGCAACCATCAGTCCATCGTATGTAACTAGTTTCTATGCCGATTGACACATGACTTTAAAATAATTTTAAAATAGAACTATGTAACTTCATAAGATTTTTGAAGCTGCCATTATGAATAAAAATGAAACACTGTTTGATCATACCCATTGTAAAGTCTGTTAAACTCATGTCTTTACGTTTTAAGAGAAACTTTTGATGAAACTGTTCCAATTAAGGCAACTGTCCCCTATTTATATTTTTACTAGGGGACTTCCCTGTACGCTTCGCGTGCCAACCCCCCCTCTCGCTGCGCTGGATACACCCTCGTCTTCGGCCTCGGCCAGTGACTTTGATCACAAATAATATTAAATTATCTGTATAATGTAAACTCACAATAGTAAATTTATTTACATTATTTTACTCACACTACTTGCGTTGCTGCCTATTTTACTCACACTACTTGCGTTGCTGCCTATTTTACTCACACTACTTGCGTTGCTGCCTATTTTACTCACACTACTTGCGTTGCTGCCTATTTTACTCACACTACTTGCGTTCCTGCCTATTTATTAGTATAAATACCTAATAAGTATTACTTAGCCTATTTCAAAAGTGTTCATTTCATTTGTTTTTTAACAGCTGAAGATTTAACTCTTAATACATCAATAGGATAATGTTAAATATACAAAATTAACGTTTATTATTTTTTTTTTTTACAAAACAGCTGTTACAAAATTTACTAAAATCAACCCAATGTTATTCTTATGGGGAAAAGGAAATTTTGAGAGGATATTTGTACCCCTTAAGAATCAAATTCCAAAAAATCCTTTGTTAGTGGGTTCCTTCGATACTAAAGCTAACTTCCTTTAAAATTTTGTGTAAATCCGTTCTGTGTTATTTGAGATTTCGTGATGAGTGAGTGAGGGAGTTAGTGGTGTTTGGTAACATCTCTTATGAGAATACATTTGTTTAGTTGTATTAATACTATTAATAACATATTAACATTATTGTTTTAAAATTAAATAGTTTTTTATTCATATTCATCTGGATTCCTGACTGACTACTGGTAACAAGGTTTAGTTATTAGTAGCCAAATAAGTTACTTAAAAACTGTATCGTCTTGTATGGTAAAAATGCTTTAAACTTATTAATCGATATGCATCTGTAATCTGAGCTGATTCTACGAGAAATATTAATCTTGGTTTAATTTGATGTAAAACAATGATATTTATTATAAAAGTGGAAAACAGATTATCCGCATATTTTCCCATTATACTGCAGATGAATTTAAGCTAGGTGATATAATTATAAAAATCAACATTGAATATGTTAATACAGTTTATATTTCATTTAACATAAACAACAAACGTGTTGTAACTTGTTTGTACACGTACGTAAGTGTATTTACGTACGCAAACTATGTTTCCTTATTTATTTTATTTATTCTTAAGACACCGATCGTCCAGATTTGGGTGAAAAGGAATGTTACCTACTAAATATTTTATTTAAAAAATAAATAATTTTTAAATCAATAATAGTTACATTTTATTTTATATTCTAAAAAATTAGGTATAAATTTTAATTATTGTAAAGTATATTTTATTCTATTTTAAATAAAAATAAAACTATATATTTCCAAAAACTTAAGATTTTTAATTGTTTTACAGCTACAAATAGAAATAAAAGTTTCTAAATAAATACTGAATTTTACAACTTTTATAACTAACTAAACCCATTGGTTTAGTTAGTTATAAAAAAGTTGATTTTTTTCATTAAAATATCAACTTTTAAAAGGGGTTACACTTTTTATTTAACCATGCTAAATATATTTCTACCAATCAACACATCTGCAGATAGATATGGATGGTCAAATGTATGGTCATGGATGTGTATGAGTCACTCACCATCAACCATTAAAATAATACTATGTTCGCTTATAGGACTGTTCTCTTTTCGGAAGACACCTATTAAATATTTCGATTAGGCTATAGTTGGAAAACTTGACTCGCTCCATTACTTCTCGAGAGCTTTGAAAAATATAAAACAGTAGAGAAGACGAGAACCAGTAGAAATATATTTTCCTGTATCGGCTGTATCATAATGATGAATATTTATAGAAAAAGATGAACACGTACTTAAAGAGACTTTAATTATGTTTACTTTCTTTAACCATGACATTTAGAGTTATATGAAATTCAACACTCATTTGAATAGTATGCCTGACTATAAATAACATGATTTATCGTGTAAAATAAAAATAATGACTTATACAGCATCCAAAAATAATTATTGTGGTATTAGCCTACATTTTCTTTGCTCTGATATACACGTTCTTTCAATCAGTTAATATTTAAATAAGATTAGTGAATAATTAACTTATTAATAATTGTGTTGTTTTATTTATTATTTGAATACCTTATGTATTACGTTGCTTGTACAGTCACATTCAAAACTTAAAATGGTTCGGTTTGTCTTTTCCTAACAGAGGCAACCTGGACCACATTCCGGAGTGGTTCATATTGTCGTTGGGACACTTTGTCCGCAGCGTGCAACATTCCATGGTGGCCCAGGTTGTCTTTACGCCAACTGACAAACTGAACCACTTTCCTGAGAGGATCAATTTGTCTTTGGGTCACTTTGTCCTCGCTGGATTTTAGAATATGGTCCAGGTTGTCGTTGGGACACTCGTCCGCGTCTCTTTAGGGACCCTGCGAGGGCTTCGCGCACCTAAGGAATTCTATCCGCGCGTTTAATGCGCGACAAAATTTTGCACGCTGAGAACAAAGTGTCCCAACGACCATTTTCCCACCCAAACAGGCTCGATTTGTCTTTGGGACACTTTGTCGCGCCTCCTTTGGTACTATGTATAGTAGTAAAGCCTGAGGCCACGAGCTAGCACAGTAACGGCAGCTGTCAGACAATAGCCCACAGCTCTCATTGTCTGTGCTTTGTTTCATGCTGTTGTGTGCTAGGCCTGAAGTATGCCGCAGGTTCACTGGACCAGCCTGCTTCATCTTAATTCTTCTTATACTATCTAGGTGACTTCAAACAGAGCCTGATCGATTTTGATTTGAACTCAATTACAAGGTTACATTGCAGTTAATTAACCTCAGAATATGTAAGTTGGTTCAAGAATAGGGGAAACACATAAAGAAACCGTACTAACATATGAAGGGAACATTCAGTTGGTATAAGAATAATGAAAACAAATAGAGGAACCGTAATTACATATGGAGGGTGTAAGAATAGTGGAAACAAATAGACGAACCGTAATTACATATTGAGGGGAAATTCAGTTGGTCTACGAATAGTGGAAACAAATAGAGGAACAGTAATTATACATGGACGGGGAAATTCAGTTGGTCTAATAATAGTGAAAACAAATAGAGGAACCATAATTACATATGGATGGGACATTCAGTTGGTCTAATAATAGTGAAAACAAATACAGGAACCGTAATTGCATATGGATGGGACATTCAGTTGGTCTAATAATAGTGAAAACAAATACAGGAACCGTAATTGCATATGGATGGGACATTCAGTTGGTCTAATAATAGTGAAAACAAATACAGGAACCGTAATTGCATATGGATGGGACATTCAGTTGGTCTAATAATAGTGAAAACAAATAGACGAACCGTAATTGCATATGGAGGGAATATTCAGTTGGTGTAAGAATAGTGGAAACAAATAGAGGAACCGTAATTGCATATGGATGGGACATTCAGTTGGTCTAATAATAGTGGAAACAAATAGAGGAACCGTAATTGCATATGGATGGGACATTCAGTTGGTCTAATAATAGTGAAAACAAATACAGGAACCGTAATTGCATATGGACGGGGAAATTCAGTTGGTCTAATAATAGTGAAAACAAATACAGGAACCGTAATTGCATATGGATGGGACATTCAGTTGGTCTAATAATAGTGAAAACAAAAAGAGGAACCGTAATTGCATATGGATGGGACATTCAGTTGGTCTAATAATAGTGAAAACAAATAGAGGAACCGTAATTGCATATGGAGGGCATATTCAGTTGGTGTAAGAATAGTGGAAACAAATAGACGAACCGTAATTATATATGGAGGGGACATTCAGTTGGTGTAAGAATAGTGGAAACAAATAGAGTAACCGTAATTATATATGGAGGGGACATTCAGTTGGTGTAAGAATAGTGGAAAAAAATAGAGGAAACCACAACTAATTAATGTTCTCTGTGGTTTAAATTATCAACAATAAAATAGTTACAATCAAAAATTTTGGTTACAGATTCCTGTAATGAGGTAATGAGGTTCTGTATTGATGGTAGAATAGGGTAAACACACTGAGGGTCCGTAATAACATGTGGAGGGAACAATCACTTGATGGTAGAATAGGGTAAACACACTGAGGGTCCGTAATAACATGTGGAGGGAACAATCACTTGATGGTAGAATAGGGTAAACACACTGAGGGTCCGTAATAACATGTGGAGGGAACAATCACTTGATGTTAGAATAGGGTAAACACACTGAGGGTCCGTAATAACATGTGGAGGGAACAATCACTTGATGTTAGAATAGGGTAAACGCACTGAGGGTCCGTAATAACATGTGGAGGGAACAATCACTTGATGGTAGAATAGGGTAAACACACTGAGGGTCCGTAATAACATGTGGAGGGAACAATCACTTGATGTTAGAATAGGGTAAACGCACTGAGGGTCCGTAATAACATGTGGAGGGAACAATCACTTGATGGTAGAATAGGGTAAACACACTGAGGGTCCGTAATAACATGTGGAGGGAACAATCACTTGATGTTAGAATAGGGTAAACGCACTGAGGGTCCGTAATAACATGTGGAGGGAACAATCACTTGATGGTAGAATAGGGTAAACACACTGAGGGTCCGTAATAACATGTGGAGGGAACAATCACTTGATGTTAGAATAGGGTAAACGCACTGAGGGTCCGTAATAACATGTGGAGGGAACAATCACTTGATGTTAGAATAGGGTAAACGCACTGAGGGTCCGTAATAACATGTGGAGGGAACAATCACTTGATGGTAGAATAGGGTAAACACACTGAGGGTCCGTAATAACATGTGGAGGGAACAATCACTTGATGTTAGAATAGGGTAAACGCACTGAGGGTCCGTAATAACATGTGGAGGGAACAATCACTTGATGGTAGAATAGGGTAAACACACTGAGGGTCCGTAATAACATGTGGAGGGAACAATCACTTGATGGTAGAATAGGGTAAACACACTGAGGGTCCGTAATAACATGTGGAGGGAACAATCACTTGATGGTAGAATAGGGTAAACGCACTGAGGGTCCGTAATAACATGTGGAGGGAACAATCACTTGATGGTAGAATAGGGTAAACGCACTGAGGGTCCGTAATAACATGTGGAGGGAACAATCACTTGATGTTAGAATAGGGTAAACGCACTGAGGGTCCGTAATAACATGTGGAGGGAACAATCACTTGATGTTAGAATAGGGTAAACGCACTGAGGGTCCGTAATAACATGTGAAGGGAACAATCACTTGATGGTAGAATAGGGTAAACACACTGAGGGTCCGTAATAACATGTGAAGGGAACAATCACTTGATGGTAGAATAGGGTAAACACACTGAGGGTCCGTAATAACATGTGGAGGGAACAATCACTTGATGTTAGAATAGGGTAAACGCACTGAGGGTCCGTAATAACATGTGAAGGGAACAATCACTTGATGGTAGAATAGGGTAAACGCACTGAGGGTCCGTAATAACATGTGGAGGGAACAATCACTTTATGTTAGAATAGGGTAAACACACTGAGGGTCCGTAATAACATGTGGAGGGAACAATCACTTGATGTTAGAATAGGGTAAACGCACTGAGGGTCCGTAATAACATGTGGAGGGAACAATCACTTGATGTTAGAATAGGGTAAACGCACTGAGGGTCCGTAATAACATGTGGAGGGAACAATCACTTGATGGTAGAATAGGGTAAACGCACTGAGGGTCCGTAATAACATGTGGAGGGAACAATCACTTGATGTTAGAATAGGGTAAACGCACTGAGGGTCCGTAATAACATGTGGAGGGAACAATCACTTGATGTTAGAATAGGGTAAACGCACTGAGGGTCCGTAATAACATGTGGAGGGAACAATCACTTGATGGTAGAATAGGGTAAACACACTGAGGGTCTGTAATAACATGTGGAGGGAACAATCACTTTATGTTAGAATAGGGGAAACGCACAGATGGTCTGTAATAACATGTGGAGGAAACAATCACTTGCTGTTAGAATAGGGGAAATGCACAGAGGGTCCGTAATAACAAGTGGATGGAACAATCACTTTATGTTAGAATAGGGGAAACGCACTGAGGGTCCGTAATAACATGTGGAGGGAACAATCACTTGATGGTAGAATAGGGTAAACGCACAGAGGGTCCGTAATAACATGTGGAGGGAACAATCACTTCATGTTAGAATAGGGGAATAGCACTGAGGGTCCGTAATAACAAGTGGAGGGAACAATCACTTGATGGTAGAATAGGGTAAACACACTGAGGGTCCGTAATAACATGTGGAAGGAACAATCACTTGATGGTAGAATAGGGTAAACACACTGAGGGTCTGTAATAACATGTGGAGGGAACAATCACTTGATGGTAGAATAGGGTAAACACACTGAGGGTCTGTAATAACATGTGGAGGGAACAATCACTTGATGGTAGAATAGGGTAAACACACTGAGGGTCCGTAATAACATGTGGAAGGAACAATCACTTGATGGTAGAATAGGGTAAACACACTGAGGGTCTGTAATAACATGTGGAGGGAACAATCACTTGATGTTAGAATAGGGTAAACGCACAGAGGGTCTGTAATAACATGTGGAGGGAACAATCACTTGATGTTAGAATAGGGTAAACGCACAGAGGGTCTGTAATAACATGTGGAGGGAACAATCACTTGATGGTAGAATAGGGTAAACACACTGAGGGTCCGTAATAACATGTGGAGGGAACAATCACTTGATGTTAGAATAGGGTAAACGCACAGAGGGTCTGTAATAACATGTGGAGGGAACAATCACTTGATGGTAGAATAGGGTAAACGCACAGAGGGTCTGTAATAACATGTGGAGGGAACAATCACTTGATGTTAGAATAGGGTAAACGCACTGAGGGTCCGTAATAACATGTGGAGGGAACAATCACTTGATGTTAGAATAGGGTAAACGCACAGAGGGTCTGTAATAACATGTGGAGGGAACAATCACTTGATGGTAGAATAGGGTAAACACACTGAGGGTCCGTAATAACATGTGGAGGGAACAATCACTTGATGTTAGAATAGGGTAAACGCACTGAGGGCCCGTAATAACATGTGGAGGGAACAATCACTTGATGTTAGAATAGGGTAAACACACTGAGGGTCCGTAATAACATGTGGAGGGAACAATCACTTGATGTTAGAATAGGGTAAACACACTGAGGGTCCGTAATAACATGTGGAGGGAACAATCACTTGATGTTAGAATAGGGTAAACACACTGAGGGTCCGTAATAACATGTGGAGGGAACAATCACTTGATGTTAGAATAGGGTAAACGCACAGAGGGTCTGTAATAACATGTGGAGGGAACAATCACTTGATGTTAGAATAGGGTAAACGCACAGAGGGTCTGTAATAACATGTGGAGGGAACAATCACTTGATGGTAGAATAGGGTAAACGCACAGAGGGTCTGTAATAACATGTGGAGGGAACAATCACTTGATGGTAGAATAGGGTAAACACACTGAGGGTCCGTAATAACATGTGGAGGGAACAATCACTTTATGTTAGAATAGGGGAAACGCACAGATGGTCTGTAATAACATGTGGAGGGAACAATCACTTGATGGTGATGGTAGGATAGGGTAAACACACTGAGAGTCCGTAATAACATGTGGAGGGAACAATCACTTGATGTTAGAATAGGGTAAACGCACTGAGGGTCCGTAATAACATGTGGAGGGAACAATCACTTGATGTTAGAATAGGGTAAACGCACAGAGGGTCTGTAATAACATGTGGAGGGAACAATCACTTGATGGTAGAATAGGGTAAACACACTGAGGGTCCGTAATAACATGTGGAGGGAACAATCACTTGATGGTAGAATAGGGTAAACACACTGAGGGTCCGTAATAACATGTGGAGGGAACAATCACTTGATGGTAGAATAGGGTAAACGCACTGAGGGTCCGTAATAACATGTGAAGGGAACAATCACTTGATGGTAGAATAGGGTAAACACACTGAGGGTCCGTAATAACATGTGGAGGGAACAATCACTTGATGTTAGAATAGGGTAAACGCACAGATGGTCTGTAATAACATGTGGAGGGAACAATCACTTGATGGTAGAATAGGGTAAACACACTGAGGGTCCGTAATAACATGTGGAAGGAACAATCACTTGATGGTAGAATAGGGTAAACGCACTGAGGGTCCGTAATAACATGTGGAAGGAACAATCACTTGATGGTAGAATAGGGTAAACGCACTGAGGGTCCGTAATAACATGTGAAGGGAACAATCACTTGATGGTAGAATAGGGTAAACACACTGAGGGTCCGTAATAACATGTGGAGGGAACAATCACTTGATGGTAGAATAGGGTAAACACACTGAGGGTCCGTAATAACATGTGGAGGGAACAATCACTTGATGTTAGAATAGGGTAAACGCACAGATGGTCTGTAATAACATGTGGAGGGAACAATCACTTGATGGTAGAATAGGGGAAACGCACTGAGGGTCCGTAATAACATGTGGAAGGAACAATCACTTGATGGTAGAATAGGGGAAACGCACAGATGGTCTGTAATAACATGTGGAGGGAACAATCACTTGATGGTAGAATAGGGGAAACGCACTGAGGGTCCGTAATAACATGTGGAAGGAACAATCACTTGATGGTAGAATAGGGGAAACGCACTGAGGGTCCGTAATAACATGCGGAGGGAACAATCACTTGATGGTAGAATAGGGGAAACGCACAGATGGTCTGTAATAACATGTGGAGGGAACAATCACTTGATGGTAGAATAGGGGAAACGCACAGATGGTCTGTAATAACATGTGGAGGGAACATTAGAATAGGGGAAACAAACAGATACTATTAATTTAAATGTCCACACTCAGAGAACAATAACAAGAAAAAATAGTTTCTCTACAAATCTCACTTAAAATACTTGTCTTATTTTAACCAACTCCTAAATTTCCGAACACGAATAAAAATTGTGTTTTAATTCAAATATCATTGTTAAATTATCCAACAATTAAGTCTTGGAAAAGTTGCTAACGAGCTCGGTCAAAAATTTACAAGCTGCCTTTAGCCTTACGCAACACATCGATCAAGTTCAAAAAAAGAGGAAGAAATGCTATCAGACAAATATTAGATCCATTAAGAAGTCCTTAAAAACTCATAGATTTAGAATTAAAGGAATAAGAGAATACTATGACATTCATTCTGACATGAGGATACAGACTAACACTCGATGGAAATACCAAGACTGTGGAATCAACTAGGTTAACAGAGCAAATTGTAAAATTGTATAACAATTTTGCAGGGCCAAAACAGGAACAATTTAATGTATTGCTATAATAAAAGAAGACCTATAGGCAGCTCATAAAACACAACTGACATTCAGACAATAGATTTGTAATTGAAAACTTGGTCAGATATTGGCAGTATAATATAACTGGAACAAAATGATCTATGAAAAAAACTGATTGAGAAATAATTAAACAAGTGTGGGCATAAATATTTTATTTATTTATTCTTAAGACGCCGATCTTCAAGATGAGGACGAATGTGGGTTTCTAACGAGTGTAGATGAGCGTTGTAGGAATTGTTACAAACTAATACCAAATATTCTTCAGAAAATGTCATTAATTAATAGCCCAATGACAAATGAACAGCTGGTGGTTATCAGCTGATCCCTTTCAACATTTGTTATGACTCTGATTAGGATCGAATAATTGAGAATATTTAGCTTATATTATAAACTAGGTGCCTATTCCGACACTCGCTGCGTTCGATACACCTCGGCCCTCGGCCTAGGCATGTAATGTATGATTACAAATAGTAGTAGATTAACTGTATAACGTAAAATCACAATATTAAATTTATTTACAGTATCTCACTTACACTAATAATACCCAATGGTATTTGTTTTTATTTAACAGCTGAATATTAAACTCTCAATGCATCAACAGAATAATGTCAAATATACAAAATAAACATGATGATTATTTACAAAACAGCTGTTATTAGTTCACTAATTTCAACCCAACGTTATCCTTATGGAATAATGTTTTATTGGCAGTTTCTACCCCTTTGGAGTATTTTATCAGGATGAAAACACTTAGTTGTCCTGTTTAAGACCAAAAGAAACAGTGTACAAACGTCAGCTCTCTAACTACATGGAAAGTTGGAGAATTAGTTAGTGAGTCAGTCAACAAGGGCTTTGCCTTTTATATCTAAGATGCAAACTCTTAGCATTGAATGTAGACACAATTAGGTCCGTACTTGCATTATTTTTACTGACTGGTGCTTCTTCATCCATACTAACATTCCGTTGTCGATTTCAGTGACACAAGTTACGTTATGCGCACGTTTTGGAATGGTCTAATTTATAAGGACGGTTCTTCAGTTAGTTGAAGTCGGAGAGTTGTTCTTGCAGGACCAGCAACTATGGCAATCTGGCGTCACGGCAGTGTAGGAAACACACATTTGCCATTGGTAACGGTTCGTTTGCTGAAAATGATCCTGGGACCAGAAGATGCCCAGACTACAAAGAACCTGGCGCGTTCCTTTCAGTCCTAATCAAGGGCAGTTTCAGGTGGCGGTTGAGTCTCATACGGCCTAGGTACCATACGGCCTAGGTACCATACGGCCTAGGTACCAATTCGTTAACGTATAATACATCGGATTTCCGTCCCTTTACCATCCGATATAGGACGATTGGTTAGTAACTTTTCATTTTACCAGTACCATTGGGCCGTAGTACCTCTACTTTTTCTATGTTTTTGAATAACCTGCGTTGTTTAAAATTAGACAGGAGATATATTTTTCTTTACGCAGATGATACTAGTTTGCTTTTTGAGGGTAGTGGCTGGGAGGAAGCTCCCCGTCTGGCGGAGATGGTTTTACTAGCTGTCAAGCGTTGGTTCGATTAAAGTCGGGTATCAGTAAAGTTATCTAAAACAAAAATGGCAGACTTTGGAAATTCATTTATATTTTTCTTCACTTAGTAAACTACTTGCATCTGATTTATTAAAAATAGTTTATCATGATTATATTCAATCGTTGTTGCGATATGTTAATCTGGCGTGGGACGAGTGTCTCTGGAGCATTCTCTCTCCATTAGAAATAACTCAGAAGTCAACCGTCAAAGGTGCCTTGCAGAAAAACTCACGGACTTACTCTTTGAGCAATTTAAAGTGCTAAATATTAAACAATAAAATCCTCTAACCTATAAACGTATGTGTACATTTAATATATAAATATGCATTTTTCGAAGTTAATATTTTGTATTATAGATATTCATAAATTGTATGTAATTTATAAATTATTTTAATATAAATACAATCGACAAGCAGTTAGCTGATACAGAACTCATTCCTCATCAACAGGCTGTAGCCCACGTGGAGAAATTTGTGTTAGCATAGAGAAAGTATTATGATCGTAAAAAAAAGGTACAAGTTGGTCTAAAAATCCATTTTAGGACCCCCTGAACAAACAAACAAAATTTTTTTTAATTTGGTGTCTGTCCGTATGTGTTTCTTTCTATGTGTATGTGCACTTCGCTGGAAACCAAACGGATGGATCGATTTTTATAAAATTTGGTATGTATGGGTAATTGCCAATATCTCTATAGGCCTACACTTTTTTACTTTTTTGAAATTGTAGTTTTTTAATTTTTATAAGTAAAAAACATACAAAAATAAAATTTTCTCAAAAACGCATCTTAAGATTTTAATTACATTTTCAGAAAAGATGCACATTTTAATTTAAAATATTTTAGTAAACCCGCATTTGGCTACATTTTCAGTAAAGATGCAAATTACAATTAATTTTTTTAAATTTAGTTTTATATATTAGTTACCATCACACTAAGTTGGGGCTGGAGGCCGAAGGCCGGGAGCCACAACTCCGGTTGTTCATGGTTATGTGATTAATTGAACAGCTGTTTTTGAAGATTTTTTAACACTTTTATTCCTGGATCAAAATTTACATATTATACACAGAAAATGTAACAGGTGGAAAAATAACATTATCGGGTTCGCTCATATACGAGTCACCCTGTAACATGAATAACAATCAATGACTTGTGTTGTATATAAATATATATATATATATATATATATATATATATATATATATATATATATATATATATATAAAACATATTTAAGTAAGTTAAATAAATAAACAAAATAAATGTTACATATAAATGCCTATGAATCAGTCTATCACGTCTTAGGGAAGTCTGGCTTTTAAACGCCTCTGTAAAGTAGGTTCTCCAATATGATAGGTTCTCCAATATGAAAGGTAATAGCTCCTGGAACATTGTCTAAGTTTGCCATGAACTTACGACAATTTCTTTTAATAAAAGCATCAATGGTATCGAGTCCAAATTCTACATGCAGATGTGAGTTACGTATGGACTATTAACTGCAATTCTTAAAACTTTGTTTTGGAAAATTTGAATCTTTTTCAGTTTGCCGGAATAAATACATATTCCTCAAACCGGACAGGCATACATAATTAACGGCCGAAGAATTGTTTTATATATTACAAATGTGCATTCCGGTTTCAGAGATGACTTTCTGTTTATTATAGGAAATAACATGGATAGACGTGCATATGTCTGAGTAAGTTTGTTGTTGACGTGAAGATTCCAGGTTAATTTTTTATCGAGGTAGACCCCTAAGTATTTTATGCCTTGATCATCAAGGTTCCAAGGAATTGAAGCATTTTCAATAGCAACTTCAGGTGGCAAAATATACTTCCTTAAAGAGAAAACTTTTGTTTCACATTTCAATGGATTTAAAGATAGTCTCCAGGTTTTAAACCAATCGGTCAGAGTTGTGACGCTGAATTGTAATGAATTTACGGCTTGGTTGATGTCAGTATGCTGGGTAATAAGGACTGTGTCATCAGCATAAAGAGTGATAGTAGCCTGAGGGAGCTCAGGAATATCAGATATGTATAAGTTAAAAAGAAGAGGTCCCAGTAATGAGCCTTGAGGAACACCTGCGCCTATTGAACGAACTGAGGAAAGTGTGCAGGTGAATTTAACACAAAAAGTCCTATCAGACAAAAAGGATTGCAAAAAAGCTCTCAGATGCAAAGGAAGTCCAAACTGATACAATTTATATAATAGGCAACCATGCCAAACCTTATCAAATACATTTGTTATGTCCAAAAATGCTGCCGATGAATGAAAGTTCCTCTCAAATCCTCTACTTATGATTTCATTGATTCCTAGAAGTTGATGAGTTGTAGAATGCCTTGTATGGAATCCAAACTAATAAGGGGGAATGATATTAGAAGAATCCAAGTATTTTAGCAGTCTCTTCTGTATAATTTGTTCAAGTAATTTTGATATTGATGAAAGTATACTGATCGGACGATAACTGCTAGGAGAATTTTTGGGTTTGTTGGGCTTGTGTATAACAATTATTTGAGCAAGTTTCCAGGTTTTGGGAAATAACTAACAGAAATGCAAGTATTGAAAATTGATGCCAGTATTGAAAGTGCTTTGGTAGAAAATTTCTTCAAAACTATGTTAGGTACCAAGTCAAGCCCTGGGAATTTTTTGTTGGGGAGATTTTTAATAATATTTTTAATTTCCGAGGGTGAGATGTATTTCACAGGCTGCTCTGTACTGCTAGGGGTTGTGGATAAAAATCCTCAACATTTCTGTTAGTTTCAAAATCATGAACAGCATTAAGAAAGAATGTATTCTTAAAATAATCAGCAAACACATTACTTTTTTCGGAATCACTTTCAAAAATTAAATTATTTTGTTTTAGTGGAGGCACAATTGTCGGTGATATATTAGAATCACCAAGATCAATATCAGAAACGTAATATTTATGAGAATTAATCCTATATTCATCAAGTTCGCTACGTACTTTACGAATTTATTCATTTAGCTGCATCTTTAAGTGAGGGTACCTTTATCTCTGCCACTGATGACTCACTCTGATTTTCAGTCTAATTAATTGCATAATTCTCATGGGAGGACGAAGAAAAGTGTTTCGTGTAGGGGGAAATGTCCGGATACTTGCATTTTTCACCGATACAGTATTTTAAATACTCTGTAAAGTCTTGAACTGCTCTGTCAACGCCACTTACTGAATATAAGTCCGTTGGAACTTTCATGCGATTGTCTAATTCTGCTCAAAAGGTATCCCAATCCACTGGACCATTTATCAATCTGGGAATTTGCGGCGAAAATAGTGATTGTATGAAAAAACTTACAAAAATAGGGAGATGGTCAAAATCAAGTTCGCTGATTACTTGTTGTAGAATAGGAGCTTCAAAGTTTTTATGAAGAGTAATGTCCAATATATCGGGATGGAAATTGTTTTGCCAAGAGTTCAGACGGAGGTGAAATGTTTATATTGGTTTCATTCATAGCACGTAACAAGCGAACCACATTCGGGTTAGTTACCCTACAACCCCAAAATTGATGTTTACAATTTAAATATTCTAAGATAAGAATTGGAGTGTCACCATGTCTTAGATTTAAGAGATCTTATTGATGAAAACGTCGATTGAGTGATTTGTACACAGAAATAACATTACAAGATTGATCATTTTGCAACTTAATTTTAATACCAACAGTTTCAGCTGAAATAAGATTTGGCAACAGTATATTGTGATGATTGAGGTTTATTTTTATAAAAATTGCCACTCCTCCAGAAGCATTGGGTGTATTCCTGTCTTCTCTATAGATAAAAGTATCCAGGGATTTTAAAAGGCTCACTTATGACAAAGTGCGTCTCAGTGATGCAGGCGATATCGATGTTACACCGAACCATAAACTCTGAAAAAATATTCTTCTTTCTCTTTAAGCCATCAGCATTCCAGTTTAGGATTGTTAAGTTTTGTATTATGCATGTTCTATGATGCATTTTGGAACAGAGAAGTAATAAAATTAGATATAATCTTTTTAATGATAGGCATGGCTGACTTAACTAAAAATTATATTAATCGTTCTAAATTAGAGCCACTCTCAAGTACCTCGTTAGCTACGGTTTCAGTAGTGTTTCACAACACTTAAATTAGTCTTTGGATGCAAATTTGTTGACGTATTCTTAGCTGCCTGAGCGTATGACTTGGAAAACAGAGGGCGGGCTTGGAGAAGGTACATTTATTCCAATTCTAGTGTTTTCGGTACTACACTTTTTATCGGTGCTCTTAGTAGAGGATTGATGGAGGGGTCCAGTCACATTGCTTTTAGTCTTTTGCTGTATATATTTATAGTATTTGCAGCCTTTGAAATTTGCCGAATGATTCTCCCCGCAGTTTACACATACAGGGTGGTCGGTCTTCTTCTTCGGACAAGCAGAGTAGAGATATTGGCCAGTACACTTCACACCTGGGATCGAGCTTGCAAAAATGTTTTGACCATAACGTTGACATCAAGAACACTGGGGCACATTTGTAGACTTCCTCTTGGGCTGAACATGAACAACAGAGTAGCACAGTCTATTTAATTCAAATATAGCTTTTCCAGATTCATTGTTTTCTAGCGAGACTGTACAAATAGGAAATGGTATTTTTTCCTTGTTAAATAATCTATTTACAGTAAGAACCGGATAGTTGTGAGAGATTAACTCACCCTTAATTTCCTTTGGAGAAAGAGAGCAGGGAACGTTTTTAATTACGACTTCTAGTTTTCTGTCAACTTTTGTCTGAATCGTATGGTATTTCACATTTGATTCGTCGTAAAATTGCGTCAGTTTTCTGTAATCATCTATGGTCTGAAGGTTGATTTTCAAAGATGAGCCTTTGACTTCAGAGGTAAACTCACAAGTAATTACATTTTTAATATCTTTGACAATTTCATGGTGGTTGTTAACATCATGGACAAAAATAGGCGGAGTTTTAACAATTTTATGCAATTCTCTTGTAGCAGTTACATCAGCCATCTCATTTTCATCATTATTAGCAATAGAGTAGTCGTGGTCTGCTAATGGATTAAATTTGTTTTGATCACACAGCTGATTAGTATCTAATACATACCTTTTAGGCTTTAGATTTATACAATTGTTGACTGTTTTTCTTTTTGGTGGTCTTAAGAAATCTGATCAATGTTTTCATTTGTTTCTGTAGTGTTGGACGTTAAATAACATGATTTAGGCTTGTTGACAAAGTATTGGGAAGGGGAAATAAACACTGGCTTAGCCATTATTGTTTTTTGGTTATGCTTAGGTAAGCAATGTTTAAACAAAGACCCCTTCGTTATTTTAACAATAACTGTGTGAACACAAAAACACAAAATTGGTATTCAATATCACTAATATTGCAATTAATAGAAAAAAATAAACTTCTAACACAATTAAAACTCTAAAAACAGAGCGCGAAAAATAGGTAACTATTACAGCTGATCCTCCGACAAATACCTTTTGAAGATTATTTTTTCCATACTTTTATGAAAATAAAATAAGTGTTTCGTCTGTACATTCCTTATATGTGTAATTAATTGAACATCTGCTTTAATAAACAATCTGTCATAACAAAGGGAAAGGGATCAAGTGTAATATTGTTTGTATGTTATATTGTATCATTTTCTTTACTGATTTGTTATGTTCTAAGTTGTCATCCCAATTATTCCTTCTCACTAGGTATGCAAAATTGAAGAATATCTGGTAATTATGCACTTTCTTGCCACCAAACAAATTTGGAACATTTTGCTTGAAATGGGTCTAGAATTGGCTGTATTTTCACGAGATATGCTTTTCATTCCGCGGAAATAACGTATTTTACCGAAAAATTCGAAAAAACCAATGTCAGAACTTTTAGTATTTTTGTCATATTTCCGTTAATTTAAATGGTATTTTAATCATGTTTTTTTTTATTTTGATGTGTTTTTTGCGCTGAATACAAATTTGAAAACTATTTTGGTCTATTACAAATATTTCTCGAGAAATAACGGAAAAACTACTATCGCGGCAGATCGCGAGTAGCGGCCATTACGCGATCATTATGTACAACAACTATTTATCACAAAAACCGAATTCACCTATATTCCCGCCGGAGTGACGGCCGGCAGGCCGTCACGGAGGCCAAACGCTCGAATTTAACGCAAATTAAGAATTTTTGTTTAGAAAATAGACAATTAGGATAAGTTAGGTTATGTTTGGTTATGTCGTAAAAAGTGCATTTTTCGAGCAGAAAAAATAATTTTACTACAAAACCAGTTATATATTTATTTGTGTTCAGCATAAAAAAACACGAGAAATGGAAAACAATTTGTCGAAAAATAACGATTTTTAAAAAAGTTGGGTTTTCATTATTAGATAAAAAACTAGTTTTTCGATTTTTCGGTAAAAAACGAGTTTTCCGCGGATAAAATCAAACTTTTCAAGAGATATAAACTCATTTTTCACCACTTTTTTTAACATGAAATCGTATTTTCAGAGGTGGCAAGAAAGTGCATAATTACCGAATATCTTTCTCATGAGGCTTATATATTTCTCTCATAGAATCTAGGCTTAATTATGGCATCCTCCTTTGGGGTTCAGCATCCAATTCTTTGCTTTTAAGAGTATTTCGGTTACAGAAAAGAGCAATCCGTATAATGGATGAATTAAATAAACGCGAATCTTGCCTGGAATCTTTCAAATCGTTTCAAATTTTACCCTTGTTCCCTCTATACATAAGAAATGTTAATATTCTATAAATTTAAATTCGGTATTTTTCAAGTAGGAGCAGAAGTGTATACTCATAATACGCGGCAACGACATCAGCACAGACCGGCACAGCATCGGCTTCAAATTGCGTCTTACCTACCTCAAAATATTGGGCCAAAATTGTTTAATAAATTGCCAAATTTTATTGAAATCGAAGAGAGCCCCAGAAAATTTAAAGCTTTCCTAAAGAATTACTTAGTTCAAGGAACCTTTTACTCGGTGGAAGAGTATTTGTCAGGTGACTGATTTTGCTTTTATTTATGTACCGGTAATATATTAATAATAACGCTAATGTAGTACATATTGTGGTTATATTAGTCAGTTAAAATGAGTTAACATACACTATCAACATATATATGATGAATACATAATTATTATAATTATATGACTTTTGTAATACAATTTTTAAATTGTCAAACTGCAAATAAATGATTTTGATATAAACTCATTTTCATTTCATTTCATGATCGAATCGTTTACATAAGGCAAACCGTCACATGTTACAGACACCTTATCTGTAAAATCAAATTTACTATATTTTTATTTTTATCAAAACTTGCCAAGAAGAACTTGTAATAATTCTGGGTGCCACGAACTAAACTGGATGAAGCAAGTTTGTTTGATGTAAAATTATACCAGAATAAACTGTACAGTTAACTGCTGTTGCTGTCTATCACCTTAAAGACACTCATTATGGCTAACTTGTAGACACACTAAAAGGGTAAGTTAAAACGTACCAGTACTGTCTTACACAACAGTCAAGAAAGAAACAGAGGTCGCACCCAGTTGAGCGCTGAATGTTGTCGAGCAGTTATTTCTCCTGTTTGCCATGCGATGGCAGGACCAGTATCTTGTCAGTCCTTCCAAATACTTAAGGATAAACGAAGTAATTATTACTACAAATGTATGAAGATATACGATAGTTATAAATTATAATCTATTTATAACTGCCAATGAGGTGATCGTTACGTCCACAAGAGAACGATATCTGTTTCTTTTATATCTGTGCTTACACTTAACCTCTAATTAGATTAGTAGTAAATAATTTAACAAAACGGAATTACTTAATTAGATAAAAAATAAAAACAAAATTCTCAAATATTATCACACAAAATAAATTAAATAAATAATGATAAACATAAAAAGAAAACACATTGATTCACTGCACCTACAGAGACCCCATGACTCCACTTACTTAAGCTGTCAGAATGCTGCACCAAGGTCAGTACGGGCGTGCTCGAGTTGCACGCTTTATGACCCATAAAGGGATGCTCGAGTTGCGTGCAACTACCTGCAGCCGTACCATCAACAAAATGACTAAAGTTTCCAATGCTCTGATAATAAATATTCACACACTGAAACTAACTTTCTATATCATGAATTAAATTCACATACTAAATATTCTATATCATCAATTAAATATAAGTACTAAATAATATAAAACAATTCAATGTATTTGAAATGTGCAATTTAATCTTGATTATTGACATCAATAAAGTATATCATTCAACAAATGTATGGCCTATTATTGTAACCGTTGTACTTGACGTTTTTTTTCTATGAAACATAAATTAGATTATAAACTAAAATTACTTTTATTTATTAAGTATACTTATTCTAAGGACGTTTTAGAGGACGTTATACTGTTTTAATGAGCTTTATAATAATATATATAAGTTAAATTGAATTAGTTTCATAGTGCAAAACCATTCAACACAATATAATTAAAATGCTTCTCTTAAAACCCTTTGGGGACTGAATGACTATATTTTGTCATTTACGAGTTTTCTCTTCAGATTTAGTTATTTATTTGTCACATAATAGTATTACATAGTGCAGTAATTGCTGCTGTAACATATATCACGTCTTATGAACTAGGATTTAATCTAGTCTTAAAATTAGATTTTCTTAAAAGGTTTCCTTCTCTTAAGGACCGAATGACGAAATAATGTCATTACTAAATTTCACGTTGAGTTCCTAATGACGATATTCCGTCATTCGAAGTTTACTAAATACTAGGGAACACCCCTGCATGCTACGCGTGCCAACTCCGTCGTCACACGTTACGCTCGTGTTGTAAGCTCGGCCTGCGACCTCACCTGAGAACACTGCTTTTAGCCCCTTTGTAGAACTCGGCCTGCGGCCTCACCAAGTGGAGCCCATACGTATTGTCTTCTCTAAAATCTGATGGTATATTAGTAATGAGAGAAGAATACCTTTCATTTGATACCCCACTTGGGTGTATTAGTTTAACATTACCCAATTTTGAATTTTTGAGTATAATTTTTATTTGGGGTGGAGCCCTTAATCGGTGTCTCTTCCAAAATATAATGGTATTATTGTGATCTAGGAGATAAATACCTATAGTTTGATACCCAATTTGGCCTTTTTATTTTAGCACTACCTTTTTTTGGGTTTTTTGTTTTGTTTTAATAATTCCCCATATTATTTGCCCTTTTCCAAATCTGATGGTATATTTAGTTTCAAGAGATAAATAAATTTAATTCGATACCAAACTTGAGTAGATAACATCATTATTTTAAAATTTTACATTTTCAAAAATTTCAGTTTTGGGCTCCCGATACCCCACATTTTTAAGTTTTTAAGCTGAAATTCACATACAAGGTGCGCGTTTGGTAAACGTGTAGAACTGAGAAGGTTTGAAAATTTTACTCGTTTTTTTCTCAAGTTAGGTCATAAAAAAACTCTTTCTTTTATTTTCCTATACGAAATACATTGCGGCAGTTTTGGGGGTAAAAAAGGCTGCTATTTCGGAACTATGAAAAATTTTTCTAAATCCCTTCTTATTGCACGCCTTCAATATAGGACCAATCATCATAAAACATTTCAGCCTGGAAGGTTTAGTGGTTTTTGAAAACAGTGATCAGTGAGTCAGTGGTATTTGGATTATATATATATATACACACACACACACACACACACACACACACACACACACACACACACACACACACACACACACACACACACACACACACACACACACACACACACACACACACACACACACACACACACACACACACACACATATATATATATATATATATATATATATATATATATATATATATATTATATAACACCCAATTTACCGCTTACGATAACTTGTACGTCTTTGGGATGATACGCAGACGTTCGAGAATGTTTTTTGACGTCTAGAGCCAGCTGTTGGAATATAATGTTAATGAAAGAACTGACAATGATAGAGAGTTAATTTTAACAGACGAATCTGACAGTTTTAACCAAATAGCCTATTTAATGTTATAATTTTTTTATTTCAATCTGATTTTTATAATTTAGTCTGTTTTTGTAGGTAATTAAGTTTAGACTTCAAGAACGTAGTTTAGAACAGGTAACATATTGTGACGTTTTTTATACGTCCTAATTTATAAATAATTAATCACTATGTGGGTTTTACAAATAAGCAACACGATATACTAAACAATTACTAAATTTATTGAATATATAAAATTAACTTATTATAATTAAATGGATTAATTCCTTACCTTAAACTATTGTGAAAAGTACAATTTACTATTAGGCCTACTGTTACAGTTAAACTAATTTTTAATTACAATCTTAGATGGCATCAATAAATGGCAATCAATTACAACTACTAATTGCAAAGTGACTTTACTCAATTCCCTTCTTTTAATTACAATTCCTAGCTCTATAAAGTGGCTTTCCTAGATTCTCTACTATTATTTACAATTAATTACTAACTATAAAGTGACTCTACTAGATTTCCTACTACCTACAGTCCAATGCTAACAGTTCACTCACAG